>CANJKZ010000005.1:0-712500 GCA_947471745.1 Closterium sp. Naga37s-1
GTACAGGTCGTCACTGACCTGGTACGTCAACATGATGAAGTGCCATGCCTGGTGACTATCATCGACTCGCTCTCGACAGCTCCTGAGCGCCAGCTGCACCACCGGTGAGCAGCACCTCGAGATGACCATGAAGGTGAGCAAGTGAGCCGCTCGAAACTCCCTGCGCAGCTCGACATCGTCCACGGGCGGAATTGGCACTGTGCCGTCGGCGAAGCCCTTCAGCCCGGCGACCTCCAGCTGAGGCTCGATCGACTCCCTCCAGGTGATGAGGTCCCGTCGACCTTGCAGTGGTGCGACGGTGATCCGGTCCGGCGAGAACTTGAAGTAGCTATACGCCGGTGCAATCCCGCCTGCCGTCACATGCGTCGTCGCCGAGTACCCTCCACCGCTCCGTAGAGGAGAGCGACGTCGAACATCGACGTCGACACGCAAGCTGCCTGCAGCCGCCGTCGACCGCTGCACTCGCGCCTGGATTCCGTCGACACCACCGTCAACCTTGATCACCCCTCTCTGCCTCGTGCCTTCGCTGCCGCTGACTCGTGCACCACCGTCGACCTCGTCGTCGACGCCACCCTCGTTGCACACTGGTCGAGGAGATGCAGGACGGGAAGGGTGTTCCGTCGCCCACTTCGACCGGATGCCCAACTCGACGATCAGCAAGGGGATCGTCCCGTACTCGCCATCCGCGTGGCGTTTCCTCGCATCAGCCAAGCGTGTCTCCAAGGTGTCCGCTACACCCGCATCAACTACGGGGTCAACCATGGTGACTATCGCGGCTGCCGGCCTACGAACGACTTAGTAGGTGCAAAAGTCGGCTCCTATCTGAAGGTAATCTGCGGGGCCGTCCACGCTCACCGCACCATGAGGAGAGTCACTCTACAACAGTAGTGAGCTAGACCACGGGGGTTGGCACGAACCACTAGGAGTAATCGTAGCTTTGCTTGGTTCCTTAGTGCTTGCATATTCACGGGAGAAATCGGCAAGAGTTTTCACTAGCAAAGTTGGAATTACAGAATAATTGAACAAGCAATGACAACAATGACTACATCAGGCACCTAGCAACCCTGCTGCTAGCCTGGTCGACCGCCAGCACAGCTCGGTCGACCGCCTGCCAGCGTTGCGTAGAGGAGCCGCACCAGCACTGCAGAAGGGCGACCTGCCAATAGAGCAGGTCGACGGCGTGCCAACGCTGCAGCAGAGCGGCTGCCTAGCGTCGCCCCGTAGAACACACCAGTGCGCACGCTCGCAGATGCGCGCAGACGATTGGCCCGACTTGCCTCGTGGGCATCCGTCGGCTGTTGTCTGCGCCTGACGAGCCACATCGACTCCGGGATACCAGCCCGCAGTCGCCTGTGCCATCGCATCCTTGACGACGTTCGCGTGCCTCCGCAGAACTCGTCGAGCAGGTTACCTGGTCGACCCGGTCGACCACCAGGTGCCTCTGGTCGACCACAACTCCCGTCGAGCTACCCCCTGGTCGACGGACCCCTTCCGTCGACCAGAACCATCAGCGGTTGTCGCCGAGCTCCCCTCGTCGACCGCTGCTCACTTGTCAGGTCGACGGACTGCTCCGTCGATCTCCCGGTCGAACTGCAGGTCGACGGGATGCTCCGGACACCTCTCGGTCGAACGGCAGGTTGACGGGATGCTCCGGAGACCTCCCCGGTCGAGCTGTAGGTCCTGGTCGACGTCCCAACCCGTCGCCCAGACAAGTCAGTTGTAGCTGTCGAGCTCCCTGGTCGACAGCAACACCACAGCGGTCCCCTGCAGCTCGACGAAGCCTGTCGAGCAGTTCTCCCCCAGTAAACGGTCGGCTGCTACTCCCGTACATCCGACCAAGTCGTCGGCGTTGCCCAAGCGAGGGCGGGGCCAACACTCCATTCCCGTTCACAGTAACAATGGAAAAATTGCCGGTTATGGGAGAAGGTGAAGTGGTGCAACATGGTCGTGATGGAGGATTGGAGTTGGAGAACGTGCTACTTGTGGAGGACTTAAAGGTAAACCTCATTAGTCCGTCACAACTCGACGACAAGGGGTGCAAGGTATTCTACGATGAAGGGAAGGTTTTTGTGTTTGGTTCTGAGTGGGAGAGATACGCGGATGGTGTTTACAATGATGGGTTCTATGAGATGAACCTCATAGCGTGCAACGACATGGACACGGTTTATGATGATGATGAGTTCTATAAGGTGCAAGTGAAGGGGAGTTCATTCCTTGAGGTTGGTGAGGTTGATGACAAGGGAGATGTGACTTCTTGTGTGAAGAAGGATGTGGTGAAGAATGTGGAGGATGTGTTGATCAAGGAGAAGGATGTGCGTGTGGAGAAAACGGTGAAGCCGAACGAGGTGATTTGTGTCAACAACGCAGCAACGTTCATCATCGAAGACCAAGCTGTGTGCAAGGAGAATGAAGGAGTCGAAGCTGCAAAAGGAAGCTATGTGGTGAAGGCAATGGTGGAAAACGCAGCTACAACGGAGGGAGTACTCAAGGAGGGAGCTCGAGTTGGTGGCAACAACGTTCAGAAAGTGTATGATGTGAAGCGGCCAAGGAGGAGTGCAAGGCTCCAGAGTCTCTATCGCGGATTGGACGTCAAGGCGGTCCATCTCAAGACACGTAAGCAACGTTTTAAGAAGAAGGAGCTGCAGGGGAGTGTGAATCTGACTTAGACATCATGAGGACTACAAAGGAGCAGAAGAGATGCGGGTGGAGGTGTGGTTCACGAAACCACAGGGGAGGTTGTTGGAGTGGTTTCTACGAACCACACCAACGACGGCGAGAAACGCGAACCGACGGCGGACTGATGGCGGTGGCGTGTGGAAGAAGCAAGAAGAAATTACTAAGAAGTATCTAAGTGGCTTGGCGTGTGGTCTACGCTAAGGGGAAAGGAGATGAAGTTATGGAAGAAACGGGAGTGAAGGAGAAGTGACGGGGGAGAAATGGCTAGAAGGGGAAGAAAGGGTTTGACGGGGAGAAATGTGTGGGTCAACAGAGGCGTGCTCAACAAGTTTCCCGTTTTTTGGACTTCGGGAGTGTTCGACGAAGTTGGGGTGGTTGCGTGTGCGACGCGACGTGAAACGTGGGCAAGGGCTTGCTTGTGAAACATGTTTGGGTTACCAATTTGTGTGTGTGCTTTTGGTAGAGTATAAGTTTGTACTAGGCATTGTAATCAACACAATTGCAACACATTTGAATTACTCGGTTGGAATTTGTGTTCACACGTGATTGGTCGAAATTTCCTAGTGCTGCAGCAAAGTTCCCGTCAAAGTTTCGTGAAGGCTGAGTCAAGCCTAGAGACTCGGATTTCATCCGTGAAACTTCCGTTCAAAGGCCCGTCAAGGTGCTGTAAAGTGCAGAAACTTCGGGGCCCTGTTCTGTTGGCGCATAAGGGGTGCTCAGTCCAAGCATTGAACATTCTCGGAATGCGCATAACAATGCTTAAAGCCCATGTCGAGCCTCCCAAATCGTTATTGTCTCCCGAACCTCTGGTGCGGTAGTTGTGCGCGCATTACTCATGCGTGCGCAAGAACGCTGACCTCTCTGTGCGCTGAGAAATTTCCACGAGCTTGGTTTCACAGGCAAATTTCCCGCATGGCCTGTGCGAGCCCTATGCGCTCGTCGAGGGGGGATTGAAGAGACGCACAACAAATAACGGGCAGATATAAACGCCCGTTTTGGGGTATTGTTTCGGTGGAATACTCACCCCGAAAACAATCTAATGGCTAATTAGTAAGACTGCCACATCCAGTGCATCGGTTCGCGAAATTTTGACTTTGAAAGAGTGCCAGGGCAGTGTATAACAACATTTTTTTCGGGCACACGGAAGAAAAAATGTCGTTATTTTGTCGATTAGCAAACCCTTCGACGAGGCTGCAGGCCCTCTCTTCCTTTCGAGGAAAACGATGTCCGCAGTACCTGTGCGGCAGCTGCGAATGGCCTGTGCGCCAACAGAACAGGGTCCGGAACTCGAGTTTGGGACCCGTGAAAAGTCCCGTGAAAGCCCCGCGAAGGGCACGCGAAGCTGAAAACGAGCCGAGGGCTCGTCAAGGTTGCGGTAAAGGCCTCGCGAAGGCCTCGTCAAGGTCGCGTCAGCCTGGGGAGTGGCGTTTCGCGACCAGCAACCTCGACAGCCCTGGTTGGAATGAGGCGAACTATTTCAGGCCCCAGGCCCTTGAAAATGATGGAATCATTTCGTCAGGTGTTCCCTCATTGTTTGTGTATCGGCTGTTCGATTTCCTCTGCGACTGCATTGAGGGTACTTGTTACGGGTGCAATGAATCGAAGTAGCGAGAATTGCACTAAGGTGTCAAACGAGTACAAAATGTGAGCGAAGGCATGAGCGAACACTTATATGCGAAACATGCAAACGGTAACGCGGTACGTGCGAGCTAGCTAGTGCTACGCTGGAAGCGAGGCTCGGGCTAGTCCCGAAGCGTAGGCCGACACGGTCAGGCCAGCAGTGCGAGGCTTGGTGAAACAGTGCGGGCGAAGTCGGCGAAGCCCCGTTAGCAGTAACGGGCGAACAACGGCTGCTGCTGTACGCGATGTTGCAGGGTGCGCTAAGGAATATCGAGAAAATTCCTTACACTACACCCCCCCTCAAGAAGCCCCCTCCGCTATGCGAGTGCGTGTATATCGCGGAAGCCCCGGCTCCTCAGGTACACTTGCAGGGCAGGGTGGTTTTCGATGTTGGCCAGGGGCACCCAGCTATCCTCAGTTGGCGTGCGGTCCCTTCCAGCGAACGAGGAATTCAATCCTCCTGATTCCCGTGGGGTGGCGAATCCGATGGCTCAGGATTTTTTCGGGCTCGATGATCGGCTCCGATGCAGGGCGAGTCATGGCTGGCGGGCGGTGGCGAGGCAGTTGGCTTGTGGTTGGGATGTATGGGCGAAGCAAGTTGACGTGGAACGAAGGGCTGATGTACCAGTCGGTCGGTAACAGTAGGTGCGCAGTTACTGGCGTGATCATGTGGCTGATTTGGAATGGGCCACAGTAGCGCGGTCGAAGTTTTGGTACGTCGGGCAGTTGTAGATTTTGCGTGTCGAGCAGTACGTAATCCCTTGACTGGTATGTGACTGGGCGGCGGTGGCGGTCAGCGTTGCGCTTAACGATGGCGTTTGCTTTTTTAATTGCTTCTGCGGCTCTGCTACGGGCAGCTTGCAGAATTTCGGCGAATTGCTGTGCACGTGGCGTTGGGTTGTCCGGACTCGGCGTCATGGGCACTGTAGGATTTTGCCCGTAGTTCAGGTAGAAGGGGGACTGCTGCGCCGTCGCTGACGTGGCGTTGTTGTACGCGAACTCGATCAGCGGCAGCTGCTGCTCCCAAGTCGTGGGGTCATCGCACGTGGCACGAATCAACTACTCCATCGTCTGATTCATCCGCTCCGTTTGACCGTCGGTCTCGGGGTGGTACGACGAACTGAACTGTAGCCTGGTCCCGAACTGCTCCCAGAGGTTCTTCCGGAAGTTGCTGGTGAACTTCGTGTCCCTATCGCTGATAATCGCTGCTGGTATCCCGTGCAGGCGAACAACGGCTGTGATGAACAGGCGAGCGGTCTCCTCGGCTGAGATCGACTTTGTGCACGCAGCGAAGTGTGCCATCTTTGTCAACCTGTCAACGACGACCATCACCGCGTCGTTACCCCCAGGGTTCGAAGGTAACCCTGTGACGAAGTCCATGGTAACCTGCTGCCAGGCGCACTCGGGCGGTGGTATCGGCTGCAATTGACCCGCCTTCCGCTTCCTCGAGCTCTTCATCACCTGACACGTGGGGCACGAGCCCACGTGCTGCTGCATGTCGGTCAACAGCTCCGGCCAATAGTAATACCGCTGCATTTGCTGTCGCGTTTTTTCTACCCCAAATGTCCCGAGGTAATTCCGTCGTGTGCCTCCTGCAGTAGCAGCTCCCTCAGTAGTGAGTACGCGGGTACCCAGATGCGGTTGGTGCCTGTTTTTACGTAATAAACTCCTTTAGCTTCTGCCAGTTGCTATGAATTTCCGGTCGTGAAAAATGGGTCGGTGCGGTATCCGTGGGTGAATAGGCCTGTTAAAAGCGGGTTGGTCTGGGCGAGTAGGATGGCGTGGAGTTGGGCGGTAGGGCGGGTGAGTGCGTCGGCGATGTTGGATGCGCCTTTCTTGTACGTAACCGTGTAGTGGAAGTTGGACTCGAGGTAGTCCAGCCAGCGAATTTGTCGCGGATTGAGATTTGGTTGGGCGCGTAAGTACTGTAGTGATCGGTGGTCTGTCCGTACTGTCACGTCGGCGCCAGTCAGGTAACACCGCCAAACCTTGAACGCGTGCACGATCGCCAACATTTCGCGGTCGTGTATCGGGTAGTTGCGTTCGGGCGGGTGCAGTTTGCGGGACTCGTACGCGATTAGCTGGAGGCCGTTCCCGAAATCCTGCAACAGTACTGCTCCCATAGCGATGTCACTTGCGTCAGTGACGAGCTCGAACGGACGGTGTGGATCTGCGATGTGAAGCACGGGCGGTGAGCACAAAATGTTTTTGAGGGCCGAGAAGGCAGCTTGCTCTTTCTCCCCCCACGTGTACTCAACCCCCTTCCTCAGCAGGTCGGTCAACGGGGCAGTCAGCTTCGCCATGTCGGGGACGAACCGGCGCACGTAGTTGACAAACCCCAGAAAACTCTGCAACTCGGTCAAGTTGGTCGGCGCGTGCCATGCTTGAATCGTCGCAATTTTCTTCGGGTCTATTTCCACTCCTGCGGCTGAAATAACGTGTCCCAAAAACTCCAGGCGGTCCTGTAAAAATTCACACTTAGACGCTTTTGTCAGTAGGGCGGTTTGCACTCAGTATTTTAAAAACTGCTTCGATGTCCTGTAAGTGCTGTGCTCTGTCAGGGCTATAAATCAGGATGTCGTCCAGGTATACTATGACGCACTTATCTAAGAGCGGGCGGAAAGCTTCGTTCATGGTCATTTGAAAAGTGGCGGGGGCGTTGGTCAGTCCGAAGGGCATGACTGTGTATTCGAAGGATCCGTAGCGTGTGTGAAATGCGGTCTTAGGGCACTCGGGCGGGTTGACGCGAATCTGGTGGTAACCCCCTCGGAGGTCGATTTTCGAGAAAACCCGGGCTGTGCGCAGTTGGTCGATCAGTTCGTCGGCTCGCGGGATGGGGTAACGGGATTTGATGGTAACCCTGTTCAGTGCTCTGTAGTATATGCACATGCGAAATCCCCCGTCTTTTTTCGGTGTGAACAGTATCGGTGCTGCGAAAGGCGACGAACTAGGGCGAATGAATTCCTTCTCGAGCAGGTAATCGAGCTGCTTCCTCTGTTCGTCCAGTTCGGGCTGGGTCAGTCGAAACTGTCGCTGTACTGTTGGCTGTGCCCCCGGTTCTAACTCTATCCTGTGGTCGTGCGGTCGCTGAGGTGGCAGTCCCGTCGGTAAATCATCCAGGAAAATGTCGCTGTACTGCTTCATCAGTGCTGCCAGATCACTCGGTACGTCGGCCAGCAGTTTCTGTAAATCCCCTCCTTTGTCTGCTGCCTCGACTTCCCGAATGTCGACCGCGTACACGTCAGCTCTTGCCGCTACGGCGCGTTTCATCGTGATCGCGTTGACACGCACCGACGAAGACTCAGGCGAGCCCCAGCGAGGTAGGGCGATGTTGTTACCGTTCACTCGCACGGTGAAGTCACCCGTCGTCGATTCGCGGATTGTGTCGTCGCAGCCAATCACGCCCGAGTAAGATATCGGTTCCATCGAGGGTCGTTGCGAGCATTTCCTGGCTACACGTGAAGTTACCCCCACATCGAATCCGAACCCGGTCTACGGTTCCCGTATCGCCAGCGGCGTGCCGTCTACCAGTCTTGCGTCGATCTCAGGTAAACATCTGTCCAGTGGCAGTCGCAGTTTTCGTGCTGTGGCAGTGTTGATGAGGCTGTGGCTGGCTCCCCCGTCTACGAAGATTTTTACTAAGTCCGTCCCGATTTTCCCACTAAGCAGTATGGGGCTGTCTACCGTAGTACCCTCCTTATTCGGCCGGGTGTGGTCGATTGCGTGAACCGGCACAATCACTCGGTGAGGGTCGGTTGGGTCGGGGCGAGCGGCGTGACCTGTCAGTAGAGGGCCCGTCTGCTACTGACTCCCAGCGTTTCCCTGCTGCTTGGTCTGTTTCTGCTGCTCAGCTTCCCCCTTTCCCTTAGCGTTTTCCGGGCATTCGCTCTTGCGATGTCCCGGCCGATTGCACGTAAAGCAGCGCCCTTTGAACGGTGCGGCAACGGCATTTGCGGCGACGGCACGTATCGTGGCGCCCTCGTTCGTCCCACGAGGCCGATGTCCCCAATGGCTGCTTCCGTAGGACCCCGGTCTCGGTCGGCGGAAGAAATCGAGTTTCTCCGCCATAGCGAGAATTTCTTGAAAATCGGTGACGCCGCGAAGCTGGATTTCCTGAGCGATGTCCTGCTTCAGGCCGCCGATGTAGCGGCCGATGCGCTCGCTCTCGTGCATATATCCCACCTGCTCGCATAGCGCCAGAAATCCGCTCGTGTAATCTTGGACGGAACCGAGTTGGTGCCAAGAGCGGAGCTTCTGTCGCGCAGCGATCGAAGCCGCGATTGGCCCGAAACGAGTGCGCAGACCTGCGCACCACGCGTCCCATGTGCGATACTGGGGCACCTCCACGAAATACGACGGCGCCCAGGGTCTGGTTTGTCCTTCCCGTGTCGGTAGAGTCGCGTAGTCCACCGGCTTCGTGACGATGACGCGCCACCAGTCCATGGCGGGTCCTCGCAGCAACGACACGGCGTAGCGAATCTTCGCCGTATCCTCCGAGACGTAGTTCGCGTCAAAGAAAACGTTCAACGTGAAGAGCCACGCCTGAACGGTAGGACCACCCCGCTGACTTGGGTCAAAGCATGGCGGACGCTGCGGCTTTAGCGGCATCGGCGACGAAAGAGCTGATTCGCCGGCCGGCACTGAAATCGTGACTCGAGGCTGAGTCCTGGCCGCATTCGTCGCGTCGGGGTGTGTCGTGCCGTGGTCGTCGTCTCCGTCATGGTGGACGACGCCATCACTTGCGGCGCTCGCGGGTTGCCCCACACTTCCGTGCTGTGATGTCTGTGGTGCGGGCTGAATCGGAGTGCCAGGTGCTTGGGATTGTGCTCGTGTGAGGTCGTTTTGCAGGGACGAGCGTTCTGCCGTCAGCGTTGCGATTTCCTCGGCGCTCTCGCGGATTTGTCGCAGCAGATCGTTCAAGTGCTCCTGCGTGAGAGTCGTGACGTCGATATGTTCAGCCATTTCGAAGGGCGTCGGCTCGTCTTAGTCTAGGCGCAATCGTGGCTGCACGCGTTTACGAGAGAACACGAGGACAGCGGCTCCTAGGTGCTAAGGTACGTGAGTCCCTTCGAGTGAAAAATCAAAAGTTGATTTCCTGGGGTGCGGAGATGCGCGGTCCGAAAGGAAAGAGGCTCTGATACCAAGTGTTACGGGTGCAATGAATCGAAGTAGCGAGAATTGCACTAAGGTGTCAAACGAGTACAAAATGTGAGCGAAGGCATGAGCGAACATTTATACGCGAAACATGCAAACGGTAATGCGGTGCGTGCGAGCTAGCTAGTGCTACGCTGGAAGCGAGGCTCGGACTAGTCCCGAAGCGTAGGCCGACACGGTCAGGCCAGCAGTGCGAGGTTTGGTGAAACAGTGCACGCGAAGTCGGCGAAGCCCCGTTAGCAGTAACGGGCGAACAACGGCTGTTGCTGTACGCGATGTTGCAGGGTGCGCTAAGGAATATCGAGAAAATTCCTTAGAGTACTGCTCCAATCCAGCGAAATCTACAGCTGTATCTGCTTTCACGCCGAAACATATATTGTTAGTTTTCTATCAGGGCGAGGTCAGCGAGTCGTCCTGCATTCATTTACGGTTCCATCGTATGGAAGACATTTCCAGACGGTGCACAACGGTAATCAAAATCCACTGTTTAAACCGAGACCTGTACAAGATGAAGAAGGGACGAACGCACTGACCTCGCCGATAATGAAACCTTCGTCTGAACTGGAGCAAGTCTTTTTGCATTTTCGCCCTTGTTTTCTGGCAAGCCGCGTCTCTCTCTCTCTCTCTCTTTCTTTCCACTGTCATGATGGCGCGAAACCCGGCGTTCGTCCCTCTCTACTTTGTCTGCGGCGTGCTGGTCGTCGTCATGCTTCTCGCTTCCGCCGCTGCGAGTAGTGCCTACCGCGTGGCGGATGGCCAGCGACAGCGTATCGGACGGGTCTTTTCCGCGATGCCTCGCTTGCCTCCGACGAGTCGTCGCCCGCGCCAGGCGGCTGCGTCTGTAACGCCGAGTCAGGCGCGCATCAAGCTCCAACCTTCACAATGTGAGTGTTTTTTTTTGTCGCCGAAGGCGGCTGGGCCGCTCAAACCGTAGCAGAATTTCTTGCTCTCCTATATGATGATCGTCTAATCTAACAGCAGGCCATTCCGAATGCAGATTTCAAGGGGTCCTTGCTTATTACTCTTGCCACAAATGTCGCTCCCCTTCTCCCACTTCGGGGTACAGCAGAACGTGGAGATGCCTAGCCAGGCGACCAGTTCTTGTCGCCGCCCAACAGTCACCTGACGGCTGGCAAGCCATGCTCATCCCCTTCGTCCTGCCTTTGCATCCCCCAAAAATCACCTCGTCTACCTTGCCCCCAGTGCAATTGCTTCTGGCCCTGAACCTAGCGTCAAGCGTGTTCTGTGATTGGGAGGGCGGATATGCGCGTGTCAAGTGTAACCAAGACGGCATGGTTACTGAGCTGTAAGTTTTGTCATGAGACCTTGCTATATAGACTGGAAAAGGAGTAGCGGGTACATGGGGGGAGGAGGTAAGTGGGGATGGGGATAGGGGGAAGGAAGGAGTTGGTATAGAAGGGCTGTTTGGCATGATGGATGATACATCCTAAAACAATTATCGAGGGGTTGGGTGTTGCGAACCATGTAGTAGGAACTTCGTGCCCTCGTCCGAGGTGTATGTACAGTCTCTGCAATGAAAATACATGCTATTCGGGTTATCTCGTACGGACCATACTTGCCGAACCTAACAAATGTGAACTAGTAGGAGGAATGTATCGCTTTGGTACTGGCTAGTGTGTTTGTGCTCTGCTGACGGAGCCAATCTAGAATGTTCGAGCTACATTGTAGTTAGGGTTCCCAAACCTAGTATGATCCTACCAGGCCTGTACTTCAATGGAAGAGAGGCAGCACCGCAAGGGTGGATGGCCATGCCATGGGAACGTGTTGGTAAGCAACGACACGACTTGAACCGAACCAACCCGTTTTGCTTGAGACGAGGCGGATACTAGTCTGGTTGACCCGGGGAAGCCAACCCGACCTGTCGGGCCTGTTCTGTTCGAACTGATCGGCGATTTCGCCCGCTCGCTAATCCACTCCCGCTAGCTCTTACTCCCATCCCGACGGGTTGCCTTGACCCGATGTTTGACCCTAATGTTGGATCATGGACCGACCGGATCCGTGATCCCGACCCGACCCGGCTGGGTCGAGGAACCCTAGACAACTGACCCGACCTGGAGCGAGCTTGCATGCGTTTGCATGTGACATCGTACAACCATCCACTTCTTTCTTTCTTTCCTTCTTTCTTTCCTTGTTTCTTTCCTTGTTTCTTTCCTTGTTTCTTTCCTTCCTTTCCTTCTTCCTTTCTTTCTTCCTTTCCTTCTTCCTTTCCTTCTTTCTTTCCTTCTTTCTTTCCTTCTTTCTTTCCTTCTTTCTTTACTTCTTTATTCCCTTCTTTATTCCCTTCTTTATTCCCTTCTTTCTTCCCTTCTTTCCTTCCCTTCTTTCTTTCCTTCTTTCCTTCCTTCTTTCCCTCCTTCTTTCCTTCCTTCTTTCCTTCCTTTCCTCCTTTCCTCCCTTCTTCCCTTCCTCCCTTCCTCCCTTCCTCCCTTCCTCCCTTCCTCCCTTCCTCCCTTCCTCCTTTCTTTCTTCCCTTCTTTCCTTCTTTCTTTTTTCCATCTCACATCGTATGATATGTAATGTAGGTCCTCACGCTTTTCTTTTGATTCGTATCCCGACGTGCCAGCAGACATCACAGCCCTCTCTGCGCTTCAGAAACTGTCAGTGCATACCATTGTTGGGGGGGGGGGGCACCAGGATGGCCGTAGGGGTGCTTGAAGGTCCAGAGAATGGGTTGTCGTGGGTGCGCTGAAACACGTGTGCTGGTGATCTAGAAAGATCCTTGTATGTATCATGCATCGCACACAGTCGGAAGTTCCTGTGTATCTCTCGTTTTTACCTTCTGTCGCATTTCCGCTGCATAGGTGCTACTAGTTTATTTTCCAACATCTGCAAACCCTCGAAGCTCAAAGGGGAAAAGGGCTTCGGAGCTCTCAATCCCTTGGGATTCGCTTCTCGTATATGACGTGTAGTCACCCTGCACTCTTGCATTACATTGCACGCCACTCTGTAGGGATCTTTCTTTCAATCGCTTCGGTGGGAGCTTGGAGATTCTCGGCCAATTCCCCGAGTTGCAATATGTGTACGCAGCTGCTTTCCGTTCCACCATTGCACCTTCTTGCCTATAAACCTATCTTAATCGTTCGAGTCTAGTCCATGGTTGGCTTACATCATCAGTTTCCCTTGGTTGTCGCTCTCTCCCATCGCTCTCTCCCACATGTGAGGTGTGCGTACTCCCCCACCCACTCGGTTGCCATGGCACACACCAGAGACCTGAGCCATACCGACTTCAGAGGATCCATCCCGGAAACCATCAGCAATGCCAAGAGCCTGCAGTACCTGTAAGAGGGGGTTCTAGTGTCAAGGCAAGGCAACAGGGCATGATGAAGCATCATCCTGGCGTGCACCTGCTGCCCTTGTCACCCTGAAGCAGAATGAGAATCCGGGATTCCATCACGTGTCTAGCGTGGCCGACGGGGGCAGTTCATCTCGCGGCTATGGAGAGTGCTTTCATTCTTGCCTTTCTTTCTTTCTTTTTGTTATGGAGCATGCACCCTACTTTACCAATTTCCGAAATTCAATCTTATCTATTAGAGTGCCAATGAACATTTTCCCCTACTGGCACGTTCTTCTGTGCACCAACTCGTATGCATCCCATCCCAGTAACCTCCAGGGCCTGAAACTCAGTGGAAGTCTCCCTGGCAGCATCAGTCGCCTCACTGCACTCCAATCTCTGTATTTCTTCCCTCACCTCCCCCAACCTCCTTCCTTGCCTTCCTAAATCTCCCCCCTGTCCTCTTCCACCCCCAAGCTTGCAAGCATGTTGTTTGAACCTCATGTTGACACTTTGTTTTGTGCCCTCCCCACTTCCTAGCCGGTGCTCCCCTTTCTTTCGTAGCGCACCTGTCCGTTGCAAGCATGTAAACTCCCTTTCCCTCTCTCTGCACTGCCCCCAACATGCAGGCACATTGGGATTGAGTCGGATGACCGCCTTCCTTATAGATACCTCAACGGCCATCTAAATCCAATAGAGTGAGACTGACGGGGATGAATGGAATGGGGCTCTTGCTGCCTGCTGGTGCATGCCATGGAGAATGCCATGGTGCATGCATGATGTGTGTGAATCGCCATCAACATATTTGCAGAAGCTGTAGCAGCGTAGTAACATGGATACGGCACAGAATACTGTGTATGCTCAGGCAGTCAGAGGTAAATGTGTGACTGCACCTCAAGAACCTGATGCTTGGGAGGCTCTTGGGAAGAATCACTGGCTGATGTTCGGGATGAGCAATATGACGAACTCGTTCAAGGCGAACCGAACAGGATTTTTTTTTTGGCCTAAATTGTTCGGGGCGAACGTGTTCGGTGTTCGCCCGAACACGTTCGCCGTTCGCCCGGCTCAGCTCGCCGAGGCGCGTCGAACACGAACGTGTTCGTGTTCGACACGGGCCTTCGACAAACACCAATGTGTTCGTCGACAAATAGGCCCGCGACCAATTTTTAGGTCGCGGGCCTTGGTGTTTGGGCTCAGATCTGGCCTTTCGCAGTTAGTAAAGTGCAGATCTAGCATTTTGCCATTGCTTAAGTGCAGATCGAGCAGTTCGCCGTTGCTTAAGTGCGGATCGAGCATTTCGCCGTTGTTTAAGTGCGGATCGAGCATTTCGCCGTTGCTTAAGTGCGGATCGAGCATTTCACCGTTGCTTAAGTGCGGATCTAGCATTTCGCCGTTGCTTAAGTGCGGATCGAGCATTTCGCCGTTGCTTAAGTGCAGATCTAGCATTTCGCCGTTGCTTAAGTGCGGATCTAGCATTTCGCCGCTGCTTAAGTGCGGATCTAGCATTTCGCCGTTGCACGCTGGCACTAGATGGATGAAGCAGGGCGGGACTGGCTTGGGAGGTGGGGGGAGAGAATGTGCGACGATTTGAATTTTACTCTATATTGAATTTCCCCCTGGGCGAACACGAACATGTTCGCCACGAACATGTTCGTGTTCGCCTGTTGCAGCAATTCGTTCTCCTCCTAGGGCGAACGGCGAACACCTATTTTCACTCAAGTCGTTCGCCGAACCGAACACTGTTCGGTTCGGCAGAAGGCCATGTTCGTCAGGGGGCGAACACGAACATGTTCGAGTTCGCCCCCTGCTCATGCCTAGCTGATGTGATGCGAACCACATGGTTCTGAAGCACACAGTGCAGTGCTGCAGGGCAGCTCATGTGACGACGAGGCCGTCCGTGTGTGCACACCTTCCATGCCGCAGCTCGCACTCCACCTTCCTTACCGCAGCTCACCGCCTTCTATTCTCCTAACATGCTCAATTCCACGTGCTCACTGCTGCATGCACCCACCCAAATGGGGCTTCTGCTCCACCGTTTCTGCTGTGACTACTGCTGCAATTTGAGAATTATCAAATGCCTCCTGCGCGATGGTTCTACTGTGGCGCCCTTTTACGCCATGGGCAACACGCAGCCCACAGAAAGCTAATCACTCCACCCCCTGGCCCGCCTACTTTCACCCTGCCATCTGTCGCTCTCGCAGTCCTCTATCCATTCAGCCGTACTTGCCTTTCCCTGTGATGCAAGGCTCTGTGGACGACCTCTCCTGTCTCGCTCCACTCACTCGCCTCCAGAACCTGTATGCTTCGATTCTTCCTAGCCCGCCTTTTCCCTTAATCTAACTCATCCCTACCCGCCCTCCCCTTCCCTCTGAATCAACTCATCTCTACCTATTCTCACTCATTTCTACCCGCCTTTCATCCCCTCTCACTCTTTCCTACCCGCCTTCGCCTCCCCTCTCACCCCCCACTTACCCGTCTTCCCCTCCCCTTTCACTCATCCTTATCTGCCATCCCCTCTTTCGCTGCTAACACATGTTCCTATTCAGCGTGCAACGGTCAGTCCAGCAGCATAGTTCATGGATTTAAGTCCCCCTGCAGATCGCAGCACATCCAAGGGGCTCGCTACCTGCTGCTGCCCCTCGCCCGTGCTTCATTCACACCTGCACATTGAACACAGCACTTGCCCGTGCTTCATTCACACCTCCTCACTCGCTCACATTCTGTTTGCTCCCCAACTACCGTCTGTCCACTTTACCAGTGTCTTTCACCGTCTCTCCTGCATGCCTGCCTCTCTCTCTTCCATCCTCACTTCTCCTCAGCGCTCTCATGAGTCTCAACCTGACTGCTGGAGATCTCCCTTTCTCTCTCTCTGCGCTTACTTCACTCAAGCACCTGTAAGTCTCTCGAGTATCTTCCTTAAGCGAGTGCTTGGTATAGTTGTTATCTCATATTTTTTATGCTTTGTGTTGGCAATCACCAAAGTGCAACCATGGTGCTGGTGTGGCATCATCTTTCACTTGCTCCTGGTTAGCCTTGGGTATGTGCTTGCTCGTTGCGCGCGTTGCATTGCATCTCATCACTGTATGCTCATGAAAAAGGCACAATCAGCAGCAACGAATTTCTTTCGTGCTTACGTAAGTTGAAATAGGAGCGAGCGAGCACGTTTCTCTTTCAAGGTCCCATAGCTCTAATTATGGAACCATTAAGACATTCTCATGGTTGATCCGGCAGGGGCCAGCAGGCAGGAGCTTGGGGGTGCGCTCACCATCTCTTCTCTCCCTTCTTTCCTGTATTGCATAGCAGAGACCTCAGTTTCCTTCCCATCACCCGCTTGCCGCAATGGATCGCTTCACTCACTACGCTCACTCATTTGTGAGTGGCACCAAGAGCCTCTCGCCCCACCCCGCCCTGACTATCATCACCGCTTCCTGTTGCACCTTGCCCGTGCTTCACTTGGGATAAAGAGGCCAGCGCACGTCCGCTCTGCGGGTTCCACTTCCTCTCTCTCCCTGCACCACCTGTGATTCGCTACAGCCTTGCCATGCCACTTGCGCCCTCACTCTCTGCTTCCATAGCTTGCTGCTGGAGCGATGCCAATGAAATCGCCTCAAGCTCGCACCCTGACGGGTCTGTGCCGCATTGAATCGACGGTGTTCGACGGCGTTCCCTGTGCTGCCCTGCGCCATTCTGCCCTGCATTGGTCCACATGTGGTTAGGGGGATGAACGATGGTTAGGGGGTTTGATCAATGGCTAGAGGGGTGGAACATTGGCTAGAAAGAGAGATTCAGATGTACGCTAATGCCACTTGCAACGCTCCCCCTGCCGTGCCTCTCCACCAACTGGAGTGCCCCGTGACTCCTCTACCTTCCTGCCCTTGTCTGCCCTGCAGAGACGTCACTGGAAAGTTACACGTCCACCGCTCTGCACCTTTCCCCACCAAATGGATTGCTCTCACAAGGCTGGAAACGCTGTGAGTGAGCCATCCGCCATGTCCACAACACATCAGCTTGGTTTGACACCTGCTGCTGCTCGCCTCACCATCCAAAGCCATCCGTTCCTTACATTGCCTGATGGGCCACTCCGCTCAGCCCCGCTCTGTTGCCCTCCAGCTGCCAATGCATGCGCCCCTCCCCTCCTCTCACCCCTCCCCTCCTCTCGCCCCTCCCCTTGCACCTCCAGGCGGGCCGGTCTGAATGGCTTCACTGGCTCTATCCCCTCCACCATCTCCGCCCTCACCGCCCTCACCATCTTGTACGCCTCCCCTTCTCATCCTCTCTCCTCTTCCTTCCTCTCTCCCTTTCCCATTTCCTCTCCTCTTCCTTCCTCTCTCCCCTTACCATCCTCTCCCCCCTTCCCATCCTCTCTCCCCTTCCCATCCTCTCTCCATTTCCTATCCTCTCTCCCCTTCCCATCCTCTCTCCCCTTACCATCCTCTCTCCCCTTCCCATCCTCTCTCCCCTTCCTCTCTCCCCTCACTTCCTCTCTCCCCTTCCTTCCTCTCTCCCCTTCCTTCCTCTCCTTCCCCGTCCGTCCATGGGAACCCCATTAGAAATGCAGTGGTCGTATACGCCAAAGCACCAGGTTGTGAGCACCAGGTTGTGAGCACCAGGTTGTGAGCACCAGGTTGCGAGCACCAAGGTGTCAGATCCAGCTGAATAATAGATTCCGAATAGAGCTCTTGCACAGGCAGTTCATTCCATGATCACGGTTCATCCAGTGATTGCAATTCACCCAGTTAAAGCGGTTCGTCTGGTGAAAGTGGTTCTTTCTGTGAAAACACTTCTTCCCGTGAAAGCGGTTCACTCAGTGAGAGTGGTTGTTCCTGTGGCCATTCCCCCTCCTCCCTCCCCTCCTCGCCATGGCCCCACCAGGGACCTCTACGGGAACAACATCTCAGGGAGCATTCCCGCTGGCATCAGCGAGCTACCTAGATTGCATGCCCTGTAAGCCCCTCACATCACATCACATCACATCACATCACATCACATCACATCTCCCCCTTTGATTCCCACACAGGTTGCTTGGCTTTAACAATCTCACCGGCGCCATTCCTGACATCCTCGCACATCCTTTCACTTGTGAGTCTCCCAGGCCCGCCACGCCTGGCATGAGCTCACGTATGGCGTGGTTTGGATTGCAATGCACCTCCATGTGGCACCTTGCATTGCATGCTGAGTCTCAACTCCACCAAACAGATTGAGGTGCTGGAGGCTCTTGGGCAGTCTCTCTCTCACCATGCTTTCTCATCTCCGTGTGGCAACTTCAAGCAGACGCCCCTTGAGATCCGCCTATTGTTACCTCAGCAATGCATAAACGCCCTTTTGATTAAGCATGTAATCGTTAGGTTGCGTTGCGTTGCGCTGCGTTCCCAACAGCCCAAGATTGGCATTCTGCCGTACTATCGTGCTTCCATATTTTGTAAAGCTTCTGATATTCCACCAAGGCTACACTCGGGCATGACATTGCCGTATGTTTCACAGCCCTGACTCATGTTCCTCCAGTGCAAGAGCTCTGTACCACATCGCACACCCCCCTGGAGTGTGGCAAAGAAGCATTCTCGCACCTATCTCACCGTGATTTTTCACATCTCCTCCACATCCCCTCCCCTCCACATCCCCTCCCCTGCACGTCCCCTCCCCTCCACATCCCCTCCCCTCCACGTCCCCTCCCCTCCACGTCCCCTCCCCTCCACATCCGCTCCCCTCCACATCCCCTCGCCTCTGCCTGCCCTCACTGCGTGCAGAGACCTCTCCCACAATCAGCTCACCTCCATGCCTTCTACCCTCAATTGGGGGGGGCATTTGTAAGTCTTGGGTGATTGACATCGCATTGTTCTATCTTTTGTGTCATGTTTTTGATGCCTTGTTCCAGAGTCGAAGAACATTAGCCTGAGCCACCTCCTCCCTCAGCGTTATCATTCCATGCCTTGTCTTGCCATGCCGTGCCTTGTCTTGCTATGCCGTGCCTTGTCTTGCCATGCTGTGCCGTCCCATGCTTTGCCGTGCCATGCTGTGCCATGCCACATTACCCCTTTTAGCATGGAAGAGAGCCGAGCATGCAAGCGGGATGGCATGCTCCTGGCTATGGGATGGTGCAGGCAGCACGGAGACGGAGGTGGAAGTTTATGCGGCATGCAGTGCACATGAATCATGTGCCTTGCATCATGCCATGGCCCTTGGGTCACTAAATGCTCACTCCTCACTACAGCGATTCCCTTCTCGGACATTCAGTGCATGCATGTTACCATCATCTCACTCCCTTCCACCATCGCCCATTCAACCTCTCCAGTTCCATGGCTCACAACCAGCTTCAAGGTCCCCTTCCTTCTGCCCTCGTTTCCACCGATTTCGTTACTCTGTAAGCGCACCTTGAAGTTGCTTGGTCCCGGTATGGAAGGAACGAGGGAGGCAAGGGCGTGTGCTCAAGTTGTCTCTTGATTGATTTCCATCAGAACGACAGCGATGCAGATTATTTATGTGCAATCGTAAACATTCCCTTTCCTACACACTGCTGGTCATCCCCTCATCCCCATCCCATGCAACCCATGCCTCCACACAGTGAGCTGCAAGGCAATGCATTCTCTGGCTCGCTACCTAACTTTGCTTTGTGGAAATACCCTTACCTTGAAATACTGTGAGCTCACTGCCTTGTTCTTATCCTTCTCAACCGATGCTCATCTATGTCAGCCCTTCATGTGCCCTATGGATTTCCTTCATGTTTACTCCCCCATTTTCACAAAGACAGATCTGATCTAGCAGCCACGAGCCACATCTGAACTAGCAGCCACATACCTAGCATCGCATAGTTCTGAGTGGCTGGAAGTCACTAGAATATTTAGCGAAGTTACACTTTCCCTTGGATCCTCATTCCCCTCGCCTGCGCCCATCCACCATGTCCCCTCTTTACCCTTCCCACAACCGCCCACTACCACCATGCCCCACTCAATCCCCAGCGACGTCAGCGACAACCAGCTCAGTGGCTCCCTCCCTGACTCCATCACCCGCCTTACATCGCTGTGGAAACTGTGAGCCTTGCATTGCTCTACCGACTGTGAGCCTTGCTCCATCTCTCTTTGAGAATAAGGAAGCGGTGCTGTTGAGGGGATGTTTGAGGAAGCACAAACGCTACCTTGAGAAACACCTTGTCTGGGCCCAGCACCTCTGACAGCATTAGCCGAGGTAGCACTTTTTTCTGCATTCCACCATGTGAAATTCACTAAGGATCACTGCAGACATTGTTGCAAACAGCTGATGCACTCTGGTTGCTGGCATACACGTGTGGCATGGCATGGCATGGCGTGGCAGGGGGCTTGGAGGCAACACTCTGAGTGGCGTCATACCTGCTAGCCTGGGCGGACTTACCGATCTATCATACCTGTGAGTAGCACAACCATTCCCCATCCACCACAAGCCTAAGGTGACTGCTCTCCTCGCCCTGCTCTTACAACTTCCATCCTTCCTGCCAGGGTCTCACTATCACTTGCATCGGGAATCCTCCTATTTTTCCCCCCTGGATTCGAACTCAATGACAGCATAGTGGTGTTGAGTTGGCTGGCCTCTTTTCTCCTTCCACTCATCTGTGCCACATGCTTCACAAGCCCAAACTGCCTCTCACGTAGAGTTCTAGATTCAGTTTTGTATGTAAGCCAGTAACCATTTAACTCCGCATTCACATGGCAATCGGTATTGGACCGAATGCTCACAGCAATACCTCAAACTAGCCTGGTAATTGCATGTATTTTCTTATTGCACTCTAGTTTCAAGTCAATTTCTGCCCATGAGTGTGATTTTTTTCCTCAATTCTCCAATCCTTTTCATCCAACACTCACCCCCAGGAACGTGTCAGGCACGGGGCTGACCTGCCCTGCAAACGGCAGCAAGTGCCTGGTGAAGCAGAGCAACACCACTGGCTTCTGCCGCCTCTGCTTCTCCTTCTGCTCCTCCTGCACCCCCCTTGCTTGTAAGTCTCCATGCTGCAGTGGCTGCCCACACACACACGCACGCATAAGAACGATGCCACACCGGCTCCAATCAAACTTTCCAACAACAGGTGGTTGGTGGAATAGGTGTGCTTCACAGAGTCTGATTTAACGTTCCAATCTATGTCTGTGCCCACATCCCAGTGTCGGCGCTCACAGAGGATGCAGCATGGCCAGCACCGGTGACTGACGCACCAATGTGGGACACAAAGGAAACAGCATGGCCAGCACCGCAGGCACGATCGGCATCCGGCCCTCGCACGCGCATTGATGCTTCCATTGACCACTCTACTGCTGCTGTTGCCGCCATCTTGCTCCTGGTGTTCGGGATGTGAAGCGTAGAGTTTTGACGTGGCGGTTCCGTATCGATAGTTGTGGGTGGGTGGACTTGGGGTA
The DNA here is from genome assembly GCA_947471745.1 of Closterium sp. Naga37s-1. Lineage (NCBI taxonomy): Eukaryota > Viridiplantae > Streptophyta > Zygnematophyceae > Desmidiales > Closteriaceae > Closterium > Closterium sp. Naga37s-1. The sequence goes on from CANJKZ010000005.1 coordinate 21,118, forward strand.
ATGAGACCCCAAGTCTGGAATAGTATACTCGGGGTGATCTTCAAATATACCGTATGTGTTGAGAGATTGCAGTAATCCATTAGTATGCTAGTGAAGGTCTGGATTTTGTGGCTACTTTTCAGCTTGCGCCTGGAATATATTTGTTGTGAGTCGGAGATTTACATGCTAATCACGTTTAGTGTCAAGTCAATGCACATGTATATGGTAAACCCCTGTATATAAGACCAAAGGGTCTTATGATAATCAAACCTCAAAAAGCTGGGGGGACGTTTACGTTCCTCCGTAGATGGATGGCGTCCGTCAGACTGCTGAAACTACTGTATTACCGTCATCGCCCGGATATAAGACATATATGTCTTATCTCGTACACGAGCAAAAATGCTTGGGTTGTCTTGTATTTGGGACGGTTTAGGGTATCTTATAAGTCTTATAAATGGACAAAGATCCGTTCAGAAGATACCCCCTCGTTATGCAATTGCCCCTAACCCCTACACTTGCATAACCCGTACACACAAATAGGTGTCTTATAATGAGGCTAGCATGTTTATAAGAGACACACGGATAATAGACAACCCCTGTCTACTATTCAACACTGTCTACTATCCGGGCGATGACGGTAGATGCAGGAGGAAGAGATTGCAAGGAATCATTACGTGTGAATGACTTGGCACTTGCAAGGAATCAGTACTAAAAAATCATTTTCAATTCACAAATTTTTCTAGGCGGCTAAAAAAAACTCAATTGAAAATTAGAGTGAGAGTGAATTCAAGGAAGCAATGTTAGGAGAATTTCGTAGGCATCTAAAAAAATATTGTTTAGGTCAGGGCTTACGTTTCAAAAAACGCCTCCTTGATTCTGACCAACATATATATATATATATATATATATATATATTTTTTTTTTTTAATTTAGTCTGACGGCACTTCGACCGCATAATGGCTAGTCTGAGCCTGTTGAAAAACATATGTGTAAAAAAAAACGCCACTCTAGGCCTTCAGTATCGGGGAAATAAGATCAGAGTATGAAGAAACATGAATGAAATAACTAGGAAACAAGTGGGTACAAGTAGGAACCTAGAAGTGTTGTACCCTATAGTGTCTACCCCACTACAGCCTAGATAGAATATATCATATAAGTTTGACACAACCCCATAGGCAAAGTCGGGGAGAACAAGGGGTCACAAGACCAGTCAAGCAAAGCAAAGCAAAGCAAGCTCAGGGTGGATCACAACGTCACCACACATTCCGAGCACAGGTTCAAAGGCCAAAAGGCCAGTTCACATGCAGGTGTCAGACTTATATGACTAAGCCTATGTAGGCTATAGTGGGGTAGCACATATGGGGTACAACACATTTCTAGGGTTTGTACTTGTACCCAATCTTTCCCCTAGTCAATCATTCCCTCGTAATTATCACATGGTATAGAGCAGGTTCCCTAGTGGGAACGTTCCTAGGGCCCACCACTGAAAATCGATTTTTTTTTTCCTGCCCGGAGCGCGCTTCGCTCCTGCCCGAGTCGCGCCGCGCGTGCCTACCCTCCCGTCGCGTCCCCTGCCCTTAGCGGCCCGTCGCGCCCTCTTACGGCCCCGTAGCGGCCCCTCTCACGGCCCCTCACGGCCCCTCTCACGGCCCTTCGCGGCCCCTTCAGGCCCCGTCGCCGCCCTTCGAGGCCCCTCGCGGCCCCTCTCACGGCCCTTCGCGGCCCCTTCGCGGCTCCCTCGCGGCCCCTCCGCCGCCCTTCGCGACCCCTCTCACGGCCCTTCGCGGCCCCTTACCGCCCCTCGCGGCCCCTTCGCGGCCCCTCGCGGCCCCTTCACGGCCCCCGTCGCCGCCCTTCGCGGCCCTGTCGCCGCCCTTCACGGCCCCGTCGCCGCCCTTCGCGGCCCCTGGCGGCCCCTTCTCGGCCCCGTCGCCACCCTTCGCGGCCCCTCACGGCCCCTTCGCGGCCCCTTCACCGCCCTTAGCGGCCCCTACTCGGCTCCCTCACGGACCTGCCGCCCCGCCGTCGCTGCCCCTGCAGCGGGAGCCGCCACCACCGGGGCCGCGGCCACAGCAGCCGCCAACAGCAACATGTTACGATGCGATCTTAACTGGTAACCGGATTTAAGGAGGGCCTAGGCTTAGTAGCCTAGGCCAAGCTATTGTCGAGGTCAAGGCCAAGGGAGTGTCGATAGAAATTGACCAAACAAGTTTGGCTTCACTAAAGCAAAGCATACAAGATATAGTCGAGAAACACAAGCAAGAGGTGCACCACCAACAGCAAAGAACAATAACTACAGTAACTACAGCAAGCAGGATATATCTTAAATATAACTTTGACACACCCCCTTAGCCTGCTTGCAGTAGGAACTAGAGTAGTCAACACCCCCTGAACGGGTATAGCTGGCGCAGTGGGAGACGGCAGAGGGGTACGTGAGGGGAGGCGGCGAGAGGGAGAGAGGAGAGGAGAGGAGATGAGAACACAGGAGGAGGTGAGTGAGGGATGAGGAGAGGAGGTGGGGGGGTGGCCGCGGCGTCCCCTCTTACTAACCCCCTTTTACGAAAGGGGGGTTGAGTGGGGGATGAGGAGAGGAGGTGGGGGGGTGGCCGCAGCGTCCCCTCTTACTAACCCCCACATCCCCACCCCCAATCAACCACCCTCCTTCAACCTCACCCCCCATTTCAGCCACCCCCTGGAACCGCACCCCCTCCCTCCCTTCCTTCCTCCACACCCCTGCCCAACCCACAGTTGTCTCTGCCCTGTCCTTCACACTGCAGCCAGCCCTCCCACCCCCCCGCTCCCGCCACCTACCCCCCACAGTAGCAGCCGCGGGAGGGGAGAGGCAGGGCAGAGGGTGGTGCTCTGCTGGCGGGGTTCTCTGCTGGCGGGGTTCTCTGCTGGCGGGGTCCTCTGCTGGTGGGGTTCTCTGCTGGCGGGGTTCTCTGCTGGCGGGGTTCTCTGCTGGTGGGGTTCTCTGCTGGCGGGGTTCTCTGCTGGCGGGGTCTCGTGCTGGCGGCTGGCCCTGGAGCTGGTGCTGGTGCTGGCGGCTGGCCCTGGAGCTGGTGTTGGTGCTGGCGGCTGGCCCTGGTGCTGGTGCTGGTGCTGGCGGCTGGCCCTGGAGCTGGTGCTGGTGCTGGCGGCTGGCCCTGGTGCTGGTGCTGGTGCTGGCGGCTGGCCCTGGAGCTGGTGCTGGTGCTGGCGGCTGGCTCTGGAGCTGGTGCTGGTGCTGGCGGCTGGCCCTGGAGCTGGTGCTGGTGCTGGCGGCTGGCCCTGGAGCTGGTGCTGGCGGCTGGCCCTGGAGCTGGTGCTGGTGCTGGCGGCTGGCCCTGGTGCTGGTGCTGGTGCTGGCGGCTGGCCCTGGTGCTGGTGCTGGTGCTGGCGGCTGGCCCTGGAGCTGTTGCTGGTGCTGGCGGCTGGCCCTGGAGCTGGTGCTGGTGCTGGCGGCTGGCCCTGGTGCTGGTGCTGGTGCTGGCGGCTGGCCCTGGAGCTGGTGCTGGTGCTGGCGGCTGGCCCTGGAGCTGGTGCTGGTGCTGGCGGCTGGCCCTGGAGCTGGTGCTGGTGCTGGCGGCTGGCCCTGGAGCTGGTGCTGGTGCTGGCGGCTGGCCCTGGTGCTGGTGCTGGTGCTGGCGGCTGGCCCTGGTGCTGGTGCTGGTGCTGGCGGCTAGCCCTGGTGCCTGGTGCCTGGTGCTGATGGGGCGCGACGGGTGGGACGAGCTGGAGAAGGGCTACAGGCTGGGCGGGATCTGACGGTAGGAGGCGCGCAAGCGCTGGTGCGATCGCCGGTGCTCTGGCGGTGATCGCTGGTTTTCCGCCGCCACTCCCTTCCCCCTTTTCCTCTCTCCCCCACAGCATTCCGCCGCCACTCCCTTCCCCCTTTCCCTCTCCCCCCCACAGCGTTCCGCTGCCACTCCCTTCCCCTTTTCCCTCTCCCCCCCACAGCGACCGCCGCTGCACACGCGAACAGCCGCGACTGGGGGGGTGACGGGCATGGGGCGCGGGTAATGCGACGGGCAGAGTGGCAGCGGGCTACGGTGCTCCGGGGCGACGGGAAGCAGGGCGGGGTTCGAGTGGCGTACGGGCGACGGGTGGGGTGCGGGTGGCGTACAGGCGACGGGCAGGGTGCGGGTTGCGGCGAGCGGAACGGGGGGACGTAACGGGTGGCGCGACGCGACGGCGGGGCCCGCGCGGGTCCGGATCAACGAGAACGAGGGCCCGCGGGGGTCCTTAACTAGCGCAAGAACGGGGCCCGCAGGGGGCCCTTAACTAGCACAAGATCGGGGCCCGCGCGGGCCCTTAACTAGCGCGAGAACGGGGCCCGCGTGGGCCCTTAACTAGCGCGAGAACGGGGCCCACGCGGGCCCTTAGCTAGCGCGAGAACGGGGCCCGCGGGGGGTCCTTAGGCTAGCGCGAGAATGGGGCCCGTGGGGAGCCGCGTTACGATACGAATGGGGCGACGGAGCACGGGGCGACGGGCTAACGGAGCGCGGGGCGGTGGGCCCATGTGAGAATCGACTGGCTCTATACCATGTTACGATGCGATCTTAACTGGTAACCGGATTTAAGGAGGGCCTAGGCTTAGTAGCCTAGGCCAAGCTATTGTCGAGGTCAAGGCCAAGGGAGTGTCGATAGAAATTGACCAAACAAGTTTGGCTTCACTAAAGCAAAGCATACAAGATATAGTCGAGAAACACAAGCAAGAGGTGCACCACCAACAGCAAAGAACAATAACTACAGTAACTACAGCAAGCAGGATATATCTTAAATATAACTTTGACACAACAGCCGCCGCCGCCACAGCCGGGGCCGCAGCCGCCGCAGCCGCCGACAGCAGCAGCCGCTGCCGCCGCTGCCGGGGCCGCAGCCGCCGACTGCAGCCGCCGTCGCCGCCGACAGCAGGGGCCGCCGCTGCCGTTCCGTCCCTGCCGGCGCGCCTCGGCCCTGCCCTACCACTTGCGGACCTCTACCCACCTGCCCTGGTAAGAGCACCGCCGAGCCGCGCCCCCCCTACTGTTGCTACTGCTGCTGCTGGCCCTAGCCTGCTACCACTGCTGTCATGGCTACCCCTAGCGTTCTCGTCTTTGATGCTGAGGGTCGGGCTGTTGACTTTGAGGTCTGGGTCGATGATCTACAACTTTTCCTACAGTGCGATAGGAAAGACGGTCTCTCACTGTTCGATCTCACGTCTGGCGCCTCTGCTGCACCTGCTGTCGATGCTGACAGCATTGTTCGCTCACAGTGGGCCACACGCGATGCTGCTACCCGTCTTGCTGTGCGTAGTCACTTGCCGTCCTCTGAGCGCGCGCACTTTAGTCAGTACAAGAGTGCTAAGACCTTGTACGACGCTGTAGTTGCACGCTACTCTTCCCCTGCCACTGCTGCCCTTAGCCGCCTCATGCTGCCGTACCTGTTCCCTGACCTAGCCGCCTTTCCCACAGTCGCTGACCTCATTACGCACCTTCGCACTAGTGACACCCGCTACCGCGCTGCGCTTCCTGCTTTAGTTCTGCGCCAAGAACCCCCCCCCCCCCATGTACATCACCCTCTACTACATAGTCACCCGGCTCCCTGACTCCCTTCGCTCGGTCAGGGACCACTTCCTCTCTGTTTGGCCCACCACACTCACCGTTGACCTCCTCGAGGAGCGCCTCCTGGCAGCTGAGAAGAGTATAGTCGCTGTAGGAGCCTCTCGTGGTGACCCTCGTGCCCCCTTCTTTGAGGGGTGCTCCCCCTCCCCCCTTTTGCCCTCTGTTGCCTCTGCTGCTGCCGTCGACTTCGTTGGCACCGAGTCAGTCGGCGCTGCGTCTGCCCCTAGCGGGAGACGCCGCACCGGCAAGGGCAAGGGGGGCAAGGGCGCTGGAGGGGCTGGCGGGGGCGGTGGAGGTGGCGGTGGAGGCGGCGGGGGGAGTGGGGGTGGCGGTGGGAGTGGTGGCGGGGGTGTGGGCTTCGGTGGCGGCGGTGGAGGTGGAGGCGGCGGCGGCGGTGGCAGTGGGAGCGGAGGAGGAGGCGGTGGCGGCGGTGGCGGAGGTGGCGGCGGCGGAGGTGGAGCTGGTCGGGGTGGCTCTGCGCAGCGGAGCGGCTTCGGTGGTGGTCAGCGCTAGCAGCAGCAGCGCACTCGTAAGACCCCGCCCCCCCAGCAGCTTTGTGAGTGGTACGCTGCGCGTCAGCGGGGTGGGGGTGCTGGTTCCTGTGCCTACGTCCTGCGTACCGGTGACCGCACTGGTGAGCCGTGCGGTGGCCCGCACACCACCCAGCGCTGCTTTGGCCGCCTGACGGACGCTTGGCGTCTCCAGTTCCCTGACGCCACTGAGATCCCCCGCTGGGGTGAGCTGCTTAGGTCGGGGGTTGCTATCTTTGATCTGGATTATGATGCTATTCTTGCTGCCATGTATGTTGTGTCTACTAGTGATGAGGGTGACTGTTACCTGTGTGTTCCGCCTGACCCGGGCATTGAGGCTGCTGCTCTAGGTGCTGGTGAGGCTGCTGCTCTAGGTGCTAGTGCGTCTGCTGCCCCAGGTGCTGGTGAGTCTGCTCTCTCAGGTACCACGTCGGCTCAGGCCTTACACACCTTCACCCTTGACTCGGGTGCTTCCCGCTCCTTCTTTCGAGACCGCACCACGCTTACGCCGCTTAGTCGGCCAGTTGCGGTCTCCCTGGCGGACCCCTCTGGGGGTCCTGTCCTTGCCCACTTCTCCACTGTCTTACCGTGTCCGGCGGCCCCCTCTGGCACCCTGTCAGGTCTCTACCTCCCCTCGTTCTCTACGAACTTGGTGAGTGGTGCTGATCTACAGGATGGGGGGGTTGACCAGTTCACTCCTGCGAGTCAGCAGGTGACCCACTGTACGTGTGCTCGGACGGGCCGACACTTGGCCACGTTTACCCAACAGCCGGGGTCGAGCCTGTACACACTGACTACTGAGTCTCCTCCGGTTGCTGAGTCTGGTCAGGTAGCTGCGTCGGGTCAGGTGTTTGCCGCAGCGTCCAGGTCTGGTCCTGAGTCTGCTCCCTGCTCGTGTCGTCTCCTGTCCCACCAGACTCTCCTCTGGCACCATCGCCTTGGTCACCCCTCCCTGCCTCGTCTCCGAGGCATGGCCTCCCGTTACCTTGTCTCTGGTCTCCCCCGGTTCCTCCCTCCCCTCCCTCCGGGGCCTGCCCCTACCTGCGTTCCCTGCGTCGAGGGGCGGCAGCGCGCCGCTCCTCACTCCTCGGAGTTTCCTCCGACAGAGGCTCCGCTGCAGACTCTTCACATGGACGTGTGGGGCCCCGCCCGCGTCCGTGGCCTGGGTCACGAGCGTTACTTCCTGTTGGTGGTTGACGACTACTCGCGTTACACAACGGTTCTCCCCTTGCGCAGCAAGGGTGACGTCACTGCGGTGTTGATCGACTGGATCCGCGCAGCTCGTCTCCAGCTCAGAGAGAGTTTCGGCTCGGACTTTCCTGTTCTGCGTCTGCACTCTGACAGAGGCGGAGAGTTTTGCTCTGACCTTCTGGGAGCCTTCTGTCGTGCGGAGGGCATCCGCCAGACGTTCACGCTTCCGGCCTCCCCACAGCAAAATGGGATTGCTGAGCGCCGCATTGGCATGGTCATGGACGTCGCTCGTACGTCCATGATTCATGCGGCTGCTCCCCATTTTCTGTGGCCGTTCGCGGTTCAGTACACGGCGCATCAGATCAACCTTCAGCCCCGAGTCTCCTTGCCGGAGACCTCCCCTACTCTGCGGTGGACAGGGAAGGTTGGCGATGCGTCTACGTTTCGTGTCTGGGGATCTCGGGCTTTTGTCCGCTAATTGTCTGCGGACAAGCTGTCCCCCCGTGCTATTCCCTGCGTCTTCCTTGGCTTCCCCCCTGACGCGCCTGGTTGGCAGTTTTACCACCCCACCTCGCGCCGTGTTCTGTCCTCCCAGGACGTCACGTTTGACGAGTCGGTGCCTTACTACGGTCTCTTCCCCTACCGCACTGCGCCCCTCCCCCCGCCGCCGCTCTTCCTCGCGTCAGGTCCCCCCCCGGTAGACCCCCTTCCCCCTCAGGGTCCTGCCCCCTCAGGTGTGTCTCAGGTAGACGCAGTCGAGCCTGTCGAGGTAGCTGTTGACTCTGGTGCTGCTAGGGGTGCTGAGCCTGCGAGTGCGGGGCCTGGGGGTGCTGAGCCTGGGGGTGCTGAGTCTGGGGGTGCTGAGTCTGGGGGTGCTGAGCCTGGGGGTGCTGAGTCTGGGGGTGCTGAGCCTGGGGTGCGGAGCCTGAGGGTGCTGGGCCTGCTCGTGTGGCTGCAGCACCACCGAAAATCTCTGGCGGTAGTGTGCATTGAGCCGGGCAGCAGTTGTTGTAAGCCGCCCCTTCCTGAACTTGGTTTTCACCGCGTGGTTGGCCAGCATGCGGAGGAAGTGAATTGTGTCCGCAGCCATGGCCCCACACGTCTCGACAGCAAGCCAAAAAAACCCCGCATAGCTCGTTCGCCCCTCATAGAGCTGATGATTCCTCTGTGAAGCTTCTTCCGCCGCCCACTCTGGCGGCCTACGGGCTCTGCTGTCTCTATTCTGCAGCACGGGATCCGTCACGGTGATGTCTGTCACCCACGTTTCTCCAGGTTCTTCGTCCCGAATGGCTAAGTCGGCTCGCTTCCTCATCACCGGCGGCGAGAAAGCAGAAGTTTCATGGAACGTCTTGTAACCAGCCTCGCTAGCTATGCGCACCGCCGCATATACTAGGGTGTTGAGAGTCCTGACCGCATCCCCCCCATCTTGGCAACGAATTAGATGGTTCGGGAGGCTTTTGTCCCCAATCGCCGAGTTATTACGTTTGCACGGGCACACTTCAGCCACAGGGAGCTCCATGCCGAGGCGAAGGCCAAGGGCCAACGAGAACTGAGCAGGGGAAATGAAGAGGTCACCTCTTGTCGGTACCGCGTGTAGCCAATCACCCCCGCCTGTCCCTTTCAGACGAATCAGCCGCTGCGCGTGGCCTCCATTGTTGCCAGGCCGGTCCACCACTTTGTCACCCAAGAGCTCCACGATACGCTGCTGGTTGATGTGTTTTGAGAGGCACAGCTGGAGACTCCTCGTACCTTTAACCCCTGTCCTGTAGGCACCCAGTGCCGCCTGTGCTTGTGCCGGAAGTCTCTCCTCTAGACGTGACATAACGTTGCTGTTTGGAGGCAGCGGGGTCCAGTCGTGGGAGAGCAGGGTCGTGGCTTTGTGCAGCAGGCGGCCTGGGGGTAGGTTTAGGTGCTGCAGAAGGGTGTGCGCCGCTGTGACAGAGGCAATGTAGGCTGCCGGGGCCTCCGAGACGGGGTCGATGTTGCCCAAGCCCCCCAGGCGAATCGGAAGGGTGGCCTGCCACCACAGTAGGCTCTGCTCCAGCTCCGAAGTGGGGATGCGGAGCTTTGCGGCCGTGAGTGCCGAGCCCACCAGCGCCTCACTCCATTCCCTCTACTCTCCAGGAGTCAGTGTTGAAGCCAATGTTGTTCGCAGCATGTAGGAGATGCGGCGGGAGATGCTGCGTGAGACGATCAGCATGGCGTGTTGCGGGTTCAGCTGAGAGACGAGGAAAAGGGGTGAGGCGGCCTCCTCAAGTGCCGCCCGGACTTGGGTGGTGCAGAAGTCGTCACTGCCGATAGGACTGTCGAGACCCGTATACCGCCCGGGTCCGCAGCTAAGCCCAGTGGTAGCTCCCCGTTTTCTCCATCGTTCGTGCCCCCCCATGCCGAGGACTTTGAGATGTTGCATCGTAGCCCAAACGCGGCCAGGTCGCCTGCAATTTTAGTGAAGGCGCGTCATGCTTCTTCCCATGGGCCGACGATGGTAATGTCGTCCGCATAGGCGACCACAGCGACCTCTGGTGACGTCGTTGAGACACTCAGGAGGGTAGGCTGGCTCGCCGCCGCGAATAAGAGGGGGCCCAAAGGATCTCCCTGTCTGACGCCTCTCGAGCTCTGGATGGAATTGATGCCCAAGCGAGCATCGACGAGCAGCGGCAAGGGTCCGTCGTAGAGATTGCGGACTAGGGAGAGCAGCTGGCTGAGACTAGACCACTGCAGCGAGCCCAGGAACGCTTGTCGTTCGACGCTGTTAAAAGCATTTTCGACGTCTAACTGGAGGGCGATGCGGGACTTGTCTTTCCGGAGAAGGGAGCGGACGGCGTGGATGATGCACTCCGCACCTCCTGGAACCGCCACGCCAAACTGAACCGGTAGGAAAAAATCTCGGATCTTAAGTCCGAGAGTATGAAGCGCCGCCTTTGCTACTACGCAGAGCAGCGTTTTGCCAATTGCTATAGGCTGCACCCCACCATTCGGCTTCTCTATAGCGATTAGACGAGAAGGCAGGAGGAGTTTCCGCACATGGGATGCCTGGAAGGTGCTAAGCAGCCGATTGACGACCTTGGCAAAAAGCAGCAGCAATTCTTCATTGGCAAGGGTGGTGTCTCTGAGGTGCTCAAAACAGGTGCCAGACGGCCTAGCTCCAACCCCGTTCGGGCATTTCGCTAGGATTTCGCGAAGCGAATCTAGCGGGACAGCCAAGTCGGAGTCTGTGATTCCTGTAACCCAAGCCGGTATCTTACTCCCCGCTGTAGGGTGCTTCGCTTGCAGAGCCTCAAGTGTAGCCGGAGTTGCTTCTTCCAGGGGGCTTGTTCGCAGCGCTTCCACCGCCTTCGAAATGTTACCTTTTTTCACTAACCCTTCAGCCCGTGCACAAACCCCTTCCACGTCTGCTTGGTGTCGTACCGGGGCTCCCGTGTTGGGGATGACCCCTGCTTCCTCGAACAGTTCTGCCTAGTCGCCTCTTTGGAATTTGTGCAGCTGTGACTCAATTGCTGCCTAGCGACTCCCCAAAACAGGTTCGGGTGCTGGCCTTAGGGTGAGCCTCGGAAGGAACAACAGGACCGTCCATCCCCCTGGGCAGCTTGGGTTTTTGTCCAGGCGTATGAGGGCTGCCTGCATGCACAGGCAGTATCTGTCCAGAAGCTAAGGTGGCAACCGTCGGACGAGGAATGGCTGATCGCCTCGTTGCAGTATGTCCACATTCCTCTCCCCCGCCATGAGCCAGATGGCATCGTCTTTAGCCAGGTCGGCCGGCGAAGGCACATCCGCATCCTCCGTGGCCGCTTCTCCTGGTTCCGCTGTGTTTCGTGTGATTCCCTCCGCCGCTTCCCCTGCTTGTGGTCTTGGGTTGTTCCTCCTTTGTCATCGGTCTTGATCCTTAGCACCCAAGAAAACAGTAGGCAGGTTCATCCTCCTCATCCGGATCATAGCCATGCGGTAGAATCAGCAATGCCTCCTCGGTCCCAAGCTGCTGCTCTGCTACATCAGCTCCTGCAGTCAGCTTCTTAGTAGCCATACGGGTACGTCCTGGCCTGGAGACGGGTGTTTCCCATCCCCTCATAACGACACCCTTCGGCTTCATAGTTTTCCCCTGCTGCTGCTCTCCTCCCTCGGATCCAACAGCTCCACTAGTGCTAGTCTCCACATCATTTTCTCCACCAGCAGGTGCCTCTTGTATCTTCTTTCCATCACCACCCTCTGCAGCTGCCTCCTCTCCCTCCTCCCACACACTAGGAGTGAGGTCCAGCTGCATGGTGATCTGCTCCATGTGCTGGGACACCTTGGCCTCTGGCTGTTTCTCCTAGCTCCCATACATCATGCCCTCAACAAACTTCACATCCCTGCTGTCAAACAACACACCCTTGGAAGGTTCCCACAGCAGCCATCCCTTGCTCTCAACAGCCAGCCCCAAATGCACACACCAGATTGCACTCGCCCCCAACTTACTGCGGTAGGTCTTGGGGACGTGGGCGACTGCCATGCAACCGAACACCCTCAGCATGTCCACCGGCGGCTTCCTCCCAAGCCACCTCTCCAATGGCACCCACGAGTCATCCCCAACCTTGGTGAGTACCCTGTTCCTAGCGACGGTAGCGTGCCGAACAGCATGGGGCCACATCGAGTTGCCCAGCCCAGATTCTACGAGCAGCGCCCTAGCTGTCTCCAGAATTCTCCGGTTCGCCCGTTCTGCTACACCGTTGGACTGTGGGGTGTAAGCCGTGGTCAGCTCCCTCTGGATGCCCTGCTTCTTGACCCAGGCCGTCATCTCAGCTCCAAGGAACTCACCACCCCGATCTGTCCTAATCCGCTTCACCACACACTCCGCTTGCTTCTCCACGAATGGCAGCAAATCTTCGCGTATCGTAGAGGCGGCGTGGTCCTTCTGCTTCAGCGGATATGCCCACATAAGCCTGCTTCAATCATCCACTATGGTCAGAAAGTACCGCTCCCCCTTGTGCCCCTGAACCGGCAGCGGCCCCACCAAGTCCATGTGGACCAGCTCCAATGGCTTCTTGCTCCTGCCAGCCACACTATGGAAGGGGAAACGGGTAAACTTTGAGAGCAAACAGATTTCACAATTCTCATCAGGTGGCTGTCCGTTCAGCTTGAGACCCTTAACGGCTCCATCTTTCTCCAACTGCTTCAACAAGGGCATTGCCACATGCCCCAAGCGTCGGTGTGCCGTTGCCCAATCCGTCTCCCCATATCTGGCCGACACTTTCACACCAACCCCTCCAACGGCGTTGCACTCCCCCTGGGATGCAGACCCCTCTCCAGCCTGCCCCCCATCATGCCATGCCAACGCCGGCAGCTGCCACATGGATCTGTACACGTCCGTGCTCTCGTGCAGATCCCAAAGCACCCGATTGCCCAGCTGCCCCTTGTAAGTGCGTGCCCCATCCGTGCTAGTGCTCACCCCAGCCTTGCCAAGCTTACGGTGGGAGATGAGGTTGGCCTTGAGTTCAGGAACGAGGAGAACGTCGTGCAGCACCACCGGCTTGCCATCCGCTCCCTTGCACGCAGCTCGTCCCGCACCAGCCACCTTCAGCGCGTGTCCAGAGGCGGAGCACACCTCGTTGATTGGTGCAGCGCGTACGTGGTCCAGCAGGTCCTTGCGCGGCGTCATCGTCCAAGCAGCGCCCGTGTCCAACACCCAATTGTCCAGGGGGTGCAGCTCTGCTCCAACCTTGGCAGATGCGTCTCCTTGCTCCCCCTGCTTTCCAATATGGAAGAACTGGCCCGCGGTGCGCTCCTTCTTCTTTTCCGCATCGCCGTTGCTCTTCGGGTTGTTGTCGGACGAATCGGCGACCATGTTCGCGCCGTTTTTCTGGTTCCTCCGCGCGCCGCCATCCTGGTGACGATTCTGGGGGGTCCATCCATCGGGTTTCTTATAGCACAAAAACCAGGGGTGCCCCTCCTTCTCACAATACCAGCAACTCCCTTTCATTTTGCCACCAGCACCCGACTTGCCCCCACGTCCAGATTTCGCACCGCGACCCCAACCGGTACCTCCTTGTTGGTCGTTGGAGTCGTCGTCCTTTTTTGCACCGCGTCCAGCACCACCGAAGCCACGTCCTCTGCCACGTCGGCTCCCTTGCATCCCGTAGCCGCTGCTGCCGTCGTCTCCACCCCTCAGTTGGTGGCGACGGAAGTCCTCCTCCAGAATCTTTGTCCGCACCCACTCGAGCGTCCACGAGCTCTGGTTCTGCGGCAGGCTCAATCCGCTCGTGAATTGAAGCCACGATTCCGGCAGCAGCGAGAGCATCTTCAAACACTTGGTCTGCTCCGGGTAGGTGATTCCCGCGGTCGCCAACTTTGCGTAGAGGTCGCGCATCTTGTCCAGGACAGGTTGCACCGGCTCTCCCTCGCTCAGGCGCAACGCGGACAGCTCCCTCTCCAGCATCAACGTTGCAACAACGGAGGTCGGGGCGTGCAGCTCCTTCAACACGGTCCACGCCTTCGGACCGCACTCAACCTCCGGCAGCAGGTGCATAACGTGGTGACGCTGGTTCAGCTCCAAACTCTGCGACATCAAATAGTAGCTAGCCGAGGAGCGCTCGTCCCAATCTTCCTGCAGCGCGGGGTCACTCGGTCTAGGCTCCTCCCCAATCATTAGTTTCAGCAATCCAATCTGACGGAAATACAATTGCATTTTCCAGGCCGAATCATCATAGCCCTCACCATTGAACTTCTCGACGGTGAAATTCTTCAGCACCTCCTTGACCAGCGAGCCCTGGTTTGTTCGCGCTCCCCTTGGCACTGAAACACCAGAATCTTGGCTGCCGCTACGATCTTGGGCTGAAGATTCACCAGCTCCCGTCGAGGTGTTGCCCGCCATAGCTACCTATAACGAGGATCACTATAACGCAGGCTCTGATACCAGCTTGTTGGTATAAGGGCCTAATAAACTCAAGCTATTGAGACTTAATCAAACTTAAAACCTCTCCTCAGGGTCACCTCCAAGGGTCCTTGGGTGCCTGGCACAAGACCAGCCCCTATACTCGGGTCCGAGTTTGTAGAGAGAGGAGTCAAGAATGACGTAGCCAAAATAACAAGAGTACCTTGAACGTCGCGCAGCGTATCGTGCAGACCGTTGATCCGATTAAGCTGAGAATTTCCTATATCGAAGCTCGCTCCAAGAGCTTTAAAATGAACCAAGTTGCCTCGCGAAAAGTTCTGCCATTACGAAGTTATGGCTCGGACAGCGTTTGCCTAGTGTTGGAGTGCTAGCGTACTAGCATTGACTCGGGTAGCATTCCGCCGTCGCACCGCATAGAAACGAAATTCCAGGAAGGGAGGAATTCGCTTGAATCAAATTGACTATATCCAGGTACAAACAGAGAAGGAATAAGCAGTTCTAGCTAGCAAGGACCTTGGGAATAAACCTGGGAACAACCAGGGATGATCCCAAATAATTCCAAGCAACAGAACCAAGCTGGCTGGACAAAACAGCAGGTGGTAGGCTGGTAAACAACCTCTGGTTCTGTTTTTCCAACCTGGGAAAACAACAACCAGGTTCAGGTCCTAAAAACAGAACCTGTTTTGTCTTTGCCCAACCAGCCAAACGGTGGTTCCGCTGGTTTCCCCTGGCCCTGTAGCATGCAGATACAGACAAACAACATCCAACCTTCACCTAAATCGTACCCCTATAGTGCCTGCCCTGCTACGCTATAGTCAACCAAACAAAACAGTACAATTTCGAGTTGGATAGAAGTGAATCTGCGCAATCAATTCAACCGAACCGCAAAGCTTCCATCTTGGGTTCCTTTGCGAGCTCGTCCTTTCTGCTTGTACTGTTCATAGCGCGTACAATGTTGTGCCGAAGCGCACAATGCGCGAGTACCTGCAAATGCTTCAAGCGAAAATTGCGAAAGCAAACAAACACACGAACATTCCATTCACACCCAAATGCATTCGCACACGCATACTCATACAAACAGACGGCACGATGTCGTGCAATGTGAATTTGCACCCAACAGCTATGGCTCCTTCATTCTAACTACTATTGTGACAAGGACAATACTCTGGTCTCTTCAGATGCAAAAAGCCGAGGGTAGGGTGCAGTGCAAATGGTGAAGCAGTAAGTGAGACACACATGTACTGACCTTGGTTAGTTGCAGCGCACCTTGGCCTGCAGATTACCATGGACAGGGAAGTTCACACAATTACGCTAACGCAGTCGCATATGGTCGAGCATATCGTCACGCTGTTTCGCTTCCCGTTCTCAAAAGGTACAGCTCATCCCTCTTGTTTTGGATCATGGGATCACGGCTCCACCTCCGGACCAGTTATTTGAGTCCAGCGGTCCATATCCTGAGTTGGTGGGTTGTCTCATGTACCTGATGACCTGCACTCGCCCACACCTAGGTTACCCTTTTAGCGTCCTTGCGAACTTTGTTGCGCCACGGAGACACCGACACTCCCAAGAGTACGCCGCTAAGAGGGTGCCAAAGTATGTGGCAGGTACATCAGGCATAGGACTTGTCGCTGGAGGGTTTAACCATTTACACTTATAGGTTTCTCGGGCTCTTCATGGGCCGACGATGCTGAGTCACTGCGGTCTACACATGGTTACTTCTTCAGTCTTGGGACCATTGTTGTTTCGTGGAGGGCGCCTCGGGCGTCGTCCATCTCTAGTTCCAGATGTGAGGCAGAGGTGTAAGCTGCGGCCATGGCCGCCTAGGAGCTTCACTGGCTGTCTTTCTCACCGACCTATGTGAGCGGCCTCGCTCTCCCCCAGTCTTATTCGCTGACAAAAGGTTTGCTATCCTATTGTGCAAGAAGCCTCGACTGGTTCGGAAGGGGAAGCACATCCAACTTCGTTACCTCCTTTTGCGCGTGTTGCAGTAGCGTGGCGAGGCACTCGTGAGATGTGTGGACTTCGAGGCCAGCACAGTAGACATCTTCACCAAGGCGTTGCCGCCCTGTGACCACCAGCGTTTCTGTACCCGGCTGGGCCTTGTAACCACAAGCCCTCACTTTCTTGCATAGAGTTTCGTTGTCTTGTACTCTTGCAAAAGGTCGGCTCGCTGCAGTTCGCGGCGACGACGACGAGGCTGGACATCGCCTTCGACTGCAGCAAGCTGGGGAGCGGCCTCATGGTGAGGAGTGACCAGCACTGGCGTGAGGTCGAACGCTGCCTCGCCTACCTCACGAATACGCGCGACACCGCCCTGGAGTTTGGCGTTGGACCAGAGTCGCTGAAGCTGGTCGGCTACGTGGATGCCGACGACGCCAGCAACGAGCAGAACCGGGGCACGAGCGGCTACGTGTTCGTCTACGGAGGGGCCGCAGTCTCTTGGTCGAGCCAGTGCATCAAGTGCGCGACACTGTCGTCGATCGAGTCGGAGTACATGGCGGAAACCGAGGCCGGCAAGGGGGGATGCCGTCTGCGCTTCCTTCTTGCAGAAATCTGGCAGCTGGACTCTGGGAAGTCGACCGCCCTTCGGGTGGACAACAAGTTGCCGAGGGCATGGGGTTGATGGGATACAAGAAGCACATGGAGGAGCGACAAGCCTGGCTGCAGCACATGGTGAAGCGCGGGAAGTATTCGTTGAAGTACATCCCAACTACGGAGCAGCCGGCCGACTTCTTAACGAATGCGCTGCACTATCCGGCCTTCAACCGGTGCTCCATCGCAATCGGCCGTACGCCTGGCCGACGTGGGCGATGGCGACGACGACGTGCAGCAGTAGGTGCCATGCCCTCTTGCATGGCTGGTGCGGTGACCGGCGTGCTGTGTATTGGGTGCACGCCGACGAGCTATTCTCCGAGTGGTGCTGCCATGTGGGCTGGGGGCCCAAGCGTGAACGTGGCAGGGGAGTGTCAATGGGAGTTACGGTTGGCCCCATCCTCGCTTGGGCGGTGCCGACTTTGTGGTCGAGTTTGAGGGGTGCAGCAGACCTGCAGCAGTGGACGAGCTGGTCGATGGGGCTAGTCGACCTGCACAGGGGCCATTGCAAGGGCGCCGACTTTGGGAGGGCGCCGACTTCGGGTGGTCGACCTGACGATGTCGACATCGGAGGCGTCGACTTGGTGACGCCGACCCGGGAAGCCGACTGGGTGTGGTCGGCTGACAAGTGTGCTGGTCGATCTGGAGCTAGTCGACCAAGAGTGTCGTCGACCTGGAGCTGGTCAACCAAGGGTGTGGTCGACCTGGTGAGGTCGACTAGAGGTGGTCGTCGACTTGGGTGGTCGACTGACACGAGAAAGTGCAGCTGGTCGATATGGTTGCCCAGTCGACCAGGTTACCTGGGTGACGAGGTTTTGCCGACAAGTGCGACGGTTGCCCAGGTGGTTTTGGCGAGACCGACCTCGGTGTTGGTATCTCGAGGTCGACGTGGCTGATCATATACAGTCGTCAGCACCAAGTCGATTTGGTGTGTGTGCTGTGAAGGTGACAAGGCACGGCACGCCAATCATCTGCGAGCACCTGCGAAGCAGGTGCGCTGCTGTCCTGCTGCAGCAGTGTTGGCACGCCGTCGACTTGCACTGTTGGCATGCCGTCAACCTGCAGTGTTGGCGGGTCGCGACTGTGCACTGCTAGAGCGCGGTCGACCGTGGTGTGCTGGCAGTCGTCCTGCTTGCATGCAAGCTCTAATGTAGACAGTCTTGCCAACTTTGTTTGTGCAATTTTTGTCATATTTTCCTAGTGAAACTCTTGCCAAAATTGTCCCGTGAACTAGCAAGTAATGTGTGCACAAGGAAACGACTAAGGGAACAAACGTATAGATCACTCCCACCGCGTGCCTAGCCCGTAATCTAGCTCCCATTGATTAAGTTATCTCCGCATTATCCACCCCGAGAGTTGTTTTGAGCTTGTGAACTGGTCTTGTGACCATTGCTTGTTCTTGCTGACTGGTCCTGTGACCCTTGCGTTCAAAGTTTGTGGTGACTTTGTGACCCACCCTGAGATATCTGTTGTTTTCTACAGGTCTGCCATCACCTAGACTATGGGGGTGTGTCAATTTGTACTTGTTATAGTTTGTTAGTGCAGTATAGGTATTACAGCTATTTATGCAGTACAAGATACAACCCCATTTAGGGTTTCCTATATGTTTCCTTGAACTGCTTCGTTCTAGTCAGTGATTCCACTGTTCCTATCTTGACAAAGGCGACTACGGGCTCGTATCCCGAAGTCGATGAGGCTCATCAAGCGCAGACAACAGTAGACATGACGCGTAATGGTTCAGATCGGGCCAATCGTCTACGAGCACATGCAAGCATGCACGCTGCTGTCATCTACGGGTGTAACATTGGACAGCCGCTTTCCTGCAGCTTTGGCATGCCGCCATTCTGCAGCACTAGCGCGGCTCCTCTCCGCAAAGCTGGCAGGCCGTCGACCATGCTGCGTTGGCGGTCGACCAGCTGACCTGCTAGGTTGCTAGGCTCTGATATAGTTGTCAAGATATATTATAGCTCATCTGTGTTAGTATAGGTGTACTTAACATTTTCCTAGGGTTAGGGTGCCCTAGTCCACGGCAGTAAATCCTTAGTCTGCGGCTCCCATGCCCTAGTCCACGGCAGTAAATCCTAACAGCCGCCACAACTGCCCTCCATCCCTTTCAACCTCACTCAACCGCTCCAAAACCGTTGAACCAAATTCAACAGCACTAGATCCGCCTCTCACCCGCACTAAATCGCACCTTCTAGCTAGACCATTCCCAATTGCGAGAAACCGCCCTCCAACGCACTAAACAATTCCCAACTGCGAGAAATCGTCCTTCACCGCACAGGACCCTTTTCAATCTGTCCCCACCGCCCTTTACTGCACTCAACTACACCAGATCGTTCCCCACTGCTCTAGTCCTCTCTCAACCGGACCAGTAGCAGGTTCCACTGCCTCCAGCGTGCTAGCTTCAGCCTAGACTGCCACCAGTAGCACCAGCAACAGCAAAATCTGCCGCTAGCGCACTAGCGGCAGCCTAGACTGCCACAGGTAGCACCAGCAGCGCGGCTCAGGCTGCCCCTAGCGCACCAGCAGCAGCTTAGGCTGCCACCAGTAGCACCGACAGCAACCTCCACTGCCTCCAGTACACTAGCAGCAGCCTAGACTGCCATCAATAGCACCAGCGGCAGCTTACACTACCGCCAGCGCACTAACAGCAGCCTAGACTAGGTTGCTACAGTGCAGCAGTAGTAATTGCAACAACTTCCACTGCTATGAAGCGATAGCATGCGTCAGCACCCGCGTTTCATGCGTTAGCAACTAGTTAGGCTACCCTTGGTCGCGCCAGCACTATCTGTTGGTGTAAGGGCCTAATAAACTCGGGCTCTTAAGACGTAGTCCAACTTAAAACCTCTCCTCGGGGTCATCTCCAAGGGTCCTTGGGTGCCTGGTACAAGACCAGCCCCTATCCTCGCGTCCAAGTTTGTAAAGAGAGGGATCAAAAGGGACTTAGCCAAAACAGCAAGAGTACCTTGAACGTCGAGAAGCGTGCCGTGCAGACCGTTGATCGGATTAAGCTGAGACTTCGCTATATCGAAGCTCGCTCCAAGAACTTCAAAAGGAGCCAAGTTGTCTCGCGAAAATTTTTGCCTTTACGAAGTTATGGCTTGGACAGCGCTTGCCTAGCGTTTGAGTGTTAGCGTACTATCATTGAATCGGTAGCAGTCCGCTGTCGAACCACGTAGAAACGAAATTCCAGCGATGAAGGATTCGCTTGAATCAATTTCAACATATCCAGGTCCAAAGGAGGAATAAATAGTTCTAGCTGGCAAGGACCTTGGGAATCAACTTGGGAACAACCAGGGATGATCCCAAATAATTACAGAACCAACCTGGCCGGACAAAACATTATGTGGTAGGCTGGTAAACAACCTCTGGTTCTGTTTTTCCAACCTGGGAAAACAACAACCAGGTTCAGGTCCTAGAAACAGAACATGTTTTGTCTTTGCCCAACCAGCCAAATGTTGGTTCCGCTGGTTTTACCTGGCCCTGTAGCATGCAAATACAGACAAATAACATCCAACCTTCACCTAAACTGTACCCCTATAGTGCCTGCCTTGCTATACTATAGTCAACCAAACAATGCGGTACAATTTCGAGTTGGATAGAACTGAATCTGCGCAGTCATTTCAACCGAACCACAAAGCTTCCATCTTGGGTTCCTTTGCGAGCTCGTCCTTTCTGCTTGCACTGTTCATCGCATGTACAATGTTGTGCCGAAGCGCACATTGTGCGAGTACCTGCAAATGCTTCAAGCAAAAATTGCGAAAGCAGACAAACACACGGACATTCAATTCACACGCAAATGCATTCGCACACGCATACTCATACAAAGAGACGGCAGGATGTCGTGCACAGTGAATTTGCACCCAAAACCTTCACGCCGACACCTCCCCCACCAGATCCTTTCTTGCAGCTACCACGGTGGTGGCCGCGTACTCACTGTTTTATCTCAGAATGAGCCTTGATTCCAACAGCTCTGTACACTTCTGTAAGCATATGTTTAGATCCCCTGGGTTCATCCTCCTCTTCCTCTGGTATATGGGTTGTCATCTTCAGCTGCATCAGGTGAGTGTTGCACTTGCCTACTTCTTGCAACATATAGGCAAAAGTGGTCCGATGCTGCATCAGCACTTCTTGCAGTGCTCTAGCGGACTCTGCCCCTATTCCTTCGCCTACGGGCCAATCATCCTCTGGCCCCCTTTCTTTCTGGTCTTCTGCTGTCTGGTCCTTGCCTGACTCGACCAGCTACAGCTCTACCATTCCTTCCACCTCAGTTTCTGCCTCTATTGCCATGTATGCCAATCTCTCCACTATCCGCACTTCTTGCTGCCCCTGTATTGCCAACAGCTGCCTCCTTCTCCTTTCTGATTCATTCTCTTCCTGATGCTCGAGGTTGGACCAGAGCTTCATCCTCTCAACTTCCGGGTGTTGGACACGGGTGCTGCGTGGATGATGACGCCGCGCAAAGACCTGCTAGACCTACACCCTGCAGCAATGTCTGAGGTTTGTTCTTCCTCTAGACACGCGTTGAAGGTGGCTGGTGTGGAACAAACTGCATTTAAGGGAGCATATGGCAAGCCGGTGGTGCTGCATGACGTTCTGCTTGTCCCTGACCTTAAGGATAATCTAATTTCCCAACGTAAGCTTGCCAAGGCTTGGGTGAGCACTAGCTTGGTTGGGGTACGCACATACAAGGGACAGCTGGGCAATCGGGTGCTTTGGGATCTGTACGGACCCATGTGGCAGCTGCCGGCATTGGCGTGGCATGGTGGGGGGCAGGCTAGAAAGGGGTCTGCATCCCAGGGGTACTGCAACGCCGTGGGAGCAGTTGGTGTGAAAGTGTCAGCAATACGACACACCGACGCTTGGGGCATGTGGCAATGCCTCTGCTGAAACAGCTGGAGAAGGATGGGACCGTTAAGGGCTTAACGTTGAACGAACAGCCACTTGATGGGAACTGTGAGATCTGCCTGGCAGGAGCAAGAAGCCTTGGAGGGTTGTCCACTTGGACTTGGTAGGGCCGCTGCTAATTCAGGTGCTAAAGGGGGAGCGGGCTGATGTAGACTTATCCCCTCAAGTAGAAGGACCTCGCCGCCTCCACGGTATGGGATGATTGGCTGCCGTTAATGGAGAAGCAAGCGGGGTCTGTGGCTCCCCCATTACTGTCTAACCATATGGGTGAAGATTAAAATGAGTCAAGGGAGTAGATAGGCTGCTGAGAAGAGGAATGAACCGCCACCATCCAAGATTGAGGCATTGGATGGCTCCAACTATGAGGATGGAGCGGGCGGATGTGAAGTACCTTCAAGCGGTACAAGCTACTGAAGTTGGCCATGGGAGAAGACAATATACCTGAGGAAGGAGAGGCACGTGACCGATTGATTGAGAAAAGCGCGGTGCAGTACGACCTTATTCTGCAATCGGTCAACAACGACATGTTACAGCACATCAAGGACATGGTGGAGCTGGATGACTCGAGGTCGAAGGCGTGGAAGCTACTGCGCGACATCATTCAGCCCAACACGCTGCCCATGGTGATTGTGTTGGAGAAGGAACTGGCTACTCTCTCCATGTGACCAGGAGACGATGTGAGACAAGACCAAGGACACCTATGCGAGGATGGCAGCGGGGGGCAGCAAAGAGTTGCAGATGCAGCAGCGCACCAAGATCATCTCGGTGCTCGACAACTCATGGGACAACCTGATTTCCGCCCTCAACACTTAGCAGGACCAGTGGACACTCGAGTGGCTACAGCAGCATATATTGCAGGAGGACTTCCGTAGACGACACACGGGAGGTGGTGCTACCAACAAAACCACTGAGAGGTATGGAGCTGCAGGAGGCAGCAGGTAAAGAGGGGGTGTGAAAAGCCGAGGCCGTGGGAGAGGCTTTAGCAGAGGGAGAGGCCGAGGTGACTATAATGAGGGGCATGGGAGCTCTGGTTGCAAGGGGAGCACCCAAATGGAGGGTGCATTTTGGTACTGCAAGAGCGTTATGTGATGCTATCATCTGCATTCACGTCTGTGTGCCTCCCATCATATGTTCGTGCGTTGCATGCGTGTTGTGAGCGTGTGCAAGAATTTGTGTTTGGTGTGGTTTGGATCTCCTGAGTATGTGTGAATGTTATTTTGCTTGAGCAGATATCTGAAGTGACTCCTCTGCTCAAGAGCTTTCCGACGAACCAAGAATCGTTGCGATCGGAGCAAGAACGACGAAGTTATAATCGTTCGAAGTTTTGATTGGGATGCGACGACCCTGAAGGAGCAGGACCGGGAGCGGGGAGGGGGTCTACCTGGGGAGGACCTGGAGCAAGGAAGAGCGGGGGGGGGGGGGGGGGGGAGGGGCAGTGCGATAGGGGAAGAGACGGTAAAAGGGAACCGACTCGTCGAACGTGGCGTCCTGAGAGGGGAAGACACAGCGTGAGGTGGGGTGGTAAAACTGCCAACCAGGCGCGTCCGGGACAAAGCCAAGGAAGACACAGGGAACAGCGCGGGCGGAGAGCTTGTTCGCGGTGGTATCGCGGACAAAGGCACGAGAACCCCAGACCCGGAACACCGACGCATCGCCAACCTCCCCCGTCCACCGCAGTGTGGGCGAGGTCTCCGGCAAGGAGACCTGGGGCCAGAGGTTGAGCTGATGCGCAGAGTAGCGGACCGCAAACGGCCACAGAAAATGGGGGGCAGCCGCATGGACCATGGAGGTACGAGCGACCTCCATGACCAAGCCAATGCGGCGCTCAGCAACCCCATTTTGCTGCGGAGAGGCCGGAAGCGTGAACATCTGGCGAATGCCCTCCCCACGACAAAAGCTCTGCAGAAGGTCGGAGGAAAACTCCCCACCTCTGTCAGAGTGCAGATGCAGGACGGGAAACTCCGTCCCGAACCGCTCGCGGAGCTGGAGACGTGCAGCGCGGATCCAAGGGATCAAAACATCAGGGACCTCATCCTTGGTGCGCTAGGGGAAGACCGTGGTGTAACGCGAGTAGTCGTCAACAACCAGCAGGAAGTACCGCTCGCGGTCCTGCCCACTGACGCGGGCTGGGCCCCACACGTCCATGTGCAGGATCTGCAGGGGAGCAGTCGTCGGGGGAAACGAGGAGGAGTGAGGAGCGGCGCGCTGCCGCCCCTCGACACAGGGAAATCAGGGAGGAGCAGGCGAGGGTGGGAGGGGGGGGAGAACCCTGGGAAGACCAGAGACAAGGACACGGCGGTGCATGCTACGAAGGCGCTGCACCGAGGGGTGTCCAAGACGGTGGTGCCAAAGGAGGGTCTGGTGCGACAAAGCGCGATACGAGCAGGGGGCTGCTAGCTGACCTGACGCAAACGCAGACGCAGCGACCTGAGGGGACACAGTAGTCAGTGTGTACAGACTCAAGCCTGGCGCACGGGTAAACGTGGCCAGGTGTCGGCCCGTCCGGGAGCACGTACAGTGGGTCACGCGCTGACCTCCAGGAGTGAACTGGTCAACCCACTGGTCCTAGAGGTCAGCACCACTCACCAAGTTCGTAGAGAACGAGGGGAGGTGAAGACCTGACAGGGAGCCAGACGGGACCGCCGGACACGGCAGGACCGTGGAGGAGTGCGCAAGGACTGGACCCCCAGAGGGGTCTGCTAGGGAGACTGCAACCGGCCGGCTGAGCGGCGTGAGGGTGGTGTTGTCGCGAAAGAAGGAGCGGGAAGCACATTAGTCAAGCGTGAAGGTGTACAGGGCCTCAGCAGGCGGAGTACCAGAGAGAGCAGACTCACCAGCACCTAGAGCAGCAGCCTCACCAGCACCTAGAGCAGGAGACGCACTAGCACCTAGAGCAGCAGCCTCACCAGCACCTATAGCAGCAGGCTCTATACCTGGGTCAGGCGGTACGCACAGGTAACAGGCACGGTCAGCACTAGTAGGCAATGCATACATGGCAGTGAGAATAGCATCATAGTCAAGAGCAAAGATATCTACCCTCTGTCCAAGCAGCTCCAGCCAGGTGGGGAGCTCAGCCTCGTCGCCAAACTCGGTACGCCAGGCGTCGCTCAGACGGGCAAAGCAGCGGGACTCTGTGTGACCAGGCGTCCCGCAAGCCTGACCAGTTCGATCACCTGTGCGAATGACGTACGGGCAGCGAGCGGTACTCAAAGACCCTCTACTCTGAGCGTACCACTTACGAAGCTGCTGGGGTGTAAGTGTCTCGCGCGGACGCCGCTGCAGCTGCAGGTGGCCACTGCCAGACGCTCCCGACTGACCAGCTCCAGGGCGACAGCCACGAGGTCTACCGCCACAACCCCAACTATCGTACCACGCACGAAGCTGCTGGGGCGTGAGAGACTGACGCGGACGTCGCTGGAGCTGCATCTGGCCACCGCCAGTAGCAGCAGTAGTTGTAGTAGTAGTAGCAGCAGCAGTAGGACCCTAGCAGTAGTAACAGAAGAAGCAGCAATAGCAGCAGTGGCAGCGCAGGCAGGGCAGGCGCGGCAGGCAGACAGGCAGGCAGGTAGGCACGCAGGCAGGCAGGCAGGCAGGTAGGCAGGCAGGCAGGCAGACGGCGTGGCAGTGCGCGAACAAGGCAAGTGCTTACCAGTGGCGGGAAGGGCAGGCGCACGACGGCGACAGAAGGCTCCGCGGCAGCTGCTTCAGGGCGGGGCCGCGACCGCGGCAGGAGGCTCCGCGGTAGCTGCTGTAGGGCGGGGCCGCAACTATGGCAGGGCGCTCCGTGGCAGCTACTGCAGGAGTGACGGTGGCAGTCAAGCAGGGGCGGCGTCCAGGGGCAGCCGCGACGAGGCAGCCGCGGCGCGCGAGGCTGCAGCGCACTGCGCGAGTTGCGGGCGCGGCGCGCGGGGCTGCAGCGTGACGCGCGGGCAGCGGACGCGACAGCTGCCGGGCTGGCGGGGCCGCGTCAGCAGCTGGGCGCGGCCGCGTCAGCTGTAGGGCTGGCGGGGCCGCGTCACGGCAGGGCGAGGCCGCGACCGCGGCAGGGTGGGGCCGCACCCGCGTCGGCGGCAGGGCGGGGCCGCGACCGCAGCAGGGTGGGGCCACGTCAACGGCAAGGTGGGGCCGCGACTGCGGCCTGACGGGGCCGCGACAGCGACCTGACGGGGCCGCGCGCTGGCCTGACGGGCCTGCAGAGGCTGCGCGCAGGCGGCGAGGGCCTGCAGGGGCAGCGCGCGGTCGGGCAGAGGCTGCGCGCGGGCGGCGAGGGCCTGAAGGGGCGGCGCGCGGTCGGGCAGAGGCTGCGCGCGGGCGGCGAGGGCCTGTAGGGGCAGCGCGCAGTCGGGCAGAGGCCGCGCCCAGGCTGCAAGGTCCTGCAGGGGCAGCGCGCCGGCCTGAAGGGCCTGCAGGGGCGGCTCGCAGGCCTGCAGGTGGCGGCTCGGGGGGCTGACGGGACTGCAGGGGCGACTCGGGGGCCTGACGGGCCTGCAGAGGCGGGTCGGGGGCCTGACGGGCCTGCAGAGGTGGCTCGGGGGCCTGACGGGCCTGCAGGGGCGGCTTGAGGGCCTAGGGCAGCAGGAGGCAGCGCGAGGGCTGCAGGACTGCGCGCGCAGCGCAGCACGTCACGAGGCAAGGCAGGCAGGCACAGGACAACACGTGGGGTAGCGCGGTAACCGCAACGGTAGGTGGGCCCGAAAAAAAACGGTCCTACGGACCTAGTGCTCTGAAACCATGTTAGAATCTGGCAGTAGGAATGATTGCATTGAGCAGCATGAGGAGTACAAGTAGCAAACCCTAAAGTGTTGTACCCCATATGAGCTACCCCACTACAGCCTACACATACTATAGCATATAAGTTTGACACTCTGCTGGCGGCAAGAAGCGCGACGACAAGGAGGCGTCGTGCTCGCTGGTCGGCGTTGTGGAGCCGACCGTCTCGCTGGTGAGGACTTCCATGCGATGGCGGCAGCTGTGCAAGCAAACCCGTCAGTGGTCCTGCTTGACATCGGCTGCTCCCACCACCTGATGGGGACGAAGGAGGTCTTCATCGACTTACAGCCGAGCGGCAACGTCAAGCACGTGCGCGGCTTCAATGGGGCGCTGCAAGATGTCCAGGGCCAGGGCACGGTCGCCTTGCACGAAAAGGCCGGGAAGCAAGTGCTGATCCCTGCCGTCCTCTACGTCCCGGGCGTGCGGGCAAACCTTCTGTCCGCCGTACAGCTGAAGGAGAACGGCGTGAAGTTGCAGGAGGACGGGGACGGGAAGTTGCTCGTCTCGGCGGCGAGCGAGGTACTCGGTCAGGCGACGTACCCTGCACCGACCTGCGCCCCTGCTCGGCCACGGAGAGGACGCCCACGCCGGATGTGGTGGCCCTGCGGGCGATAGTCTCGGCGACAAAGGTCTCGCCGGACAGGCTGCACGCAAAGTCTCAGCGACAAAGGCCCCGCCGGACAGGCTGCACACAAAACTCGGGCACGTCGGCATGGACACCATACGGAACTCGGCGAAGCACGACCTCCAGTCGGCGTCCGGCGCCGCCACACCGTGCATCGCCGAGGTCGGCGAACTTGCTGCAGTGGACGCCGAAGACATCCACACTTCCTCCCCTTCCCCTGCTCTTCCTACCCCTCCCCTTGTAGCCGACCTTTGTTGGCTGACTTCGGCGTCGGCATACGGCGATGAGAGGAGCAGTCGGGCGTCGACTGTGGCGCCGGCCAAACGCATCGCCGGTGGCCGACATGACGCTGTGAAAGTCAGCATGGGAGCGAAGCTGATGCGGACCAAGGAGCAGCAGGTGGTGGAGGTGCAGCCGACTTTGGTGAAGCCGGCGAAAGAGGCACTAGTAGCGTAGCAGCAGACATGGGGGCAGGCAGCGTCGAAGCCGACCAAGGATTAATCGGCGACCGGGCAGTCGGCAGGGGAGCCGACCGCAGGGGAGAAGTCGGTTGGGACGCCGACTGAGGTGCAGTAGGACGCTGAGGGAAGTGAAGCCGGTGACGAAGGAGGGGACGCCGAGGAGCCCATCGACAGCGACGTGGTGGAGGTCCAGACTAGACTACGACGGTCGGGCCGAATCCAGAGGCCACCCGACTTCTACATACCGGCTGCCTTCACCACGGCGTACGCTGAGGTCGATGACGACCTGCTGTACGATGACGTCGAGGACGATGAGGAACTGCCTGAGCTCGACCCCGACATGTACTCCAACCCCGAGCACCAGTGGGACATTTCAACGATAACGGTGAAAGAGGCGTTGGCGAGCTGGAAGGGCAAGGCGGTGAAGGCCGCCATGGAGAAGGAGGTCCGCAGCCTCATCAACATGGGCACGTGGGAGCGGCGGAACGCCCACCTGGGGTGAACATCATGGAGAACCGGTGGGTGTTGACGACGAAGTACCACATTGACGACACCGTGGAGCGCAAGAAGGCGAGGCTGGTCGTGAATGGCTTGACGAAGGTGTATGGCGCCGACTAAGATGATGCGTACGCGTCGGTAAGCAGCTACGTGACGCTGAGGATCTTCCTCAGCATCGTCGCCATCCTCAACCTCAACCTGATGCAACTCGACATGAAGAACGCCTTCGTGCAGAGCAAGCTCGACCGGGTGTTGTACATGTACCAGCCGGACTACTTCAACGACGGGACCAGCCTGGTGTGCAAGCTGCGGAAGAGCATGTTCGAGCTGAAGTAGTCGCCGCTGCTGTGGTACAAGGCTCTCAACGATGTGCTGGTCGGCGCCGGATGGAAGAAGATCCAGGTCGATACGGCGCTCTACTTCAAGGTCGGCGATGACAAGGTAGCCTGCTCGGTGCTGGTCTACGTCGACAACCTGCTCGCCGCCAGCAGCAGTGCGGAGATGCTGAAGGAGCTGCAGGAAGCCTGCCTTCGAGCTGCGCGAGATCTCGCCGATGCAGAAGTACCTTGGGCTGGATATCATGCGCGACAGGCGAGGAAGCTGTGGCTGCACCAACAGGGCTACGCCGACAAGCTGCGTAGGCGGTTCATCGGCGAGGAACAGACCAGGCGCACCCCGAAGACGCCAGTTTCGGTCGACGCCTACGCTGAGCTGACGTTCGACGATGAGGAGGCGCAAGAGCACTAGGAGGAGGAGTACCGGCAGAAGGTCGGCTCACTGCAGTTCGCGGTGACGACAACGAGGCCGGACATCGGCTTCGCCTGCAGCAAGCTGGGGAACTGCCTCACGATGAGGAGCGACCAGCACTAGCGCGAGGTTGACCGCTGCCTCGCCTACCTCGCCAACACGCGTGACACCACCCAGGAGTTCGGCGGTGGACCAGAGTCGCTGAAGTTGGTTGGCTACGTGGACGCCGATGACGCCGGCGACAAGCAGAACTGGACGAGCACGGAAGACTACGTCTTCGTCTATGGAGGGGCCTCGGTCTCTTGGTTGAGCCAGCACATCAAATGCGCGACGCTGTCGGTCGATCGAGTCGGAGTACGTGGCGGCCACGGAAGCCGGCAAGGAGGGACGTCGCCTTCGCTTCCTCCTCGCAAAGTCCTGGCAGCTGGATGCCGGGAAGCCGGTCGTCCTTCGGGTGGACAACAAGTCGGCCATCACGGTCGCCGAGGGCATGGGGTTGACGGGCAACCTCAAACACATGGAGCGGCGACAGGCCTGGCTGCAGCACATGATGAAGCACGGGAAGTTTTCGCTGAAGTTCATCCTGACCGCTGAGCAGCTGGCCGACTTCCTGACAAAGGCGCTGCACTATCCGGCCTTCAACCGGTGCTCCGTTGCAGTCGACCACGGCGATGACAACGTGCAGCAGTAGGTGCCATCCCCTCTTGCATGGCCGGTGCGGTGACTGGCGTGCTGTGTGTTGTGTGCACCCCGACGGGCTATTCTCCGAGTGGTGCTGCCGCGTGGGCTGGGGGCCCAAGCGTGTATGCGGCAGGGGAGTGTCAGCAGGAATGTTGTTAGGCACCGTCCTCGCTTGGGCGGAGCCGACCTCGTGGTCGGGTGTGCGGGGGATGCAGCCAACCTATAGCAGTGGGCATGGGGGCCACCGAAAGGGCGCCGAGCTGGAGGGCGCCTGGCTAAAGGGCGCCGAGCAGGAGGATGTGAAAAGTAGAACGAGAATGAGAAAAATTCGCATTTTGTCGGCTGCTGCTTCGCGTCGTATTTGTCGATATCCATCGGTTCGGCGAACGTGGGGGGTGCCGATCGCTCCGTGCCGAATGTACGGTTTGACGTGAAGCGTCGTGTTTCGGGTTGACCTCGAGTCAGCGCATCGTATCGCTCGGTAGCACGCACGATGTCCCTGTAGCTGTTGTAATTCGCCGCGATCACCTGCCGCCGAATCTCCATTTTTAACCCTTCTGTGTACGCCTGGATTTTTTCGCCTTCGGTCAGGTCGGTGATGCGGTTGAACAGTAACTCCATCTGCTGCGTGTACTGTGCTACACTACTGTATTGCTTGTGTCGGTGTATCTGCTGCCGCGCCATGTAGGTCGTATTAATTGGTTCGAAACGCTCGATTAAATCTGCCCGAAACTGCTGCCACGTTTTCTCCCCGCGGGCTACGTCGGTGTAGTAAATCCACTCGAGTGCCGGTCCACGTAACAGTGTCGCTGCGAGCCGAATCCTTGCTGCGTCGTGTTGCGAGGTCGAACAGCCAATGGCCTCGAAGTAAATTTCGAGGGTTGCCACAAATCGCCGGACGTCGGATCCCTTCGCGCTTGGATCGAACGCTTCCGGGAGCCTCGGTCGTGCTGCTTCGAGGTTCGGCGACAGTGGTGCCATCGGTCCGTGAAATGTCGGTGTCGCCACTGCTGCTGGAGTTGTCAGTGCTGCAGTCGCTGCGGTCGCTGCTGCTGCGGTGGCGAACCCTGGTTGGCTTGTCAGAAAAGCCTCGA
This sequence comes from Closterium sp. Naga37s-1, assembly GCA_947471745.1. Lineage (NCBI taxonomy): Eukaryota > Viridiplantae > Streptophyta > Zygnematophyceae > Desmidiales > Closteriaceae > Closterium > Closterium sp. Naga37s-1. Next base: position 51,647 of record CANJKZ010000005.1, read on the forward strand.
GTCGACGAAGCGTCGCCTGCGTCTACTCCATGTCGGTGCGGAGGCTCGCGATGTCGCTCGTAGTCGCGTAGTTGTTGCCTTGGCCTTCCATGCCTGACATTAGCGCGTCCGAAAAACCGAATCGAGGGGGAGCGAAAAACACGGAACCGGTTTTACGTACCCGAAATCGATGTTTAATTGCGTCGCCCCCGCGGTTTTTTGAAGACTGGTTTTTAGCGGTCGAAAGAACTTCGCGTGTAAACGGCTCTGATTACCAAGTGTGAGGATCTAGGATCGAGCTCAGAAAAGAGAATGTGAATTGAATGATCACCTGGGTACAACATGAGGCTATATATAGGCTCGACACAAGGCAGGTAACCCAGGTGTTACGCGAATGTTCCGAGGGTCGCGAAGCGTCCCGAACAGAACCTTCCCGAACTCGGTAGAAAGCAATTCGGTGACAACCGAATAGCTTGAGTTCGGTACACGTAACCTGGTTCGGTGCCTGTAACTATAATAACTATAGTAAAGCAACGAACCTAGGAATTCAAGCAATTCATGCATGCAGAAAATTAACCTAAGCTAGGAATAGCGTAAGGAAATAAAAGCAAGCATGCATGGCTGGCATAAGCCGACGTACTCTCACATGCGGTCAGGGTACAGGTGGCAGCGGCAGTGGAGGCGTTGGCGGCGGAGGTGGCAGGGGTGGCGGAGGGAGCGCGGGGCCTAGAGAGTCGTCTCGTGCAGCGGCCAATGACTCCCCTACTGCAGCTGGTGGAGGCGACACCTGGGCTCGTCAGCCACCTTCTGGTATGCCGGCCGCGGCGGGTGGAGGAGCGGCGTGGTACCTGGCCCAGCGGCAGCAGCACCCCCTCCACTCGCAGCAGCCCTTGCAGCAGCCCTCACAGGAGCAGCGGCAGCTGCAGGTTTCGGGGCCAGGACAGCGCCAGCCCCAGCGAGGTGTTGTTCACCCTTCGTGCACTTATCAGCTTTTGACAGGTGCTCACCGAGGCAGCCTTGTGGCCGCGCCCATCCTCCTGGTCAGTGTTTTTCTCAGCTCACTGACATAGTTCGCTTGGCCTTCGGCGTTGGCGGCCCTGCCCCTGACTGGTTTCCTCTTGTTCACACGTACGGCTCCGCTCTTTGGGGCATGTCAGCTGCTCAGTTGGTTGATCTCTTAGGAAATCCTCATGCTATGTATGCTGTTGTTGACTCTAGTGCTTCTGACTCTGTTTACTCGAGTGTTGTTAGCTTAGGTGCTAGTCTTGCTGAGTTGCCTGTTGCTAGTGTAGGCACTTGTGTAGACACTAGTCTAGGAGCTACTTCGGAGGACGCTTCGCTGTCTTTCACTTTGGACTCTGGGGCTTCGCACTGCTTCTTCCGTGACCACACGACACTGACTCTGCTTCCGGCGCCGGTCTCTGTCGCTCTGGCTGATCCCACCTCGGGACCAGTCACTGCTCGCTACACTACTTCTCTTCCATGCCCTGCTGTTCCCTCTGGGTCTCTGACTAGCTTCCACGTCCCCTCGTTCTCGCGGGACTTGGTGGGCGTGAGGCCTCTTGTGAGTCAGCACGTGGGTGTGTGGATTGAGCCCTCGGATGAGACGGTGGGTTGTGTTGACGGAGACACTTACACGCCTCTTGCCACCTTTACAACTGAGCTGGGCTCTGGTCTCTACACACTTCACACTGGCTCTGGTGGGCAGCAGCAGCAGCAGCCGCAGCAGCAGCAGCAGCAGCAGCAGCAGCAACTACTGCCCCCGGCCCCTGTTCCTTCCCCCAGTCTGGTCCCTGCATCTCACCAGGTTGTTGCGTCCCCCCAGGTAGCTGTGTCTGGTCAGGTTCCCGTGTCTGGTCCAGATGCTGCGTCGTGCTCCTGCCGGTCACTTGCCCACCCCACCGTTCTATGGCACCACCGGATGGGGCACCCGTCTCTCCCTCGTCTGCGCACTGTGTCTCGTCAGCGTCTTGTCTTAGGCCTCCCACGTGTCTTGCCGTCGCTGCCGCCTTCGCTTGCACCACCGTGCGGTCCCTGCCTTGAGGGTAGGCTGCGCGCCACGCCTAACTCCTCCTCCCTTCGTCCACTTGGACGTCTGGGGCCCCGCCTCTCGCCTTGGCCCTGAGCATGAGCGTTTCTTTCTGGTGGTCGTTGACGACTACTCCCGCTACACCACAGTGTTCCCCCTTGCGAAGAAGTCTGATGTGACTTCTACGCTGATCAGGTGGTTGCTTACCACTGAGGGCACTCGTGGTCGTCGAGTCAGCTGTCTTCACTCCGACCGTGGGGGTGAGTTTCGCTCCGGCATTCTCGCTGGATTCTGTCGCGAGCAGGGCATTCGTCAGTCCTGGACGCTTCCAGAGTCCCCACAGCAGAATGGGGTTGTTGAGCGCCGCATAGGCTTGGTCATGGAGATCGTCCGCACCTCCTTGACTCACGCCCGTGCCCCCCATTTTCTGTGGCCCTACGCGGTTAGGTACGCCGCTCACCAGCTGAACCTCTGGCCACGTGTCTCTCGGCCAGAGGTTTCACCGACTAGTCTTTGGACCGGGTCCTCTGGTGTTGCGTCGCAGTTTCGTGTCTGGGGCAGCTTGGCTCTTGTTCGCGACACCTCCGCGAACAAGATCTCGCCTCGCGCCGTTCCCTGTGTCTTCCTTGGTTTCCCAAAGGACTCCTCTGGCTTCACCTTTTACCACCCTCCCCTTCACCGGTTCTTTGACTCCCGTGACGTCAGTTTCGACGAGTCCGTCCCCTACTACGTCAGGTACCCCTGCCGAGGTCTCCCGGTTCCTCCTCCCCCTCTCTTCCTGACTTCCGCTCCCCCTCCTGCTCCCCCGGTACAGCCTCCTCCCCTGGTCCAGCCCCGTCAGGTGTGTCCCACGCTACCCCTCCCCCCTCGGTAGCCCCTCAGGTACAGCCTCCCTCCCCGCAGTCCTCCTCTCAGCCTGCGGCAGACCCTGCGGGAGCCGGTGTTCGTGGCGAGGACCCTGTCGGTGCTAGCTCTGGGGGTGAGCCCGAGGCTGCAGGAGACTCTCCTCTTCCGGGAGCTGGTGTAGGTGGTGCTGACTCTGGGGGTGCTACGTCTGGGGGTGCGGGTGCGCCCCCTTCGGGTCCTTGTGAGCCTGGCCGTGTTGCTGTTGGTGGTACTGCCTCTTGGGGTGGTGCGCCGGGTGCTTTGGAGGGTGGTCCTGGGGCTGCCGCGGCCCCGGACTCTACTCCTCCCCACCACCCCTACCCGACCCGGCACCAGGCTCGTGTTTGCCGTGCCCGTGAGGAGCAGCTGGAGTTAGAGAGAGAGGAGAGAGAGTTGCAGCAGCTGGAGGTGGAGCAGCAGCAGCAGCAGCGGCTGGAGGAGCAGCAGCAGCAGCAGCAGCCGCGGGAGCAGCAGCAGCAGTCGCAGCTGTCGCAGCCGCACCAGGAGCAGCAGCAGCCGCCACCTCCTCCTCCTGTCTCTGGTCTTCGGACCCTCGGTCTCCCCTCTCCCTCTCCTTCCTCCTCCCCCTCTCCTCCTGTCTACGGTCCCACGTTTCCTCCTCCTGACTCCTCCCCAGCTATTCTCCCTCGTTCTCCGACTCCGTTGTCTCCTCCTCCTTTGCCCGCCTGGCCCTCTCGTCGCTCTCCTCGTGCTCGTCCCTCGTCCCCTGTCGCTCTCACTGACCTTCGTACTGCCCTGTTCCGTCCTAGTCCGCCTCGTTCGTCTCAGTCAGTGCTTCCTTCTCCTCCTGAGTCGGCCTTCACTGCTTCCCTCTCTACTCCTGTCACTGACTACTACCGCACGTACCGACCTGTTCTCCCTCGTGTTCTCGCCTCTCTTGTTACAGACCCTCGTGCCTCTCTGTCCTCTGTCTCCGCCCTTACTGTCGCCGTCACTGAGTTCGCCACTACTCGCCGACTTGACTACGCCACTTGTCTCGTGGCTGCTCCTCCTACCAGTCCTCTGGCCGTCGGGGGTGAATCTGCCCTTGGCTGTGACGCCCTAGAGGACAGGCAGTTTGAGCTGGAGTTCCTGGCAGCCACTTCCCCTCATCTCTGTGCCATGCTGCTCTCCCCCGAGGGAGATTCCGACGCCCTTGACATACCGACTCCTCGCACTTACGCTGAGGCAGTGTCAGGGCTTTGGGCCTCTCAGTGGAGAGCTGCCATGGACGCAGAGTTGACCTCCTACAGATCCACAAGCACCTACGTCGACGAGGTCCCCCCCCTGGGGCGAACGTAGTCGTTGGCATGTGGATCTACAGGGTGAAGCGGCCACCGGGATCTCCTCCGGTCTTCAAGGCGCGCTATGTGGCTAGAGGTTTTTCTCAGCGCGAGGGAGTTGACTTCTGTCAGTCCTTCGCGCCTACCCCAAAGATGACCACTCTTCGGGTGTTACTACACGTAGCAGCACAGAGAGACTACGAGTTACACTCTCTCGACTTCTCCACTGCTTTCCTTCAGGGTAGCCTTCACGAGGAGGTCTGGCTGCGTCGTCCCTCTGCCTTCACTGGCACTTTCCCTCCTGGGACCCAATGGAGGCTGAGGCGACCTGTCTACGGTCTCCGTCAGGCTCCTCGTGAGTGGCACGACACCCTTCGTTCTACCCTCTCTGACCTTGGTTTCCAGCCGTCTTCTGCCGACCCGTCGATGTTCGTCCGTCGTGGCTCAACACCTTTCTTTGTTCTGGTCTACGTCGATGACCTGGTTTTCGCCACTGCTGACAGGGTTGCCTTGGCAGACATGAAGTCCGAACTGCAGAAGAGACACACGTGCACTGACCTTGTTGAGCTGCACCACTACCTTGGCATGCAGATCACCAGGAACAGAGCCGCTCGCACCATTACACTCTCACAGTCACACATGGTGCAGCAGTTTCTTCAGCGGTTCGAGCTTCAGCACTCCACAGTACAGCGCACACCTCTTGCTGTTGACCACAGACTTACTGGACCCTTTCCTGACGAGCCGTTTGAGTCTAGTGGTCCCTACAAAGAGCTGGTGGGCTGCCTCATGTACCTGATGACTTGTACTCGCACGGACCTCGCCTTCCCTCTCGGCATCCTTGCTCGCTTTGTTGCACCAGGGAGACACCGTCCTGTTCACTGGACGACAGCTGTGAGGGTGGCAAAGTACCTAGCGACGACATCAGGCGTGGGGCTAGTTCTTGGAGGGCAGCAGTCTATCGTACTTACTGGTCACTGTGACTCTTCTTACGCTGACGACGCTGAGACTCACAGGTCTACTCAGGGGTACTGTTTCATCTTGGGTTCTGGAGCTGTTTCGTGGAGGTCCACGCGCTCCTCTTCGGTCTCGACCTCTACTTCTGAGGCTGAGATCCACGTTGGAGCCATGGCGGCACAGGAGCTGCGTTGGTTGACCTTCTTGCTCACCGACCTTGGTGAGCGGCCGAGCTCTGCACCGACCTTGTTCACTGATAAAAAGGCGTTGATTCTCCTCTGTCGAGAGCCGCGACTGGAGAGCAGAGTGAAGCACATTAATGTCAGGTACTTTCTTATGCGTGAGTTGCAGAGACGTGGACAGGCTCGCTTCGAGTTTGTGGAGTTGGAGGCCAACACTGCAGACATCTGCACCAAGGCGCTTCTGCCTTGTGACCACCAGAGGTGTTGTGTGCAGTTAGGTCTTGTTGACACAGGTTCTAGTCGTGTGTAGGCTTGAGTTTACTGTTTCCTTTGCTTGTACTCTTGCCATACACCTTTGTGAACCCTTGGACTGGCCTTGTGGCCCCTGTTGCTTGTGCTCAGATTGTGTGGTGACGTTGTGATCCACCCTGAGCTTTGTTTCTTTGTGACTGGTCTTATGACCGTACACTTTTGGTTTTGCTTGACACCCCTCACTTAGTCTATGAAGGTGTGTCAAATGTTGTAGCCTATAGTGAGGTTTGTCTTAGGGGGTACAAATGTTTGGGTCAGGGCCCAACATATCAGGGTAAAACGCCCTGATTACCCTGGGGGCCGGCCGCTTTTTCAGGATTACCCTGCCGAAATCAGGATCTCACTATAGTTACCCTTCTCTAAAAAGAGCATGGTTTTTTTTACACTGATACGATTTCTGGTTAGCCTGACGGTGTCAGGGTAGGGTATAGACTACCCTGATATTGAAACTTCTGAAGCGCGGATCAGGCCATACTCCGCGTGCTGACAAACTGTACCACACCCACATAAACCAGCGTTGTCGCTTGTGACCAGGCGCATAAACCCCTGCTTCGTTGTCGGCGACACGCCATGTCGCCTCATTGGTTGTTTCTCCCGCAGGACTGCCAACACACCCTTGAATCCAGCCACACGTCGCCACGCCCACCGCCATCACAGCAGAGATGGGCGTCAAGGACAGCTATGGGACAAATTGCAGTCCCAGTCCTGCTCTGCTGGCCATGCACTTCCCGCCGTGTGGAAGAAACGGCCCGTTCGAGGCTGGCAGAGGCTCGTCTGTACGAGGGGGTCTCTCGCTTGTTCCTGCATTGACTTTGTGTGTGCTACTTTATTATGTCATTATAAATACCTTAGCTCACAAAACAGTTGCCGAATCAGACTTAGCCTAAAACTACCCTGCTCAAATCAGGCTACTGGTTGATATACCCTGCTGCAAACAGGGTACGAAATTTTTTACCCTAGGGGTCTGGTTTGTTATAGTCACACTAGGCTTCAATGTGCCTAAAACAAAAGATAGAGTGCACAGTCAGATTTCATAACAACGGCTTTAAACGTTCATAGCGATCTGCTCACAACTCCAAACAACTTCATTCAACTTGGATCTAGAGCGCCTTAAAGTTCCCTACAAAAGGCAATTTAGATCGCACGATTTCATCAAGAATTGACGACACAGCGTCGGTTTGAACGAACGGCACTATGGCAGCCACTATAGTCTTAGAAGACACAATAGGAAGAGTTAGCAAGAGTTACGAGTTGGGAATGACTCCCAGCTCCTACAAACCCCAAGAGCCGAGGTACAGTGATGTGTAACAGTGCCACACTGTCCCCAACCATGAAGGGTCTCGAAACTACCCTTCACTAGGGCCTACACCAAGTGAAATGTTACACTACACAAAGTAATGTGACTATCTTCAATATCTTGAGGTGTACCCTTTTCGCGGGCTTCGCGATCACTTGAATGTTGACACCAGGGCTCGGGTTCTTCATCACGAACTCATCCTTGAGTTCTTGATGGGTCTGCTGTACACACCTGCGACACGCCGAACGTTCGACAAGCGACAAAATAGAAACCGCGAACGACAAAATAGAAGCCGCGTGGGACACACAAAATGACCGCGTTACACGCGACTAGCGATAATTCGCTATTGACTCGACACACACACTCGACATTATGACCCATCATGCACACACATATTTAAGCATGAAATATATATTATCCCATGCCCTCATTCCATTCCATGCACACACGCATGCACGCACACGGACAACAAGCCGAGTGCAAACCGTAGAGTTGCACCAACAAACTCCCCCTCGGATTGTTGACCTTAGGATATTGCTCTCTTAGTTCAGAGCCATCCCAGCCAGCTTGCAACACTTCCAGTGCTGCTGCTCCACCAGCCTCTTGGTCATGTCAGCTGGCTGCCCCGTCGTCTTCACGTAGCGCAGTTCAACTTCACCTGCGGCCACCATGCTCCTTGTCCAGTGCCACTTCACCCTCATGTGCTTTGTCAGGCCATGCAACACAGGGTTCTTGGCTAGAGCAATGGCACCCTGGCTGTCACAGTAGAGAGGGGTAGGTCCTTGCTGCTCCTCCCCCAATTCAGCCAACAAACGCCGCTGCCACACAATCTCCCGTACCGCACGGAAGAGTGCCATGTACTCGGACTCCACCGAGCTCAATGCTTGGTCAACCTGCTTCTTGCTCTCCCAAGCAGTTGGGCCTCCACCTACACAGCATATGAAGCCTCCCACACTAGTCATGTCCTCTGGTTCCGATGCATAAGAAGCATCCGAGTAGGCGGTGAGGAACAAACGCCCGGGTTCAACTCCATCCGCGCCCTTTTGGCGCCTTTGCGCCGCCGCCGAGTATTGCAGCCCAACGGTCGGTGTTTGGCCAAGATACTTGGCCACCCTCATTCCAGCTGCTACCTGCTCCTCATTAGGGCATTGCACAACCCTAGCCAGTTGCCCGGTAGCAAAGGCAACGTCCGGCCGAGTGTTCACCGCCACATACATGAGGCTGCCCACCAACGAGTGAAAACGGCGCATCTCCTCTTCTCCAACGCTCTCCTCCTCTGGCCCCTTCACACACTTGAACCCAGAGGGAAAGGGAGTAGCCACATGACCTTCACTCTGGCCAAAGTTGGCAGCCAACGCCTCCAGGTACTTCCGTTGGTGCACTCGCATGCTTCGCTTCTCCACGTCTCGTTCGATGTGGAGCCCAAGGTAGAAGTTCACGTCACCAAGGGACTTACACTTGAACTTGTCTTGAAGCTTCAGCATCACCTCCTTTACAAGGTTAGAGGAGGGTGAGAAGATCAGGATGCCGTCCACGTACACCACCATGAAGCTCCTCTGCTCCCCCTCGCCAAGCATGAACAAGGAGTGATCGGCCGTTGAGGGAGTGAAGCCAATCTCGCGCAGCTTCATGTACCATTGCCTAGGGGCCTGCTTCAGCCCATAGAGGGCCTTCTTCAGCTTCCACACTCTGCCACTACCATCATCAAACCCCTCTGGCTGCGCCATGAAGATCTCTTCCTCTAGAATGCCGTAGAGGAATGCCGTTACAATGTCCATCTGCTTCACCACCCATCCTTTGATGGCGGCTACCGCAAGTAGGGTCCGCAACATTGTCAGCTTCACCACGGGGGCAAACAGCTCCTTGAAGTCCACCTTCTCCTTCTGCTGGTACCCCTTAGCCACAAGTCTCGACTTGTAGCGCTCGATCATGCCATCGGCGTCCGACTTGATCTTGAAGAGCCACTTGGACGTAATCGCCTTACGCCCCTCCGGTAGCTCCACCAATTCAAACGTGTCATTCTCCTCGATGCTCTTCAGCTCACTCTCCATGGCCTTCTTCCACTCCTCAGCATCACTACTCTCCAAGGCTTCCTTGAGAGTTGCTGGCTCTCCCGGCATCTCCACCGGAGAGAAGAACGCGAAGGCACACTCCTCATAGTCACTCTCCTCGTCGTCTCCGACCATCATTGCCGCTCCGGCCTTAGCTGTCTTGCCCTGCTTTCCCGGCGCTTCATAGGTCAGCCTACTAGGGGGTTGAACTCTCCTCTTCCCCCTTCCTTCCTCCTCAGCTGCAGGGACTTGAAGGCCTTGGCGTTGCTGCGGTGTAGCACGGATCCGTGGAGCGCTCGTAGTGCGGGAAGGAAGTGTCGGTGCACGCTCGCTCACTTGCTGCACCTCCTCCTCTTCTTCCTCTGCATCATTGGCCTCCTCTCCCCCATTCACAAGGGAGGATTGCCTTGTGGTGGTGCTGCCGCTGCTCAGCTCCAGAGGCAGCTCCACATGCTCCAGGCCGGAACTCTTCACCTCCCCAAACCGCACGCCTATCTTCGCCTCATTCTCCGCCTTCCAATCCTTGTACATGAAGTTCTCCATGAACTTGCAGTCCCTGCTCACCAAGAACTTCTTGGTGAATGGGTCCCAAAGAAGCCATCCCTTGCTGTTTTGAGCCATGCCCAAGTGCACGGCCCACACCGCCTTGGCACCAAGCTTGTTGTTCCGAAGGTGCTTAGGCACGAGCGCCATGCACATGCACCCGAACACCCGAAGCATATCCACCTTTGGCTTCCTTCCAAGCCACTCCACATAGGGCACCCATTTGTCTGCTCCCACATGAGTCAAAACTCTGTTCTTGGCCACACACGCGCTCCGCACCGCATCAGGCCAGAAATAGTCGGGTAGCCCGGCTTCAATGAGCAACCCGCGTGCCGCCTCCGTGATCGTCCGGTTCGCTCGCTCGGCGATGCCGTTCATTTCAGGGGAGTATGGCATGGTGAGGGAGTGCCGAATACCATTCTTCTTCAGCCACAGCCCAAACTCCTTGCTCAGGAACTCTCCCCCTCGATCGGTGCGGATCGACTTCACTAGGCGGTCTTGTTGCCGCTCCACCATCGGGAACCAATCCGTCTTCAATGTTTCAGCTATGTCGCTCTTCTTGGCCAGCACGTACACCCAAGTCATGCGGGTGTAGACGTCCATAATAATGAGGAAATACTCAGCTCCAGCAGCTCCAAGCTTCAGGGGGCCCACCACGTCCATCACCACCTCATCAAGCGGTGCCTTAGCCGTCGCCTCCGAACTAGAGAACGGAAACCGGGTGAACTTGGCTTGAATGCATGTCGGGCAGCCAAGTACCTCATCGGGCTCCCCCTTCATACGTATGCCAGAAACCATCTGGTTCTTCACTAGCTGCTGCAAGATGGGCAGGGCCACATGCCCCATGCGCCGATGCAAAGTAAGCCAATCACACTCCCCCGTAGCCAAAGTTGGATTGGAGAATGCCGCGCTCGCAATAGCGCCCCACATACTCTCTCCGTAGTCCTCCTCCGCTACTGCCTCGGGGTTCTCCTCACCCTTGTGGTACTCCTTGGCTGCTGCATCACTCTCCTCAGGTTCACTCTTCTTGCTGGTCCCTCCAAGATTCCACTTGTTGGACTCATTCTCCTTAACGCGACCGTTCGCGCCACCGCCGCTACCGACCGCTTCACCCTTGGTGCTGACGCTTGCTGCCACTTGCCTCTCCTTAGGCATGGGGACCATAGGGACCTGCCACATCTTGTTGTAAACGTCCCTATTCTCGTGAAGGTCCCAAAGGATCCGCTCTCCAAGCCTCGCGGTGTAGGTCTTGGCTCCCTTCGAGTTCGTGCCCATGCTGGCCTTTGCCAATCGCCGCACGGAAGTCAGGTTCGCAGCAAGGCTGGGCACCCAAAGCACGTTCTTGAGGCCCACCATCTTCCCATCAGCACCCTTGAACATGGCCTTGCCCATGCCTTTCACCTCCGCTCGCTGCCCCAAAGCCGATGTGACGTGCTTCACCGGTGACGGCTCGAGTTCGGTGAGCAAGTCGGGGCGAGGTGTCATGCTATAGGTAGCGCCACTATCGATCACCCAAAAGTCCAGGGGGTGTAGGGTCACCTTCCCCACAGCTGCTGGCTCCTCAAAGCCTTCATCCTTCTCTGGACCAGCCGGTACTTGCGTCGACACGAAGTAGAACAGACACGGGTACCGATCGTCGCTCGGGTCCTTGTTGTTGTCTCCGCTCTTCATGTTTGCAGCACCGCCACCGCGACCGCCACGGCCTCCACGGCCTCGTCCTCTCCCTCCTCCTGCTCCTCTACCCTCTTGGCCTTGAACAGGGGTCCATCCATCTGAGAGCTTGTAGCAATCGCGCCACATGTGTCCGGTCTTGTGGCAATAATGACATTCACCGTCAAATCGCCAGCGACCGCGACCGTAGCACTTATCGTCGCTGTCGTAACCGCCACTTCCACGGCCTCCACCGAAGTTGCTACCTCCAAACCTTCCTCCCCCTCGTCCTCTGCCTCTTCCTCGGCCATATCCACGGCCGACGCTCGCTGCCCCAGCGCCATCCACACTCGCCAACTCACGGCGGCGGAAATCCTCTTGTAGGATCGCTCGCTTCACGTCTTCAAGCGAGAGGCGGGGCAAGTCGCGATTCAAGTTGATGATGAGCGAGGACCACGACTCAGGGAGTAGGGCCAGCAACTTGGTCTTCTTCTGGAGCTCACTGTAGTTCAAATCAGCTCCCTCAAGCCGCGTCAACAAGTCGAAGAATTTCTGCACCCCGTCTTCCACGGGTTCATCTTCCTCAATTCGTAGCGTCGCCATTTGCCGTTCCAACACCACAGCTACCGCCGCTATTGCAGGAGTGTGTACACCCTTGAGAGCAGCCCATGCCTTTGGTCCCTTCTCTGGATTACGCTGGAAAGGCTTGATGTGACGGATTTGACTGCTCCCCAACACTTGCCCAAGTAGGAGATAGCCTTGTGCGCTCTTCCGCACCCACGGGCTTTTCTCCGGGTCGTTCTCAGGACGCTTCTCCGTTCCTTCCATCACCTCCAGCAGGTCATAATGGTCGAACACATTCTCCATTCTGAAGGACCATTCAGCAAAGTTGTCGCCGTTGAACTTGTCAAGCCCGAACACTCTTGGTTCATCCCTAGAAGGTCCAAGAGTAGGTTGCATGGGCGCCACGGCTGAATCACGGGCTTGGCCTTGTGCTTGAGCTTCTCCATTGCCTCCAGCACCTCTGCCACCCGTTTCCTCAGGTCCAGCCATTGTCGTAGCTGCTCCAAGGGGCTCTGATACCACTTGTTATAGTCACACTAGGCTTCAATACGCCTAAAACGAAAGATAGAGTGCACAGTCGGATTTCGTAACAGCGGATTTAAACGTTCATAGCGATCTGCTCACAACTCAAAATGACTTTATTCAACTTGGATCTGGAGCGCCTTAACGTTCCCTACAAAATGCAATTTAGATCGCACGATTTTATCAAGAATTGACGACACAGCGTCGGTTTGAACGAACGGCACTATGGCAGCCACTATAGTCTTAGAAGACACAATAGGAAGAGTCAGCAAGAGTTACGAGTTGGGAATGACTCCCAGCTCCTACAAACCTCAAGACCCGAGGTACAGTGATGTGGAACAGTGCCACACTGTCCCCAACCACGAAGGGTCTCGAAACTACCCTTCACTAGGGCCTACACCAAGTGAAATGTTACACTACACAAAGTAATGTGACTATCTTCAATATCTTGAGGTGTACCCTTTTCGCGGGCTTCGCGATCACTTGAATGTTGACACCAGGGCTCGGGTTCTTCATCACGAACTCATCCTTGAGTTCTTGATGGGTCTGCTGCACACACCTGCGACACGCCGAACGTTCGACAAGCGACAAAATAGAAACCGCGCACGACAAAATAGAAGCCGCGTGGGACACACAAAATGACCGCGTTACACGCGACTAGCGATAATTCGCTATTGACTCGACACACACACTCGACATTATGACCCATCATGCACACACAAATTTAAGCATGAAATGTATATTATCCCATGCCCTCATTCCATTCCATGCACACACGCATGCACGCACACGGACAACAAGCCGAGTGCAAACCGTAGGGTTGCACCAATATGGTTAAAGCCCGAGTCTAGAAAATACTGAACTTGAAAAGGGTTGTGCGAAGGTTCACGAGAGCAGGGTGTGTGAGTGAGCAGGGTGTGTGAGTGAGCAGGGTGTGTGAGTGAGCAGGGTGTGTGAGTGAGCCGGGTGTGTGATGAGCAAGGTGAGGAGAGGGGCTGAAAGGAAAGGAGGAGAGGGGTTGAGAGGAAAGGAGGAGAGGGGTTGAGAGGGAAAGGAGGAGAGGGGCTGAGAGGGAAAGGAGGAGAGGGGCTGAGAGGAAAAGGAGGAGAGGCAAGGAGGAAACTGAGCAGGAACAGAACGGAGGAGATAAGAAAAGGAGAAGGAAGGGAGGAAAAAGGCAGAAAGGACAGGGAAAATTCAGCATTTGATGCGACGAGAGGGTAGATTCAGAGGGAGAAGAGAGGAAGGGAGACGAGATGCAAGGGAGGAGTGAGAGGGAGAACCGATGGGGGAAAAAGGGAAGTGAGAGAGAGGGAAGGGAGGCACGGAAGTGGGACGGGAGGAGTGGCGCGGTGAAGGAAAGAAGGCTTGGGGCTGAGAGTGAGGGAAGAGGGACGGATGGCGTGGGAAGGGAATGGGAGACTCAAGGGGGAAGTGAGGCATAGAGGGAACGGAGCGAGCAGTGGGTGTGAGTGAGCGGTGGGTGGGTGTGAGAGACCGATGGGTGTGAGTGAGCAATATGAAGGGGAAACTGCTCGAAGGAGAGGGGGGGACCTGCGCATAGGGAAGGGGGGAAACTGCTCGAAGGAAAGGGGGGAACCTGCGCGTAGGGAAGGGGGGAAACTGCGCGTAGGGAAGGGGGGTAACTGCTCGAAGGAAAGCGGGGAACCTGCGCGTAGGGAAGGGGGGTAACTGCGCGTAGGGAAGGGGGGTAACTGCGCGTAGGGAAGGGGGGAAACTGCGCAAAGGACAAGGGGGAACCTGCGCGTAGGGAAGGGGGGTAACAGCGCGTAGGGAAGGGGGGTAACTGCGCGTAGGGAAGGGGGGTAACTGCGCGTAGGGAAGGGGGGTAACTGTGCGTAGGGAAGGGAAGGGAAGGGAAGAGAGCGACGGGAGCGACGTGGGCCACGGGAGGGACGGAAGCGTGTGGAGGGACAAGAGGGACGGGAGCGACGGGAAGAGGGACGGGCGGGAGCCGACGGGACGAGGGACGGGAGGGACGAGAGGAGCGGGAGTAACGGGAGGAAGCAGCGCGGAGCAAAGGGAGGAAGCGCGAACGAAGGGAGGAAGGGCGAACCAGCGTGAGTGAGCAAAGAGCGAGTGATTGACGGGCGTGAAATGAACGACGTGCGTGAGTGAGTTGCTCGCGTCCGTGACAATCTTATGATGCGAGGGCCACAGCGGCGAGAGCGATAAGGGCGACGAGAGAGACAAGGGCGACGAGAGAGACAAGGGCGACGAGAGAGACCAGGACGACGAGAGAGACCAGGGCGACGAGAGAGACAAGGGCGACGAGAGAGACCAAGGCGACGAGAGAGACCAGGGCGACGAGAGAGACCAGGGCGACGAGAGAGACCAGGGCGACGAGAGAGACCAGGGCGACGAGAGAGACCATAGGGACGTTAGCGATGGTGAGGAGTCACGTGTGTGACGGGAGGGAGGGGGACGGCATTGTATGACGGGGACGAGAGAGTCTTAATGAATGGAACGAGTGGCTGCGTAATTGCTGCCGCGACGGACTCGTAATAACATCACTAATGAAGACTAAGTCTACTTGGGTGATCCGTAAATTATTGTTGGAAACAATCGGTCCTAAGCGCTTCTGTCGTGTCGAAACACTAAGGCACAAGCGAAGCAAAGCATATCGAGGCACCAGCGAGTCAACCCTCGGAGGTTGAAGTAACCGCTGGAGGTTACGCGAAAGTCAAAGGTCAGCGACCTTTGACCTGACAAGTACAGCGCGACAGCAAGGACACACAACTGACTCGCTACAGAGCAGTTGCCCGAGTCGTCACTGTATCGAACCGCAACAGCAACAAGTAAAACAGTTATAACCGTATCCTTCCATATTCCTTGTACTCTTATATAATATTGTATCTCTTTGTTTTAATCAACTTACTTTGCCCTCACATACTAGCGCAAGGTGGTTCACAACTCTTTAATTAACACTTCCGCTACTACACCAACTCTACCCAGAGTTCACCCCTGCAAAGATCCTAAGGGCCTTTTCAGCCCAACATGGTATGAGAGCAATCAGGGGGAATTCAACTACTATACCGACAACATCAATCACCATGGCTACACAAAAGGAAAGGAGCAACTCCAACGGCTCCCAGGGCACTACTCCTACTCCACCTCCTGCCTCTGGCCTACAGACAGAGGAGGGCACGGCAACAAGACCCAGAGCAACATCTACCGAGACTCCCGCAAATCAACCTGCAGACTTCGACCAGAGCATGATGGAGAAGTTCTTCTCCTTCATGTCCTTCTACGAGCAACACCATCAATTGGCACCTGCGCAGTCACACAACAGCAACAACAACGGAGCAACACCCATGAGTCCCGACGGCTCATCATATGCACGAGGAAATCAGCAACAGCAGCCCACCTTTGCTCCGTACGAGCGCGGGTCCATCAGCTTCATGCCACACCCACAGCCCTCACCTGGACAAGAAAAACCACTGGACGTATTACAAGTTCAGTCGCAGTTCGCACACGTTCTGAAGATGCAGACGTCAAGACCCTTTGATGGAAAGGACTTCTTCACCTGGTCGTTTGAGTTCGAGCTGATGATGGAAGGCGCGCAGATACTCGGGTTCTTCGACGGGTCTCTGCCATACCCAACAAACGGCACACAGTACGAGAAGCAGCAATACACATATCAGTCAATGATGGCGTACACGATCCTACTGAGGAATATCACCCCGACTCAACAGCAGAACATAAGGTCTTACCGAGGTTACGGCAACTCCGCGGAGCTCGCGTACAACCACCTGAAGAGCCTGTATCAAGCAACAGACAGCGTAAGCCAAAGTCGGTTAATGGCGCAACTGACAACGGTTGAAATGAAACCAGGGGAGAAAGGAATGGCGTATATCAGCCGATGTCGCGAGTTGCGCGACAAGCTCCTTCGATGCGGAGGATCGATCTCTGAAGACGCCTTCGTGACAGTCATCATCGGCGGCCTCTGTCCTCAATGGCGCGCCACAAAGGCCATTCTCCGAGCTCACGGAAGAATCTCCGAAGCAGCGCTCTGCGCCGAAATCCACGCCGAGCAGCAAGACATGGACCTGCAAGAAGAACGACACAAAAAGAAAACATCAGCACCGGAATTCGCGTTCCACACTCAGCGACGCTACAACAACAACAACAACCGGCAGCAACAACCGAAGCCAGTACCTCCGTTCTCCCACATCTGCAAAACTTCAGGACACCCGCGCACGCACTGCCCGAATCGTCAACAGTCAACAACTCCACAGCGGCAACTTCGACCTTCAAGCAGCCAAATCGCCTCAACGCAAGCAAATCCCACGACTCAGATTCAAGCTTCAACGACCTCAACAGGACAACCTGCACAAGGAGCAAGAAACATCGTCAACTGCATGGCAAAGCTGAGTGACTCCTGCATCACCGAGTCACCGCCACACTACTCACCGGAAGAGCAACTCGACGAAACCACACCCCGCCGCGAGTCACTTCAGCCGAACCCGACATACGCCGCCATCGCCCAAAGCGAACCATCCGGAAGAGACACATGGTTCTTGGACAGTTGCTGCGGACAGCACATGTGCTCCTCGGGACGCTTCGTTCAACGAGAACACCAACTTCAACGCGAAGTTGTCATTACAGTCGCCAACAATCAGAACCTGCGAACACGACGACAAGGTGTTGTTCAACTTCAGTCAAGGGAAACAAACGTTGTACTGCAGATGTCAAAAGTACTAATCGCGGAGGGACTCGGCTACAACTTACTGAGCGTCAGTCAGCTAATGGCGAAGGGGATTCACCTCGAAGCAGACAGCACCACCCAAGAATTCAAGCTGTATCACGGGAGAGGAGGACTCTACATCGGCAAGGCGGTCCTCAAGAACAACGTCTTCGTTCTTGACTTCGTTCCTGACCTTGGCACCGCCGACAGCGACGCCATCGTTAACTTCACCGACAGGACACACCCTCCAGACCTTGATCCAGACTTCAGTCCAGAAGGCTTCTGGTATTCACACACCATCCCTGAAGCAGAAAGAACAAGGGCGTTAGCAACAATTCAGACAACATCAGCAGCAGCAGAGACAACATCGGCAGCAGCAGAGACAACGTCGGCAGCAGCAGAGACAACATCGGCAGCAGCAGAGACAACATCGGCAGTAGCAGAACCATCAACGGCAGCAGCAGGAACGTCAACACCAATTGCTGGTCCTTCAACGACACCGCTCCTCATCGACGACACACCACCGACACCCGCGCAACAACTACACCCAGCACCACGAGAAGTTCATCGTAGCGCCAACTTCACCGCCAACTTCTACTCCAACTCCGATATGTACCGACGATCACCCGGACATCGCGCCGACGAAAGCACCTGGCACGCAAGGATGGGACACCCAAGCAACACAGTATTAAACAATACGATAAGAGCAGGAGTACTCGACAAGGACTCACTTCTACTGACCGACGGACGAGAACTTCAACGAGTACGCGGAACGTGCCTCACCTGCCCTGAGGGTGACTTACCATATCGACCGTTTGCGTCTCATCACAACCCGAGCGCACCCGCGTACGCACCACTCGAGAAGGTGTATAGCGACATCCTGTACAATCGGGAACCAGGACAAGTAATATACAACTATACAATCACCTTCATCGACGTCGCCACCCGTTACGTCTGGCACCTAAACCTCCCTAGCCGCGACATGGCATTTGCAGCCTTCGTTGCCTGGCTACCAGTAGCAGAGAGAGAATCGGGCGTGAAGCTGAAAAGCTTCCAGTCAGACGGAGGAGGAGAATACACCTCTCAGCGATTCAAGCAGTACCTGGCGGAAAGGGGAATCAAGCGACTCATCTCCCTTCCCTACGCCCATCAGCAGCAGGGTGTAGCAGAAAGAATGAACAGGACCTTGCAGAACAGCATGCGCAAACTGTTACGTGGCATGCGGCTACCCAACCACCAGTGGCCTGCAGCAATGGACCACGCCGTCATGCTGCACAACTTGCTGTCGTCATCATCGCTTCCGAACAACGCATCACCGCATCTGCTATGGACAGGGAAACAGGGCAGCACAAAAATGTTACGAGTATTCGGATGCATGGTACAGTACCGACCCCCAGCAGCACGAGCGGGCCGATTTTCTCAATGAGCACAGTGGGGACTACACCTGGGAATCGAAAAGAACTACAACGCGTGGAAAATCTTCGACGTCCACTCCAAGGAAACAGTAGCAGCACGTGATGTAATTTTCTACGAACGACTCACGCTCCAGACATACCTTGCCAACCTGCACGAAGACCAGGATCCCACAGGTGGTTTTCGTGGTGACCGAGCCTTCGCCTCAGCAGCGGACGAAGCTGACTGGGACGAGCAGAATGTGGACAACGCATCAGAAGAAGCCGGACCTCTTCCGTTCTGCTCCGTCGACGTTCCCATGGACGAAGACAACCCTCGCGAAAGTGCCAACGCCGAAACCTTCTACCATTTCGCCGACAACGGTTACGTAACACCTGCGACAGTCAACACCAATGAAGCAGAACGAGTAGGACCGAACTTCATACCTGATCCAGAAGCGGGAGATGAAGCAGCTTATCCCGAGGACGTAAATCTTCCCCGCTACTCACAGAGTGGACTGCAGATTCTCGGTCTCGTCACCGCAGTCCACGGCACCGCCACTCCTAAAGAGCCTGCGACGGTTCAGCAGGCTCTGGGGGGGGAACATAAGGAAAAATGGCGCGAAACCATGGACAAGGAACTGAAGGCACTGGAGGAACGCAACACGTGGAAAGTGGTTCCTATCGGCGTGGCACGGAACAAGACAGTGCTCACCGGGAAGTGGGTCTTCCGTGTGAAGACAAAGGCTGACGGCACCATCGACAAATTTAAGGCACGCTGGGTCGTACGCGGCTTCGACCAAGAGCACGGACGCGATTTCACCGAAACATTCGCTCCGGTCAGCCGACACACCTCGCTACGCATCCTTCTCGCGATCGCCGCCATGAAGAAGAAGAAGCTGCGGCAAATCGACGTCGCTAACGCATTCCTCTACGCACCTGTTGACGCAGAGATCTTCGTCGAGCTACCACACGGCTCTAGCACGGACTCGAACCACGTCTGTCAACTACTCAAGTCGCTCTACGGCATCAAGCAAGCTCCGCAACTATGGCAACAATACCTACACGCTCGCCTCATTCGCATCGGCTTCAAGCAATTGCCGCACGACCAGGGCATGTACCGGCTCACGAAGGGTACCGACTACATCCTGCTAATCGTCTATGTAGACGATCTGCTCTACATCGGCTCAACTGACGGCATTACAACCTGGTTCGAAGGGGAGCTACAGCAAGACCTCACACTCACGGTCTCATCTACCGTCACACAGTACCTCGGCCTCAACATCCGGGAAGAGGAAGACGCTATCTACCTCAGCGCCGCGAAATACGCCGACACCATCGCCAAGCGTTTCGCACTCACACCGACTGTCATCTCCACACCGTACCGCTACACGACAGCAAACAACAAGGAAGGCTCCACTCTACTCAAGCCCGCCGGCATACGCGACTACCAGAGAAAGCTGGGCTGCCTTCTCTTCGCAGCTGTCACCTGCCGCCCAGATCTATCCTACTCTGCAAGCCAGCTCGCCACCCACCTCAAGAAGCCTGAAGCGGAACATCTGGCGGAGCTCGACCGCGCTCTTCACTACCTTGTCAGTACCCCGACGGTCGGCCTGACTTACCATAAGAACGCAACTACAACGCCTAAGCTAATCGGTTACGTCGACGCAGATCACGCGGGCGACTCAGACAATAGGCGCTCCCGCACCGGCTACATCTACCGCCTCGAACCTATCGGACCTATCTCCTGGCAATCGAGCAAGCAGGAACTAATTGCTCTCTCGTCAGCTGAAGCAGAATATATTGCACTCTGCTCAGCCACCAAGGAAGGACTCTATCTTCGCGAGCTGCTGGAAGAAGCGAAGTTAGCCGAGTTACCCAACTTTACCCTGTTCTGCGACAACCAATCGGCAATTCGCATCGCCAACAAGAACGGCTTCGCGAACAGGACGAAACACATCGCCCTGCGATATTTCTTCGTGAAGGACGAGATCGAGAAGGGAAGGCTCGAGCTGTCATACTGCCCCACGTCCGAGATGGCAGCTGACTACCTGACCAAGAAGCTCGGAAAGCAGAAGTTCGAATACTGCATGCTGCTGACTGGACAGAGCCACGTCAGCGACACTCCAGAAGCGAAGGGGAGTGTTGGAAACAATCGGTCCTAAGCGCTTCTGTCGTGTCGAAACACTAAGGCACAAGCGAAGCAAAGCATATCGAGGCACCAGCGAGTCAACCCTCGGAGGTTGAAGTAACCGCTGGAGGTTACGCGAAAGTCAAAGGTCAGGGACCTTTGACCTGACAAGTCCAGCGCGACAGCAAGGACACACAACTGACTCGCTACAGAGCAGTTGCCCGAGTCGTCACTGTATCGAACCGCAACAGCAACAAGTAAAACAGTTATAACCGTATCCTTTCATATTCCTTGTACTCTTATATAATCTTGTATCTCTTTGTTTTAATCAACTTACTTTGCCCTCACATACTAGCGCAAGGTGGTTCACAACTCTTTAATTAACGCTTCCGCTACTACACCAACTCTACCCAGAGTTTGTTGGGAACAAACAATCTTAAGCGCCTCTGTCGTGTCGAAACACCAAGGCACAAGCGAAGCAGAGCATATCGAGGCACCAGCGAGTCAACCCTCGGAGGTTGAAGTAACCGCTGGAGGTTACGCGAAAGTCAAAGGTCAGCGACCTTTGACTTGACAAATGCAGCACGACAGCAAGGACACACAACTGACTCGACATTGAGCAGTTGCCCGAGTCGCACTGTATCGAACCGCAACAGTAAAACAGTTTAATTATATCTCTTCGTATTCTTTGTACTCTTATATAAACCTTTATACTTGCTTGTTTTAATCAACTTACTTTGCCCTCACATACCAGCGCAAGGTGGTTCAAGGACTTCATTTAAACGCTTCCGCTACTACATCACTCTACCCAGAGTTTAACCCTACCAAAGATCCTAAGGGGCACTCAGCCCAACATGGTATGAGAGCTGGTTAGGGTTAAAATTATTTCTCCTTAACACCTAATACACCAAGAGACATGTCTACCAGAAAGGAGAGGAGCTCCTCCAACGGCTCTCCTGGTACTACTCCTACTCCACCTCCTGCCTCTGGCCTACAGACAGAGGAAGGCACAACAACGAGACCGGCAGCTGGGTCTACTGAAACACCCGCAAACCAAGGCGCGGGCTTTGATCCAAGCATGATGGAGAAGTTCTTCTCCTTCATGTCCTTCTACGAGCAGCATCAGCAAGGAGCACCTACGCAATCAAACAACAGCAACAACAACAACAACGTGACGCCCATGAGTCTCGATGGCTCATCCTACGCACGCGGGAATCAACAACAGCAACCTACCTTCGCTCCGTACGAGCCCCAGCGCGGCTCCGTCAGCTTCATGCCACAACCACAACCTGCACCGGGGCAAGAGAGAACGCTGGACGCACTACAAGTTCAGTCGCAGTTCGCGCACATTCTAAAACTGCAAACGACAAAACCCTTCGACGGGAAGGATTTCTTTACCTGGTCGTTCGAATTCGAGCTGATGATGGAAGGAGCGCAAATCCTTGGCTTCTTCGACGGGTCCCTGCCATACCCAACAAACGGCACACAGTATGAGAAGCAGCAGTACACCTATCAATCGATGATGGCGTACACGATACTACTGAGGAACATCACTCCAACTCAACAACAAAACATACGGTCTTACCGAGGCTACGGCAACTCCGCGGAGCTCGCGTACAATCACTTGAAGAGCCTGTATCAAGCAACAGACAGCGTAAACCAAAGTCGGTTAATGGCGCAGCTGACAACAATCGAAATGAAACCAGGCGAGAAGGGAATGGCGTATATCAGTCGCTGCCGCGAGCTGCGCGACAAGCTTCTTCGATGTGGAGGATCGATTTCAGAGGACGCCTTCGTCACGGTTGTCATCGGCGGTCTTGGTCCTCACTGGCGCTCCACTCGCGCCATACTACGAGCCCACGGGAAAATTTCTGAAGCAGCACTTTGCGCCGAAATCCACGCCGAGCAGCAAGACATGGACCTGCAAGAAGAACGACAAAAGAGAAAGGTATCAGTGCCCTAATTCGCGTTTCACACTCAACGGCGCCACAACAACAACAACAATCGACCGAAAATCGTACCTCCGTTCTGCCACCTCTGCAAGACTTCAGGGCATCCTCGTACGCACTGCCCGAATCGACAACAGTCAACGTCGCCGCAACGCCAACTTCGCCCTTCAAGCAGTCAAGTCGCCTCAACGCAAGCAAATCCGACAACTTCAGTACAAGTCTCAACAACATCGATGGGACAACCTGCGAAAGGAACAAGAAACATCGTCAGCTGCATGGCAAGGCTGAGTGACTCCTGCGTAACTGAGTCACCACCATATTACTCACCAGAAGAACAACTCGACAACAGCACGCCTCGCCGCGGGTCACTTCAACCGAACCCGACGTACGCCGCCATCGCTCAAAGCGAGCCGTCCGGGAAGGATACATGGTTCTTGGACAGTTGCTGCGGACAACATATGTGCTCTTCAGGACGTTTCGTTCAACGCGAGCACCAACTTCAACGAGAAGTCGTCATCACTGTCGCCAATAATCAGAACCTGCGCACACGACGACAAGGAGTAGTGCAACTTCAGTCACGAGAGACGAATGTCATACTGCAAATGTCCAAAGTCCTAATAGCAGAAGGACTTGGCTACAACTTACTGAGCGTCAGTCAGTTGATGGCGAAAGGCATACATCTGGAAGCCGACAGTACCACCCAGGAGTTCAAGCTGTACCACGGGAAGGGCGGCCTCTACATCGGAAAGGCGGTCCTGAAGAACAATGTCTTCGTTCTTGATTTCGTCCCAGATCTGGGCACCGCAGACAGTGACGGGATCGTCACCTTCACATCTTGGACGCACCCGCCGGATCTCGACCCCGACTTCAGTCCGGAAGGCTTTTGGTATTCACATACCATTCCTGAAGCAGAACGAACACGTGCATTAGTAACAATACAACATTCGGCAGCAGCAGAGACAACATCGGCAGCAACAGAGACAACATCGGCAGCAGCAGAGACAACATCGGCAGCAGCAGAGACAACATCGGCAGCAGCAGAGACATCATCGGCAGCAGCAGAGACATCATCGGCAGTAGCAGGAACAACAACAGTAGCAGCAACAACGACACCACTCCTCGTTGACGAAGCACCACCAACACCCGCACAGCAGCTGAATCCGGCTCAACGGGAAGTCCATAGAAGCGCAAACTTCACCGCCAGCTTCTACTCCAACTCCGACGCGTATCGACGCTCACCCGGACACCGCGCCTCCGAAGACATCTAGCACGCACGCATGGGACACCCAAGCAACACTGTGTTAAACAACACAATAAGAGCAGGAGTCCTTGACAAGGACTCGTTACTACTACTCGACGGCAGAGAACTTCAACGGGCACGAGGAACATGTCTTACCTGCCCCGAAGCTGACTTACCACATCGGCCGTTCACTCCTCATCACAACCCGAGCACACCCGCGTACACACCACTAGAAAAGGTGTATAGCGACATCCTGTACAATCGGGAACCAGGACAAGTAATATACAACTACACAATCACCTTCATCGACGCCGCCACCCGTTACGTCTGGCATCTAAACCTACCCAGCCGCGACATGGTCCTCGAAGCATTCGCTGCTTGGCTACCAGTAGCAGAAAGAGAGTCGGGCGTAAAGCTGAAAAGCTTCCAGTCTGACGGAGGAGGAGAATACACCTCTCAGCGATTCAGGCAGTACCTGGCGGAAAGGGGAATCAAGCAGCTCCTCTCTCTTCCCTACGCCCATCAGCAGCAAGGTGTAGCAGAAAGAATGAACAGGACTCTGCAGAACAGCATGCGCAAACTGTTGCGTGGCATGCGGCTACCCAACCACCAGTGGCCTGACGCGATGGACCACGCTGTCATGCTGCACAACTTGCTCTCATCTTCATCACTACCGAACAACGCATCACCGCATCTACTGTGGACAGGAAAACAGGGCAGCACAAAAATGTTACGAGTGTTCGGATGCATGGTACAGTACCGACCCCCAGCAGCACGAGCGGGCCGATTTTCACAACGCGCACAGTGGGGACTACACCTCGGCATCGAAAAGAACTACAACGCGTGGAAAATCTTTGACGTCCACTTCAAGGAAACAGTAGCAGCACGCGACGTCATTTTCTACGAACGACTCATGCTCCAGACATACCTTGCCAACCTGCAAGAGGACCAAGATCCCACAGGTGGTTTTCGTGGTGACCGAGCCTTCGCCTCGGCAGCAGACGAAGCTGACTGGGACGAGCAGAATGTGGCCAACGCATCAGAAGAAGCTGGACCCCTTCCGTTCTGCTCCGTCGACGTCCCCATGGACGAAGATAACCCTCGCGAAAGTGTCAACGCCGAAACCTTCTACTACTTCGCCGACAACGGTTACGTAACACCTGCGACAGTCAACACCAACGAAGCAGAACGAGTAGGACCGAATTTCATACCTGATCCAGAAGCGGGAGATGAAGCAGCTTATCCCGAGGATGCAACTCTTCCCCGCTACTCACAGACTGGACTGCAGATTCTCGGACTCGTCACCGCAGTCCACGGCAACACTCTTCCTAAGGAGCCTGCGACGGTTCAGCAGGCTCTGGGGGGGGAACACAGGGAAAAATGGCGTGAAGCCATGGACAGAGAATTAAAGGCGCTGGAGGAACGGAACACCTGGAAAGTTGTCCCCATCAGCGTGGCAAGGAACAAGACCATTCTCACCGGGAAATGGGTCTTCCGCGTTAAAACAAAATCAGACGGCACAATTGAGAAGTTCAAAGCACGCTGGGTTGTGCGTGGATTCGATCAGGAGCACGGACGGGACTTCACCGAGACATTCGCCCCGGTTAGCCGACATACCTCACTTCGAATCCTCCTCGCGATCGCCGCCATGAAGAAAAGGAAGCTACGGCAAATCGATGTCGCCAACGCGTTCCTCTACGCACCTGTCGACGTGGAAATCTTCGTCGAGCTCCCACACGGTACCAACGGGGAACCTAACCAAGTCTGTCAACTGCTGAAATCACTTTACGGGATCAAGCAAGCTCCGCGGCTATGGCAACAGTACCTACACGCTCGCCTCATTCGCATCGGATTCCGCCAA
Source organism: Closterium sp. Naga37s-1 (assembly GCA_947471745.1). NCBI lineage: Eukaryota > Viridiplantae > Streptophyta > Zygnematophyceae > Desmidiales > Closteriaceae > Closterium > Closterium sp. Naga37s-1. The sequence goes on from CANJKZ010000005.1 coordinate 77,178, forward strand.
CTACCTCACGACCAAGGAATGTACCGACTCACTAAAGACACCGACTACATTCTGCTGATCGTCTACGTAGACGACCTACTCTACATCGGCTCCACTGACGACATCACCACCTGGTTCGAAGGGGAGCTACAGAGGGACCTCACACTCACGGTCTCCTCTACCGTCACACAGTACCTCGGCTTGAACATTCGGGAAGAAGAAGGCGCGATCTACCTCAACGCCGCTAAGTACGCCGACACCATCGCCAAACGCTTCGCGCTCACACCTACCACCATCTCTACGCCCTACCGCTACGCGACAGGAAACCACAAGGAAGGATCCTCTCTACTCAAATCCGCCGGGATACGCGACTACCAGAGAAAGCTAGGATGCCTTCTCTTCGCAGCTGTCACCTGCCGCCCCGACCTCTCATACTCCGCAAGCCAGCTCGCCACCTACCTCAAGAAGCCTGAAGCAGAACACCTGGCGGAGCTCGACCGCGCTCTCCACTACTTCGTCAGTACCTCAACGATCGGCCTAACTTACTACAAGAACACAACTACACCGACAAAAAAAAAAATCGGCTACGTCGACGCTGATCACGCTGGCGACTCCGACAACAGGCGCTCCCGCACCGGCTACATCTACCGCCTCGAACCTATCGGACCGATCTCCTGGCAATCGAGCAAGCAGGAATTAATTGCTCTCTCGTCAGCTGAAGCAGAATATATTGCACTCTGCTCAGCCACCAAGGAAGGACTCTATCTTCGCGAGCTGCTGGAAGAAGCGAAGTTAGCCGAGTTACCCAACTTCACTCTGTTCTGCGACAACCAATCTGCAATTCGCATCGCCAACAAAAATGGATTCGCGAACAGAACGAAGCATATCGCTCTGCGATATTTCTTCGTGAAAGACGAGATTGAGAAGGGGAGACTTGAACTATCCTACTGTCCCACGTCCGAGATGGCAGCTGACTACTTGACCAAGAAGCTCGGAAAACAGAAGTTCGAGTACTGCATGCTGCTGACTGGACAAAGCCACGTCACCAGCAGCGACACTCCAGAAGCGAAGGGGAGTGTTGGGAACAAACAATCTTAAGCGCCTCTGTCGTGTCGAAACACCAAGGCACAAGCGAAGCAGAGCATATCGAGGCACCAGCGAGTCAACCCTCGGAGGTTGAAGTAACCGATGGAGGTTACGCGAAAGTCAAAGGTCAGCGACCTTTGACTTGACAAATGCAGCGCGACAGCAAGGACACACAACTGACTCGACATTGAGCAGTTGCCCGAGTCGCACTGTATCGAACCGCAACAGTAAAACAGTTTAATTATATCTCTTCGTATTCTTTGTACTCTTATATAAACCTTTGTACTTGCTTGTTTTAATCAACTTACTTTGCCCTCACATACCAGCGCAAGGTGGTTCAAGGACTTCATTTAAACGCTTTCGCTACTACATCACTCTACCCAGAGTTTAACCCTACCAAAGATCCTAAGGGGCACTCAGCCCAACAGAGTTCACCCCTGCAAAGATCCTAAGGGCCTTTTCAGCCCAACAATTATCACGGGCTAGAGAACCTATTCTGAGTAAAAAGGCGGTCGTAAAGGGGAGGGAATGACAGGTTTCCTGACTACAAAGGGAACGAACCTTATGACGGGAAGGACGGGAATGACTGAAGTTTCGGGATGGACGGGCGGAATTGAGTGTGCTGGGAGGGAACTACGATATTCTACGCTACGGAGCCTCCTAGGTATCGAGTCTATTATGGTGAGTTTTGGCTTCAATTTTCCGGAAGTGTGAACAGTGACCCGTTTGTGGCGAAAGTGTTGATCATTTTGCCACAGTTGATTTCAACCACTCAGAAACTCTCCATTGGAACCCAGCTCTGTGGGTCGCGAGGGTATGGAAGTCCCAAACCGGGTTACCTGGTTCTTGGCGATTTCTACTTCAAGAATCTTGAACTTGAACTCTTACCATTCTAGACTCGGGTTTTAAGGAGGGGCTGGAACCCTGATTTGTAAGGGTAGGCCTAAACCAATTTTGGGCCCTGGTTAGGGTTTGCGGTATATGTACCCCAACCCTCATCAATAACATACGGTAACACTTTCATTCCTCACACCCCGATACAAGTCCGAGGCTCAGCCTACACTAATAAATTAGGCTGAAATTTCAGACAACTAATAAAAGAAAAACTCTGAAAAAACAGACAAGGTACATAAAAAAGGTCTTGGACTTCAGACTAGGTACAAAAAAAAAAGTCTGAACGGACTCTGAATCAGACTAAGAGCGTATTCCTATCCTCGTATCAAGAAAACCTCATATCAAGATTGTACTTTTTGCCTGGTAAAAGTAGCGAGAGGTTTTGGGTTTAGGGAAATTTTCAGTGGGAGGTTGATATGAGGTTTTCTTGATACGAGGATAGGAATACGCTCTAAAAAGTCTGATATCTAGGACAATGCCATCCATACCATGCCGCTGCTTACAGGGCTGGAGGGAAAAAACGAAGTCTGCTTGAGGTGAGGTAAAGGAGAGAGCAACCTGCAATAAATACATAGAAAGCTACGCCTCTAAATAGAGGCTAAAAACTACAAGCAAGAGGAGGGATGCCAGGCTTGTGGAGGGTAATACAAGCAAGTAGGCTATAGCAGAGCCACGAGGGAGAGCGCAGCAGTCAAGAGGAGGGGGACTGCACACAGCACACACACAAAGCGAAGAAATTTGGGAATGTTAAACAAGTGGGTTGATGAGCGGTTGCACCCATAGCCATCACGAATGCACACAGCACAGGCACACACACGAAGATAGGAAAAATGAGATTCAGCGGCAAGAAATGAGGGGGAGAAAAAGAGAGGAGGGGGCAGCGCTCACCTGCAGCAGCCTTGCTCTGTGCTTGACCCGCAGGGGGTGACCCAGCAGGTGGTGCTGGCGTGCCACTCGCCGCACTCTTAGATGCATCCTGCCCACCACTGCTGCTGCTGCTGCTGCTGTTGCTGCTAGACCCAGCACCAGCACCCCCCGCAGCACTGTTGTTAGCAACGCCAGTCGCAGTGCCATTCGTGTCGGCGACGTTCGCGCTGTTGTTAGCAACGCCACCAGGGGCCACAACAGGGATGGCAATGGGCACAGGCACATCACCCTCTGCTCCTCTATCCCCCTTGGGGAATGGAGGAAAGTCGCTCAGGTGGGGGAAGAGCACGCCATCGACGCCATGCACCACCATGCCAGCGCTGTCCATCAGATCAGCCCGCACCACCCGAGCCACGTTCATGTCGCTGCCAGCCTGTTCCCACATCATATTAGAGCCTGCCACCCAGGGGGAGGAGGAGTTGAGCCACACGAGGTACTCGCTGGCAGTCACGTTGAGCCCCGGCACGACCCCATTCATTCACTCTGTCGCATTCCCCCACCACTGCTGCTGCGCATCCGCGCTCCAGTTGCCCCAGTTGCCCCACCCGCCCATGAACCCCGGGATCGGGTCCACCTGGATGTTGGGCGGCATATCGGTGGGGACCATGTCAGCAAGGGGCAAGTCGGCGGGGGCGGGCATGGTGGTAACGGGGGGCACATCGGCGGGGCCGCCCATCGGCGGCTCCATCATCATCTGCGCGCCAGCCACGCCGCGCGGCGCCACCAAGCTGTCGCCTTTGCTTGTCAAGAAGATCTCGGTGCCATTGGCGCTGACGACGGTACAGTTTGCGAAGAACCTGTTACCCTCCGAGTCCACGGCTATGGGGCTCGTCGCGGGGTCAAAGATGACGGTGCCGTTGGCGGCGACGGTGGTGCCGTTGGGGTAGTAGATGGTGCCGTCGTAGATGATGCTTGCCCCCTCGCTGATCAGCGCGCGCCGCGCCGGCGAGTACGCGTTGAGCAGCGCGGCGGACTCGCTCTTATTGAAGTTGATCCACAGCCCCTGCCCGTTCACCGTCGTCAGGTTGCCCGCATCCGCCGTGAACTGCGCCGCGATGGCCGCCGCGTTCAGCGCCGTCGTTGCCACGTGGTATGCGAGGAGCTTCGACAGAGCCTTCAGCGCCTCGGGCCGCTCCTTCGCCAGCGCCGCCAGCGACGCGGGCGTCCCGTCGCCGGAAAACACAACGCTCAATGCGGCGAGAAGCTTGTCGAAAGTCAACGGGTTGTTCATGGACATGTTTATATTGGGAAAGGTCGAGTTGAAATCGGGCATGGTCATATTGAGATTGGGCATGGGAATCGTCATGTTATCCACAGGTATTGTCGAATTCAATCCGTCTGACCCGGCGGGAATCCCGGGAATCGCCACGTCGGGAACGCCGGGCAGCGGCAAGTCAACTTGCGGAAGGCCGGGAATCATCGCCGCGCTCGCCCCGCCGCTAGCGCCTCCCGCAGCGGGGGCAACACCGGGCGCTGGGGTCGGCTGTGCGATGCCACCGGGATTGGCGGCGTCCGAACCGCCCGCGCCGCCCGAGCTGTTCCCCGGACTGCCCGGGCTTCCGGGGGACTCACCGCCGACGGCGGCGCCGGGGAAGGGAATGTAGGCGCTGAGATAAGGCAGGGCGAGGGCGTGGAATGCGGCGCGCCACGCGGCGTCGGTGGGCGCGAAGAGAGTGAGTGGCACGAGCGAGGGCAGCTTGGCGAGCAGCCCGGTGGCGTTGAGGACGAGCAGCGACACGTTGAACGACTGCGACGGCGACTCCGCGCTCGCCAGTGTCGCCGCTATCGACGTCGCGGCGGGACCCGGCGCGCCGCGCACGGCGCACGGCGCGGAGAGCGCGATAAAAATGACGAGGCACAGTAGCGCTGCGCGTGGTACATTCTAGGTTGCGTGAAGCATGCCGGTAGAGCGAGGGAGTAGCATCTTGGGCGAGCGAAGAGCAAGCAGTGGATGGATGGAAGTAACTTGGCAGTCAATGCGAGGTTGCACATAGCTTGCCACACTTTTTGGGTGCTTTGTAGTTCTTAAGGGACCCAGAGCATCGAGCAGTGAGCTATGTGTTGATGAAAAGACCGCTGTGTTTTGTCGGCATGGGGCTGCGCGGGCAGGGATGATGCCGGGGGGAAATTCGGAAAGCACGAAAGGCTGCTGCTTCCAGTCGCATGTGGCACGGTCCATGAACCAAAAGAGATTCTTTGGCGCAGCAGCGCGCGGTTCGTCCGCATCGCCTCGCCAGTGCGCCACACCACCACGGGCAGGAGTGAGGACGCGGTGAAAGTGGAGAATCGATCGCCAAAGGTTCGTTTTTTAGCGCGGTTAAAAAAGGTTGTGTACCTTTCGTGTCCAAAATGTGGGGTTCAGTGCGGTGACAGAATCGATCTACCCCCGATCGGGCACTTTCACCGCGTCCCCGTGCGGGAAAAGGTCGAGCGAGAAGGCGCGAAGAAGGTGCCTGTCTACCACGCCTTGTGGCTACTTGGCTGTCCGTGCTTGGATATGGCACTACCGTGCTTTTGGATTAGAATGTACGAGTGTTCATATAAAAAAATAGGAACTTATATTCTCCTTACACCACACTTGACTTCACTGCGTACAACACTATTCACCGTACAACACTATTCACTGGGTATCGGCTTGTCTTAACCCGTTACCAGCTAACAGTGTTAATAACTGTTGGATTACGAAGGAAATAGACTTGCGCATTCCCGTAGGTGCATCTGTGTCGCACCCGTCACTATCGATGCAGCAGCAACTGCAAATGGCATCGGATCAGCCCGTTCAAGGGCAGGAAGGTCAACAGTCGCAAAGTCAACTGTCGCGAATGCTGACCATCTGATCTGGACCGAACGACTCACCAGCGAAGAATGGCAACAGGAGTAATTGTCCAGACAGTTACACGTCGCGACTCGAAAACAGGAGAAGAGCAACAGTCAGAGTCACTTTAGAAATGTCTGTAAAACGGTTATAATAAGAGAATTTACCCCTTAGAGTACATGGCTAGTTAGAACGATTTATCATACGTAATCTAATCCTTTAATCAATCTTGTTATCTACATTCACTATGCACAAGGTTCCCATTACAACGAAGACTGCCGCTACCATTTACTGTATCTCTAAAGTAGACCGATCCTATCCAAGATCCTCACTCTAACACGGTATGAGAGCAAGTTTGGACTATCGGATCTGCAAAAAAACATCGTTCAAGACGATCTTAATTATTAATTACCTTACATTCAAGGGCAAGCATCATGCCAGGCGCAGACTGCGGCGAGACTGGAGAGAATCAAGAACGTCCCTCCACGAATGTCGCCAAAGGGACGACACACAACACTTCTCGAGCAGCTTATAACACGCATCAGCGCACTGGAGAGCCATCATCCGATAAGCATCGACGCCTCTAGCTACGCCCGCAGGCCTCCCGATCCACAAGGAGCACACTTCGAGCGGTCGTTTACCTTCGACAATCGTGTAGCTCAAGCATCTGCACAAGCGCAACGCTCACATTACGGGACAATGGTATCAATTCAGAGCAAAATTCTATCGACGTCAAAACTTAGAACGACCAAGCTCTTCGACGGGAAGGACTTCTATACCTGGAGCTTCGAATTCGAACTCCTGGCACAAAGTGAGCAGATCTGGATGCTTAAAGGCGGTTCACTACCGTTCCCGATCAACGGCTCACCTCAAGAGAAGACTCAATATGACAACGAGTCATTGCTCGCCTTGACCGTCCTCATCCAGAATCAGATGCCCGAGGAGCACCTCAGCATTCGCTCCTTCAAGAACGAGTGGGCGCCCGCGCAGCAATCCTAGAAACACCAGCGTACCTGCCACATGGCAACGGACTCAGTGACACTTAGTCGCCTTCTTAACCAGCTGAACAATGTGAAAATGTTTCCCGGGGAGAAAGCCGGACCATACAACAACCGCTGCAGGAATCTGAGAGAATAATTCAAGAAAAGCAGCGGCAACTTCCCTGACGACATGTTCGTCACCATCATCCTCTCTGGCTTGATTGCAAATCGCTTCTCCGCACGCAAGGCACTCTCAGGGAAACTTCGCTCTGCGCCTCGCTTCTGTTTGAACAACAGGAAATTGACCTGTATAACGAGAGAGGAAACAAGAAGGTGAAGATTGCATTTTACTCAAGCGCAGAAGGACCACACGACAAGAAGAGAATCTCCTGCAAATACTGCAAGAAGACCGGCCACACGATCAAAGAGTGCTGGAAGCTGAACGGCAACAATAACGGCAACTACAGGCAACAAGGAGGAGGGCCTCACCAAGAAGCAGCGCGCAACCCAACTATTTCCCCGCCCGCCGTCGCCAGCACTTCTCAGGCTCCCGCACGCATCTTTGCAAGCGACAAAGAAAAGAACAAAGTATTAACCTGCATGGTGCGAGACGGACCCCCTCGACCCAACCGTCACTACCGATTCTTCCGCAATTGGGAAGATATGTGGCAAGACCCACCTCAAGAAAGACCTAAATGTCCCGTTGAAGAATAAGTGGAGACTGATCCCACCTACGACGAGCCGTCGGTCGGCCGCATGCAATACGACTGGCAAGCGCCGCAGTGGATCCAAGAGTCGCCACCTGCACGTATCGCACATGACGACGAAGGGTATGAATACGAGAATGACCATGACATGGTGTCAACGGGAGTTGTGTGTTGGCCCCGTCCTCGCTTGGGCGGAGTCGCCTTCGTGGTCGGGTGTGAGGGGAGCAGCCGACTTGCAGCGGTGGGCGAGCTGGTTGACGAGGAAGTCGACCTGCACGGGAACCACTGCACGGGCACCGATTTCAGGGTGGCGCCGACTTCAGGGAGGTCGACCAGGGAAGTCGACCTGCGGAGGGCGTCGACTTCGTGACGCCAACTTGGGGCAGCCGACTTGGGTGGTCGGCTGACAGGACTCCTGGTTGACCTGGTGGTTGGTCGACTAGGCCTGCTGGTCGACCTGGTGGTTGGTCGACCAGGCGTGATGTCGACCTGGTGGTCGACCTAACAGGGTGGTTGACGAAGGAGGGGCCGACGTCGACCTCGATTCAGGATGTCGAGCAGCTGGGCGTCGAGTAGCAGGGCGTCAACTTGGTGACGCCGACTTCGGGTAGCCGACGTGGGTGGTCGGCTAACAACTACGCTGGTCGACAAGGAGCTGGTTGACCAAGAGTGCTGGTCGACGTAGAGCTGGTCGACTAGGGGTGCTGGTCGACGTGGAGATGGTCGACCAGGAATGACGTCGACCTGGAGCTGGTCGACCAGGGGCGTGGTCGACCTGGTGAGGTCGACTTGGGGTGGTCGTCGACTTGGGAGGTCGACGGGCACATACAAGAGCAGCTGGTCGACGTGGTTGCCCGGTCGACCAAGTTACCTGGGTGACGAGGTTCTGCGGAGGAGTGCGACGGTTGACCAGGCGAAGTTGGCGAGTCCGACCTCGGTGGTGGTATCCCGAGGTCGACGTGGCTGATCAGATGCAGTCGTCAGCGCCAGGTTGACTTGGTGTGTGCGCTGTGTAGGTGACAAGGCTCAGCACGCCAATCATCTGCGAACACCTGCGAAGCTGGTGCGATGCTGTACTGCAGGAGCTACGCTGGCACGCCGTGGACCTGCAGCGTTGGCACGCCGACGACTTTGCACTGCTGGAGCGTGGTCGACCAAGTCGTGCTGGAACGTGGTCGACCATGCTGTGCTGGCAGTCGACCGACCTGAATGCTAGCTCTGATGTAGTCTTGCCATGCCAACTTCTTTGTACCATTGTTGTCAACTTTCTCTAGTGAAACTCTTCCAGATTGCCCCGGAACTAGCAAGCAGTGTGTGCACTAGGAAAACGACTAAGGACCAATGAACGCAAAAATCACACAAGCACCCGTGCCTAGCCCGTAGTCTAGCTCCCGTTGTAGTAGTTATCTCCGCATGGTGCGGTGAGCGTGGACGGCACACGACTTACCTTTCAGTCAGGTCGACGTAGTGGTCACTTACCTAAGTTGCTCGTAGGCCGGCAGCCGTACAGTCCCTAGCGTACGCGTAGGTGACACAGAGGTGATGGACACCCTGGAGGGACGGTTGGAGGATGCGAGGAGACGCCATGAGGCCCAGGAGTACGGGGCGATACCCTGGGCGGTCGTCGAGGCTGGACTCCGCACCATGTGGGCGACGGAGCATCCCCCTTCTCGACCGGCTTCTCCTCGACCGGTGACCAATGAAGGCGGCGTCGACGTGCGCGTCAACGCCGGAGGTGGCCAAGTCGGCAGCAGTGCGGGAGGCACGTCGAGGCAGCGTGGAGTGATTCACGCCGATGAAGTCGGCGGCGTTCAGGTGCGAGGGAGGCAGTCGGCGGCGGCTGCAGGCTCCTCGCAGGGTGACGTCGGAGGTTGACGAAGCGGACTGTCGCCGATGTCGGCGACACAGGTGACGGCGGGCGGGATAGCACTAAGCTGCGGCTACTTCAAGTTTACGCCGGACAGGATCTTGGTCACCCCGCCACTCGTTGGTCGACCAAACATTCTCACCTGGAAGGAAGTCATCGAGCCCCAGCTGGAGATGGCCGGGCTGATCGGCTTCGCCCGAGGGACTGTGGCGACGCCGGATGAGCACCACCCTGTCTTGCGGGCGCAGTTTCGCGCCGTGCAGCTGTTGACCTTCACGGTCATCTCGCGGTGCTGCTCGCCGGGCGTGCAGATCGCCTTGAAGTGGTGCTGAGAGTACCTCGACGCTGGCCACCAGGCGTGGCACTTCATCGAGTCGACCTACCAAGTCACCGACGACTTGTTCATCACCCAGCTGGAGGGGCAGCTGACTCACCTGCGTATGGGCGACGAGGAGACGGCGACCGACTACTGCAACCGAGGCCGACGAATTCTCGCCACCATCAGGATGGCCGGCGCGCAGTACTCGACAGCGTCGTACGTCACCCATGTCAAGCAGGGACTCTCGAGCAGCTACAACCTCATAAAGCGGCTGTCCATGGCGCCGAGCACGAGGACGACGCTCAACGAGGACAACTTGACCTCGTACATCCTGCAGGACGAGGCGATGCAGGAGGCCGAGCGGCCCCAGGAGCTCTTGGTGCAGGCAAACTACGTCGCCCCGGGGAAGCAAGGTGGCCGACCGGGGCAGCGCAGTCAGTCTGGCGGTGGTGGTAGCAATGGCTGGAAGCCGGCCAAGGAAGTCGACAAGAAGAAGTCGACCAAGGACAGCGGTCGAGGAGGAGGAGGTCGACGTCGGGAGTGCTGGCTGTGCGGCGACCCCGACCACTTCTCTTTCGAGTGCCCCGACCGTAGTGACTCCGACGACGACGACGCCAAGGGAGGCCGCGGCAGGTCTGGGAGCCGTCGTCCTCGTCGAGGAGGGAACAAGCTGCGTAAGGAGACACAGTCGACCAAGTCGACCTCGGCAAAGGACGCCGACTCCTCTGCTGGTGGCAAGGCGCGGGACGACAACACGGCGTCGTGCTCGCTGGTCGGCGTCGTGTAGCCGACCGTCTCGCTGGCGCCGGAGGCCGGGGAGGACTTCCAGGCGGTGGCGGCAGCTGTGCAGGCGGTGGTCCTGCTCGACAGCGGTTACTCCCACCACCTGATGGGGATGAAGGAAGTCTTCGTCGACCTTCAGCCGAGCGGCTCCATCAAGCACGTGCGTGGCTTCAATGGGGCGTAGCAGGACGTCCAGGGCTGCGGCACCGTCGCCCTGCAAGGGGAGGCCGGGAAGCAGGTGCTCATCCTCGACGTGCTGTACGTCCCGGGTGTGCGGGCCAACCTGCTGTCGTCCGGCCAACTGAAGGAGCACGGCGTGAAGCTGCAGGAGGACGGCGACGGGATGCTGCTCGTCTCGGCAGCGGGAGAGGTGCTCGGTCAGGCGACGTACTCCGGGCGTGTCCTCAGCACCGACCTGTGTCCCTGCTCAACGAGGTCGAAGTCGCCCACGCAGGAGGTTGTGGCCTTGCGGGCGATCGTCTCGGCGACGAAGTCGACGCCGGATAGAATGCATGCGAGACTTGCGCACGTCGGCATGGATACCATACGGAGCTTGGCGAAGCACGAGGTCGCCACTTGGCTGGACCTCAATTCGGCGACGGGCGCCGACTCACCGTGTGTCTCGTGCGTCGGCGGGAAGCTGGCGCGGCACACCTTCCCCGACCAAGGCTCCGACGCCGACGACGTGCTAGCCGTCGTGCACATCGACCTGTGCGGGTAGTTCTGCGTGGCTGCCAAGGACGGCAGCTTGTACTTCTTGCTGCTGAAGGACCGCAAGACCTGCTTCGTGTGGGTGAGGCCGGTCGCCAAGAAGTCGGATGTGCTGCTGGAGTTCCAGAAGTGGCTGGTGTTGGTGGAGAGGCAGCCGAAGAAGTCGGTGCTGATGCTTCGCTCCGACCGAGGTGGGGAGTTCCTCGGGAAGAAGTTCACTGACTTCGTGGATGGCAAGGGGATCGTCCACGACCTTACCTGCCCGTATACCCCACAGCACAACGGCATGGCAGAGCGGGAGATGAGGATGGTGGTGGAGTCGGTGCGGACGATGCTGCTGCACATGGGCGTGCAGCACCACTGGTGGCACCTCGCTCTGCGGCAGGCCGTCTGGGTCCGCAACTACCTTGAGAGGTCGACGCTGTCGCCGGGGACGATGCCGTACCAGCTGCTCATCGGGCAGAAGCCCGACCTGTCGCTGGCAGGGTGTGGGGCTGCATGGCACAGTTCCTTGTCTCCGAGCAGCAGCGTGGTGGAAAGCTGAAGCCGAAGGCCAGGTGGGGCCTTCACCTTGGCGTGTCGGCGGAGAGCAAGGGCTGGGAGCTCCTCGACATCGACGCCAACCGGGTGGTCACTACGTCAGACGTGGTCTTCTACGAGGATATGTCTCTGGAGGTGTGGAAGTCGGAGAGTGGGCCAGAGTCAGGACGGAAGACGACCACCCCGCCGACCGACACCTCGGCGGCGCCGCTGCCTCTGCTTGCCGAGGTCGGTGAGTTTGCTGAGGAGGACGCCGAGGTCGTCCGTCCTCCTTCCTCTTCCCTTCCCCCTCCGACCCCTGCCTCTCCCCTCGTGGCCGACCTGCGTGGGCTGCCTTCTGTGTCGGCCTCCGGCGATGAGGGGAGTCGTGGGACGTTGCCTTCTGCGCCGACCAGGGTCATCGCCGGTGGCCGACGTGACAAGCGGCAAGTCGACGTGGGAGTGCAGTTGACGTTGCTAGGAGAGGAGCAGGTCGAGGAGAAGCAGCCGACAGGGGAGCAGGCAGCGGTGAAGCTGACCACGGAGCAGTCGGCAACCAGGCAGTCGGTAGAGGGGCCAACCACAGGGGAGAAGTCGGCCAGGACGTCGACCGAGGTGCAGCAGGATGACGAGGGCAGTAAAGACGGTGACGAAGGAGGGGATGCGGAGGAGTCCACCAAGAGTGCCGTGGTGGAGGTTCGGCCTGAACCCCGGAAGTCAGGCCAATTTCGGAGGCCGCCCGACTTCTTCGTCCCCACTGCCTTCACCACGGTGTACGACGTGGACGACGACGACCTGGCGTATGACGACACCGAGGAGGATAAGGAGTTTCCGGAGCTCGACCCCGACATGCATGCCGACCCCGAGCACCGTTGGGAAATCTCGACGTTGACGGTGAAGGAGGCGTTGGCGAGCTGGAAGGGCCCGGCGGTAAAGGCCGCCATGGAGGAGGAGATCCGCAGCCTCATCAACATGGGCACTTGGGAGCTGGTCGAACGCCCACCGGGAGTGAACATCATGAAGAACCGGTGGGTGTTGACGACGAAGTACCACGTTGACGACACCGTTGAGCGCGAGAAGGCGAGGCTGGTCGTGAAGGACTTCACCCATGTGTATGGTGCCGACTACGACGAGAAGTTCGCGCCGGTGGGCAGCTACATCACGCTGAGGATCTTCCTCAGCATAGTCGCTGTCCTCAACCTCAACCTAATGCAGCTCGACATGAAGAACGCCTTCCTACAGAGCAAGCTCGACCGGGTGCTCTATATGTCCCAGCCAGACTACTTCAACGACGGAACAGGCCGGGTGTGCAAGCTGTTGAAGAGCCTGTACGGCCTGAAGCAGTCGTCGATGTTGTGGTATTTGGCGCTCAACGACGTGCTGGTCGGCGCCGGGTGGAAGAAGAGCCAGGTCGACGAGGCGTTGTACTTCGAGGTCGGCGCGGACGACGTGGCCTGCTGGGTGCTGGTCTACGTTGACGACCTGCTCGCCGCCAGCAGCAGCACCGAGATGCTGAAGGAGCTGAAGGAGCTGTTGGAGTCCGCCTTCGAGCTGCGTGAGATCTCGCAAGTGCAGAAGTACCTCGGGCTGGAGATTGTCCGCGACAGGTCGGCGAGGAAGCTGTGGCTGCACCAGTAGAGCTACGCCGACAAGCTGCGGAGGCGCTTCATCGACGAGGAGCCGACCAGGCGCACCCCGAAGACGCCGGTCTCGGTCGACGCCTACGCCGATCTCACCTTCGACGAGGAGGAGGCACAGGAGCGACAGGAGGAGGAGTACCGGCAGAAGGTCGGCTCGCTGCAGTTCGCGGCGACGACGACGAGGCCGGACATCGCCTTCGCTTGCAGCAAGCTGGGGAGCGGCCTCACGGTGAGAAGCGACCAGCACTGGCGCGAGGTCGACCGCTGCCTCGCCTACCTCGCCAGCACGAGTGACACCGCCTTGGAGTTCAGCGGTGGACCTGAGTCGCTGGAGCTGGTCGGCTATGTGGACGCCGACGACGCCGGTGACAAGCAGAACATAACGAGCACGGGCGGCTACATGTTCGTCTACGGAGGGGCCGCAGTCTCCTGGTCGAGCCAGCGCATCAAGTGCGCGACGTTGTCGTCGACCGAGTCGGAGTACGTGGCGGCCACCGAAGCCGGCAAGGAGGGACGCCGACTTCGCTTCCTCCTTGCAGAGTTCCGGCAGCTGGATGCCGGGAAGCCGACTGTCCTCCGGGTGGACAACAAGTCGGCCATCACTGTCGCCGAGGGCATGGGGTTGACGGGCAACCTCAAGCACATGGAGCGGCAACAGGCCTGGCTGCAGCACATGGTGAGGCGCGGGAAGTTCTCGTTGAGGTACATCCCAACCACCGAGCAGCCGGCCGACTTCCTGACGAAGGCGCTGCACTATCCGGCCTTCAACCGGTGCTCCGTCGCCATCGGCCAGGTGCGCTTGGCTGATGTGGGCGATGAAGTTGACGAAGTGCAGCAGTAGGTGCCATGCCCTCTTGCATGGCTGGTGTGGTGGACGACGTGCTGTGTGTTGGGTGCACGTCGACGAGCTATTCTCCGAGGAGTACTGCCGTGTGGGCTGGTGGCCCAAGCGTGAATGCTGCAGGGGAGTGTCAACGGAGTTGTGTGTTGGCCCCATCCTCGATTGGGCGGAGTCGACTTCGTGGTCAGGTGTGAGGGGAGCAACCGACTTGTAGCAGTGGGTGAGCTGGTTGACGAGGAAGTCGACCTGCACAGGAACCACTGCACGGGCGCCGACTTGAGGGTGGCGCCGACTTCAGGGAGGTCGACCAGAGAAGTCGACCTGCGGAGGGCGTCGACTTAGTGTGCCAACTTGGGGCAGCCGACTTGGGTGGTCGGCTGACAGGACTGCTGGTTGACCTGGTGGTTGGTCGACCAGGACTGCTGGTCGACTTGGTGGTTGGTCGACCAGGCGTGATGTCGACCTGGTGGTCGACCTAACAGGGTGGTTGACGAAGGAGGGGCCGACGTCGACCTCGATTCAGGATGTCGAGCAGCTGGGCGTCGAGTAGCAGGGCGTCAACTTGGTGACGCCGACTTCGGGTAGCCGACTTTGGTGATCGGCTGACAACTGCGCTGGTCGACAAGGAGCTGGTCGACCAAGAGTGCTGGTCGACGTAGAGCTGGTCGACCAGGAGTGCTGGTCGACATGGAGCTGGTTGACCAGGAGTGACGTCGACCTGGAGCTGGTCGACCAGGGGCGTGGTCGATCTTGTGAGGTCGACTTGGGGTGGTCGTCGACTTGGGAGGTCAACGGGCACATACAGGAGCAGCTGGTTGTTGTGGTTGCCCGGTCGACCAACTTACCTGGGTGACGAGGTTCTGCGGAGGAGTGCGACGGTCGCCCAGGCGAAGTTGGCGAGTCCGACCTCGGTGGTGGTTTCCCGAGGTCGACGTGGCTGATCAAATGGAGTCGTCAGCGCCAGGTTGACTTGGTGTGTGCGCTGTGCAGGTGACAAGGCTCAGCACGCCAATCATCTGCGAGCACCTGCGAAGTTGGTGCGATGCTGTACTGCACGAGCTACGCTGGCACGCCGTCGACCTGTAGCGTTGGCACGCCATCGACTTTGCACTGCTGGAGCACGGTCGACCAAGTCGTGCTGGAACGCGGTCGACCATGCTGTGCTGGCAGTCGACCAACCTGAATGCTAGCTCTCATGTAGTCGTGCCATGCCAACTTCTTTGTACCATTGTTGTCAACTTTCTCTAGTGAAACTCTTGCCAAATTGCCCCGAAACTAGCAAGCAGTGTGTGCACTAGGAAAACGATGAAGGACCAATGAACGCAGAGGTCACACGAGCACCCGTGCCTAGCCCGTAGTCTAGCTCCCGTTGTAGTAGTTATCTCCGCACATGGACGATCATCTGACTCGAAACTCGCAAACCTCGCTAAGGCCAAAAAAGACGTTAACAAATGGTACCTGGACAGTTGTTGCGGTCAGCACATGGTTTCATCGAGTGTCTTTATACTCAACAGTGAAGAACACTTTTAACGAGGTCGAGATCACCATCGCCAACAACCAGACGATCTACGCGAAGAGTCGCAGGCAGATCCATCTAGTGTCGAACGACACCGGGTACTGCATCCACATCAGCGATGTCCTTGTCGTGCCAGAGCTCTAGTTCAACCTCTTGTCAGACCTTTAGCTGATGAGATGCGACGTCGACCTGCAATCATCCGAAAACAAATTTCACTTAATATACAAAAGAAACCTTCTCGGAAAGGCGAAGAACGCGCATGGATTGTTTGTACTCAATTTCGCTCACCCAAGACTTCAGGCGACAAAGACCACATCATTGTCCTTGATCCGCCTGGGCATCCATCACCTCCAACATGGACCCAGAGGAGACGGACTACCAGCAACCAGGCCTCGACGGAACCTTCCGCGCACTTGTCGTACACGTCGCTTCAACCACGAAACCTGCGGACATCGGACCACAGGTAGTGGAAGAGGGAGAAGAGATCATTCACGAGAAGAAGACAACACAGCAGGAGAAGGAATTACTGGAGGATGGGCACGAGCAACCTACCGATTAGAATCTGACCGAAGGCTGGGACGCAGTCGATGTCGCTTGGATTACTCACAACGCATCACTAGGAGAAGCCATTGAAGTTGAACCAGGATGGGGCAACATCGTCGAATGACCTACAAGGAGAAGAAGAACCAGAAGCAACTGAGGAAGCGGCGGAAGCAAAAGAAGAAGAAGAAGAAGAAGAAGAAGAAGAAGAAGAAGAAGAAGAAGAAGAAGAAGAAGAAGAAGAAGAAGAAGAAGAAGAAGAAGAAGAAGAAGAAGAAGAAGAAGTTGAAGTTGAAGAAGAAGAAGAAGAAGCGCTGACTGAATACGGTCCTCACCTGCTCCCAATCACAACTGACAGAAGAAGCCATCTCCGGCTCGAGACAAGGGTAGCAGCAATCGACGACACCGACTGCGAAGAAGGATAAATAACTCAAATTGAAGATCGTCGCCCAAGAATCTTGCCAACTCCCCCCAAAGGACCGTTGGAGCTCCCCGTGACAATCGACACCACTGTCATCGGCGACTCCAGCGGGACATACCACGGCGCACGATTCAAAACAGTCCAAGCGGCAGCAGTTCAAGTCCTCGTACCAGAAGAACCTGCGGAACAAGTGGGAAAAGAAACTGCAGAGAAAATCTTAGCACGAGAAAAGGAGATCTACACTCGCACATGAGGATACCGCGCCAATTCTGACATCTGGCACAACCGCCTCGCGCACCTGTCAATTGAAGAGCTCAACAAAAAACAAAAGTATTTGTGGAAGACGCACTATTGCTGCCGGATGGAAAGCTGTTGAAGCCAAGACAAGACTTACCTAATTGCACCGTCTGCCCGACAGCCGCGCTGCGCCACACTCCCTTCGCCAAAAAGATATTTGGAGCCAAGCGATACAAACCACTCGACAAGGTCTAGAGCGATTTTCTGGTCCTCACGGCAAAAGGACTCGGAGGAGAGCAATACACCCTTACCTTCATCGATGCCGGCACGCGCTTCGTCTGGGCTGTGAACATCAGCAACCGCTACCTCACCTACCACTACTTCTATCTGTGGCTCAACATGGCGGAAACTGAGAGCGAAGGCAAGAAGCTGAAGGCCTTCCAAACCGACGAAGCACTGCAATACCATACAAAGGAGTTCAAAACCCTTTGCGCATAAAGGGGGATCCAGAGGATGATTTCTATCCCCTATGCTCACGATCAACAGGGACTGGCAGAGCGAACCAACAGGAGTCTCGCGACAAAGGTGCGAGCTTTCATGAAGCACTTAGCTGCGTCCGTGAGCGATGGCGCATGCAGTCCATCTGCACAGCATGCTTTCTTCAAAGGCCCTGCCCAACAACACCTCAACTTTCAAGGAGTGGACCGGCAAGAACCCTGACACGCGCATGCTTCGGGTCTTCGGGTGTATGGTACAGTACCGTCCCCACACTGCCAAGACTGGAAAATTTGAAGACCGTGTCCGTTGGGGCATCCACATCGGAATCGAATCGGGGTTCCACGCTTGGACTATCCTTATTCGCCACCCACCAAGTCACGCGTTCACGTGACTTCATCTTCTACTAAAGACTGACCCTACCACTGTACCGACTGCACCGCAATGCACAAGATGCACCAAACAACAATTTCCACGGGGAGCTCAGCTACGCAAACGATCAAGACGAGGCTGACATTTCAATAGAGAAGCCAGAGGAAACAACTGGGAGGGAGGCACCCTTTGTACCCATTACGGAGGAATTCGGCACAGCAACCTTCTTCTCAACCGAACTCGGTCTACACGAAGCAGTACAAGCACAACAGAATTATGCCGAGGCAGAAATGCACTCACCCATGGAGGAAGACCCCGATCACAACTCTTCTCGCGACACTGTTCGCGACATCCCTGGCGATGATGGCGACATGATAAAAGTTACCAATGCAGTCGAATCCAACCTCGCAGGACTTCGCATCCTCGGCCTCGCCGTCGCCATCCGGGGTAACCAGCAACCAGTTGAGCCCACCACCATTCGCCAGGCTCAGAGTGGGCCCGATGCTGAGAACTAGAGAGCACCTATGGCCACAGAAGTCGGTGCACTCCAAAGGCGCGGCACCTGGAAGCTGGTACCACGGCGACACGCAAAGGGGAGAAAAATCCTCACAGGAAAATGGGTCGTCAAGATCAAAACGCTCGCAGATGGCACCATTCACAAATACAAAGCACGTTGGGTTGTTCGCGGCTACGAACAAACTCAATTCGTCGATTTTGACAAGACCTACGCTCCTGTCGGACGCCATACCTCGGTACGCGTCCTCAATTGCGTCCCTGCTGTGAATCAGCGCCCCCTCAACCAAATCGTCGCGATCGTCGACGCAATCATTTACGTCGAGCAACCACATGCGTTCGAAGATGACAGGGATGCAGTTTGTCTCCTCTATAAATCCCTTTGCGGGATTAAGCAGGCACCGCGCCTGTGGCAGCAGTATCTCCACACCATGCTGATAGAGCTCGGCTTTCAGCATCCCCACGAACAGGGGATGTACCGCCTCGGCGAAGGGCAATGATCGCGGTAGTAGTGGTTCGCGTCGAGGAGAACGTCGCTGCTACATCTGCGGAGACCCTGACCATCTCTCGTACAACTGCCCTGATCGCAACGAGTTCGATGACGATCAGAGAAGAAGCCGCGGGAATTCTGACAGCTAGCGTCGTCGTCGAGACCACCAGCCGCGCAAGGAGAAGCCAGCGTCGTCGAAAACACCGTTGAAATCAGAGGAAGACACCTCGAGCGGCAAGGAAGCCTCTTGTTCGATGGTTGGAGTGGTTGAGCCAAATATTTCGCTGGCGCCGGAGGTTGGAGAAGACTTCCAGGCGGTCGCTGCAGCGGTGCAGGCAAATCCGAGCGTAGTGCTCCTCGACAGTGGCTGCTCTCGTCATCTGATGGGAACGCAAGAGGCCTTCGTCGACATGAAGCCAGGAGGTGAAATCCGTCACGTGCGCGGATTCAACGAGGCACTTCAGAATGTCGAAGGCCGTGGCACAGTTGCTCTAATAGGGGAGACCGGGAAGCCGATTCTCATCCCAGACGTGTTTCACGTTCCGGGCGTGCACTCAAACCTGCTGTCTGCTGGTTAGCTGAAGGAAAACGGCGTGAAGCTGCAGAACGAGGGTGACAAGATGCTGCTGTTTTCCGCTGCAGGAGATGTGCTCGATCGAGCACGCTACACCGGCCGAGTCCTCTGCACCGACCTCCGCCCCTGCTCCTCGAAATCGACTACATCTGCGACAGAAGCAGTTGCTCTGCGGACGGTCGTATCGGCGACGAAATCCAAGCCGGTTAAGTGGCACGCGAGGCTCGTGCATGTCGGCATTGACACGATTATGAGTTCGGCGAAACATGAAGTTGCCATCGGCCTGGACATCGAGAAGTCAACTGGAGTCGATGTGCCGTGTACCTCCTGTGTCGGCAGCAAGCTGGCGCGCCATACTTTTCCAAAGAAGGGATCAGACGCTGAAACCGCGCTCGAAGTCGTGCACATTGACCTCTGCGGCCCCTTTCGCGTGGCCGCCATGGATGGGAGCCTCTATTTTCTCCTCCTCAAGGACCGCAAGACTCGCTTTGTGTGGGTCCGTCCGATTGCGAAAAAGAGCGACGTGCTCAGAGTGTTCGATAAGTGGCTGAAGGAGGTGGAGCGGCAGACGTCGAAGTCGGTGAAACGGCTGCGCTCTGACCGCGGAGGGGAGTTCCTCGGTAGGGCGTTCACCGACCTGGTCGAGGACAAAGGTATCCTCCACAACCTCACCTGCCCCTACACTCCGCAGCAGAATGGCATGGCGGAGCGAGAGATGCGCACGGTCGTCGAAGCTGTGCGGACAATGCTGCTTCACATGGGGGTGAAGCATCACTGGTGGCACCTCGCCCTTCGCCACGCCGTCTGGGTGCGCAAATGCCTCGATCGGGCTTCACTTCCTCCGAGGACGACGCCGTACGAGCTGTTGTTCGAGAAGAAGCCGGATCTCACGCTGGCGCGCGTGTGGGGCTGCATGGTGCAGTTCATGATCCCGGAGCAGCAGCGTGGCGGAAAGTTGGCACCGAAGGCACGCTGGGGAATTCACCTCGGTGTTTCGCCAGAGAGCAAGGGATGGGAGGTGCTAGACCTCACCGCCAACCGCATTGTCACAACCGTGGAGGCAATCTTCTATGAGGCGATGTCTCTGGAGGAGTGGAAGGTGGAGCACGGGCCCGCGTCAGAGCGGACGCAGATTTCTCCGCCGACGGGTCTGTCGCCAACGGCGATTTTGTTGCTCGGATCCGAGAACAATGGTCCTTCTGAAGATCCTTCTCCCTCCATTCCGCCCTCGTCGAAACCTCCTCCTCCTCTTCCTGCCTCCCCCCCATCGCTCGCTGCCGATCTGCGTAAGTCGGCATCGACGTCGGCCGCCAGCGATGAGGGGAGCATTGGTGCGTTGCCTTCGGCTCCGCCCATCGGCATCGCTGGCGGTCGACGTAATCTGATCGGCAAACAAGTCGGCATTGGGGAGGAGTCTCCGCCGACAGGGGAGCCGTCGAACGAGAAGCGCGTTTCAGAGAAGCCGTCGACAGGGGAGCCGTCGAACGAGAAGCGCGATTCAGAGGAGCCGTCGAACAAGGAGCACGCTTCAGAGGAGCGGACAACGAGGCAGCAGTTCGACGATGGCACATCAGACGATGTTGTTGAAGTCATCGGCAGCGCTGATGGGGGGCTGTTGACTGGAGAGCAGTCCAGCGACAGCGACGTGGTGGAATTCCCTGCCGACAAGCCTGCAGTTCGATGTTCCACCCGCTCCAACTTTGGCAAGCCTCCCGAGAGGCTGAGCTACCATGCGTGCCTCCCGCTGATCTCCTACAGCAGTCTGCTCGACGATGCGCAGTTCGATGTTGATGTGCCCGAGCTCGACCCCGATATTTGTCAGAGGTCCACTAGTGATCCCCGATTGATCTTAGGGAAGGGTTACAGGCTCGTTGTCCTGGGGGGTTATGGGCGCACTGACCCGCTACTTAACAAGCCCTTTTATCCCAATGGTCTAGTGGTTGGGATTCTGACATGGTATCAGAGCGAAGGTCTCGGGTTCGAATCCCGGTGTGTGCACTTCGGGCATCCCAGTGCGTGGGGGTGTCAGAGGTCCACTGG
This sequence comes from Closterium sp. Naga37s-1, assembly GCA_947471745.1. Taxonomy (NCBI): domain Eukaryota; kingdom Viridiplantae; phylum Streptophyta; class Zygnematophyceae; order Desmidiales; family Closteriaceae; genus Closterium; species Closterium sp. Naga37s-1. The sequence goes on from CANJKZ010000005.1 coordinate 98,444, forward strand.
TGATCCCCGATTGATCTTAGGGAAGGGTTACAGGCCCGTTGTCCAATACAAGGTAAAGGCGTTTTACACGTTCTTCGTGATCTTGGAAACTACATATTGAATACGCAGGAAATAAGCGCCCAAGAGGCGATATATCTGATTCTTAGTCTTCCGTACAAGAAATCTACTCGTGCCGTAGAATTCATCAACACCAATCACCCTCAGCAACGTTTGTTGTTGTTGAAGCCCAAGGCGGAATTAGAACGTTTGGATCCACAATCTACAGACATATTCAAGCCTTATGCCTTATTGGATCGATATATAAATTGTCCAACCACTATAGAGGTTGTATGTCTTGCTGATTTTGCGGCACGATATGAAGAAAGTTATAGACAGGACTTAATTGGACCGGATCTTTCAGCGAAGAAACGCTTCTACCCGCTACTTAACAAGCCCTTTTATCCCAGTGGTCGAGTGATTGGGATTCTGACAATATTCACGCTGACCCAGAGCACCGCTGGGACATCGCTAACATGACAGTGAAGGAGGCGTTAGCGAGCTGGAAAGGCAAGGTGGTGAAAGCGGCGATGGACAAGGAAATTCGAAGCCTCATCTCCAACGGCACATGGGAGCTGGTGGAGCGCCCGCGCGGCGTCAATGTCATGAAGAACCGCTGGGTTCTGATGACGAAGTACCATGTTGATGACAGGATCGCCCGCGAAAAAGCGCGCCTGGTGGTGAAAGGCTTCACGCAGATCTACGGAACTGATTACGACGAGACGTACGCATCGTTTGGGAGCTACGTCACGCTGTGGATTTTTCTTAGCATCGTCGCCGTTCTCGATCTGCACCTCATGCAGCTGGACATGAAGAATGCTTTTCTGCAGAGCAAGCTCGATCGCGTGCTCTACATGGATCAGCCGGCTTACTACAACGATATTAGCGGCCGCGTATGCAAGCTGCTGAAGAGTTTGTACTGGCTGAAGTAGAGTCCTCTGCTGTGGTACTCGGCGCTGGACGCTGTGCTGACTGGCGCCGACTGGAGCAAGAGCCAGGTGGACGAGGCTCTCTATTTCAGAGTTGGCGACGATAGAGTGGCATGCTGGGTGCTCGTCTACGTCGATGACCTGCTCGCCGCTAGCAGCAGCACTGCGATGCTGAAGGAGCTGAAGGAGATGCTGGAGGCTGTTTTTAAACTACGCGAGATCAGCCCGGTCGAGAAGTACTTAGGGCTCGAAATCGTGCGCGACCGTCCGGCGCGGAAGCTGTGGTTACACCAGCAGTCCTACGTCGACAAGCTGCGTAGGCGCTTCATCGACAAGGAGCAAACTGGTCGGCGTCCGAAGACGCTTGTTTCCGTGGACGCCTATGCGGAGCTGACTTTCGACGATGAGGACTTCAAGTCTCGCGAAGAAGAGGAGTACCGTCAAAAGGTCGGTTCGCTGCCACGACAACTCGGCCCGACATCGCTTTCGCATGCAGCAAGCTGGGGTCCGGTCTGACAATGAGGAGTGACCAGCACTGGCGCGAGGTCGATCGCTACCTCACCTACCTCGCTGACACGCGCGATTTCGCTCTGGAGTTTGGCGGCGGCCTCAAAACTCTGAAACTGGTCGGCTACGCGGACGCGGACGACGCCGGCAATAAGCATACGCGCAACAGCACAAATGGGTACGTTTTCACCTTCGGCGGCGCAGCTGTCCCCTGGACGAGCCAACGCATCAAGTGCATAACTTTGTCCTCGACGGAGTCAGAATATATCGCGGCCACTGAAGCTGGCAAGGAGGCTCGTCGACTTCGATTCCTCCTCGCCGAGTTCCAGCTCCTCGACCCCGGGACGCCAACTTCTCTGAACGTGGACAATCAGTCCGTCATCGCTGTCGTTGAGGGCTTGGGGCTGAAGGGCAACCTCAAGCACATGGAGCGACGCTACGTCTGGCTGCAGCAGATGGTGAAGCGCAAGAAGATTGCGCTGGAGTACATCCCGACATCCGAGTAGCCGGTGGACTTCCTCACCAAGGCGCTGCATTTTCCGGCCTTCAACCGATGCTCTGTCGCGGTCGGCCAGGTTCGCCTTGCCAAAATCGGCGACGACGATGACGACGTGCAGTAGTAGGTGCCATGTCCTCTAACATGGCTGGTGCGGTGATCGGCGTGCGGGGATGTGCACGCCAGAGAAATATCCCCTTGTATTCTATTACTTAGGTTATGGGTGGACCTTCTGTGTGGGGGCCCAAGCTTGAGCTGGGCAGGGGAGTGTCGAAGTGGAAGTCCCCGCCCTCGCTTGGCATTCTCTGCAACGACGTGGTGAATTCGATGAAGTGATCGTCGCACTGGATCAGCCCGTCCTTTGAAATCGCGATGGGTTTTCAAGGAGGTGGTCCTCTGATTCACCAGCCCATCGACGAGCTCTGGTCGACGGGGTGCTGTTCGACGAGCTCGTCCTCTGATCTGCTAGTGAGTCGCGCGATCTTTGACGGACGGGGTGCAGTCCGAAGAGCCTCGTTCTCTGATCGAAGGGCACCGTTCGGCGAGCCTCGTCTCGGCGAACTGGTCGGCCGAATTCTCGCGAGTGCGGAATTCTGCGAAGGCATGCGAAATTCGCTCAGGTGGCTCTTAGCAAAATTTCGCCTGCGGAATGGCATTACGTGTTCGACGGTGGACACCTGACAAAACCGTCGGAACGTTTTCTACCTGGCACCTGCGCAATGTCTCTAACGGTGCAACCGTCTACCTCCACCTACTCGGCAGGTGCACACCTGCGCAGATATTCACCTGCGAATGCAGCGCTGGCATGTCGCCCTTCTGCTACGCTGGCAGGCCGCCCTGCTGCAACGTTGGCGAATCTCTTTGATGCAGTGCTGGCAATTTGCCTTGCAGAACTCTTGCTAGGGGTTCCAATGCCATTCTAGTCATATCACTTGCATGCCTCTTTTTTGTACTCTAATTCTCAAATTTCAATGTTCTTTCAATTTCCTTAGTGGAAAACCTTTCCAAATTTCTCAGTGAACACAGCAAGTAGTAAGAACTCTGATAGAACGCTACTAGAGGGCTACGATCACTCACACAACTCAGTGCCCTCCTTCGTAATCCACCCCCGTTGTAGGGTGACTCTCCGCACATGTGCCTAAGGAGAAGAGGAGAAAGCTGGAAGCTTCTGGGAGACGGGGTGTGCATTTGGGGATTGCAAAGGACCATAAGCACTGGCTTTTGTGGGACTTGACCAGCCAGAAACTGCTAGTTTCGAGGGATGTGAAGTTCCTTGAGTCACTGTACTACAAGGAGTGGAAGAAACAGCAACAGAAGCTTCCTGCTACACCGCTGATCGTTGAGGCCGATGAGGTGCAGCGACCTTCGAGGCAAGTGGAGGTTTCTGTCTCCGAGGATATCTCTGGGGTGACTAAGGATGGGGAAGAACCTAAGGTGGAGGAAGAGGAGCAGCAGCAGCAGCAGCAGCAAGGTGAAGCAAGCTCCTTGTGCATGGTTTCACAAGCTAGAGGAGACTTTGCTGGCTGGGGGATTCAAGAAGAGTGAGTGTGACTACAGCCTCTTCTTGCTGCAAGAGAAGTTGTTTCTCATGCTCCTGGTGTATGTGGATGACGTCCTTCTCTTCTCTGGGTCGTCTGCTATGATTGACCGTGTCGAGGAGATACCGGAGATGCAGTTCAAGTGCTCGTAGATGGGGGATGTGAAGTACTACCTGGGGATGCATGTGGAGAGGGACCTTGACAAGGGAGTGTTGAGGTTGCACCAGAGGAAGTACTGTGAGGGGCTAGCTGAGAAGTATGGGCTGCGGGATGGAGGAGAGCCAGCAACCCCACTGCCTTCGGGGTTCACTGTGGAGCCCTGTGCTGATGAGGAGGCGGTGGGTGAGCAATAGGAAGCTTTTTCATTACATGAGCAGCTGAAAGCGGCCAAGAGGTTGGTTTGCTATGTGAGTGCTACAACATCAGTGGGTTTGGAGTACAGTATTGTGAGGCAAAGGCAGCAGCGGGGTGCTGCTGATTTGGGCAAGGAGGAGATGCTCCTGACTTGCTACACCGACGCTAGCTTCAACTCTGTGAAGGCAGATGGCACCAGCATTGGAGGTTATGTGTGCTTGTTTTGAGGTGGTGCAGTGAGCTGGCACAGCAAGAAGCAGAATGAGGTGGGGCTGTCCTCATGTGAGACAGAGTACATGGCCCTGCATCATGGGGCTAAGGGGGTGGTGTGGCTGAGGCGTTTGTTGGAGGAGATCGGTAGTGTAAGAGAAGGAGCCGACTGTGTTTTTCTGTGACAATGAGCCAGCTGTGACGCTTGCCAAGAAATGCATGTCTCCATGGGCCAAAAAAACACATCAGGCCCAAGTGGCACTGGGTGAGGAGGCTCCTAGACAAGGAGGTGCGATTGGAGGTGGTGAAGACCCAGCACCAGGCGGCTGACATTCTCAACAAGCGCCTGGCTTAACCTGAGCATTGGAAGGGCATGAAGCTTGCTGGGATGAGTGTGCATTGATAGTACGTGCATGAGCTGAGACATGTGGGATGATGGTTGGCAGCCAGAGGGGGAGTTTGTTGTGTGATGCTATCATATGCATTCACATCTGTTTGCCTCCCATCATATGTTTGTGCGTTGCATGCGTGGTGTGAGCGTGTGCAAGAATTTATGTTCGATGTTATTTGGCCTTGTGAGTATGAGTGAATGTTATTCTGCTTGAGCAGATATCAGAAGTGATTCCTCTGCTCAAGAGCTTTCTGTTGAACCAAGGATCGCTTCAATCGGAGAAAGAACGATGATGGTATGATCATTCGAAGTTTTGGTTGTGATGCGGCGACTATGGGAAATTTGCGGAGTGACTCAATGTGGGGTATAGACTTTGGGGGTTGAAAAATTCGTCACTTCTACTGTAGTTGATGCCAATTGGTTGAAAGAAGCCAAACCAGGTTGGCAAGTGTGGTCAATTAGGGTGAGGTGGATGGCATGGGTTGGGAAATGGGCAAAGGTCAAAGTTGGGGCGCCTATAGGAAAGGAATTTGGTGTGCTTATAGGGTTTCCTTGGTTGGGGACTCCTTGGGGACCTTCCTTCTCGTCCTCCTCTTCTCTCCCACCTGGTTTATTGCTACCCTAATCTCTTGTGTTGAACTTGTGTGAACTATTGTGATTGAGTTAAGTTTCTATGGCAGCAGACCTCCTTGTGTGTCGAAATTCATAACTCCAGTTTTACTTCACCTACTGATACGATTCAATTTGTGAATTGTATCCACATTCCAGAGCTACAACATATCTGAAATTGGTGAAGTTTTAACAGTGCAATTTTTGTCGACAGCGATTCTTGAGAAGTCGACATTTTTCGAGAAACTTAGTCCAACGATTTTGTGATATTTCGGTTCCTAATCTACATAGACTCCGTCCTTAGTCTCCAACAACTAGCTGGCTTGAACCGGAAAAGGATGCGCGTTCCTATTTGTCTATTAGTTGTATCAGCTGCATGATCTGCGTCAACAAATTCGATGAGGTATGGCATGCGACGAGTGTTGATAGGTGGTTTTGATATGAGGTGACGAGATGAAGTACTGAACGACCCTTTGAAGGTCGAGGGAATTCTCTTCTCCACGTTGTCTAGAGAACTATGATGACCTTGGCTTACACAATGCCCTTATCAGCGCGTCCACCTTGGTGTACAGGAAGGCATTTTGCACATCAATCTGGTGCTGGAAGAGGTTGTTTTCCTCCACAATGGCGTGCAAGATTGAGTTGGAGGCATGGCAATTGAATTTGGTTTCTCTAGATCAATGTTGTGCCGCTGGTTGTAACCGTGCACCACATATTGAGCCTTGAAATGTATAACTCATCTGCATGTTGCCTTTATAACGCGGAAAATCCACTCGCCATAAAAAATGCATCTCCCTTAATTGCTCCATGGTCGCTTGTTTCAAGAATTGTAACCTCCGCATCCGTACCCGCACACCATTCCTTATGATGTGGCCCTGTTAGGGCTCTTGAATTCGGCGACAGTTGGTGCCAAACGGACAGCAGTGTAAAGTCTGAGCAGTTGAATAATTGACAATCTCGAACTATGGCGCATGTTGTTTGTATCTTCAACAATGGCATCATTAGAGAGAGTTTCGCAGGGTCGAGTGGGGTTGAGGCGAGTGTTGCGGGAGAAATACGAGGAGTGTCGTTTTCTCTTCATCCACGGGTAAAGGGTGGTTCGGGGTGGAGATTCATGATATCATTGTCATTGAGAGTGGAGCATACGTGATTGGACCTTAGTGGATGGTGTGTTCAACAACTGGGTGTGTGTGTACAGGAGGGAGAGACGTTCAATATTGCACTTCTTCTGTGTATACGTTCGGAGTCTCAATTTCTTTGAACTACCATTCGGTTGCCACATCCTAATCTTGTGTCACGACAGTGTTTTGAAGAATTTGTATGATTTGCTCCGTGGAATGACGTTGGCGAATCCTGAATACGCGTCAACACAAGTGAGCATGCAGTTTTTGTTATTGATGCTAGTATGAGTGAGAACGAGAGAGTTTGTTGTAGACCTTCTCAGATTTCTCGTAGCGAATGGTTTTGGCCCTTAGCAGCAGGAGTGAGCTTAGCTCCGGGGCAGACTGTACACCCATTCGGCTTGCTGCGTCAAGTGAGCGCGGTTGCGTTAGGGCACAATAAGACTTTATTCGGCAAGAAGTTGACACGTATGCAGTTTTTCAGCACGGCACATGAGCGATATTAAGGCATTGATGCCACAAGTACGGCAGAGCACACAAACCGGGGGAGGGAGGTGGGGGGAGTGGAGGGGTTGGTGGGAGGGTAAGGGAGGGGGGGGATGGGCGACTTCTTCGAATATTTTTTATCAGGTCGGCGATTCATAGTGACCCATGAATCACAGATGGTTCTGGTGCGTTAGGATAAAAGACCAAGGCCCGTCTGGAGTGGAATCGAGGAGCAGGTCGTGAGGGTAGCGGCGATTTGGCAAGATGATGTCTCTTGCATAGCTGTGATTCTAGTGATAGGGAATCTTCGAATAAGGTCGACCAGGAAAGGTGATTGTCTCTTACGCAATTCGTCAGTCCTCCCATATTAGTTCTTGCTCCAAGCATGTTCCGGCCATGCTGCTTTCCCATCCCGCTGCTTCGCTGGCACCGTGCCCTATCTCCCTTCAATGTTCCACAACTTGGACTCGATTAGCTTCCTTTTGCGCAAGTTTCTGAAATTCCTGTTTATGATTGAATTTGGAAATGAGTTGGAAACATAACGTCCTAAAAACATCTGGCCGTGAAATTATGGTTGTTACGAACATTATCGAAGGAAGGCGATTGGCAATGAAGTCGTTAATCGGAAGTTGTCAATGGCCATAGGTGAAGTAACCATCGACAATCGAGTGTTACTCCTGCATTTGTTTACGAACTCATACTCAGTGCACTTGATGTCAGCACCTCCGGCAAGTATTTCGGGACTTGCGAAGTCTTTTGGCTGAACTCGCCAATAGCTTCCGGGCATAAAGAAAAAACACTTGTCACTCCTCACCTCAACTATTGCAATTGCTTCCTCCAATTCTGTAGGTTCATGTCGTTCCTAATCACTGAATTTCTCGATGTTGCTCCACGTCGGTGTTGCTCGTGTTTATAAAATAAGGGCTTCTCCCGCAAATTTTTCCACGCTCCTTGCCGTATTCATATAAGTCCTTCGGGTCTTGTTGCCCCGTTGTCGTAATGCACCGAAGTCTTCATACGTTTTTTTGCGCCGCCCCATCGGTCACCAGCCATACACAGATGTTCACAACACCCCTTGTGTGGGCATGTGTGTGTGTGTGTATGTGTGTATGTGTATGTGTGTGTGTGTGTGTGTGTCTGTGTGTGTGTACGTGCATGCGTGCGTGCATGCGTGTGTGTATGTGTGTGTGTGTCTGTTGGTGTGTGCGAGCGTGTGTGCGTGCGTGCATGTGTGCATGCGTGCGCGTGCGTGCGTGCATGCGCGTGCGTGCGTGCGCGTGCGTACGTGCGCGTGCGTGCATGCGCGCGCGTGAGTGTGCATGTGCATATGCATGTGCGTGTGCATCTACGTGTGCATGTGTGTGTGTGTGCATGTCTTTATTTTTTCACACTACAAAAGCTCCAAACTGTTCGCGCGCATGCTCACGCAGATTCGTTGTCGACATATGCCGCATAAAACAACTCCAAAATTATCGCATGTGCAGTAGCAAAGATTTGTCGACGTCGACTACAACTGAAACCTTCCCATAAATGTTTCCCAGCTCGAATTCATACACACAATTGTTTGATGACTGGTACATCTGTCCGTTTCCCGAGAAGAGGGATGTACCTTCGATCAACGAAGGCAAGTAGCAAGGGGCGCGTGATAAATCTACGGCGCGTGATAAAATCTACAGTGTGCGATGAAATCAACGAGATCGTTCTTCTGGCTGACTGTCATGCAGATCCTCGAACCCATCCCCACCCGACCCCCCATCTCCCCCCCCTTTCCTCGACCAACTCTAGACTGAGGGGTAATACGCTCGAAAAGCGGGGTAGGCTAACAAAGTAGCTGTGGTACCAAGCATTACCTATAACCAAGTGATTACAAGAACCGACGATAGAATGAAAGTGACGGGAGGGGGGGGGGACCTACCAACTAGGAAGGGTGGCGAAGAGTGCGGGGGCGACTCGGGAATGGTTTGGGGTGAGATTGTAGCCCGAACCAGCTCTTGGGCTGAGAAAGGCCCTTAGGATCGTTTTCAAGTCTAAGACTCAGGATAATGATGTATTAGCGGAAGCATCTTAGTGAATAGAATAAACCACCTTGTACTGGATGTGAGAACAAGATAAGTTGATTATAGCAAGGAATACAAAGTTTTTTATTGTCAAACCCAATTAGGGTTTCCTACTTGTACCCATCCTGCTGCTAGTTCATTCATTCCTCGTTCATTCTTCTGACATGGTATCAGAGCAGGTCCTAGCCTAGGAGCGTTTTCTTTTTCGGGCCCACCATTACTTAGTGACCGATTGCGGTTACCGCGTTACCCCACGCCCTGCCCTGCGCTGCGCCGTCAGCGCGCGCCCTGCCCTGCCCTGCCTTGCGTCACGCTGCCCCGCGCACGCCCAGCCCTGCCCCGCGTCGCGCTGCCTCGCGCACGCCCTGCCCTGCCCCGCGTCGCGCTGACTTGCGCACGCCCTGCCCTGCCCCGCGTCGCGCTGCCCCGCGCACGCCCTGCCCTGCCCCGCATCGCGCTGCATCGCGCACGCCCTGCACTGCCCCGCGTCGCGCTGCCTCGCGCACGCCCTGCCCTGCCCCGTGCCCTGCTGCCCTGCGCGTCGCGCCCTACTGCAACACGCGCGTCACGCTCTGCTGCAGCCCGCGCGTAGCGCCCTGCTGCCCTGCGCGTCGCGCCCTACCGTCTTCCCGTTAGGCCCGCCGCGGGCCCTCCCTTCCCGCCGCCGCGCCTGCCCGTTACGCCCGCTGCCGCGCCCGCCCGTTAGGCCCGCTGCAGGCCCTGCCTTCGTGCCGCCGCGCCTACCCGTTCGGCCCATCACGGGCCCGCCCATTCGCCCCTCCCGCACCTGTCCACTACGCCCGCCGCAGGCCCGCCCCTTGCGCCCGCCGTGCCTGCGTTTTGCGCCCGCCGCGGGCCTGCACTCGCTGCCCAGCGCCGCCCTGCCCATGCGCGCTGCTGCCCGCGCCAGCGCCCTGCCCTGCCAATGCGCCAGCGCCCTGCCCTGCACGCGCTGGCGCCCTGCCCTGCCATGCCCGAGCCGCCTCTGCAGCGCCCTGTGCGCCCTGCTAAACCCTAAAAAAAAAAAAAAAAAAAAAAAAAAAAAAAAAAGCCCTTGGTGCTTCTGCCCTAGGAGCTACTGCTTGCTACTGGCCGCGCGCCGCCCTGTTCTGGCCGCACGCCGCCCTGCTCTGGACGCACGCCGCCCTGATCTAGCCATGCGCCGCCCTGCTCTGGCCGCGCGCCGCCCTACTCTTGCCGCGCGTCGCCCTGCTCTGGCCGCGCGCCGCCCTGCTCTGGCCGCGCTCAGCCCTGCTCTGGCCGCACGCCGCCCTGCTCTGGCCGCACGCCGCCCTTCTCTGGCCGCGCGCCGCCCTGCTCTAGCAGCGCGCAGCCCTGCTGTGGCCGCGCGCTGCCCTTCCCTGACCGTGTACCGCCCCGACCTACCCTAGTGCCTCCTCGCCGCCCTTCCTTCCCTACGTGCTGCCCTGCTGGTCGCATGACTTCTCTTCACGGCAGCGGTGGGAGTGGTGGCGACGGTGGCGACAGCAGTGGGAGTGGTGGCGGCTGTCGTAGCAGTCGCTGTGGAGCTGTTTGGTGGGGAGTTTCTGGCGGTGGCCAGATGCAGCTGCAGCGGCGTCCGCGTGAGACCCTTACACCCCAGCAGCTTAGTGAGTGGTTTGCTCAGCGTTGGACGTCTCAGCATAGTGGCCGTAGTGGCAATCGCGGTGCAGCTACTCAGTTGGGAGGTTCTGGCGGTGGCCAGATGCAGCTGCAGCGGCGTCCGCGTGAGACCCTTACACCCCAGCAGCTTCGTGAGTGGTTTGCTCAGTGTTGGGCGTCTCAGCGTAGTGGCCGTAGTGGCAGTCGCGGTGCAGCTACTCAGTTGGGAGTTTCTAGAGGTGGCCCGGTGTAGCTGCAGCGGCGTCCACGTGAGACCCTTACGCCCCAGCAGCTTCGTGAGTGGTTTGCTCAGCATTGGGCGTCTCAAAGACGTGCTGAGGGTGACTGTTACCTGTGTGTGCCGCCCGATCCGGGTATAGAGGCTGCTGCTCTAGGTGCTAGTGAGTCTGCTCTCTCAGGTACTGGTGAGTCTGCTCTCTCTGGTACAGCGCTTGCTGCGGCCTTGCACACCTTCACGCTTGACTCAGGTGCTTCACGCTTCATTCTTCGTTCATTCTTCTGACATATATATGAGTACAAGGAATATAAAAGGTTTTACAAACTGCTGTTATAACTGCTGTTGTGGTTCGATACGGCGACGACTCGGTAACTGCTCTGTAGCGAGTCAGTTATGTGTCCTTGCTGTTGTGCTGCTTTCGGCGCGCTTAACCTCTTGCCGTTACTTCTTTTGTCAAACACTTCGCTGTAGTTCGGTTGACTCTCTGTTGCTTCACTGTAGTTCGCTTCGCTTACGTTGTAGTGCTCGCCACATCAGATTCGCGAACTATATGTTTCCAACACTCCCCTTCACTTCTGAAGTGTCATCGCCTTCGTTGCTTGTGACGTGGCCTTGTCCAGTCAGCAGCATGCAGTACTCGAACTTCTGCATTCCAAGTTTCTTGGTCAAGTAATCTGCTGCCATCTCGGATGTGGGGTAGTAGGATAGCTCGATTCTTCCTTTCTCGATCTCGTCTTTTCACGAAGAAGGATCGCAGAGCGATATGCTTCGTTCGGTTTGCGAATATGTTCTTGTTCGCTATGCGAATTGCCGATTGGTTGTCGCAGAAGAGAAAGAAGCTGGGTTACTGGGTCAGCTTTGCTTCTTCCAGCAGTTTGCAAAGATATAGTCCTTCCTTGGTGGCTGAGCAGAGTGCAATGTATTTTGCTTCAGCTGAGGAGAGAGCAATTAGCTCTTGCTTGCTCGACTGCCACAAGATAGGACCGATTGGCTCGAGTCTATAGATGTAGCCGGTGCGTGATCGCCTGTTGTCGGAATCACCAGCGTGGTCGGCATCCACATAGCCGATCAGTTTTGAAATTGTGGTTCCGGTTTTGTGGTAGGTTAAGCCGACTGTTGGTGTGCTAACGAAGTAATGTAGTGCGCGATCGAGTTCCGCCATATGGTCCGCTTCGGGATTCTTGAGATAGGTGGCAAGTTGACTCGCCGAATACTACAGGTCCGGTCGGCAGGTAACGGCTGCGTAGAGCAAGCATCCCAGCTTCCGCTGGTAGTCGCGTAGGCCGGCAGGTTCGAGCGGAGTGGATTCTTCCTTGTGATTTCCGGCTGTGTAGCGGTATGGCATGGAGATGGCAGCTGGGGTTAGTCCAAAGCGTTCTGCAATGGTGTCGGCGTATTTTGCGGCGCAGAGGTAGATCGCGTTCTCTTCGTCGAGTACATTGAGTCCTGGGTATTGGGTTACGGTGGAGGAGACGGTGAGTATGAGATTTTGCTGGAGCTCCCCTTCAAACTAGGGGGTGATGCTAACGGTGGAGCCTATGTAGAGCAGATCGTCTACATGGACGATGAGCAGGATGTACTCAGCGGCCTTTGTCAGTCGGTACATTCCCTGATCGTGTGGCAGTTGACAAAAGCCAATGCGGATTAATCAGGCGTGCAGGTACTGCTGCCACAGTCGTGGGGCTTGCTTGATATCGTACAGTGATTTTAATAGCTGACATACTTGATTAGGGTCTGTGACGGATCCGTGCGGTTGTTCAACAAAAATTTCCGCGTCGACGGGAGCGTAGAGGAACGCGTTGGCCACGTCGATTTGGCGGAGCTTCTTTCGCTTCATGGCGGCTATCGCGAGGAGGATTCGCAGAGAGGTATGTCGGCTAACCGGCGCGAAAGTCTCGGTGAAGTCTCGTCCGTGCTCTTGGTCGAAACCACGCACGACCCATCATGCTTTGAATTTGTCGATTCTCCCGTCAGCTTTCGTCTTCACGCGGAAGACCCATTTTCCCGTGAGTACGGTTTTGTTGCGTGCCACTCCAATGGGTACTATCTTCCAGGTGTTTCTGTCTTCCAGCGCCTTTAACTCCCTGTCTGTGGCTTCGCGCCATTTTTCTCTATGCTTCCCCCCCAGAGCCTGCTAGACTGTAATAAGCTCTCGCAGCAACGATGCTCCATGGACTGCGGTGACGAGTCTGAGAATTTGCAGCCCACTCTGTGTGCGTCGGGGGAGATTTGGATCCTCGGGATAAACTGCTTCATCTCCCGCTTCTGGATCAGGTAAGAAATTGGGGCCTATGCATTCTGAGACGTTGGTGTTGATCGGCTGGGGTGTAACGTAACCATTGTCGGCGAAGTCGTAGTAGACTTCGGCGTTGACGCTTTCGCGAGGGTTGTCGTCATCCATCGGAATGGGTACCGAACAGTAGGGCAGAGGTCCGGCTTCTTCCAATGCTCCATCCACATTTTGCTCATCCCAGTCAGCCTCATCAGCTGGCGAGGCGAAGGCTCGGTTGCCACGGAAGCCACCCTTGGGGTCTCGTTCTGCTGCCAAGTTGTCCAGGTACGTTTGAAGGGTGAGCCGTTCGTAGAAAATCACGTCACGTTCTGCTACTGTTTCCTTCGAGTGGACGCCGAAAATCTTCCATACGTTGTAGTGTTTTTCAATGCCCAGGTGTAGTCCCCACTGTGTGCATTGTGAGAATCGGCCGGCTCGTGCACTGTGGGGTCGATACTGTACCATGCAGCCAAAAACTCGTAACATTTTTGTGTTGCCCAATTTCCCTATCCACAGAAGATGCGACGAAGGCTTCGAAGGCCATGTCACGACTCGGTAGGATGACATGGCAGAAGTATCTGGTGGCAGCGTCGATGAACGTGATTACGTAGTTGTATGCTACCTGTCTGCTTTCGCGGGCGTATAGTATGTCGTTGTAGACCTTCTCTAGTGGTGCGTATGCTGGTGTGCTTGGGTTGTGGTGTAAGACGAACGGCTGATGGGGTAAGTCGGCTTCAGGGCAGGTAAAGCAACTTCCGCGAACTCGTTGAAGTTCTCTGCCGTCTGGTAGGAGTAGTGAGTCCTTGTCGAGAACTCGTGCTCTTGTCGTGTTGTTCAGTGTCGTGTTGCTGGGGTGCCCTAACCTTTCATGCCATATTGATTTGTTGGCGCGATGTCCAGGTGATCGTCTGTACAGATCGAAGTTAGAGTAAAAACTCGCGGTGATGTTGGCGCTTTTGTGGACGTCGCGTGGAGCGGGAGTCAGCTGCTGGGCGGGAGTCGGTGTGGAGTCGTTGAAGGGAGGTGGTGCTGTTGAAGGGCCAGTGATTGGTGCTGCTCTCTCTGTTTTTGCTTTTGGCACAGATATTCGCTTCAAAGTTTCTTCCGTGGGCTCGGAGAATGGCTCAAGTGGAGTGCCACTGAGGACCGAGGACTGTGATAACGTAGTGACGAAGGCTTCTTCGGATATTGATCCGCCGCATCGAAGGAGTCTGTCGCGCAGACCTCGATAGCGACTGATATATGACATTGCCTTTTTGCCGGGTTGCATTTGGACCGTTGTCAATTGCGCCATGAGACGACTTTGATTAAAACTACCAGTTGCTTCATACAGGTTCTTTAGGTGGTTGTACGCGAGCTCGACAGAGTTACCGTTTCCGCAATAAGATCGGATGTTTTGCTGCTCGTTTGCCGTTATGTTTCGCAGGAGTATGGTGTACGCCAGTAGTGACTGATACGTGTACTGCTGCTTGTCGTACTGTGTCTCGTGTGTTGGATTTGGTAGGGAACCGTCGAAGAAGCCAAGGATTTGAGCGCCCTCCATCATCAGCTCGAACTCAAAAGACCAGGTATAGAAGTCTTTGTCGTCAAATGGTGGTGTCGTTTGCAGGTTTAGAACTGTGCAAACTGTGACTGCAGCTGAAGTGCGTCCAGTGTCTTCGTTTCTTGTCCAGGTGGAAGCCGATTCGGCATGAAGTGTCAGAATACTGAACGGGAATGAATGCATTGAACAGGAAGTTGGTACAAGTACTAACCCTTATTGAGTTGTACCCCTTATGGGCTACCCCACTACAGCCTACACAACCTAGACATCATAATAGTTTGACACACCCCCATAGGCAAAGTGGGGGAGAACAAGGGGTGTCGCATAAAATACAAAGTGTAGGTTTGCATTACAGCGACGAAGAATGAACCGGGAGTGTAGCAGGGTTGGTACAGTAACTGGAGTACCGAGGCATCAATAGCGAAGCAGTACAGTTGGGATGGTGAGCCGTGGGACTGAGGGTTTCGACCTCAAGGCATGCGTACGCACCGCCTGTACAGTGATGGCAACCTTGGTGCAAGAGCAGCTGGCAAGAAGAGCAGGTGCGGACGAGATGACTCCTGTACATATGTGGGCTGAATTGACGGCGTAGATTGCTTGCATGTCGGATGAATGTGTGTGTGTGATGCTTGCGTGTGTAGGACAGGGACTGAAGCTGTTACATCTAGCCAAGAATAGCAGCTAGGAGCAGTCGATCATGTACATAGGATGCTAGCTTGCTATTGCTCGGTGCTTGTTTGTTTGTTTTCTCATTTTACTGGAGTGGCGTGCTTGAGAATTCTCGCTTAGCGTTAGCCAGTTTAGAGGAAACAGCCGATGGGTTAGGAACTTTTTCGACAAACAAACAAGAAGGGAGCGGGTACATGCCGCTCAGATCTGGACGAACGTACCTGCTAGAACAGCCTAGGGGTAACGAGACGTCGGATGATATGCAAAACGCGGCGGGAACGGGGACCCGCGAGATGACAAGCTCTGGCGGAACCTCGGTTGGAACCGGGACAGAGGAAAATGATACATATCGGATCCCACCGAGGGCGGAGAAGCCAAGGAGACCTTCTCGCCGGGACGAGGGAAGATACTACTCGCTGCTCGACTGGATCGGAGACGGGGAAATTGCAGCAAGCAGGATCCGTGGAGCGACAGCGCTGGACCGGTCCAGAAGGGGGAGCTAGACACGAGGCGCGAGAAAGCGAGTGGATCAGCAAACAGTCCGAGAAGTGGCGCTACACGAACCTGCCGGAAATTAAAGTGTCGGAGCGCTTCGTGGGCCAAGCGGGAATGGGAGCGGACCTACGCAACTACCTGATGCAGATCGATAACGTCCGCAATCGATGGAAGCGAGACGGGTTGGAAGCAGAAGAGTTCTTCCGCGGGCTGTCGAACACGCTGGCGGGTGAGGCAGAAACTTACTACCGTATAAGCCGGGAAGAGCTGCTTCGCAAATACCAGAGCAGAGGAGGCCAGAGCTGGGACATCGTGGATGAATTCCTCGAGAACTTGAAGCGGCAATTCCCTGTGCAGACGCCAGAGAAGGTGCAGCAGTTCGCGCGGTTCGAACGCAGAGATGAGGAGTCACTGTTAAGCTACTACGGACGGCTGAAGGAGTTGGCGTTGGACATGGAGTGCACGGACGATCGGCGCTTGATCAGCAAGTTTCTAAACGGCCTGGACAAACGAATGGTGAAAGACCTGCGAGGCAAGGTCTTTGAGATGGGCTGGAAAGCGACACTACATGAAGTGTATGATTTGGCATGTCGCTATGAGACCGGGCTGAAGTTGTATGAGTTGGAGCAAGCAGAGGCTGGAGGTGCTGATAAGCGATGGGGCGTGTGGGTAGCTAGCCCATCAAGCGAGGGGAGGATGCGCAAGCCGAGTCCTGCGGCCGACCGAAGGCGCTGTCATTGTTGCGGACAAGTCGGGCACATTCAAAGGGACTGCACGGAAACCCCACGGTGCGACACATGCGGCGAGCAGGGACACCTCAGGAGAGATTGCCCGAGGAGCCCCACGTGCAAGAACTGCGGAAGGAAAGGACATAGAGAGGCAGAATGCTACGCCAAGCGCCCGCCCAAGGGAAGGAGCAAAAGGAGGGGGGAGCTGGAAGAAGAAATGAGGAGGCTACAGGAGCAGCTAGAGGAGCTAGGAGGAGAAGAGAGAACTCCAGGAGCTATGTTCGTAGGGGCAGAGGAAGAAGATGATAATCAAAGCCAGGCATCCTTCGCGCTTATGGCCAGGCCCGGAGTGAGGCGGGAAGCGAGCCGTCAAAGGGGAGAAGGGCTGCTTCGAGCAGGCATACCAGGAGGAGCACTCATCAAAGAGCAACGCTGCGCGGAGGATCCGGAATTCGAAGACGAGGCCTTCCGACACCCCAAGGAACGCATGGTACGCCAGTCCAGCGTCCTGGTAGCGGCAAAAGGATCAGTGTTGGTGGCAGGCATCCCCGTGGAGATGGCGATAGTGGACACCGGTTCACACCATGTGCTGATCGGCAAAGGCTTGGCGGAGCAGATGGAATTGCATGAGGAAGGGAGACTCAGAGAAAGGGGGTTCTCATTCATGACCGCGGAAGGGGGAGAAGCCAAATGGCTTCCTTGCACACGACACCGGGTGGAGATTGTGCTGAAGCCAGGAGAGCGCGACGAATGCCGAGTCAAGCTCATCTGCGGGGTGACAGAGTCAGAAGACTACGATCTCCTGATGGGCATGAGGTTGCTATACGCGGTGGGCGCAACAATCTGCACCTGGCAAGAGAAAGTGGTCTACCGCCCGCGATTCTGGAGGCCGGGAGGACCAAGGGGGACACTGCCGGTGCGCTTCGTGCATCAGGATCCGAAGGGAGCATATCAAGCAAGGATGGTGGAGCTCGAGGAGCAGCTGGGAGAGATGAGCTGGTACGAAGCAGAAGGCGAGCTGACAGCAAGGAACCAACGAGAAGTGTGGGCGGAGCGAAAGGAAGTAGTTCCCGGAGAAATCTTGAACAAGCGCATACTGCAGCGGCCAATCCGGATGCTGGAGCTCTTCGGCGGGCTGGGGACCGGTTTGGCAGCAGCGCTAAAGGCAGGATGGAGGATAGAAAAGTGGACGTACGTGGAGGCGAACCCTCGGGTGAGGAGGATGGCGCAGCACCACGTAGAGATCCTGAAGCGAACTTACCCGGGACAGATAATGCAAGGGGCGACGGAGGGTAACTGGGGAGAAGAAGGGCATGACGTAAAGCAGGTCTCAGAAGCTCAGGTCGCGGCGTGGGGAAGGGTGGATGTGATCGTAGCAGGCTGGGAGTGCCAAGGGGTATCCCGCGCGGGACAAGGGTTAGGGCTGGAAGATGAGAGGTCAGCACTGTTCGAGGACATGGTGCGGGTCATGCAGCTGGTGCATCGAGTGCACGGGGAATACCTCTACGTGCTTGAAAATCCGGATTTCGCCTCGGATCCAAGAGAGCCAGTGAAGACGGCGTACCAGCGGGTGACGTCGCTGCTGGGGGCAGGCGTGGCTATGGATGCAGCCCAGGCAGGAGCGAGATCTCATCGTGACCGCAGATACTGGCAGAATGGAATCTCGGAAGGACGGCTGCGACTGGAGCTGTCCAAGTTGAAGAGGCCTGAGGCGAGGCTCGTAAGGGACATCCTGGAACCCAACCGAGAAGAGGCACCAGTGCTCTATCCTGACCACCCGGCGCACTACCAGTGCAACACGCCCGGAGAACCGAGAGAAGCATGGCCCACGATGGTGGCGTACACAGGGTCATACGCATTCCAGATGCGGGAAGGAGTGCCCGGGCCAGGCATGGTGAAAGACAGGCGGACAGGAGAGTGGGGCGAACCAACCTCGCTGGAGAGAGAGCTGGCAATGGGGTTCCTGCCAGGGTCAACGGCGGCGGAAGGAGTAGCAGAATGGGAGCGCAAGAAGGCCTTGGGGCAGAGCATGGACGTGCAAGCCATGGAGTGGCTGCTGCACACGATAGAGGTCCAGCTACTCCTATGGGACATGGAGGTCAGAGTGGAAGAAAAAGAATGGTGGGCAGAAGCAGCAGGTCCGAACAGCGACGCACGAGGGGAGCTCCAGAACCTGAAATGGAGGCTGGACAGCCTGACAGAAGCGGAGGAGGCGATACGAAAAAGGGGATGGCCTCCAGGAGAGGAGGACAACACAGCGGTGAAAAGCAAGGTCGCGAAGAGGTTCTGCATGCAGAGCTTTATGGTGCTGAGCGCCGAAGAGAAGAAGGGAGCGAGCAGGGAAACGGAAGTGGCCAACGCAGACGAGAAGGAGTGGGAAGTGGGACCAGCGCTCAATGCCGAGCAAGCGGAAGCCATGAGATCCATGCTCAAGCGACACAGGAAGGCGTTCGCCTTCACCCTGCAGGAACTCGGCAGAAGCAAAGTGGGGGAGATGAAGATCGAGTTGACTTCAGAGGTGCCCACATACCAGCGCAAGCGACGGATGACACGGGCTGACGAGGAGATCTGCAGAGAAAAGTGCAAGGAGCTACTGGAGGCGGGGCTGATCCGCCGCTCCACCTCAGAGTACGCTGCAGCGACCGTGGTGGCCGCAAGGAAAGACATGACAGGGGAGATACTCTCCAGGAGGATGTGCGGCGACTACAGAGATCTCAACAAGTTCACCAAAGGGAACCGGTACCCGATGCCAACGCCCGAAGACCTGTTCGATAAGCTGGTGGGGGCCAGGGCATTCACTACCCTGGATCTGCGACAGGGCTTTAACCAGATTCAGATCCGGGAGGAGGACAAGGCGAAGACGGCGTTTCATGGAGTGGATGAGCTGTGGGAATGGAATGGGATGCCCTTCGGAATGAAGAACTCGTCAGCAATCTTCCAGCAAGCCATGGATACTGTGCTCAGGGGCGTGGACTGCGCAGCGTGCTACATAGACGATGTCATCGTCTTCAGCAAGGACCCAGCCACACACGTGGCGGACGTGGAAAGGGTGTTGGGGGCAATCATGGAGGCAGGGCTGACATGTCACCCCAGCAAGTGCAAGTTCGGTGAGAGCACCGCGCGGTACCTGGGCTTCGAGGTGTCCGACGGAACGCTCTCGGTACAGGAAGCGAAAGTGGCGGTCCTAGACAAGGTGGCGGCACCGACGGACAGGAGCAAGCTGCGAGCAGTGCTCGGATTCCTGAGCTATTACCGCAAATTCGTCCCAAACTTCAGCAAGCGGGCTGCAGTGCTGAACGCACTGCTCAGAGAGAGCACGGCGTGGAAATGGGGAGAGGAGGAGGATCGGGCGCTCAAAGACCTACTGCAAGCGGTCAAGATGGGTCCCCTTCGTGCTCTACACTGATTGGAGTAGCCAGGGCATCGGAGCAGTCCTGTGCCAAGAAACAGAACAGGGAGAGCGGGTGGTGGCATTCGCGAGTAGGAGCTGCAGCCCGACGGAAGCCAATTACAGCTCCTATGAAGGGGAGGGGCTCGCAGCGGTGTGGGCCGTGAACCACTTCAGGGTGTACCTGCAAGGGAGCCCGTTCACCCTGGTCACCGACCATCAGCCACTGACGTGGCTCATGACCAACCAAACGCTCACGGGGAGAAACGCGCGGTGGACCATGCAACTACAGGAGTACGACTTCAAGATCCGCCACCGGCCGGGAAAGACACTGCAGCACGTGGACGGATTATCGCGCAACCCTCCTCCGCCAGAGGCAGGAGAAGAAAGGGGTCAGACGGGAGGATCGCCAGCAGTGTGCCTGGTGGCCATGGCCAAGGGGATGCAAGAGTCAGACATGGCGAAGTATAAGGGGGCCGGGCCAGAGGACGTCTGGAAAGACGAAGAGGTGCTACGGTGGGTGGTGAAAGAAGTGAAACCATCAGGGGTCTTGGTGTTGGAGTCAGAGTCAGGCAAGCAGCGAGCGGATCATGTGACCAATGTGGCGAGAGCAACGGGACTCAAGATGGTGCAGGTTCCTAAGGACCAGCCGCAGGAGCAAAGCCGGTCGCTGAAGGGGGCAAGTGGCTAAAGCATACGAGAACAGAAGGCGGAAGAAGTGAAAAGGGACGGAGGGAGAAGTGAGGAATTAGAGGAAGGGAGGGGAGAATGAGCAGGAGAGAGGGAATATAAGGTGGAGGGCTAGGAGGAGCTGAAATGAAGAAGACTGTGGCCTATGGCATCCGACAGCTGTCGCATGAAATACAAAGTGTAGGTTTGCATTACAGCGACGAAGAATGAACCGGAAGTGTAGCAGGGTTGGTACAGTAACTGGAGTACCGAGGCATCAATAGCGAAGCAGTACAGTTGGGATGGTGAGCCGTGGGACCGAGGGTTTTGACCTCAAGGCATGCGTACGCACCGCTTGTACAGTGATGGCAACCTTGGTGCAAGAGCAGCTGGCAAGAAGAGCAGGTGCGGACGAGATGACTCCTGTACATATGTGGGCTTAATTGACGGCGTAGATTGCTTGCATGTCGGATGAATGTGTGTGTGTGATGCTTGCGTGTGCAGGACAGGGACTAAAGCTATTACATCTAGCCAAGAATAGCAGCTAGGAGCAGTCGATCATGTACATAGGATGCTAGCTTGCTATTGCTCGGTGCTTGTTTGTTTGTTTTCTCATTTTACTGGAGTGGCGTGCTTGAAAATTCTCGCTTAGCGTTAGCCAGTTTAGAGGAAACTGCCGATGGGTTAGGAACTTTTTAGTGGCTAAAGCATACGAGAACAGAAGGCGGAAGAAGAGAAAATGGACGGAGGGAGAAGTGAGGAATTAGAGGAAGGGAGGGGAGAATGAGCAGGAGAGAGGGAGTAAAAGGTGGAGGGCTAGGAGGAGCTGAAGTGAAGAAGACTGTGGCCTATGGCATCCGACAGGGGTCACAAGACGAGTCAAGAAAAACAAAGCAAGCTTAGGGTGGATCACGAAGTCACCACACACTCTGAGCACAAGAAATGGCCACAAGGTCAGTTCACATGCAGAGTGATATAAATGAGAACAAGCAGTACAGTGATCACAACCTAGCAGGTGTAAGCATGCAGGTACATATGTATATAGATCACAGTACAAGCAAATTCACGCAGTGAGCAAGTGAGACGAAGCAGGCAGAAGGCATAAAGCAGCACAGAAATGCTAATGATCACCAGACTGAAGTGCCTTGGTGAATATATCAGCAGTGTTGGCCCAAGTGGCCACATAAGCAAGACGAAGCTGACCAGGCTGCTGCAACTCTCGAGCAAGGCAAGTCACGTAGAGCGATGTGCTTCGTCCTGTTCTCCAGTCTGTGCTCCTGGAACAAGGCAGTCATGGCCTTGTTGTCTACGTACAAGACTGGAGGAGAACGAAGCACCTCTCCCAAGTCTGTCAGCAGGTAGCTGAGCCAGCGTAACTCCTGTGCAGCCATGGCCCCTGCGTAGATCTCGGCCTCACAACTGGAACTAAGAACAGGAGACGAGCGTGTAGACCGCCAAGAAACACAGCCGGAGCCAAGGCTGAAAGTGTAACCCTGTGACGACCGCTGCGTAGCCAATTCATCAACCCACGAAGCGTCTGCGTATCCAGTGAGGTCAACTGGGCCCTTTTCTCCAAGCACGAGCCCCATGCCTGACGTACTGCACAAGTAGCGCAACACCCTCTTAGTGGCCTCCCAGTGCTCTGGTCGATGTCTCCCGGGCGCAACGTAGCGTGCCAGGATGCTAAGAGGGTAGGAAAGGACAGGTCGTGTGCAGGTCATCGGGTACATGAGGTAGCCTACAAGCTTTGGATACGGGGCCCTCGGCTCCACGGACTCGTCCGAAGGTGGAGGTGAGAGCAAGTGACCGGTAGGTAGAGGAGTGGATTGGGGCGAGGAGAACCGGAAGCCGAAGGGCTGAAGGACCTGGTGCACCATGTGTGATTGAGTCAAGGTGATGGTGCGCCGTGCTCTGTCCCGGGTGATCTGCAAGCCAAGATAGCTGCGCAGCTCACCCAGGTCTGTGCACGTGTGTCTCTTCTGCAGCTCCGACTTTACAAGGGCCAGTGCCTCAGTGTCAGTAGTGGCAAAAATCAAGTCGTCGACGTACACAAGAATGTAGAACGGCGGCAGCGAAGTGTCGGTGTGCAAAAACAGCAACGGGTCAGCAGTCGAAGGAGCAAACCCAAGAGCCGCAAGTTTCGTCCTCGGTGTATTGTGCCACTCACGAGGCGCCTGGCGGAGACCGTAGACGGCCGTCAGAGGCTCCACTGGGTACCTGAAGGAAACGATCTAGTGAAGCTAGGTGGGCGGCGCAGCTAGATCTCCTTGTTGGATGCACGTCATTCTGAGTGCATGTCATCCTAACGTCCTGCCGAGTGCTCGTGCTATTCATGCGTGCATTGTTTGCATGAGCATATGTCATTGTGCATGGCTGTTGGATATTTTCATTTCTGTGTTTTTCTCCAAGTTTAAATGCTTGATCATGCAGGAGAAATCCAGAGCTTTCCAACGATACCAAGATCACCTTATTCTGACCAAGATCGCCCAAGTTACAAGATTTCCAAGACTTGGATTTCTTATTACCTTTTGGGGTTATATCTATTTTGGGTGATTACTTGGGACATGACTATAAATGGATCTTTGGTTGGGTGGTTAGGGAAGGCAACCTTGACTTTTGGATTGGGGTGGCTAGAAGTTTCTAGCATGGGTTGCAAATGTTGCAACACCTAGGCAAAATCCAACTAGATTGGATTTTGCATGTGACACCTCAAGGACCTCATGATGAGGGTTGCATCCTTGCTGCTAGGAAGGTTCCTACCATTCTTCCCTAGCTCTTGGAGAACCCCTTCCCTCTCATGGTTTCCTTGGAGTCCCCAACTCCAACTTTCTATGCCTACATGCTTGTACTTCCTCCACCATTCTAGTCATGCGGCTGCTGGACGTTTTTACTTGGTTCTCAATCTATAAACCATCTTAACGACTGATTCAACTTGGAGATGGTAGCTAAGCCCAAGGCGCACAATCCTACAGAACGGATTTGCGTTTAGTTGAGTAATGAGTTCGTCGTAAGCTCTCAAAGTGACGGATCCT
This sequence comes from Closterium sp. Naga37s-1, assembly GCA_947471745.1. Lineage (NCBI taxonomy): Eukaryota > Viridiplantae > Streptophyta > Zygnematophyceae > Desmidiales > Closteriaceae > Closterium > Closterium sp. Naga37s-1. The sequence goes on from CANJKZ010000005.1 coordinate 121,814, forward strand.
GCACAACAAGTGGTATTAGAGCGAGTAGTCAACTTTGAGACGATGAATCGTCGTGAATGCTCAATCAATGTTGATGAGTGAGACCATTTTCTAGTAGCTCTGCTGGCGAACTTTCGATTGGTGGTTGAACCGCGTTCAAATTCGAAGTATCCAGTCCGCGACGGCAATTTTCGTAGAATCGAAATTTCTGGCAGAATTCTCTCCAAACGATTTCTCAAGTTTCCACCGTTCATAAGGCCTCAATATGGTTGGTACGAACTCCGGAGGTGCCAGTGGCGAGATGGATAGAAGTAGAGAGGCTGGAGAGCAAGGGGGGGTTGCTGGTGGAGGAGTGGGGACTCACCAACCAGCCAACCCTACGCTACCTACTACTTCTACACCATCTCCTACAACCGTGGATCCTGTGAAGGCTTTCTCTATTGAGAAATTCATGGGGGAGGACTAAGAGCACTGGAGCTTTTGCATGAGGCTGATGTACACCCAATACAGGCTATTGGATCTGGTGGAGGGGAAGGAGAAGATGCCGGAGGCCGCGGAGCTGAAAGGAGTGTGGATGAAGCGATCGTTCGACGCGTACATGCTCATGGTGCAAGCGGTTGGCGGACGACAACTTGACCACATCAAGGACCTCTTGGGTGATCCAGAGTGTGGCCCCAAGGCTTGGAAGAAGCTTCTGGATGTGCACTCACCGACACATGCTACCGGCATCGTGCTACTCGTGCGGCGGCTGCGCGACATCAAGTTCGTTGATGGAGAGCCGATGCAACCGGTGTTGGATGAAATGCGGGACATCTTCACGAAGCTCCAAGGCGGCAGTGCGGTGTACCCGGAGCTCGTGCAATGCGTGGAGATTGTGATACGACTGTCGGAGTCGTGGTCTGCCCTTGCGATCAACCTCAACTCTCAACAGCCCCAGTGGAGCGTGGATTACATTCGCGCGCGCATCCTTGAGGAGGACTTGCGGCGGCGGAGTGTGGAGCGCTCGGAGGAGGGGGCTGGCTATGGAGTTGGAGGTGGAAAGAGTGGCTTCAAGAAGAAGTGGAAGGGCAAGAACAAGGACAACCTTAAGGAGGATGGCGGCGGGGGTCAAAGGGAGGTGTGCTTCTACTGCAAGAAGCGCGGACATCGTTGGCGGAAGTGCTACCAACGACCCAAGGATTGGACCCCGCCTTCATCAAGCAACCAGCGTGGTGGCACGAGGAGTGGGGGAGTCATGGGAGCTAGTGGAGAGGAGAAGGATGAGGAGAAAGGCGGCAAATCTGAGGAACGGAAGGCCGGGTTCTTCTTCTTCGTGAACGAAGGCGCAACCGACCTCGCTATGGCTGCCAAGGTTCTCCTACACCCCCTCACCCATAGGGTGATTGACTCCGGGAGCTCTTGGCACATGACTCCTCGTGCGGACCTACTCGATGAGATTCAGCCCGCACCCATCTCTACAGTCACATCCGCTACGGGCGCTAAGGCCAAGGTCATGGGCATGGGGTGCGCCAAGTTCATGGGAGCGGATGGAGAGCTCGTGGGGCTGAAGAACGTGCTGTGGGTGCCGGACCTGTGTGCGAACCTGATTTCTACCGGCCGGTTGGGAGATGCGGGTGTGAACACCGAGACGATTGGCTCGGAGCGCTATCGTGCCTACAACGATGAGCGGCTGATTTGGGACCTGCAGTGGAAAGGGGATGTCCACAAGCGGATGTGGCAGATCCCGGTCCTCCCTTGGCGGAAATCGGGCAAGGCGGCAGTGGCGGCATCTATGGAGGAGAGCGTCACTGAGGAGGAGCAGCGGGGTGTGCAAGGAGAGGAGCTGATTGGAGGAAGTGCGGCAGTGAAGGCGTCGGCTACCTCGGGCCAAGCGAATTGGGAGACTTGGCATCGGCGACTCGCACACGTGGCTGTTTCTACACTGGAGGTGATGCACAAGGAGAAGTGCGTGCACGGCCTGCAACTGCAAGGAGATGGCGCTCACTATGGCAGCTGCGAGGCGTGCATGCAAAACAAGTTTGCGCGGTTCCAGTTTCCACGTGCGGAGGGATCAGCCAAATGCACCATTGGAGGTGGTGCACATGGACCTGGTGGGTCCTATGAGGACTGAGGGGACTGGGGGAGTGCTGTACTTCCTCACCATGGTGGATGAACGGAGCAGATTCACATGAGCACGTCCCTTGTCCAAGAAGAGCGATGCTGCAGCGGCGATCAAGGAGGATTGGTTGCCGATGGTGGAGCGGCAAGCGATGCGGTTGGTGAAGGTGCTGAGGAGCGACCGTGGTGGAGAGTTCCTTGGAGCGGAATTCACCAAGTTTCTCAAGAGGAACGGCATCCGACACCAGATGACCTGCCCAGGAACACCGCAGCAGAACGGCAATGCTGAGCGTGCCAACCGGACCATTGGCGAGGTGGCTAAGACTCTGTTGGGGGCTGCCGGGATGCCCTACAAGTTCTGGCCTGACGCCGTTCGCCATGTCATCACGGACAAGAACAGGGTCTTGACACATGTTGGCGACAAGCACTGGGTGCCGTACGAGCGTTGGATTGGGAAGAAGCCATCCATTGACATGCTGCGGGTGTGGGGCTTGTGATGGTGCCTAAGGAGCAGAGGCACAAGCTGGAAGTTGCTGTTGTGTGGGCTGTCCATCTGGGGATGGCTCCTGACTCGAAGGGGTGGCTGATGTGGGACCCCAAGAGCAAGAGGACGCTGGTCAGTCGTGACGTCAAGTTTGTGGAGGATGTCATGTACAAGGATTGGCAGCAGCAGCAGCAGGTGCAGATTGGCTTGCGTCTGCAGGAGTTTGAACGGTCTGCAGTGGAGGAGGTTCAGCTGCACCTTGATGAACTCCATGGGTCAGAGCTGACCAGTGACCACAGTGGCGGTGGTGAGCAAAAAGTTTCTGGTCCTGCTGGAGAGGAGGGGTTGGAGGATGAGTCGGTACGTGTGGACTCACCAACTCAGCCCGAGCCTGCTGCAAACGCCAAGGTCACCAAGAGGAGTGTGCAGAGAGGAGCTTCACCACATGGGCAGCAGACTGCAACCCGCGAGAAGAGAGTGGCAGCAGCACCCTCAAGGCTGAAGTACAGCCGTTTGTGAGGACCCAAGCAAGGTGCCATGGCGGTTCAGGCGGATGAGGGAGATGATGAGGAGATGGCGTTCTGTTTCTTCACACCTTTGCCTGGAGAACCAGCCACATTGGAGGAGGCACTGAGTGGACCCCAGAAAGAGGAGTGGAAGGCTGCCATGGATGCGGAGTTCAACAGTCTCATTGAGAATGGGACTTGGGAGCTTGTTGAGTTACCCGAGGGGCGACGGCCGATCAGCAGCAACTCGGTCTTCAAGGTGAAGAGTGGTGCTGATGGTGCGTTGGAGCGGTTCAAGAGCCGTTTGGTCGCCAAGGGGTTTCAGCAGAAAGAGAAGGTCGACTTTGGGGAGATCTTCGCTCCCGTTGCTAAGCCAGTGACACTGAGGACTTTGATGGCTGGCGCATCTGTGAAGGGATGGCACGTGAAGCAGATGGATATCACCACTGCGTTCCTCAATGGAGTGCTACTGGAGGATATCTACATGGCGCAGCCCGACGGCTATGAGGATGGGACCAGCCGGGTGTGCAAGCTTAAAAAGGCCATCTATGGCCTTAAGCAAGCGCCCAGGTGTTGGTACGAGAAGCTGGAGGAGGTGCTGCTGAGTGGAGGCTTCAAGACGTCCCAGGCGGATCACAGCTTGTTTCTGCTTGGAGAGGGGGAGCAGCTGCTCTTGCTGCTGGTGTATGTCGATGACATACTGCTGTTCTCACGTTCCATGGAGCAGATTGAGAGGACACAGAAGCTGCTGATGGACAACTTCAAGTGCAAGATGCTGGGGGGTGTCCACTACTACTTGGGGCTGCAGATTGAGTGGGATGTTGAGAGGAGGTGGCTGAAGGTGCATCAGTCACACTACATCTCTGGTGTCATGGAGCGGTATGGTGTGACTGGGGGTCGCACTGTGATGACACCGTTCCCTGCGGGCTTCAAACTGAAGAAGGCAGCTGAGGAGGATGATGTACTCGAGGATGAGCAGCAGAATGAGTTCCAGTCACTCATTGGGAGTGTGATGTATGCTACAGTGCATACGCGACCTGATGCTTCATTCGGAGTGGGGCAGCTGGCCAGAGTTGTGCAGCGGCCCACTGAGGAGCAGTTAGAGGTGGCAAAGCGCTTGGTGCGCTACCTCGGATCAACGGCATCTGCTGGTGTTCAGTTTTCAGCTGGCGGCCAGCTGAAATAGATTGGAGCAGATGGGGTCACGCCTGGAACCGTGAAGCTGTCGTGCTTCACCGATGCCACATAGGCCTCAGAGGATGAGGATCAATCATCGGTTGGCGTCTTTGTGTGCATGGTCGGAGGTGGACCAGTGAGCTGGAGGTCCAAGAAGCAGAGTGAGATTGCTCAGTCTTCCGGAGAGGCAGAGTACATGGCGATGTACCATGCCATCAAGGAGATTGTGCTCCTGAGGAAGCTGCTGGAGGACATGGGAGCTGAACAGCAGGGACCTACACCACTTTTCTCCGACAGCGAGGCTGCTATTGGCATGGCCAATAACCCTATCCTGAATGGGCTGAACAAACACATGAAGATTAAGTGGCACTGGGTGAGGCAGATGGTGAAGGAGGGAGCTGTTGAGCTTCACCATGTGAAGGCTAGCAAGCAGGCAGCAGATTTTCTCACCAAGAGACTTCCCGAGAGCGCACATTGGAAGTGTGCTAAGATGTGTGGCATGGCATTGCACTAGTGTGGGCAGCAGTGTCATGAGTGCATGTGTGATTGTGTGCATGAGAGTTTACATTTGTGTTATTGTGTGTGCATGCAGTCCGTTAGTCTGAGGGGGAGTTTGTTGGATGCACGTCATTCTGAGTGCATGTCAATCCTAACGTCCTGCCGAGTGCTCGTGCTATTCATGCGTGCATTGTTTGCATGAGCATATGTCATTGTGCATGGCTGTTGGATATTTTCATTTCTGTGTTTTTCTCCAAGTTTAAATGCTTGATCATGCAGGAGAAATCCAGAGCTTTCCAACGATACCAAGATCACCTTATTCCGACCAAGATCGCCCAAGTTACAAGATTTCCAAGACTTGGATTTCTTATTACCTTTTGGGGTTATATCTAATTTGGGTGACTACTTGGGACATAAATATAAAGGGATCTTTGGTTGGGTGGTTAGGGAAGGCAACCTTGACTTTTGGATTGGGGTGGCTAGAAATTTCTAGCATGGGTTGCAAATGTTGCAACACCTAGGCAAAATCCAACTAGATTGGATTTTGCATGTGACACCTCAAGGACCTCATGATGAGGGTTGCATCCTTGCTGTTATGAAGGTTCCTACCATCCTTCCCTAGCTCTTGGAGAACCGCTTCCCTCTCATGGTTCTCTTGGAGTCCCCAACTCCAACTTTCTATGCCTACATGCTTGTACTTCCTCCACCATTCTAGTCATGCGGCTGCTGGACGTTTTTACTTGGTTCTCACTCTATAGACCATCTTAACGGCTGATTTAACTTGGAGATGGTAGCTAAGCCCAAGGCGCACAATCCTACCGAGCGGATTTGCGTTTAGTTGAGTAATGAGTTTGTCGTAAGCTCTCAAAGTGACGGATCCTGAACAACACTCCTCGTGCATGCTGCCCTGTAAGAAAGCAGTGCTGAAGTCAAGAGAGTGAAGCTCGTAGTCACGCTGAGCAGCAACGTGCAGCAACACCCGAAGAGTGGTCATCTTCGGGGTAGGGGAGAAGGCCTGGAAGAAGTCAACTCCCTGTCACTGACTAAAGCCTCGTGCAACGTAACGAGCCTTGAAGACAGGCGGAGAACCCGGCGGCCGCTTCACCCTGAAAATCCACATGCCATCAACTATGTTCGTCCCAGGATGGGGAACTACGTCGACGTAAGTGCCTGTGGACTTCCAGGATGCCATCTCTGCGTCCATGGCTGTCTGCCACTGAGAGGAGTAGGGACCCGTAATCGCCTCTGCGTAAGAGCGCGGTGTCGGGATGTCCAGTGCATCCGGGTCTGCATCAAGCGCAAGCAGCATGGCCACGAGATGAGGTACAGCAGCTGTAAGACACTCAAAGTCCTCCTGCCTGTCCTCAAGGACGTCCGTTCCAAGACCACACTCACCCCCGACAAACTGAGGAAAGACAGACGCAAACTCAGCAACAAGACTAGCGGCGTAGTTGAGACGACACGCAGCAGCAAAGTCAACAAGCTCTGCAACTAGAGCAGACGCAGTAGTGGACTGAAACGAAGGGTCGGTGACAACAATGGCTAGAAGACGTCTGACTATTACTTGAGGTGATATGCAACGGGCGACGCCTCCAGGCACTAGTGGACAGTGGTGCGTCCCACTCGGTGTGCGACCACGGGACGTTGGAGAAAATTGGAGAACCTTCGGAGGAGACCAAGTTCACGGCAATGATGGTGGGCGGTAAGAAACTTCCCATCCACGGCGAAACATCACTGCAACTGCACATAGGGGCGCTGAGGTGGAAGCCGGCGTTACCGATCACGAACATCAAGGGTTTAGATTTCATCTTGGGGTGAGATTTCCTAAAGCGGTTCAACCCCGAGATTGACTGGGTCAACAGGAAGGCGTGCATCTACAACAACGGGAAATGAGTGGAGCTGCGAAGCTGGATGGATACAGGGAGATTTCTTGAAACGACACTGGCACGGTTCGAACAGACGGTGAACGAGAGTAACACGGGTTATTTAGCACTGGTCATGGCAGCAGCAGAGGAGGAGAAGCCGAGTTCAGAGCAACCTGCAGCAGTGAAGGAGGTCTTTGAGCAGTACAAGGATATAATGCCCGACGACATACCCGCAAGCATACCTACAGCATGCACCCACGAGCACGAGATCGTGGAGGAACCAGGTGCGAAACCTGTCTCACGTGCACCATACCGACTGAGTCCAACAGAAGTGACAGACATGAAGAAGCAGATAGAGTATCTAATGGACAGACAACTGATCTGCCCATCCACCTCTCCCTACGGTGCACCAGTTCTTTTCACTACAAAACCAGATGGTAGTTTACGGATGTGCATCGACTACCGCGCACTAAACAAACAAACAGTTAAAAACAAATATCCCATACCGTGCATAGAGGACCTATTGAACCAACTGCGTGGTGCAACAATCTTTTCGAAGCTGGACCTACGGTCGGGTTACTGGCAACTCGATCCACAAGACGGCTTTCCTTACCAGATACGGCTCCTACGAATACTTGGTGATGCCGTTCCGACTCTCCAACGCACCAGCAACGTTTCAGGCGGAGATGAATCACATCCTACGGCCCCTGCTGGATGAGTGCATAGTAATGTTCCTGGACAACATTCTCATCTATTCCAAGAACATGAAGGAGCACGTGGAGCATCTGCGGAAAAATAAGTTCTACGTGAAGCTGTCGAAGAGCGACTTCGCGCTGAAGAAGGTGCAATTTCTCGGGCACATGGTGAGTGCCGAGGGCATACACGTGGACCCGCGGAAGATCGAAGCCGTCAAGAAGTGGAAAGTACCGGAGAACGTGAAGGAGTTGCAGCAGTTCCTTGGTTTCGCCAACTACTTCAACAGGTTCGTGCCACAGTACGCTAAGATAGCAGCGCCTCTGACCGACCTATTGAAAAAGGATACGCCCTGCAAATGGGATACTCCTCATTAGCAAGCCATGGAGCAGCTACAGACAGCACTGACTACAGCGCCAGTACTCATCCTACCGAATCCAGACAAGGACTACGTGGTGGAAGCAGACGTTAGTGACCAAGCTGTCGGAGCAGTACTGATGCAGGATCACGCACGCGGTTTGCAGCCCATCGCCTACCTCAGCAAGAAGCTACACGGAGCAGAACTGAACTACCCCATCCATGACAAGGAAGCCTTAGCGATAGTCATAGCCTTCAAGGCATGGAGGTGCTACCTAGAGGGAGCCAAGACTGCAGTCTACACTGACCACTGCAGTCTTAAATACCTCAAGTCGCAGCCGACGCTCTCACGACGACAGGTGCGGTGGGTGGACTTTCTGGAAACCCACTTCCACTTCGACATCATCTACAAGCCCGGGCTACACAACAAGGCAGACGCGTTGAGTCGCCCCGGTCATGTCGCAGACATCCAACTCGACGGGATAAACCCTCTACTCAAGGGTCTATTCCAACATGGATACTCCGTGGACGCAGAGATCACTACAGCACAGACTAAGAAGATGTTACAGTGGGAAAAAGACTTAGCTGTAAGGAAGGGCACAAGAAAGATTTGGGTACCGAACTATGCCCCGCTCCAACAGATTCTACTGGAGGAGTTTCACGACGTTCCGTACGCGGGACATTTCGGCAGCAAGAAGACGTTAGCAAGGATAGCAAAGTATAACTACTGGCCCAGGATGGCAGCAGACGTACAGCAATTCGTCACCTCGTGCGACACGTGCCAGCAAATGAAGAGTAGCAAGCAGAAAAAAGGAGGGTTACTTCAGCCTCTACCCGTACCGGAGCCGCCATGGCAAGTCGTTAGCCTCGACTTCATCACGGGACTTCCTTCGACCTCACGAGGGCATGATTCCATCCTCGTAGTGATTGATAAGTTCTCCAAAATGGGTCACTTCATCCCGACCAACTCCACGGCTACTGCTGAAGCAACTGCTCGCCTCTTCTTCGACAGCATCATCACCATCCACGGCATCCCCGCTACACTCATCTCGGACAGAGACCCCAAATTCACGAGTAAGTTCTGGAAGGAGCTCATGGGACTGTTGGGGACTAAGCTTGCGATGTCTTCAGCATACCACCCCCAGACTGACAGACAGACAGAGCGACTCAATCAAGTGGTTGAACAGTTACTGCGCACAGCTTGCAAGGATGACGTCAGCCACTGGGACACACAGTTACCGACCCTAGAGTTCGCTTATAACAACGCGTCACATGCGGCCACAGGGAAAACTCCTTTCTTCCTGTGTTACAGAAGGGAACCACTCACAACACAACAGCCAACCACACCGGCACACGTCCAAGCCGCACACGACTTCGTCACCACCATGCAGCAGCTATGGGAGAAGACTCTGCAGCGTCTTACCACAATGCGGACCTCCCAGAAGCAGTATGCCGATCGCCAGCGACGAGATCACTCAATAGCAGTCGGAGATCAGGTGCTTCTTGACACACGCAACTTGAACCTGTCTCACCTCCCATCCAAACTCCGGCCTCGCTTCTGTGGTCCTTTTCTCGTTGAGGCACAGGTGACACCAGTTACATTTTGCTTGCGCTTACCAGATACGTGGAAGCTTCACAACGCTTTCCATGTTCAGCTACTGAAACCCTACAAGGACCCCAACCAACAGTTCCAGGGACATCAGCTACCGCCACCACCACCTGTTCTCATACAGGGTGAACCAGAGTACGAAGTGGAGCGCGTTCTCACTCATTGGCGCCGCGGCGGCAAGACCCTCGAGTTCCTGATACGCTGGAAGGGATATGACCCCACTGAGGACAGTTGGGTTGCAGAAGCTGATATGGGCAACGCACGCCGTGCTCTCAAGGACTATCTTGTCAAGCAGGGTGTATCTCACGTCACCCAGCTTTGATGGGGGGACGTGTGAGAGTACGACGGCTTATGCTGGCTTTGCTAGCTTGCCTGAACTTTATTATGATATATCTAGCTTGGGTTTATTTTATCATGCATAGATATGCTTGATTTCCTAGGTTAGGTGCATTCCTATATTTTATTATAGTTATAGCACCGAACCAGGTTACGTGTACCGAACTCAAGCCTATTTGGTTTCCACCGAATTGCTTTCTACTGAGTTCGGGAAGGTTCTGTTCGGGACGCTTCGCGACTCTCAAAACATTCGCGTAACACATGGGTAATTGGCTTTGTGTCGAGACTATATCTCGCCTCGTGTTGTACCCAGGTGAAGCATTCAATTCAGACTCTCTTTTCTGAGCTCGATCCTAGATCCTCACACCTGTTCTTTGCCTGCACATTATGGATTCTAGTTAAGATCTCACATTAACCCACCACACCTCCCTCCTTTGCAGGCACATGGCGACAATGAGCCCTGATGCAAGGCTGGTGGGGATTAGAGTCCCTGGAACTGGGCAGTATTGGGCGAGCGGCACGAACTTCACTGCTTCCAAGCATGGCGCCGTCAAGATGGTGAGCTGCCCCACCTACCCATACTCACGCTGTTTTCGTGATATGGTGAAGTTGTGGTCCTAGCTCTAGTGACCGTTGGATTGCACCCAAATTTCAAACTTGGTTGAACTCACCCCAGACATGCGCATCTGCCGTGCTTCCTTGTGTACCGCCCACAGATCGTCCCCTTCCTGATCGAGGGGGAAGGCGAGCGTTCCACTTGCCTGGCCATGGTGGCCATTCTCGAATGGCACGAGAGCTTCATCCGCGCACCATTCCAAACCGAAGCATCCCTGTCCGAACTCGAGTTCTGCACCAAAACGTACGGGGTGGGTTTAGGTGGCTGCAACTTTGACTCACAAGCTACCCACAATGCCCCTATTACCCCTCTTATGAGCGCAGGACGATTCAAGAGTGCGAATCCGTGTTCCCGCGGGGTGGGCAGGGGTAGAACCTGATCAAGGTGCACCTGTTGACCCATCTGCCAGCTGCGATTCGGCGCGCGGGAGTACCCCGGGCGTTCTCTGCTGGGGTGTACGAGAACGCTCATATCCGCACATGTAAGCTGTCATACCGTGCCTCGAACCGCTGCAACCCAACATGTGCCATTGCGGTTCACAAACCCGGGCTGGGAATGGTGGTGCAGCTGCGCACGCGACTGATTAGCAAGAGATGGAACAACACCGCCATGTCCTGGTTATGACCTCTGGGAAAGTGATGCCCGACATTTCGTGCCCATGACCGACGTTTGGAAACCTTGTCTTCGTACTCTGAACCACACACTCCATTCTGTCCACCACCTGACGCAACCGTCCACTACAGGCTATCCGCATTGGCATGCTGCAACTGACTAGGGTGTGCAGATCTCTCACTGAAAGGCCCATCGCACAAGAGGACACGGACTCTGTGTTTGATCTCTTCAACACGACGCTTTGGGGGATCCTTGGGCATTACCCTGTGGTCATGCGTGGGGCTGGCCTGGCCCTGTTCCTAGCCAAGGTACGATGCTACTGCTTATGGCTCTAGGAGGGAACGCAACTTCTCTCCAGGGCCCCTAATATCTTTCTGCGTTGGCCTACACCCATTGCTTGGCGTCTTGAAGGGTGCATGATCTAACTAATCGAGTGTTTGTCTTCCTTTTCCCGTGGTGCATTCTGGCCCTTGTATCATGCTCACACTGCCCTTGCCCTGCCGGCCTAGCACACCGAGCTCGGCAGTCTCAAGCCGCACTATGTGCGCATGGCTGTAGCCCTGCATGGGCACGCTGCCTTCTCCTGTGTGGAGTACGAGTCTACACGAACGCATCCCGCACAAGGCAGGCTCCTCCTGCTCCTCTCCGTCGAAAGGAATGGCTTGGAAGAGGAGGGGCGGAAGGTGGAGGTGGCTGTGGTTCAATGGTTGGCCGACTAAGGGTTGGACGAGCTCACTGGATGCTGCCTGACCATTCCTGCCGCTCAAGGGAGACTTGCAGTCATCCCCATCAGCAGCATTCGCAGGGCGGTCCACTGCGTGCCCTCGCTTGTGACGCCCGGGCGCTGGTATCTCAACCGGTGTGATTACAGATGCATTGAGTGCTTTACTGATTCTGTATAAACTGTATGTGGCTCGCGTATCAATGCTCCACCTGAACTGTGGTGAGCATTATTGGCGCAAATCGTTTGGGCATAACAAAGGCCTTGTTTTTAGCCCTTATATGTTATTCCCCTTTTCTGCCTTCACATCCGCCTTATCTTCGCAGTACAGAAACGCACTCTGGCCACACGCAAGGCATGATTTTCCTTTGGAAGTTGTGTCCCCATTTTGCCAACTTTGTTTTGCTGTGCTATGTTTTTTACATTATTAAATGCCACCCTGGTAATGCACTTTGGGGGCCATTTTCATATGTTCTCACGGTAGTAGTATGACATATTTGCGATGTGGTGGTCCGCTAATATTGGGTCGAGGCAGTTTGCAAGGTATTGTCCATGAAATTGCGATGATTGTATACATGTTTGGAGTAAGGCACAATCACTAGTGTATGCCTTGTACATTATTTTCTCGAAGGTGGTGCAAACGTGAGCTGTTTAAACCCTGCAGAGATAACGTTAGCAATGGGGGCCAAACTACGGGCTAGGCACGGGTGCTCGTGTAATCTCTGCGTTCATTCGTTCATTTTTTCCTTGTGTTCACACTGCTTGCTAGTTCACGGCAGAAATTGGCAAGAGTTTCACTAGGAAAACATGACAACAATGGTTGATACAACATTGGCAACACAGACTACATCAGAATGAGCATGCTGGTCGGTCGACTGCTAGCGTAGGACGGTCGCCCGCGTGCCAGCACGACTTGGTGGACCGCGCTCCAGCTGGGCAAAGTCGCGATTTGCCAACGTTGCAAGTCTACGATGTGCCAACGCTGCAGCAAGTCGGCTGCACATCGTTGCATCCGCAGGACAACGGTGCACCTACGAAGCAGGTGCGCGCAGCTGGCTGATGCACTACTCCTCGTCACGTGCACAGCGCAGACGCCCAGCTCGACTTCACGCCCAGCAACTGCGCCCACCAGCCACGTCGACCTTGGGATACCGCTTCTGAGGTCGGTCTCGCAGAAACCACCCCGTCGATCTTTGCACACGTCGCCCGGTATTCTGGTCGACCGGGCAACCGCACCTGGTCGACCAGCCTTGCCAGTCGCCGGCTGCACAAGCCCGGCGTCCCCAAGTTCGGCGCCCTCCAACCCGGCGCTCTGCTACTCGACGCCCAACTGCTCGGCGTCCAGCTACTCGACGCTCTCCAGCTCAGCATCCCTAGACTCCCCTGTCGAAGTCGACGTCGGCGTCCCTCCTCCGTCGACCACCAGGTCGACCACCCCAAACTCGGCGCCCAAAAGTCGGAGCCAGTGTAGTGGCCCCTGCGCATGTTGACCACCCTCGTCGACCAGCTCGCCCACTACTTTGGGTCGGCTGCTCCCCTCACATCCGACCACTAGGTCGACTCCGCCCAAGCGAGGACGGGACCACACCCAACTCCTGTTGACAAACCCGCCCATGCCACCGATTTGCGGCCATCTGGTCGATCACATTCTTTGTAGAGGCAGCTGCCGTTCGCCTATGCGTATGGCAGGTCGCGTGCTGCGTGTGCGAATTTCGCTGCTGCTGCTGCATTCTCAGCTAAAGCATGTGCGGTTGCTGCTGCGTGCGCTGCTGCTGCGTGTGGCGTGCGTGCAGCTGTCATGTGCGTGTGGTAGTTGCTACGTGAGTACGCTGTTGCAGTCGCGTGCACGGCTGCTGCTTGTCTAACGCGCGAGTGCGGCTGCTACTGACAAATATGCGGCCTAGGAGGCTTTCATGTGCGTTGAAGGGAGGGAGGGGGGTAACAGTATGCGTGCTAAGTGCGCCGGGACGGACGGAGCTAAGGAGAGCAGTAAGTTAGTTCTAGGTTTCTATAAAGGGGTATGGTACAAGTAGGAATGACTATTTGCTGTATACTAAGATCCTCACTATAGCCTGGAACATCTAGCTAGATGACAACATATAATGACACGTATGGCCCCGGATATAAGCTTATATTTCTGTAATTGTCAATATATAGCTTATATTTCTGTAATTGTCATTATATAAGCGCATGCGCTTATTTTTTTTACTCAATTATAAGCGCACCCCCTAAAAAAACATGTTTTATTATAAGCGCAGGTGCGCTTATATCCGGGGTGATACGGTATGATAAATATAAGCTGACAGGGGTCTATAAGTCGGGTGATTGCAGTACGTTTTGGCATTCCTCTCGTCCAAATCTACCACCATGTCACCATGACTTAAGATGTCACTGTGTGGAAGCAATGCTGCCATGGTGAATGCTATGTATGTAATGGCGCTTCATATCCAGCCACTGAGTATCTCCCATGTGGATGTCTTCCATTGTTTTGTTGGAATATGGTGCACATCACCTTCAATGTACATTGATTGTGCTAGTGCAGTTCAATTGGTTTGATAACAAGGCTTCTATCCCATTTTCCCCATCACATCCATCCATCACACCTTTCCAAGGTGCACAGCAATAGTTTGCGCTCGTGCACTTTATGGTCAATCCTATCACATCTTCTTTCCATCAAAATTAATCCTCGTTAACCACTAGCGAGGGAGCAGTTGGGACTGAACAGAACTTAGCAGACTGGTTTTGCAAGAAGGAAACCCCGATCGCTCCGATGGTTTTCTTGGCACCCGAGCCTTTGCCTCGGCAGACGACGAAGCTGACTGGGACGAGCAGAACGTGGAAGGAGCCTCGGAAGAAGCCGGACCCCTCCCCTACTGCTCCGTCGACGTGCCAATGGATGACAAAAATCCACGCGAAAGCATCAACGCCGAAGCCTATTACCACTTCGCCGACAACGGTTACGTTACGCCTGCACAAGTCAACACCAACGAAGCAGAACGAGTAGGACCAAATTTCAACCCTACACCAGAAGCGGGAGACGAAGCAGTTTATCCCGAGGACACATCACTTCCCTGCTACACACTGAGTGGCCTCCAGATACTTGGCCTGGTCACCGCGGTCCACGGCACTGCCATTCCTAAGGAGCCTGCGACAGTTCAGCAGGCTCTGGGGGGGGGGGGCATAAGGAAAAATGGCGCGAAGCCATGGACAAGGAGCTGAAAGCACTGGAGGAACGCAACACCTGGAAGGTCGTTCCTATCGGCGTAGCACGGAACAAGACGATTCTCACCGGTAAATGGGTCTTCCGCGTGAAGACAAAGGCTGACGGCACCATCGACAAGTTCAAAGCACGTTGGGTCGTACGAGGCTTCGACCAGGAACACGGACGCGATTTCACCGAGACATTCGCTCCAGTCAGCCGACACACCTCGCTGCGAATTCTTCTCGCGATCGCCGCCATGAAGAAAAAGAAGCTGCGGCAAATTGACGTCGACAACGCCTTCCTCTACGCACCCGTCGATGCAGACATCTTCGTCGAGCTACCGCACGGCTCCAACGGAGAGCCTAATCAAGTCTGCCAGCTGCTGAAGTCACTCTATGGTATCAAACAAGCTCCAAGGTTGTGGCAGCAGTACCTACACGCAAGACTCACTCGCATCGGATTCCGCCAGCTACCTCACGACCAAGGCATGTACCGGCTCACGAAGGGAACCGACTACATCCTACTAATCGTCTACGTAGACGATTTGCTCTACATCGGCTCAACCGACAGCGTCACTACCTGGTTCGAAGGGGAGTTACAAAGGGATCTCACACTCACGGTCTCGTCCACCGTCACACAGTACCTCGGCCTCAACATTCAGGAAGAAGAAAATGCGATCTACCTCAGCGCCGCGAAATACGCCGATACCATCGCCAAGCGCTTCGCGCTCACGGCGACCGTCATCTCCACGCCATACCGCTACACGGCAGGAAACCACAAGGAAGGTTCCGCTCTACTCAAGCGCGCCGGCATACGCGATTACCAGAGGAAGCTGGGATGCCTCCTCTTCGCAGCTGTCACCTGCCGCCCGGACCTATCGTACTCTGCAAGCCAGCTCGCCACCTACCTCAAGAAACCTGAAGCGGAACATCTGGCGGAGCTCGATCGCGCTCTTCACTACCTCGTCAGCACCCCGACAATCGGCCTGACCTACCACAAGAACACGGCTACAACACCTAAACTAATTGGCGACGTCGACGCCGATCACGCCGGCGACTCCGACAACAGACGCTCGCGCACCGGCTACATCTACCGCCTCGAGCCTATCGGTCCTATCTCGTGGCAGTCGAGCAAGCAAGAACTAATTGCTCTCTCCTCAGCCGAAGCAGAATACATCGCACTCTGCTCAGCCACCAAGGAAGGACTATATCTTCGCGAACTGCTGGAAGAAGCAAAATTGGCCCAGTTACCCAGCTTCACCCTGTTTTGCGACAACCAGTCGGCAATTCGCATCGCCAACAAGAACGGCTTCGCGAACAGGACGAAACACATCGCCCTGCGATACTTCTTCGTGAAGGACGAGATCGAGAAAGGAAGACTCGAGCTGTCATACTGCCCCACATCCGAGATGGCAGCTGACTACTTGACCAAGAAACTCGGAAAGCAGAAGTTCGAGTACTGCATGCTGCTGACTGGACAGAGCCACGTCACCAGCAGCGACACTCCAGAAGCGAAGGGGAGTGTTGGAAACAATTAACTCTAAGGGCCTCTGTCGTGTCGAAACACCAAGTCAGAAGCGAAGCGAAGCATATCGAAGCACTGGTGAGTCAACCCTCGGAGGTTGAGCAGTTGCTGGAGGTTACGCGAAAGTCAAAGGTCAGCGACCTTTGACGTGACAAGTACAGCGCGACAGCAAGGACACACAACCGACTCGTTACAGAGCATTTGCCCGAGTCGTCACTGTATCGAACCGCAACAGCAACAGTAAAATAGTTGGAACCGTATCTCTTCATATTCCTTGTACTCTTATATAATCTTGTATCTCGTTGCCTTAATCAATCAACTTTGCCCTCACATACTAGCGCAAGGTGGTTCACAACTCTTCACTAAACGCTTCCGCAACTACATCAGTTTTGCCCAGAGTTCACCCCTGAAAAGATCCTAAGGGCTATTTTCTCAGCCCAACATGGTATGAGAGCTATCAGGGGGAGTTCAACTATCAAGACACCTACAACATCAGAAGACATGGCTACTCAGAAGGAAAGGAGTTCTTCTATTGGTTCTCCCGGCACTACTCCTACTCCACCTCCTGCCTCTAGCCTACAGACAGAGGAGGGTACGGCAACAAGACCCAGGGCAACATCCACCGAGACTCCCGCAAATCAACCTGCAGGCTTCGACCAGAGCATGATGGAGAAGTTTTTCTCCTTCATGTCCTTCTACGAGCAACACTTGCAATCGGCACCTGCGCAGTCACACAACAGCAACAACAACAACGACATGACTCCAATGAGCCTTGATGGTTCATCCTACGCACGTGGAAATCAACAGCAGCAACCTACCTTCGCTCCGTACGAGCCCCAGCGCGGCTACGTCAGCTTTATGCCACAACCACAGCCTGCACCTGGACAAGAGAAGACACTAGACGCGCTACAAGTTCAGTCGCAATTCGCGCACGTTCTAAAGCTGCAGACGACAAGACCTTTCGACGGAAAGAACTTTTTTACCTGGTCATTTGAGTTCGAGCTGATGATGGAAGGCGCGCAAATCCTCGGCTTCTTCGACGGATCCCTGACATACCCAACAAACGGCACACAGTACGAGAAACAGCAGTACACATATCAGTCAATGATGGCGTACACAATCCTACTGAGGAATATCACCCCGACTCAGCAGCAGAATATACGGTCTTACCGGGGATATGGTAACTCCGCCGAGCTCGCGTACAGCCACTTGAAGAACCTGTATCAAGCAACAGACAACGTTAATCAGAGTCGGCTAATGGAGCATTGACAACAGTGGAAATGAAGTCAGGCGAAAAGGGAATGGCATATATCAGCCGATGTCGCGAGTTGCGCGACAAACTCCTTCGATGCGGGGGGTCGATATCTGAAGACGCCTTCGTGACAGTCATCATCGGCGGCCTCGGTCCTCAATGGCACGCCACAAAATCCATTCTCCGAGCTCACGGAAGAATCTCCAAAGCAGCACTCTGCGCCGAAATTCACGCCGAGCAACAAGACATGGACCTGCAAGAGGAACGGCACAAGAAGAAAGCACCAGTACCCGAATTCGCGTTTCACACTCAGCGACGCTACAACAACAATAACAACCGACAACAACCAAAGCCCGTACCTCCGTTCTGCCATCTCTGCAAGACGTCAGGACATCCGCGCACACACTTCCCGAATCGACAACAGTCAACACCCCCACAGCGACAGCTTCGGCCTTCAAGCAGCCAAGTTGCTTCAACACAAGTGAACCCCACCGCTCAAGCTCAAACGACATCAACGGGACAACCTGCACAAGGAGCTAGAAACATTGTCAGTTGCATGGCAAGACTAACCGACTCTTGCATCACCGAGTCACCGCCGCATTACTCACCGGAAGAGCAACTCGACAACAATACACCTCGCCGCGAGTCACTTCAACCGAATCCAACGTATGCAGCCATCGCCCAAAGCGAGCCGTCCGGAAAGGACACTTGGTTCTTGGATAGCTGCTGTGGGCAGCATATGTGCTCCTCCGGTCGCTTCGTTCAACGGGAATATCAACTCCAACGCGAAGTCGTCATCACCGTCGCCAACAACCAAAACCTGCGCACACGACGACAAGGAGTGGTTCAACTTCAGTCCCGAGAAACAAATGTCATACTGCAGATGTCGAAGGTCTTAATAGCAAAAGGCCTCGGCTACAATTTACTCAGCGTTAGTCAACTGATGGCGAAAGGTATCCACCTCGAAGCAAACAGCACCACACAGGAGTTCAAACTGTACCACGGGAAGGGCGGTCTCTACATCGGGAAGGCAGTCCAGAAAAATAATGTCTTCGTCCTCGACTTCGTTCCAGATCTCGGCACCGCAGACATCGACGGGATCGTCGCCTTCACCTCCTGGACACATCCACCGGATCTCGACCCCGACTTAAGTCCAGAAGGCTTCTGGTATTCATACACCATTCCTGAAGCAGAAAGAACAAGAGCGTTAGCGACAATTCAACATTCGGCAACAGCAGAGACAACATTGACAGCAGCAGAGACAACACCGGCAGCAGCAGAGACAACACCGGCACCAGCAGAGACAACATCGGCAGCAGCAGAGACAACAACAGCAGTGGCAACAACGACACCAATCGCTGGTCCTTCAACGGCACCAATCTTCACCGACGATAGATCACCAACACCCGCGCAGCAGCTAACGCCGACTCAACGAGAAGTCCACCGAAGCGCCAACATCACCGCCGGTTTTTACTCCAACTCCGACATGTATCGGCGCTCACCCGGACATCGCGCCACCGAAGGAACCTGGCACGCAAGAATGGGTCACCCAAGCAACACGGTGTTAGATAACACGATAAGAGCAGGCGTGCTCGACAAAGACTCTCTACTCCTAACTGACGGCAGAGAACTTCAGCGAGCACGTGGAACATGCTTCACATGTCCCGGAGCTGACTTACCGCATCAACCGTTCGCGTCTCACCACAACCCCAGCGCACCTGCTTACGCGCCACTCGAAAAGGTGTACAGCGACATCCTGTACAACCGCGAGCCTGGACAAAACGCGTACAATTACACCATCACCTTCATCGATGCCGCCACACGATACGTCTGGCACCTCAACCTTCCGAGCAAGGACATGGCCTTCGAAGCCTTCGTCGCCTGGCTTCCAGTAGCAGAACGAGAATCTAGCGTCAAACTCAAAAGCTTTCAATCAGATGGAGGGGGAGAATACACCTCACAGAGGTTCAAGGAGTACTTGGCAGAGAGAGGAATCAAGCGACTCATCTCCCTTCCCTACGCCCATCAACAGCAAGGCGTAGCAGAAAGAATGAACAGGACACTCCAGAACACCATGCGCAAGCTGCTACGTGGCATGCACCTGCCCAACCACCAGTGGCCCGAAGCAATGGACCATGCCGTCATACTGCACAACTTGCTCTCGTCATCATCGCTCCTGAACAACGCATCACCGCATCTGCTGTGGACAGGAAAACTGGGCAGCACAAATATGTTGAGAGTCTTCGGCTGCATGGTACAGTACCGGCCCCCATCTGCACGAGCTGGCCGATTCTCCCAACGCGCACAGTGGGGACTACACCTGGGCATCGAAAAACATTACAACGCATGGAAGATCTTCGACGTCGAGACAAAGGAAACAGTAGCAGCACGTGATGTCATCTTCTACGAAAACTTCACCCTCCGGTACTACCTCGCCAACTTGCAAGAAGGAAACCCCGATCGCTCCGATGGTTTTCTTGGCACCCGAGCCTTCGCCTCGGCAGACGACGAAGCTGACTGGGACGAGCAGAACGTGGAAGGAGCCTCGGAAGAAGCCGGACCCCTCCCCTACTGCTCCGTCGACGTGCCAATGGATGACGAAAATCCACGCGAAAGCATCAACGCCGAAGCCTATTACCACTTCGCCGACAACGGTTACGTTACGCCTGCACAAGTCAACACCAACGAAGCAGAACGAGTAGGACCAAATTTCAACCCTACACCAGAAGCGGGAGACGAAGCAGTTTATCCCGAGGACACATCACTTCCCTGCTACACACTGAGTGGCCTCCAGATACTTGGCCTGGTCACCGCGGTCCACGGCACTGCCATTCCTAAGGAGCCTGCGACAGTTCAGCAGGCTCTGGGGGGGGGGGGGCATAAGGAAAAATGGCGCGAAGCCATGGACAAGGAGCTGAAAGCACTGGAGGAACGCAACACCTGGAAGGTCGTTTCTATCGGCGTAGCACGGAACAAGACGATTCTCACCGGTAAATGGGTCTTCCGTGTGAAGACAAAGGCTGACGGCACCATCGACAAGTTCAAAGCACGTTGGGTCGTACGCGGCTTCGACCAGGAACACGGACGCGATTTCACCGAGACATTCGCTCCAGTCAGCCGACACACCTCGCTGCGAATTCTTCTCGCGATCGCGCCATGAAGAAAAAGAAGCTGCGGCAAATTGACGTCGACAACGCCTTCCTCTACGCACCCGTCGATGCAGACATCTTCGTCGAGCTACCGCACGGCTCCAACGGAGAGCCTAATCAAGTCTGCCAGCTGCTGAAGTCACTCTATGGTATCAAACAAGCTCCAAGGTTGTGGCAGCAGTACCTACACGCAAGACTCACTCGCATCGGATTCCGCCAGCTACCTCACGACCAAGGCATGTACCGGCTCACGAAGGGAACCGACTACATCCTACTAATCGTCTACGTAGACGATTTGCTCTACATCGGCTCAACCGACAGCGTCACTACCTGGTTCGAAGGGGAGTTACAAAGGGTTCTCACACTCACGGTCTCGTCCACCGTCACACAGTACCTCGGCCTCAACATTCAGGAAGAAGAAAATGCGATCTACCTCAGCGCCGCGAAATACGCCGATACCATCGCCAAGCGCTTCGCGCTCACGGCGACCGTCATCTCCACGCCATACCGCTACACGGCAGGAAACCACAAGGAAGGTTCCGCTCTACTCAAGCGCGCCGGCATACGCGATTACCAGAGGAAGCTGGGATGCCTCCTCTTCGCAGCTGTCACCTGCCGCCCGGACCTATCGTACTCTGCAAGCCAGCTCGCCACCTACCTCAAGAAACCTGAAGCGGAACATCTGGCGGAGCTCGATCGCGCTCTTCACTACCTCGTCAGCACCCCGACAATCGGCCTGACCTACCACAAGAACACGGCTACAACACCTAAACTAATTGGCTACGTCGACGCCGATCACGCCGGCGACTTCGACAACAGACGCTCGCGCACCGGCTACATCTACCGCCTCGAGCCTATCGGTCCTATCTCCTGGCAGTCGAGCAAGCAAGAACTAATTGCTCTCTCCTCAGCCGAAGCAGAATACATCGCACTCTGCTCAGCCACCAAGGAAGGACTCTATCTTCGCGAACTGCTGGAAGAAGCAAAATTGGCCCAGTTACCCAGCTTCACCCTGTTTTGCGACAACCAGTCGGCAATTCGCATCGCCAACAAGAACGGCTTCGCGAACAGGACGAAAAACATCGCCCTGCGATACTTCTTCGTGAAGGACGAGATCGAGAAAGGAAGACTCGAGCTGTCATACCGTATACTCCCGGACAAAACACCCCCCCATAATTGTACACCCCCGGGTAGCTTGTGCGGGGTGGGTGTTATGATAGACCTCGTTTCTACTATACCCCCCTTTTTGGCTGATTTTCTATAACACCCCCCCTTTTCTTACGGATTCATTATTATAGTCGTTAACGAGTAGCTGCAATACGGAAGAATGTCGTGTGAATTTCTCCCTCAATGAAATTTCGCGGTACATTCAAAGGCAATCTGCCGAGATTTGCCCCCTCCCACTATTTCTCTGTCGCCACGTGCAGGTGAATCTTCCGTTGCAAGTGGCAAGAGAGGTGCCACATGCCATTTTCGTGGGGGCGATGAAGTTCGAGGCCGAAACTCACATTCGCGCCTCAGGCAGTGATGCTAAAACGACCAGCAAAACATCCACATTGACTAATTAAAAAAACACTAACACTAAGATATGCCATATGTAAAGACCCGGGTATTATGTATTTTTTTCCTATGAGGAGACCCCCCCCATTTTTTCCCTGTATTTTTAGCTATACCCTAGGGTGTTATGTCCGGGAGAATACGGTACTGCCCCACATCCGAGATGGCAGCTGACTACTTGACCAAGAAACTCGGAAAGCAGAAGTTCGAGTACTGCATGCTGCTGACTGGACAGAGCCACGTCACCAGCAGCGACACTCCAGAAGCGAAGGGGAGTGTTGGAAACAATTAACTCTAAGGGCCTCTGTCGTGTCGAAACACCAAGTCAGAAGCGAAGCGAAGCATATCGAAGCACTGGTGAGTCAACCCTCGGAGGTTGAGCAGTTGCTGGAGGTTACGCGAAAGTCAAAGGTCAGCGACCTTTGACCTGACAAGTATAGCAAGGACACACAACCGACTCGTTACAGAGCAGTTGCCCGAGTCGTCACTGTATCGAACCGCAACAGCAGGCCCCACGTTATCAGGGCAAAACATCCTGATTACCCTGAATTCAGGATGCAGATTTGAATTTACCCTGTCATTTCAGAATAGTGTAAAATTTAACCCTGAGGTCTCAGGATGTTTTTATAAGAAATGCCCTGAACATTCAGAATGGCTGTAGTGTTCTTCTCTGTAGCGTCAGGATGAATGCCGAGGCCTGCCCTGACGCGTTTTTTGTTTGGGGGGGGGGCCCGTAAGCAACGTGTCTTAAAATAATCATGCAACCGCCCAACCGTCCGCTAGTGGTCTAGTCGGTTGAAAGGCACTTTCAATAGATGAGGTCCTGGGATATCCCCCCGTGCTTGCGTATGTATAGTTGAACCGTAACTTTCAACCAACCAATTGAACCCTGAACATTTAAGTTTTTGCCCTGACAGGTCAGGATTAATTTCTGAAAAAAGCCCTGAACATACAGGAAGGCTTCGGAAATTTGCCCTGACAAATCAGGGCATTTTTTACGATTCTGGAAAGGTGCCCTGAGGCCTCAGGGTGCCCCAAATCCTAGCACGGGCCCTGCGCAACAGCAACAGTAAAACAGTTGGAACCGTATCTCTTCATATTCCTTGTACTCTTATATAATCTTGTATCTCGTTGCCTTAATCAATCAACTTTGCCCTCACATACTAGCGCAAGGTGGTTCACAACTCTTCACTAAACGCTTCCGCAACTACATCAGTTTTGCCCAGAGTTCACCCCTGAAAAGATCCTAAGGGCTATTTTCTCAGCCCAACAGTTAACCACTAGCGAGGGAGCAGTTGGGACTGGACAGAACTTAGCAGACTGGTTTTGCTTAGGTAGTTGTTCAGGCACTCCAGAAACAAGGGAGCAAGGGACACACGCGATTACCTGTGAGAACTTGTTGGAGAGTGCAAATCTCACCAAGCTGTTGCAGTCAGTTGAGCCATTTCTGATGTATGCCGCTGTTCTCACTTTCAGCCAAGAGAAAAAGTTTAAGGATCCCAAGACACCACAATCTCGTTATAGTTGCTTGAATATTGCAGTTTATTTGATGAAACCACATTACAGAGATACCATAATAAGACCATTCTAACTAATCTGTGACGAGACAGGGTGATGTGCTGTGTGGACCCGAAGAAATGAAGAGAATTACAGGTGGCTGTGCTGTGCATGGGCATGGTATGGATGCGCCAATGCCGATAGTAGCTGAGAATTACTGATGCGCATGCTGCTGCCTGATAGCCAGCTACCCTCATCCCACGAGCCACTGCCAAGGAGCTCCCATGACCTAGTGCCTTGCAGCAAGCAGGCCAGCAGGCAGGCTCATGTGGATGATGGGCCGGCAGATCCGCACATGCTTGTCAGCTCGTTGCCATTCACATCTTGCACAATGACCCACCAAACTGATCCTCAGTCACACCTGAACTCACGGGAAGAGGGAGGGGGAAAAGAAAACATAGGGACCAGGTTTGGGATGGTGAATGTGCCAGGGAATGCTGAGAAAGATGCAGCAGGAAAGCATGTAGAGCAACATAAACGCATAGATGCAAGCTGTGTGGTGTTACTCCAACACGAATACTTCCCCACCCAAGACCCAATCCCCGTGACCCACCCCTCCCCATCCCGTGCGGGTGACTGACCCCACCCTCCCCATCCCGTGCGGGTGACTGCCCCCCCCCCTCCCCCACCCATTCCCTGTGCGGCGGACTGACCGTGGCCCATGGCGGCGGTGGACGAGACGCCGCCCGTGACGGTCTTCATGAGGCTGTCGTAGTAGCTCGCGCCGGACCACTTCTGGTGCGCCAGCGTCTCCACGCCGAACGCGCGCTCCTGCCGCTGGATGTCCTGCACGTACGCCAGCATGCCGCGCGCCGCGTAGTCGCGCGCAAACGTGTCGGTGACGAGCGCGTTGGCGTGGAAGCCGGCGAGCGTGATGAACTGCCAGCAGAAGCCCATGCGCGCGAGCGCGGGGATGAACTCCTGCATCTGCGCGTCGCTCATGCCGGACGCGTCCCAGTTGAACGACGGCGACAGGTTGTACGCCAGCATCAGCTGCGGGTGCGCCGCCTTCACGCCCTCCGCGAACTCGCGCGCCTGGCTGATGGTCGGCTTCGCCGTCTCCATCCACACCAGATCCGCGTGCGGCGCGAACGCGATGCCACGCGCCACGCACGCCTTGGTGCTGCCCTGGAAGCGGTAGAAGCCCTCGCGCGTGCGCGGCAGGTCCCAGTCCCAAAACAGCTCCGTCACGCCCAGCTTCGCCGCCAGCGCGCGCCCCTCCGCGTTCGACAGCGCGCCCGCCTGCGCCGCCCACTGGTCCAGCCGGCGCGCCTTCTCGGCGTCCGCCAGCGGCAGCTTGCGGATGGCGTCGGCGACGGCGTCGGCGAAGAGGCGGAGCCCCGCCGCCGCCGTCCACTGGTCCTCGATGGCCTGCAGCTGCTGCCCCGTCTTGCCCGCCGCCTGCGCGTCCGCCATCACCTGCACCAGCGGCTGGTCGCGCAGGCGCGGGTTGGTGGCGCCGAGAATGAAGGCGTGGTCGCGCTTGTCCACGTTGGTCATGATGAGCGTCGCCGCCTCCGCGTCCGTGCGCGCCACCAGCACCGTCTCCGTGCCCATGATGTCCATCTGCAGGCGCGCCGCGACGAGGCGGTTGACGTGCTCCTGCGTGGACACGAGCACCTTGCCCGCCATGTGCCCGCACTTCTTCGTCACCGACGCCTGGTCCTCCATGTGGATGCCCGCCGCGCCGCGCTCCACAAACATCTTCACCAGCTTCACCGTCGCGCTGATGCCGCCGAACCCCGTGTCGGCGTCCGCGATGATGGGCGCCAGGTAGTCCACGTACGGCGTGCGCGCGCGCTCCTCCTTGCTCATGCTGAAGCGCGCCTCGCGCTGCTTGCGGTCGTGGAACGACTGCGCGAGGAAGAGGTGCTCTACCTTGTTGGGCACCGTGTCGTACGGGTAGTCCGCCAGGTCCGGCCCGGGCTCGTTCGACGACGCCGCCGTCGACGCGCACTGCCAGCCCGACACGTAGATGGAGTCCAGGTACTTGGCCATCTGCGCCACCTGCACCGGATCCAGCGACCCGAACGTGCGCGAGCACGTTCCGTTGGCTTGGTGCCGCTTCAGCACCGCGTACAGCTGAAAGGGGAAGCCGCAGGGGAAAAGGGTGGAGCAGACAAAGCTTACTACTACAGTTTGCTTGAGGGTGCAGATTTTGGCGTCTTAGAAGAAGGGGGAGCAGGAATGTGTGTTTCATTAGAGGAGGATGAATCCACGGATTAAAAACAGATGCGTGCTTTGCAGACGATGGCTTTCCGCGACGAGTTTAGGCGTACCTTCTTAGCCTGCGCGCCCGAAGGGTACATCTTGGGAAGGCTGTCCCGGAGGCGAACGACGTCCCTGGCAGTGTAGGGCCGGTTGGTGAGAGCAAAGCGGCCCGACGCCCACCACGCCTCGACCTCCGCGACTTCCGCATCGAATTGGCGCTGCTCCTCCTCCACGAACTGCATTCCAAAGGACAAACACGTCAATGGGATTTCAAGGACTAAGAGAACGAGTCGCATTCTACAGGAAGGCGAGAATGCTGGTTACGAATTCGGCCATTAACGGGCTTCGGTTCGTACCTGATGAATGACCGCAGGTGATGCGTCCTTGAGAGCACCGAAAGAGAAAGATCCTGCGATTGGAGCCCAAAAAACACGTCAGATTTACTGACAGTCGTGATTAAAGAAACTACCATTGAATGGCTTTGGTGGTGTCATACCCGCCATAGTTGATGGTTCTGGTTTGTTAAAAAGCTCGAATAAACTCCCAAGGTCAAGCAATAGTTGCCAAAGTCACCACCAGGCTGATAGTGATGGAGAAACGAAAGGTGGATCCGCCGCTGTGGCTGACAATAGTTACGGTGGTTATTTGACGTGAAAACTTGACGATGTGCAATGAACCTTGGGAGGAGTTGGTGTTGGACTGTGTGAATTATGAGTGCGCTGGTTTTACGCGTTCAGCACGAGAGCCGCATGGGCGAGCGCTTCCATCCATTCCCAAGAGAGATAGCGGAGCGCGTTCTGATTTTGATGTGATGTGTGCAACCTTGGTGGTCCCAGCTAGTAATTCTCTACCACGTCAGCACACCGTCACCATCGTTGTGGATTTGGTGTCATGGGCCCGAGTGTTGGCCACCTTTTGGTATCCGCGGCCCAACCATCAGAGGCGGTAGATGACGTGGAGAGGGGTTCAGGTGAGCAAATTTCTAAGAGGTCGGAGTGGAAGTGGATGACCCCCAAGTCCACGACATTCCGAGTAATTTCCACAAAGCTGGTCGTCTGGGGGGACTGAGTGCAAAACAAACGAACGCATGAGAGTGCAATAATTTCCACTAACATTTAGGTGTAGTGTATCTAGATATATCGTCCCAAACCACTCTCAAGTAGGTTACTATCAGTCACCCATGTGTAGTCAGACATCCCAACATCTCAAAGTCACACCATCATATCTAAAGCAAGTCTGTACCGTCATCACCCGGATATGCCCCCAGGTGGGGGTGTAAAAAAACCTGGAAAAATGGTGGGTGGGCTTATAATGTGGTAAATTTTATAACCCCATGGGCTAAATAAATGACTCTTATGGAAATTCGATTTTATAATACTGGAATGTAGATTTCACCCTGGCGATGTAAATCGATGCTAACACAAAGAGGATCGCTGCTGGAAAGCTCCGAGAATGTGACGTACAGTCAAGAATCCCAGTCAGCACCTGCTCAAATGTTGCAGATTTCGCGCACGTGCACCTCCTGCGGCAATTTTGCCAAGCGAGCCAGGGTGGGATTTCGTCAGGCATGTCTGTGACGGTTCGTTTAGGCGCGTTAGTGGCTATTTCGCTACAAAGAACACCAAAATTCAATGGGTGCGCTTATACGAAGATTGACAGAAATTGGGGTGGGCTTATAATCGGCAACCGGCTATAAGCCCACTAGTACGATTATAACCGCGTGGGTGTAACATAGGCCTGGGGGTATATCCGGGTGATGACGGTACATGTTTTCTTATACCATACCTGACCAACCCCTCACTTTATCAGCTCGCCTTTCAAATATGAAACATAGTGCTTTATCTCATTCGCAGACAAGAGATACAGGTTGAATCTTGTGACAATGCTAAAGACTTACGGTAGTCAGGTGCGGGCGGAATGAATGGGAAAACATAAGCCAGCCCAGACAGGAGGATTAATTAGTAATCTGATGATAAGCCGTGGTCTTGCTTGTCCTGCCCATCAACTTACGCTCCGAACAGCAGTAGCACATCACAATCGATTCTTACTGATGCAAAAACTCCTTCGAATCTTCTGTGCTGCTAACCTTCTAGGCATCGTAGCTTGATCAATTAGCGCGACACGGAAGGTGTGGTGGGGGTCTCGATGGCAGGTGTTGCAGTGTTCTCGTTATCAGGTGCCGCGGTGTTCTCGTTGGCAGCTGTCGGTGTTTCCGTTGGAAGGAGCTGTGGTGTCAACGGCAGGTCCTGTGGCTACTGCAGCACAGGCAAGGAGAGCGTGGGAAGTGAGCTTGTGGGTGCATCTGGACAAGAAAGCGTTCAGGGGGAGCAAGAGAGGGAGGGCGGATGAGTGATTTGTAAAGATAAGGAGGCGTTAGCTGCTGCTGGCGCTGGTGCTCGTGCTGGCGCCTCGCGCTGGCGTCCGTCGCGTACCAAGCCCAATAGCGCGATCTCGCCAGCGAGGGTGCGACGAGGCAAGCGTAGCGCGACGGGCCAGCGAGGCGCTCGCCATGGGGGAAAAAAAACGACTTAAACCCGAGGAACGAGTGGCTCTAATAACATGTAAAGATAAAAAGCTACCTAGGCTAGGAGAAACCCTAGCCTAGGAGCATACGAATAGTTCGGAGGGAAATTGGCCAAAAGAGGGGTTTGGAATAACAAGGAGTTCAAGATATAGAAAGGTGGCAGAGGGGGGGGTATACCACCAAGAGGGAACAAGATACTACACTATCTAGTGTACATGAAGTTGCATATAAAACATTCAATCTCTAACATGATTCACTGCGACGAGACCTTGGTGAAGGAAATTGATACGAAGCTTACCGGGACGCTGACATGTGTTGCCAACAACGATGTAGCCTTGGTCGCACTGGCACGACACTAGCACGCGGTCGT
The DNA here is from genome assembly GCA_947471745.1 of Closterium sp. Naga37s-1. Taxonomy (NCBI): domain Eukaryota; kingdom Viridiplantae; phylum Streptophyta; class Zygnematophyceae; order Desmidiales; family Closteriaceae; genus Closterium; species Closterium sp. Naga37s-1. The sequence continues at coordinate 150,709 of CANJKZ010000005.1, forward strand.
CGGCGGGTGCGCTGCACTTGGAGTTGGCAGGGCAGCACGCATACTGGCAGGCAGATGTCGTCTGCAGCACAGCGCGGCACGGAAGCGGGGACAGGGAAGGCAGAGATGAGGCATGCCACCCACCCACTAGAGCACTTGGCAGCGCGGCAAACTGGGCTGTGCATGTGATAGTGTGGCATGCGAGTGAGTGAGTGAGTGAAAGAGAGAGGGGGAGAGAGAGAGAGGGGGAGAGAGAGAGGGAGAGAGAGAGAGAGGACGACTTTGAACGGAGAGGAGTAGAGGAGATGAGGGCGGGGCAAGGCAAGCGATGATGCAGTGGGCGGACTTCACTGCAAGCGGGAGATTCATGAAACTGCGCACAGGGGGAGGGCGTCACATGTGCACGGGTCGTTGGTCAGGTGTGGGGGAAGAGCCGAGCAGCGAGCATACGAGTGCACGGTTGTGGTCAGGCGGGGGAGAAAATGCACCTTGACATGCCATTGGTGAAGCTGGCCAACTCCTGTCCTGTGCACCCTAGATCCTGAAAGAACCGGATTGCGCTGCAGGCAGCCTTGCTAGGATCGCTTCCTTGGTGCACCTGCGACGGCACAGCACCGCCGTTGGACGGAATGTTGGCACAGCGCGACGAGAAGGTGATTGGGCGCCCGTCGATCACCATCACCGTGCCAACGCGCACTGCGACCGACACGCTCGCTGCTGCTTGCGACGGCTGCATGTGACACGCTGCAAGAGCGGGACAGGTCGCATTTGAGGGGCACGGAGGCAGCGGCGTGCTCGTTGGAACGGTCGTATCAGGTATGCTATGGTCATGTGAACACGAGGCGCATGAGAGCACCGGGTGAGAGAGCGACGAGCACGGAGCGTACCGGCGATGACGGCGACGATGGCGAGCAGCGCACGCACGGCCTTGCTATTCCCCGTGCGGCCGCTTCCGCTGGGTGCTGCTCGCTCTTCCGCCTTGAGCACTGTACGAGTTCCGACAACCGGCGCTGGTTCGGATGGCGAGAGGAGGCGCGCACAAGACGGTTGCGCGAGAGGCAGCAGAGCACTGACAGGCGACATCCAGAGTAGCAAACGTGCAGCGGAGCGATCCCAGGGGGAGCGTTCTTAATAGTGGGCTGACTGATTTACAGACACGTCGAGGCGTTGGTGGTAAGTGATAGAGCAGGAGAGGTGAGGAGGGCAATCGGGCACGTGTGCGTAAATGGGCATCGAAGCGATCCCAGCGTGGGGTGCATCGTGCGCTCCACGGAGCTTCTGTGCGCGCCGGGCGGGAGATGTGTGACGGGACGCAGCCCGTGACGGGCGCGGCAAGGCCTTGGCCATGTGCGACCGCTGCGACAGGAGTCGCCGCAGGGAACGCGTTCCTCTAAGCGCCATCGTCGTTTTGAGTGCATGATTCACAGGCCTTGCAAAAACAGAAATGGGATGATGGATCGCGTCAGCTCTTTTCACAGAAAGGCCTTGGTAAGGAAGGAAGGACAGAGAGGCTCGCAGGAAGGGCCTGTTCTCGCAGGAAGGAACCCTCGTGATTGTTGTTTTCTTCCCAACACTTTCTAGGTGCGCCGCGTCTCCTCCCTCGATCGATCCAGCCCTCGATCGATCGAGGGACAACTACAGTGTCGCAATTGACGGGGTAACCTAACTTCGAGATGGCTTGCGACTGTACAGTAACTGGTGCCCAACGATCTTGTCACCTCCGCTGATGACGATCGATGTGCCTCTGTGGCCACACCGATCTCGGCTTTTGTAGGATCGAGAGTTTTTCCCCCTTGTATTTTCGACCCTGTCACCCAGGGCTCGGGATCGATCCACGACTGTCACCTCCTACCAATCCCGCCCCAATTCGCCTCCGCGCACGCGTTTGGAGGTTCCATGCGACAAGGGGGAAAAAGAGAGGGGTGAGAAAGGTTATACAGGAGGTGGTAGAGGGTTTGAACAAGACGGGGAAAGGCTCGCTGGAGTACGTGCTGCCTAAGCTCACGGCGAGGTTGCGGTCTCAAGAGAAAGAGAGGAAAAGGGTGTTGGGAACGCAACTGCATCTCACGGAGGAGGTGGAACGGTTAAAACCGGAGTCCCAAACAGCCCCAAAGTGCCTCAACCTTCCTTATTTTGAGAGGGGGTGACCCAGTAGGTACGACTCACTTCGCAAATCGGGGGGACAATTTTCGTCACGCGAAACTACTGTTCTAGCGAGGACGAAAGCATTGACGATTTCGCCAACAAATTTGAAGCCCGTTCGAAACTGTCTGCGAACTAGTTCTGACGTTGCATTCAAGATCTGGTTATTTTCGCGAAGTTTTCTTCCTTTGCGACCCCAGACCACCAATTTCGACACCATCCTGGCTCGCGAGCCAGTCACCTTTCTCTCTCCTTTCAACCTTCCTAACTTAGAAACTCTTGGACCTCCGGTTTTAAGACATATGGTCATGGGTGGTCCGACGGATGACAAGACGAAAGCGCTGCTGCTGGCCAGGGAGGAGCAGCTGGAAGCTTACCGAGAGAACGAGAGGGAGAGGCTTGAAGTCTTTGCAGGACTCACGGCAGAGCTGTGTCAGAATGTTATAATTGTCTAGCCTGCAGTGGGGTACTCTATAGTGAGTACAGCCCAATTAGGGTTTGCTATATGTATCCTACTGCTTGCTAGTGAACCTCCTCCTTTCTTCATTCTTACTGCTAGTTCTGACATGGTATCAGAGCAGGTCGACCCTCCTGGGTCGATCCTGTGGGTGGGCCCACCACCTCACTGCTTCCGCTGCTACTGCTACTCTGTGTGTTGCACGCCCCGTGGCGTGCGACGGATTTTTCATCCCGCCGCGCGCTCGGAGCGTGCGGCGGTTTTCTGCCCGCCGTGCGCCCCGAGGCGCGCGGCGGTTTTCTGCCCGCCGTGCACCCCGAGGCGCGCGGCGGTTTTCTGCCCGCCGTGCGCCCCGAGGCGCGCGGCGGCTTTCTGCCCCGTCACTCCGCGCGTCGCTCCCGGGAGGCGCTGCGACGGGCGACGGGGACCCGCGCGTCGCCCCCCGTCGCCCGTCGCGGCCTGCGCGACCTGCATAGGGCCCGCGCGCGGCCCGTACAGCCTGCGCGCGGCCCGTACGGGCTGCGCCAGGCCCGCGCGCGGCCCGTACGGGCTGCGCCAGGCCCGCACGCGGCCCGTACGGGCAGCGCCAGGCCCGCGCGCGGCCCGTACGGGCTGCGCCAGGCCAGGGCGCGCCTCGGGCCGCCCGCACGCGGTTCGTACGGGCTGCGCCAGGCCCGTGGGCGCCCTGTTTCCTCTTCCCCTGCGCTGCCCGCTGTCCCCCGTGCTTCTGACGGCGCCCCACCCCTGCTGCTGCCCGTTCTCCTGAATTAGGGTTTGGGGTGGGGGGTATGGGGGTGCAGTTTCTGTGTGCCGTCCCCTGCTCCTCCTCCTTCTCCGTCTCCCAGTGCTGCAGCTGCCGCTGAGGGGGGTGGGTGTGTGGGAGCCGAAGGAGTGGTACTAGGGGGTGACGTGCAAGTGGAGTTAGGAGTGAAGCAGTGGGTGTGTGGGGGTGTGTGGGACAGTTGGAGGAGGTTGAGCGGAGGCTGCTGTCTTGTCGTCCGCAGCACCTGTAGTCCGGGGCGCACTGTCCTGGTAGCCCAGAGAGTCTGCTGCGCCTGTCGCCCGAGGGTCCGTTGCTCCTGTAGCTCCTCGTAGCCCGTGAGCCAGTTACTCCAATAGTCCGGGGCGCACTGTCCCGGTAGCCACTGTGCCAGCAGCTCCTGTTGCCCGTGTGTCTGCAGCTTCAGCTCTCTCATCTTCTCTCCTCTCACAGTCCCTCCTCCTCCTCACTTGCCCGCTGTGACTACCACTAGCTTTGCTTATAATTGTGAACTATTACTATGCTTGCTTGTTGTGCTGATTACACCCCACTTTGGCTATGGGGGTGTGTCAGAATGTTATAATTGTCTAGCCTGCAGTGGGGTACTCTATAGTGAGTACAGCCCAATTAGGGTTTGCTATATGTATCCTACTGCTTGCTAGTGAACCTCCTCCTTTCTTCATTCTTACTTTCTACTGCTAGTTCTGACAAGCTGCAGGGGGAGATCACGTCGCCATACTTATCGGCCCAGGTGAAGATGAGGAAGGAGCGCACACTGATCGAGGAGGTGCAGTTCAAAGGGTCGTGCCACAGAGGCTCTCAAGCGGTGCTGTCGGCGGCGTCGGAGTACTTCGCGGAGGCTTTCAAGGCGGAAGCGGCGGAGCCACAGTCGGGATGCCTCGACTTCAGGGTGGACAGGAAGTTGCCAGCGGAGGCGGCGGACAGACTTAAGGCTCCATGGACAGAACCGGAGGTCAAGGCGGCTTTGGGCGGGCTCCCGAAGGGGAAGTCGCCAGGTCAGGACGGTCTGCCGGCAGAGCTGTTTGTCGCCCATTGGGACCTGCTAGGGAGCAGCTTTATGGGATAGGTCAGGAAGTTTGAAGCGACGGGTAGGCTGCCGGACTCATTGACAACGGCGGTAACGGTCCTACTGCACAAAAAATGAGAGAGGGATCTGCTTACGAATTACAGGCCGATTTCGCTGCTCATCACGGTGTACAAGGTCTTTGCCAAGGTGCTAGCGAACAGACTCAAACAGGAGCTGCACCACATTATCTCGAAGGAGCAGCACGGCTTCATACCGGGTCGCAGCCTGGCAGATGCGGTGGCGGTGGTGGCGGATGCCATAGAAGCGGCGGACAACGACGGCGAAGACTGGTATTTTCTGCTCGTAAATTTCCACAAGGCCTACGACACGGTGTCATGGAGTTTCCTTTTCAAAACGCTAGAGAAGCTCGGTTTGCCTGCGCAATTCGTTGGTTGGACGGAAGGTCTGCATCGGGGAGCAGGGACAAAGATGGCGATTAACGGCTGGATTGGGGAGAAAGTGGAAATGCAAAGGGGAGTGCGGCAGGGATGTCCCTAAGCGCCCTACCTTTTTCTGTGTGCCCTGGAGCCACTGTGCACGGAGATAGGGAGACGCGGCCTGGGAGTCAAGGCGGAAGAAGGTGAAGCAGTGTCGTATGTGGAGTACGCGGATGATACCTCGCTGATCCTCAAGGGTGCAGAGCAACTGCGTGAGGCGGCAGCGGCGCTGGAATGGTTCGGGGAGCTGTCTGGCCTGCGCATCAACCGAGACAAGTCAATAGTGATGCCGCTAGGAAGGAATAAAGGCAAGTCGTCGCTGCCGGGGGTTACCTTTAAGTGGGCGGAAGAAGGTGTCCCCGAGCGGCTGCTGGGGGTATGGGTAACTCCGAATGGGGATGCATCACCGTCCTGGGAAAAAGCTTGGGAGAGGGGGAGGAAGGAGCTGGTTAAGTGGGAGAGCCAACATTTGCTAACGACATCAAGGGTGACGGTGATCAACAGCTACATTATGTCGATACTGCTGTTTCAAGCGCAGATTTACCCGCCGCCGGAGGAGCTCTGGGGGAAGATACGGAAAACGTGCGACAATTACGTCTCAAAGGGAGAAGTGACGGCGGAGAAGATCTTTGTTCTCTGGAGCGGCGAACTGGCTTGGCTGCCAAGGAAGAAGGGGGGACTGGGGCTGATAGACCCGAAGGAGTGGCTGGACAGTCTAGCGATACGTCAGGTGGGGAAGTTCTTGACGGAGCAAGACATCACCAAGCGATGGTTGACGGAGAAGGCGGCGGCGATGCCGCAAGGGGTGGCGACGCTTTTCGCCCATAAATCTGCGGGCAAGCACTGGGAGAAGGGGAGCCAGAGGTGGAAGGCGATTGTGGAGGTGTTTTGGGAATCCCCCTTCGCCGATCTGCCCGCGCCGACCAACAGCTGGGAGGCGGAGCGGGAGCTGCTCTGTTTCAACTGTCGCATCATGTACCGTGGGGGGAGCCCTTTCGGGAACCAGCAGGGAACGGCTGGTATCCTGAAGACCAGGCTAGGGGACCTGCTCACAACTAAGGAGGATGGGAGCATAGATATCAAGGATGTCAAAACGTTAGCACGGGAGTTCGGAAGTGTGGTGCCGGCCCGATGGGCGAAGAGAGCTTTCGAGGCAGCCCCGGCGGAGTGGAGAGCGATGCTGGCGGCGCCCAGAACGGCGGAAGCGGTCGTGGCGGCGGCAAAGGTGGTGCGAACGGTCCTGGCGCGCACGCAGGAATTCCTGTATTGGACAGTGAGGGGGGCTAAGGAGGGAGCAGTGGAGATAGATGATCTGAGGTGCCCAGACGGTCTAAACTTGGTAGCACCGCTGAGACCGATTGCGGCCGCTTTTCCAGCCAAGAGGGTGGAGCCAGTGGCAGTCAAGGGGGGCAAGGTGCTTGGGGCGATGGGCGAACCGAAGGTCAGGCTGTGCCAAACCTTGTTGGTGGGGGACAATCTACGTCCGGCGGCGCCTAAGGAGATTAGGAGAGTGCTCGCGGGGTCGGCGGGGACGTCGAGACGCAGGCATGAGTGGGACGAGGATCTAGGCAGGAAGATTGACTGGAAGGCGGTGAGGGAGAGGAGAGACTCCCTGGCAATACCCTACAGAGCGAGAGATGTGGTGCTGAGGATGCATAGCAAGAATTTGCAGGTGGGGGGGAGGCTGGTTTTCCTGGGCCCTAGGGGGTGTTGCCCGCACTGTGGTGGCCCGGAAACCCTCGACCACTGCATGCGCACCTGCCCTGTCATCCAGCCAGTGATCGGCGCGCTGCTAAGGTCGCTGGAGATGTTAGACCCGGCGGATCGGACGTGGTCACTTGGTGACATGCTCTTCTCGGAGGGGGCCACGAAGTCCGGTTTTCCGGGGGGGACTTTGACAGCAGTGGTGATGCGAAGAATCTGGTTGGCCAGAGTGGATGCAATATTCCGGAAGGAGAGGTTTCAGCGGAAAAAGGTGGCAAGGGCGGCAATCTATGACTTTATGCGACATGCGAGGCTGTACAGAGCGGAAAAGTTGAAGAAGGCATTGAGGAATAGTGTGCAGGGGCAGGCACGGGACCTGTGGGGCGGCTTGGCAGGAGATGAGAGAATGGCGATCGCAAGGATAAGCGAGGCTGGGGAACAAGCTACATGGAGGGTGGATTTCCTTTCCATTTGGCAAAACCCGAGGACTCTCCACCGTCCACCGTAAATGCGGTCGGGGGGGAGGCACCTGAGTCACGGCTGAGGTGTACCGTTTCCCTCCAGAATCCAGTTACGACTATGAATGTATATGCATTGCTATAGTGCATTGGCGTTCAAAAAAAAAAAAAAAAAAAAAAGTTCCTGCGATCGGTGTGCCTGATCGGTTTTTCACGGCGATCTCGCGATAGATCGAGGGAGGGGACGCGCCCTAAATTCTCGAGGACTGTGATGCAGTTATGTTATAGTGCGTTTTAGAACCACATTCCCGAGGATGTCTCCGCCTCTAGTACGTTTCGATACATGGAAGAACCAAACGTTTCTCTGCAAGATGCAAAATGGTTACGCGCCCTAGCAGTGCTCGGCTTTGTGGGTTCGGATCAGACCTTGAACACTCGCAGGCTTCCACATCCCATTGCCAATTTCTTCAGTCCAGATCTGAGTTCTCGTCGCGCATCCATGGCCACTCTCGAGCAAACGCTAGCAGAAACGTCAGACCAGGCAATGGCTGACGCTTTTAATCAGGAAGCGCCAACCCGATCCGACGGCGATCCTTTCGCTGAGTTCTCCGACAACCTTCTGGCGCCGTGCTGCTGCGCGTGGCGTGCAACGACGTCAGATTCGGCGGCCAGGATTGCCCTATCAGCGACGAAGACAAAGCCATTTTGGAAAAGAAAACCGACAAGGCCCTAATCGAGCCACTCCCCTCCGGAAGCGCGTGGCTTTCCGGCAATCCCGAGGCTGCCAGTGAGGCCACGGAGGCTCGTTCTTCCGGCCGCGTGAAGTGCGCGTCGTCGCAAGCGCTGGTTGCGCGTGGCGCGGCTCGTGCTTCCCGCCATCGTTGTTCCGCTCGATCGTTTCTTCTCCGCGCGCCCCCTCGCGTCCCTCCTCCGCGCACCCGCGACCGCGGGGTTCCCCAACCTCCGCCATCTGCACCTCGCGCCGAACGCGCTCGACACCTTCGGTCCCACGCTCGTGCGCGCCATCTGTGCCGGATCTGGCCCGTCTTAACGCATCTCTCGCTGCACCTACACGACGCTGGCTGCACGTGGCGGGCGCGCGACAGTACCCTCCTCCCGGGATCGGCGAGCAAGCGGCGGCGGTTGCGGAAGCGGCGCTAACGGCGGGGGCAATTTCGCCGGCCGATGTCGTCGCGCAGTTCTGGTCTTGCACGCGATTGGTCAGTCTTGCTGTGAACTTCGGGAACGGGATTTCCGAGGTTCCTTCGGCCGTCAGCTGCCTGCAGCAGCTCACGAAGCTCAAAGCGAATTCCTGGGCACGGACACCATCCGAACTCTGGACATGTTGAATGTTGTTTTTATGATGTACGCCTACTCCCCCGAAGCAACCTGACCCGGAGAACCACGCTACGAAAATTTCACTGCGAAGAAATACACATGAAATCACTACGATCTCAGTACACTCCACGACACACGTGTCAGTAAGTTGTTTAAGCACAGCTGACCGAACACACCGAGACCAGCTTGCCTCTCCGCGGGTTTGGGTTCGAGGTTATCAAGCCTGTCAAGTTACGAGGTTAGTTGATAATTAGACCTTCAATCGAAAACAAATAAGCAACCCGTCAAGGTGTCGCAACTTACGATGATGTCCCGGCATAGGATTTCGCCCTCAGCATGTCCCTTCGCGAAGATGTTACCACCTTATCGTCAGAGTTCGGCAGTTTGGTGCGATTGAAGCGGTTGCAGATAATTTCGTCTTCCGTCGTGCTGCCCGATTCTTTTTGCGAGCTGCCCGCTCTGGAGCACGTCCAATTCCGCCGCTGCAAAATTTCCCACCTGCCCAGCGGCTTCGGGCACCTTCGAAACCTCAATGTCATCAGTCTCCCGCGACTAATGCAGCTCGTCGAGCTGCCCGATTCTATATGCCTCCTCTCCGCGCTCTCAGTGTTACAAGTTCTCCAAACTGCCCGAAATCTTTCACCAGCTCGCGAATTTGCGCACCTTGCACCTAGAAGAACTCATTACGCTCACTACCCTTCCGGAATCTTTAGGTCAGCTGCCCGCGCTGCGTGACTTGGAAATCCTGGACAACGGTCGCTGTCAAACTTATATGCTATAGTCTGTGTAGGCTGTAGTGGGGTAGACTATATGGGGTACAACATTTCTAGGTTTTCCTACTTGTACCCACCTGCTTGCTAGTTCATTCATTCCTCATTTCTTCACATGGTATAGAGCAGGTTCCCTAGTGGGAACGCTTCCTAGGGCCCACCACGATTTTTTTTCCTGCCCGGAGCGCGCTTTGCTCCTGCCCGAGTCGCGCCCCGTGTGCCCTCCCTACCGTCGCGCCCTCTCACGGCCCCTCACGGCCCCTTCGCGTCGCCCTTAGCGGCCCCTCTCACGGCCCCTCGCGCCGCCCTTACGGCCCCTCGCGCCGCCCTTACGGCCCCTTACGGCCCCTCGCGCCGCCCGTCGGCCCCTCGCGCCGCCCTTGCGGCTCCTTACGGCCCCTCGCGCCGCCCTTACGGCCCCTCGCGCGGCCCCTTCCGGCCCCTCGCGGCGCCCTTACGGCCCCTTACGGCCCCTTACGCCGCCCTTCGCGGCCCCTCTCGCGGCCCCTTTACGGCCCGTCGCCACCCTCCGCGGCACCTCGCGCCGCCCTTCACGGCCCCTTCGCCGCCCTTCGCGGCCTCTCGCGGCCCTGTCGCCGCCCTTCGCGGCCACCTCGCCGCCCTTAGCGGCCCTCGCTGCCGCCCCTAGCGGCCCCATCGCCGCCTCTACCGGCCCCCCCCTTTGCCGCTGAACCGCCCAACAGCCGAGCCGCCGAGCCGCCCAGCAGCCGAGCCGCCGAGCCGCCCAGCAGCCGAGCCGCCGAGCCGCCCAGCAGCCGAGCCGCCCAACAGCCGAGCCGCCGAGCCGCCCAGCAGCCGAGCCGCCCAGCAGCCGAGCCGCCGAGCCGCCGAGCCGCCGAGCCGCCCAGCAGCTGAGCCGCCCAGCAGCCCTGCCGTTGAGCCGCTACTGTTCCTACCGGCGCGCCCCGGCCCTACTTACTCGGACTGGTGAGATCCCTCCCTGCTAGGCCACTGCAGTCATGGCTACCCCCAGTGTCCTTACCTTTGATGCTGAGGGTCGTGCTGTTGACTTTGAGGTCTGGGTCGATGACCTCCAGCTGTTCCTACAGTGCGATAGGGCTGACGGACTCTCGCTGTTCGATCTCACCTCTGGTGCCTCTCCTGCCCCGCCTGCTACTGCTGACAGCACTGTTCGCTCACAGTGGGCCACACGCGATGCTGCTGCCCGTCTTGCTGTGCGTCGCCACTTACCGACCACTGAGCGTGCGCACTTTAGCCAGTACAAGAGTGCTCAGACCTTGTACGACGCTGTAGTTGCACGCTACTCCTCCCCTGCCACTGCTGCGCTTAGCCGCCTCATACTGCCGTACCTGTTCCCTGACCTTGCTTCCTTTCCCACAGTCGCCGACCTCATTACGCACCTTCGCACTAGTGACACTTGCTACCGCGCTGCGCTTCCTGCTGAGTTCTGTGCCAAGAACCCCCCCCCCATGTACATCACCCTCTACTACATAGTCACCCGGCTCCCTGACTCCCTTCGCTTAGTCAGGGACCACTTCCTCTCAGTTTGCCCCACCACACTCACCGTTGACCTCCTCGAGGAGCGCCTCCTAGCAGCAGAGAAGAGCATAGTCGCTGTAGGAGCCTCTCGTGGTGACCCTCGCACCCCCGTCTTTGAGGGGTGTTCCCCTTCCCCCCTCTTGCCCTCCGTTGCTTCTGCTGCTGCGGCCGACCTCGTTGGTTTCGAGTCGGTCGGCGCGGCGTCTGCCCCTAGCGGGAGACGCCGCACCGGCAAGGGCAAGGGGGGCAAGGGCGCTGGAGGGGCTGGCGGGGGCGGTGGAGGTGGTGGTGGAGGCAGTGGAGGGGGTGGGGGTGGTGGTGGGAGTGGTGGCGGGGGTGGAGGTGTCGGTGGCAGCAGTGGAGGCGGAGGAGGCGGCGGCGGTGGCGGAGGGAGCGGAGGCGGCGGAGGTGGCGGAGGCGGCGGAGGTGGCGGAGGCGGCGGAGGCAGCGGTGGAGCTGGTCGCGGCTCTGCGCAGAGGAGTGGCTCCGGTGGTGGTCCGCGCCAGCAGCAGCAGCGCAGTCGTGAGACCCCGTCCCCCCAGCAGCTTCGTGAGTGGTACGCTGGGCGTCAGCGAGGTGGGGGTACTGGTCCCTGCACCTACGTCCTCCGTACCGGCGACCGCGCTGGTGAGCAGTGCGGGGGCCCGCACTCCACCCAGCGCTGCTTCGGCCGCCTGACGGACGCGTGGCGTCACCAGTTCCCTGACGCCACTGAGATCCCTCGCTGGGGAGAGCTGTCTAGGGCGGGGGTTGCTATCTTTGATCTTGATTATGATGCTATTCTTGCTGCCATGTATGCTGTGTCTACTAGTGATGAGGGTGACTGTTACCTGTGTGTTCCGCCTGACCCGGGCATTGAGGTTGCTGCTCTAGGTGCTGGTGAGGCTGCTGCTCTAGGTGCTAGTGCGTCTGCTGCTCCAGGTGCTGGTGAGTCTGCTCTCTCAGGTACCCCGTCGGCTCAGGCCTTACACACCTTCACCCTTGACTCGGGTGCTTCCCGCTCCTTCTTTCGAGACCGCACCACGCTTACGCCGCTTAGTCGGCCGGTTGCGGTCTCCCTGGCGGACCCCTCTGGGGGTCCTGTCCTTGCTAGCTTCTCCACTGTCTTACCGTGCCCGGCAGCCCCCTCTGGCACCCTGTCAGGTCTCTACCTCCCCTCGTTCTCTACGAACTTGGTGAGTGGAGCTGATCTACAGGATAGGGGGGTTGACCAGTTCACTCCTGCGAGTCAGCGGGTGACCCACTGCACGTGTGCTCGGACGGGCCGACACTTGGCCATGTTTACCCGTCGGCCGGGGTCGAGCCTGTACACACTGACTACTGAGTCTCCTCCGGTTGCTGAGTCTGGTCAGGTAGCTGCGTCGAGTCAGGTGTTTGCTGCAGCGTCCAGGTCTGGTCCTGACTCTGCGCCCTGCTCGTGTCGTCTCCTGTCCCACCAGACTCTCCTCTGGCACCACCGCCTTGGTCACCCCTCCCTGCCTCGTCTCCGAGGCATGGCCTCCCGTGTCCTTGTCTCTGGTCTCCCCCGGTCTCTACCTCCCCTACCTCCGGGGCCTGCCCCTACCTGCGTCCCCTGCGTCGAGGGGCGACAGCGCGCCGCCCCTCACTCCTCCGAGTTTCCTCCGACAGAGGCTCCGCTGCAGACTCTTCACATGGACGTGTGGGGCCCCGCCCGCGTCCGTGGCCAGGGTCACGAGCGTGTCAAACTTATATGCTATAGTCTGTGTAGGCTGTAGTGGGGTAGACTATATGGGGTACAACATTTCTAGGTTTTCCTACTTGTACCCACCTGCTTGCTAGTTCATTCATTCCTCATTTCTTCACATGGTATAGAGCAGGTTCCCTAGTGGGAACGCTTCCTAGGGCCCACCACGATTTTTTTTCCTGCCCGGAGCGCGCTTTGCTCCTGCCCGAGTCGCGCCCCGTGTGCCCTCCCTACCGTCGCGCCCTCTCACGGCCCCTCACGGCCCCTTCGCGTCGCCCTTAGCGGCCCCTCTCACGGCCCCTCGCGCCGCCCTTACGGCCCCTCGCGCCGCCCTTACGGCCCCTTACGGCCCCTCGCGCCGCCCGTCGGCCCCTCGCGCCGCCCTTGCGGCTCCTTACGGCCCCTCGCGCCGCCCTTACGGCCCCTCGCGCGGCCCCTTCCGGCCCCTCGCGGCGCCCTTACGGCCCCTTACGGCCCCTTTCGCCGCCCTTCGCGGCCCCTCTCGCGGCCCCTTTACGGCCCATCGCCACCCTCCGCGGCACCTCGCGCCGCCCTTCACGGCCCCTTCGCCGCCCTTCGCGGCCTCTCGCGGCCCTGTCGCCGCCCTTCGCGGCCACCTCGCCGCCCTTAGCGGCCCTCGCTGCCGCCCCTAGCGGCCCCATCGCCGCCTCTACCGCCCCCCCCCTTCGCCGCTGAACCGCCCAACAGCCGAGCCGCCGAGCCGCCCAGCAGCCGAGCCGCCGAGCCGCCCAGCAGCCGAGCCGCCGAGCCGCCCAGCAGCCGAGCCGCCCAACAGCCGAGCCGCCGATCCGCCCAGCAGCCGAGCCGCCCAGCAGCCGAGCCGCCGAGCCGCCCAGCAGCTGAGCCGCCCAGCAGCCCTGCCGTTGAGCCGCTACTGTTCCTACCGGCGCGCCCCGGCCCTACTTACTCGGACTGGTGAGATCCCTCCCTGCTAGGCCACTGCAGTCATGGCTACCCCCAGTGTCCTTACCTTTGATGCTGAGGGTCGTGCTGTTGACTTTGAGGTCTGGGTCAATGACCTCCAGCTGTTCCTACAGTGCGATAGGGCTGACGGACTCTCGCTGTTCGATCTCACCTCTGGTGCCTCTCCTGCCCCGCCTGCTACTGCTGACAGCACTGTTCGCTCACAGTGGGCCACACGCGATGCTGCTGCCCGTCTTGCTGTGCGTCGCCACTTATCGACCACTGAGCGTGCGCACTTTAGCCAGTACAAGAGTGCTCAGACCTTGTACGACGCTGTAGTTGCACGCTACTCCTCCCCTGCCACTGCTGCGCTTAGCCGCCTCATACTGCCGTACCTGTTCCCTGACCTTGCTTCCTTTCCCACAGTCGCCGACCTCATTACGCACCTTCGCACTAGTGACACTCGCTACCGCGCTGCGCTTCCTGCTGAGTTCTGTGCCAAGAACCCCCCCCCCATGTACATCACCCTCTACTACATAGTCACCCGGCTCCCTGACTCCCTTCGCTTAGTCAGGGACCACTTCCTCTCAGTTTGCCCCACCACACTCACCGTTGACCTCCTCGAGGAGCGCCTCCTAGCAGCAGAGAAGAGCATAGTCGCTGTAGGAGCCTCTCGTGGTGACCCTCGCACCCCCGTCTTTGAGGGGTGTTCCCCTTCCCCCCTCTTGCCCTCCGTTGCTTCTGCTGCTGCGGCCGACCTCGTTGGTTTCGAGTCGGTCGGCGCGGCGTCTGCCCCTAGCGGGAGACGCCGCACCGGCAAGGGCAAGGGGGGCAAGGGCGCTGGAGGGGCTGGCGGGGGCGGTGGAGGTGGTGGTGGAGGCAGTGGAGGGGGTGGGGGTGGTGGTGGGAGTGGTGGCGGGGGTGGAGGTGTCGGTGGCAGCAGTGGAGGCGGAGGAGGCGGCGGCGGTGGCGGAGGGAGCGGAGGCGGCGGAGGTGGCGGAGGCGGCGGAGGTGGCGGAGGCGGCGGAGGCAGCGGTGGAGCTGGTCGCGGCTCTGCGCAGAGGAGTGGCTCCGGTGGTGGTCCGCGCCAGCAGCAGCAGCGCAGTCGTGAGACCCCGTCCCCCCAGCAGCTTCGTGAGTGGTACGCTGGGCGTCAGCGAGGTGGGGGTACTGGTCCCTGCACCTACGTCCTCCGTACCGGCGACCGCGCTGGTGAGCAGTGCGTGGGCCCGCACTCCACCCAGCGCTGCTTCGGCCGCCTGACGGACGCGTGGCGTCACCAGTTCCCTGACGCCACTGAGATCCCTCGCTGGGGAGAGCTGTCTAGGGCGGGGGTTGCTATCTTTGATCTTGATTATGATGCTATTCTTGCTGCCATGTATGCTGTGTCTACTAGTGATGAGGATGACTGTTACCTGTGTGTTCCGCCTGACCCGGGCATTGAGGTTGCTGCTCTAGGTGCTGGTGAGGCTGCTGCTCTAGGTGCTAGTGCGTCTGCTGCTCCAGGTGCTGGTGAGTCTGCTCTCTCAGGTACCCCGTCGGCTCAGGCCTTACACACCTTCACCCTTGACTCGGGTGCTTCCCGCTCCTTCTTTCGAGACCGCACCACGCTTACGCCGCTTAGTCGGCCGGTTGCGGTCTCCCTGGCGGACCCCTCTGGGGGTCCTGTCCTTGCTAGCTTCTCCACTGTCTTACCGTGCCCGGCAGCCCCCTCTGGCACCCTGTCAGGTCTCTACCTCCCCTCGTTCTCTACGAACTTGGTGAGTGGAGCTGATCTACAGGATAGGGGGGTTGACCAGTTCACTCCTGCGAGTCAGCGGGTGACCCACTGCACGTGTGCTCGGACGGGCCGACACTTGGCCATGTTTACCCGTCGGCCGGGGTCGAGCCTGTACACACTGACTACTGAGTCTCCTCCGGTTGCTGAGTCTGGTCAGGTAGCTGCGTCGAGTCAGGTGTTTGCTGCAGCGTCCAGGTCTGGTCCTGACTCTGCGCCCTGCTCGTGTCGTCTCCTGTCCCACCAGACTCTCCTCTGGCACCACCGCCTTGGTCACCCCTCTCTGCCTCGTCTCCGAGGCATGGCCTCCCGTGTCCTTGTCTCTGGTCTCCCCCGGTCTCTACCTCCCCTACCTCCGGGGCCTGCCCCTACCTGCGTCCCCTGCGTCGAGGGGCGACAGCGCGCCGCCCCTCACTCCTCCGAGTTTCCTCCGACAGAGGCTCCGCTGCAGACTCTTCACATGGACGTGTGGGGCCCCGCCCGCGTCCGTGGCCAGGGTCACGAGCGTGTCAAACTTATATGCTATAGTCTGTGTAGGCTGTAGTGGGGTAGACTATATGGGGTACAACATTTCTAGGTTTTCCTACTTGTACCCACCTGCTTGCTAGTTCATTCATTCCTCATTTCTTCACATGGTATAGAGCAGGTTCCCTAGTGGGAACGCTTCCTAGGGCCCACCACGATTTTTTTTCCTGCCCGGAGCGCGCTTTGCTCCTGCCCGAGTCGCGCCCCGTGTGCCCTCCCTACCGTCGCGCACTCTCACGGCCCCTTACGGCCCCTTCGCGTCGCCCTTAGCGGCCCCTCTCACGGCCCCTCGCGCCGCCCTTACGGCCCCTCGCGCCGCCCTTACGGCCCCTTACGGCCCCTCGCGCCGCCCGTCGGCCCCTCGCGCCGCCCTTGCGGCTCCTTACGGCCCCTCGCGCCGCCCTTACGGCCCCTCGCGCGGCCCCTTCCGGCCCCTCGCGGCGCCCTTACGGCCCCTTACGGCCCCTTACGCCGCCCTTCGCGGCCCCTCTCGCGGCCCCTTTACGGCCCGTCGCCACCCTCCGCGGCACCTCGCGCCGCCCTTCACGGCCCCTTCGCCGCCCTTCGCGGCCTCTCGCGGCCCTGTCGCCGCCCTTCGCGGCCACCTCGCCGCCCTTAACGGCCCTCGCTGCCGCCCCTAGCGGCCCCATCGCCGCCTCTACCGGCCCCCCCCTTCGCCGCTGAACCGCCCAGCAGCTGAGCCGCCGAGCCGCCCAGTGGCCGAGCCGCCTAGCCGCCGAGCCGCCCAGCAACCGAGCTGCCGAGCCGCCCAGCAGCCGAGCCGCCCAGCAGTCGAACCACCGAGCCGCCCTGCCGCCGAGCCGCCCAACAGCCGAGCCGCCGAGCCGCCCAGCAGCCGAGCCGCCCAACAGCCGAGCCGCCGAGCCGCCCAGCAGCTGAGCCGCCCAGCAGCCCTGCCGTTGAGCCGCTACTGTTCCTACCGGCGCGCCCCGGCCCTACTTACTCGGACTGGTGAGATCCCTCCCTGCTAGGCCACTGCAGTCATGGCTACCCCCAGTGTCCTTACCTTTGATGCTGAGGGTCGTGCTGTTGACTTTGAGGTCTGGGTCGATGACCTCCAGCTGTTCCTACAGTGCGATAGGGCTGACGGACTCTCGCTGTTCGATCTCACCTCTGGTGCCTCTCCTGCCCCGCCTGCTACTGCTGACAGCACTGTTCGCTCACAGTGGGCCACACGCGATGCTGCTGCCCGTCTTGCTGTGCGTCGCCACTTACCGACCACTGAGCGTGCGCACTTTAGCCAGTACAAGAGTGCTCAGACCTTGTACGACGCTGTAGTTGCACGCTACTCCTCCCCTGCCACTGCTGCGCTTAGCCGCCTCATACTGCCGTACCTGTTCCCTGACCTTGCTTCCTTTCCCACAGTCGCCGACCTCATTACGCACCTTCGCACTAGTGACACTCGCTACCGCGCTGCGCTTCCTGCTGAGTTCTGTGCCAAGAACCCCCCCCCCCATGTACATCACCCTCTACTACATAGTCACCCGGCTCCCTGACTCCCTTCGCTTAGTCAGGGACCACTTCCTCTCAGTTTGCCCCACCACACTCACCGTTGACCTCCTCGAGGAGCGCCTCCTAGCAGCAGAGAAGAGCATAGTCGCTGTAGGAGCCTCTCGTGGTGACCCTCGCACCCCCGTCTTTGAGGGGTGTTCCCCTTCCCCCCTCTTGCCCTCCGTTGCTTCTGCTGCTGCGGCCGACCTCGTTGGTTTCGAGTCGGTCGGCGCGGCGTCTGCCCCTAGCGGGAGACGCCGCACCGGCAAGGGCAAGGGGGGCAAGGGCGCTGGAGGGGCTGGCGGGGGCGGTGGAGGTGGTGGTGGAGGCAGTGGAGGGGGTGGGGGTGGTGGTGGGAGTGGTGGCGGGGGTGGAGGTGTCGGTGGCAGCAGTGGAGGCGGAGGAGGCGGCGGCGGTGGCGGAGGGAGCGGAGGCGGCGGAGGTGGCGGAGGCGGCGGAGGTGGCGGAGGCGGCGGAGGCAGCGGTGGAGCTGGTCGCGGCTCTGCGCAGAGGAGTGGCTCCGGTGGTGGTCCGCGCCAGCAGCAGCAGCGCAGTCGTGAGACCCCGTCCCCCCAGCAGCTTCGTGAGTGGTACGCTGGGCGTCAGCGAGGTGGGGGTACTGGTCCCTGCACCTACGTCCTCCGTACCGGCGACCGCGCTGGTGAGCAGTGCGGGGGCCCGCACTCCACCCAGCGCTGCTTCGGCCGCCTGACGGACGCGTGGCGTCACCAGTTCCCTGACGCCACTGAGATCCCTCGCTGGGGAGAGCTGTCTAGGGCGGGGGTTGCTATCTTTGATCTTGATTATGATGCTATTCTTGCTGCCATGTATGCTGTGTCTACTAGTGATGAGGGTGACTGTTACCTGTGTGTTCCGCCTGACCCGGGCATTGAGGTTGCTGCTCTAGGTGCTGGTGAGTCTGCTCTCTCAGGTACCCCGTCGGCTCAGGCCTTACACACCTTCACCCTTGACTCGGGTGCTTCCCGCTCCTTCTTTCGAGACCGCACCACGCTTACGCCGCTTAGTCGGCCGGTTGCGGTCTCCCTGGCGGACCCCTCTGGGGGTCCTGTCCTTGCTAGCTTCTCCACTGTCTTACCGTGCCCGGCAGCCCCCTCTGGCACCCTGTCAGGTCTCTACCTCCCCTCGTTCTCTACGAACTTGGTGAGTGGAGCTGATCTACAGGATAGGGGGGTTGACCAGTTCACTCCTGCGAGTCAGCGGGTGACCCACTGCACGTGTGCTCGGACGGGCCGACACTTGGCCATGTTTACCCGTCGGCCGGGGTCGAGCCTGTACACACTGACTACTGAGTCTCCTCCGGTTGCTGAGTCTGGTCAGGTAGCTGCGTCGAGTCAGGTGTTTGCTGTAGCGTCCAGGTCTGGTCCTGACTCTGCGCCCTGCTCGTGTCGTCTCCTGTCCCACCAGACTCTCCTCTGGCACCACCGCCTTGGTCACCCCTCCCTGCCTCGTCTCCGAGGCATGGCCTCCCGTGTCCTTGTCTCTGGTCTCCCCCGGTCTCTACCTCCCCTACCTCCGGGGCCTGCCCCTACTTGCGTCCCCTGCGTCGAGGGGCGACAGCGCGCCGCCCCTCACTCCTCCAAGTTTCCTCCGACAGAGGCTCCGCTGCAGACTCTTCACATGGACGTGTGGGGCCCCGCCCGCGTCCGTGGCCAGGGTCACGAGCGTTACTTCCTGTTGGTGGTTGATGACTACTTGCGTTACACCACGGTGTTCCCCTTGCGCAGCAAGGGTGACGTCGCTGAGGTGTTGATCGACTGGATCCGCGCGGCTCGTCTCCAGCTCAGAGAGAGTTTCGGCTCGGACTTTCCTGTTCTGCGTCTGCACTCTGACAGAGGCGGGGAGTTTTCCTCTGCCCGTCTGGGAGCCTTCTGTCGTGCACAGGGCATCCGCCAGACCTTCACGCTTCCGGCCTCTCCACAGCAAAATGGGATTGCTGAGCGCCGCATTGGCATGGTCATGGACGTCGCTCGTACGTCCATGATCCATGCGGCTGCCCCCCATTTTCTGTGGCCGTTTGCGGTTCAGTACGCAGCGCATCAGCTCAACCTTCAGCCCCGGGTCTCCTTGCCAGAGACCTCCCCCACCTTGCGGTGGACGGGGAAGGTTGGCGATGCGTCTGCGTTTCGGGTCTGGGGATCTCGGGCGTTTGTCCGCGACTTGTCTGCGGACAAGCTGTCCCCCTGTGCTGTTCCCTGCATCTTCCTTGGCTTCCCCCCTGACGCGCCTGGGTGGCAGTTTTACCACCCCACCTCGCGCCGTGTTCTGTCCTCCCAGGACGTCACCTTTGACGAGTCGGTGCCTTACTACCGTCTCTTCCCCTACCGCACTGCACCCCTCCCCCCGCCGCCGCTCTTCCTTGCACCAGGTCCTCCCCCGGTAGACCCCCTCCCCCCTCAGGGTCCTGCCCCGTCAGGTGTGTCCCAGGTAGACGCAGTCGAGCTTGTCGAGGTAGCTGTCGACTCAGGTGCTGCTAGAGGTGCTGAGCCTGCGGGTGCTGGGTCTGGAGGTGCTGAGCCTGGGAGTGCGGAGCTTGGGGGTGCTGAGTCCAGGGGTGCGGAGCCTGGGGGTGCTGAGCCTGGGGGTGCTGAGTCTGGGGGTGCTGAGCCTGGGGGTGCTGAGTCTGGGGGTGCTGAGCCTGGGGGTGCTGAGCCTGGGGGTGCGGAGCCTGGGGGTGCTGGGTCTGCTCGTGTGGCCTCTCGCGGTGCTTCGTCGAGGCGGGAGCTACTCTCTCCGCAGGAGCTGCGCGAGTGGTTTGCCCGGCGCTGGAGCCGTGCTGCTCGAGCTGGAGGTACTACTGTTGCTGCTGGTCCCGGAGGTGCTCGTACTGGCGGTACTGGAGCTGCTGGAACTGGGGGTGCTGCTGGGGCTGCTGGAGTTGGTCCTACTGGAGGTACTGCTGGAGCTGCCGGCGGTACTGGAGCTGCCGGTCCTGCTGGCGTTGGTGCTGCTGGAGCTGCTGGAGCTGCTGGAGCTGGAGCTGCTGGGGGTGTTGGCGCTGGTGGTTCTGCTGGCGCTGGTGCGTCTGAGGGTGCTGGAGTCGGCGCTGTTGGAGCTGGAGGTGCTGCTGGCGCTGGTGCTGCCGCTGGGGGTACTGGTGCTGTCCGTGCTGGTTCTGGAGGCGCTTCGCGGCCGCGGCCGTACTTCGTTTCGCTCCTTGAGCAGGTTCTTGGTCTCCCGCCCTCTACTGGTCCTGCTCCTCCCATAGAGTGTCCACAGCCTGTCCAGTCGCGGTCACAGTTACAGCCCGCCTCCCCCCTACCTGCTCCTTCTCCCTACACTGGTCCTACTGGAGGTCTTGCTGAGCGTCGTGAGCCTGCGTCTCGTCCTGCGTCGCCTGTTCGTGCTGCTCGCACTAGTGGTCGTGCTTCGCGTCCGCGTCCTCCTGCGGTCCCAGGCACACACCAGATGGCACTGCGTCCTTCCACTGCTCCTCTGCGTGTCCCGTTGCCGTCTCCTCCAGAGTCCTCTCTTCCTGTCCTTGCTGACCCGGAGTCTGACTCTCTTCGTGCTGCCAGTCCTACTGTCACGCGTCTCCTGGCTACTGTTGTCACCGACCCTTCCTTTGAGTCCACTGCTGCGTCTGCCTTGGTTGCTGAGCTTGTCGACTTTGCTGCTCGCTGTCGTCTAGACTACGCTGCTAGTCTTGTTGCTGAGTCTGAGTCTGTCTGTCCTCCGTCCGTCGGGGGTGAGTGTGCTCTTAGCACGGACGTCCTTGAGGACAGGCAGGAGGAGTTCCAGTGTTTTGCTGCTGCTTTGCCTCATCTCGTGTCCACGCTGATTGCCCCTGAGGGAGACCCGGATGCACCAGACATCCCGACTCCTCGATCGTACGCTGAGGCGATCGAGGGTCCCTACTCCTCACAGTGGCAGTCAGCCATGGACGCAGAGATGGCTTCCTGGAAGTCCACAGGCACCTACGTCGACGAGGTTCCCCCACCTGGGGCGAACATCGTCAGTGGCATGTGGATTTTCAGGGTGAAGCGGCCGCCGGGTTCTCCGCCTGTCTTCAAGGCGCGTTACGTGGCTCGAGGCTTCAGTCAGCGGCAGGGAGTTGATGCTGGTGCTTTAGTTGATGCTGGTGCTTCAGCCGATGCCGGTGCTTCAGTTGATGCTGATGCTTCAGCCGATGCTGGTTCGTCAGCCGATGCTGGCGCTGGAGTTGACGATGGTGCTTGAGTTGATGCTGGTGCTTCAGCCGAGGCTGGTGGTTCAGTTGGTGCTGGTGCTTATGTGGCTGACACTAGAATGTGGGCACATACATGTCAGAATGTTGTATTTGTATAGCCTGCGGTGGGGTACTCTATAGCGAGTACAGCCCAATTTAGGGTTTCCTATATGTACTCAACTGCTTGCTAGTGCAACCTCTCTTTCCTGTCATAACTTTCTTCTCGCTATTTTGAGATGCTATCAGAGCGAGTCGACCCTCTCGGGTCAATCCTGTGGATGGGCCCACCTACATCTTCCGCTGCTGTCCTTCCTATCGCGCGCCTCGGGCGCGCGACCTTTCCTGCCCTGCCGCGCGCTCGGGGTGCGCGGCGTTATTTTTCTTCCCGGCGTGCGCTTGGGGCGCGCGGCGGTTTTCTGCCCGCGCCGCCCTGCTCGTCACGCGACGCCCTGCCCTGCCCGTCGCGGCGCCCCCGGGGACCGCGCACTGCTTTTTCGTCGCCCGTCGCAGCGCCCCCAGGGACCCGCGCGCCGCCCCCCCCCTCCCGTCGCCTCGTCGCGGCGCCCTGGGGGCCCGCGCGTCGCTCCCTACCGTCGCCTTGTCGCGGCGCCCTGGGGGCCCGCGCGCCATCCCCTCCCATCGCCTCGTCGCGGCACCTTGGGGGCCCGCGCGCCGCCCCCTCCCGTCGCCTCGTCGCGGCGCCCTGGGGGCCCGCGCGTCGCCCCCTCCCGTCGCACGTCAAGGCGCCCTGGGGGCCTGCGCGCAGCCCCCCCCGTCGCCCGTCGAGGCGCCCTCGGGGGCCCGCGCGCGACCCCCCTCCCGTCACCCGCCGCGGCGCCCTCGAGGTACGCGCGCGCTGCCCCTCTGCAGCTCGCGAGCCGCCCCTCCAGCCCGCGAGCCGCCCCACCAGCCCGCGAGCCGCCCTTGCAGCCCACGTGTGCTGCCCTGTGGAGCCGCGCACCGCTCCCTGCCCTCGTGCAACTGCGCAGTGCCGATTCTGGGGGTGGCGGGTGTGTGTGCGTTGCCACTCGCTCCTCCTCCTCCTCCGTCTCCCACTATTGCAGCTGCCGCTAAGGGGGGTGGATGTGTGGGAGCCGGAGGAGTGGCGCTAAGGGGGTGCCGTGGGAGTGGAGCTAGGGGTGCAACAGTGGGTGTGTGAAAGGGGTGTGGGATAGCTGGGGGAGGTTGAGTGGAGGCAGCCGTCTTGTCGTCCGCAGCGCCAGTAGTCCGGAGGCTACAATCTCCGGTAGTCGCCAGTCGCCCGTGGGTCAGTTGCTCCAGCCGCTCAGTGTAGCCGCGAAACCAGTTACTCCTGAAGTCCGGGCCTTTGCTTCGGTAGCCACTGAGCCAGCCGCTACAGTGTGTCTGCAGCTTCAGTCGTCGCCTCCCATCTTCTCGCCCCCCGCAGTCTCTCCTCCTCCTCACTTGCCCTCTGTGATAGCCTCTAGCTTTGCTTATCATTGTGAACTATTGCTCTGCCTTCTTGTTGTGCTGATTACACCCCACTTTGGCTATGGGGGTGTGTCAGAATGTTGTGTCTAGCCTGCAGTGGGGTACTCTATAGCGAGTACAGCCCAATTTAGGGTTTCCTATATGTACTCAACTGCTTGCTAGTGCAACCTCTCTTTCCTGTCATAACTTTCTTCTCGCTATTTTGACAATACATAGATTGGACATAGTTGATCAATATTGGGCAAGGCATGCCTTTTATGCATGGCTTGTTTAAAGTCGGTGCAGGGCAATGGTGGCGCGCGACGCGCGGGGCAGCTGTGGCGCGTGACGCACGGGGCAGTGGTAGTGCGCGACGGGCAGCAAAGGCGCACACTTTAAGGGCGCGCGGCGGGCAGAGAACAAAATGGCACGCTAGAGGGGCGCGCCATAGGCAGCGGAAGGGGCAGCGGTAAGAACAGGCCTGAAATTTTTTCGTTCCCTAAACAAGCAGTCCTAAGGACCTAACGTGCTCTATACCATGTTGAGAAGATAGGCTATGATGAGTTGACTAAGGCAATGGAAAGTACAAGCAGAAACCCTAAAGGGTTATACTCTCTCATGAGTACCCCAATGTAGCCTACAAACATATATCATGTTTGGCACTGTCACCCTCGCTGCATCTGACATGACGAAGCTTGAGTTCGTGATGGGCTAAAACTCCAACTCAACATAGACGGGTTGCCGTGCCAATCACAGAGAGAGTAGCATTGCAGCTACCGCATGGCCCCGGATATAGGCGCAGTCCAATCAAAGGCGCCGGCGCTTCTATCTGGAGCATGGCACTTATGACCAGAACTCGATTATAAGCGCCCCCCCCACCCCCCCCCCCCCCCTTGTAAAACCATTATATATTATAAGCGCATGCATACGTTTTTTTTTTTTTTTTTTTTCAATCCGGATTTAGACGATAACGAAATTCAAATTTCCAGCAAGTCAACACTTATTTTTACTTTGTTTGACTTTCGAGGGCCTCACTGGTTGCGCGTCCAGCCAGGAGGAGCTGGCACATGGGCAAAGTGACGTGTAAAATCCCTGTGCACCTTCAGAGAATCGTCTACGCGCGATTCTGATTCAGGACGCTGTAAAAAATCGATTCGATTGAACTTACGAGACTGAAATGTACAATTTGGTGCGTTCAAGTTGTGTTTCAGTATTTGTCATTAAATGAGGGCCGACGCTTATGGCCGATACTCAATTACAAGCGCCCCCCCCTTTAAAAGAACCGATTTTATTTAAAACGAATATGCGCTACTATTCGGGATGATACGTCATGCTTTTATCCACCCGAACCCTGAAGCTTGAAGGGCCGAGTTTCGACCCAGACCTGCTAAATTCAGGGTCGTACATGCCGGGTTCTGTCAAATGTTGTAGTCCTAGTGATGTGTGTTATAGGGGGTACAACTATCAGGGTTAGGTTTATGTACCCCAACCAACCTTAGTAAAACAAACACTTTCATTCCTTACATGGTATCCGAGCAAAACACTGACCCGGTAAGTGGCTGCGGCCACAAGGCTGGTGGCGTAGTCAAGGCGGCGAGTAGAGGCAAACTCAGTGACTGCGGCAGTAAGAGCGGAGGCAGTGGACAGAGAAGGACGTGGGTCGGTAACAAGAGAGGCGAGAACGCGAGAGAGAACAAGACGGTACGTTCGTGACAGGAGTAGAGAGGGAAGCAGTGAGAGCCGACTCAGGAGGAGTAGGAAGTACAGAAGGAGACAAACGAGGTGGACTAAAACAAAACAGGGCAGTACGATGGTCAGATAAGGAAACAGGGGACGAGGGACGAGCACGAGGAGAGCGACGCGAAGGCCAAGTGTGAGAAAGAGGAGGGGACAAAGGAGGTAGAGAAGGAGGGAAAAGAGCTGGGGAGGGGTTAGGAGGAGGAAGCGGAGGACCAGAGACGGGAGGAGAGGGGGAGGAGGGAGGAGAGGGAGAGGGGAGACCGAGGGTCCGAAGACCAGAGACAGGAGGAGGAGGTGGCGGCTGCTGCTACTGCTGCTGCGGCTGCTGCTGCTGCGGCTGCTCTTGCTCCGGCTGCTCTTGCTCCGGCTGCTGCTGCTGCTGCTCCTCCAGCCGCTGTAGCTCCAGCTGCTGCCGCTCCAACTCTCTCTCCTCTCGCTCCAACTCCAGCTGCTCCTCACGGGCACGGCGAACACGGGCCTGGTGCCGGGTCGGGTAGGGGTGGGGGGGAGGAATAGTGTCCGGATAAGTGGTAGCCCAAGGACCGCTCTCCAAAGAACCATTCCCAGAGCCAGCACCACCAGAAGTAACAGGGTCCGTCCCAAGCTCTCCAGGTCCAGTAGAGGGTGCACCCCTAGTCGAAGCACCCCCAGGGACAGCTCCACTAACACCAGCTCCCCGAAGATTAGAGTCTCCTGCAGTCACGGGCTCAGCTCCAACTCCAGCACCCTTAGAACCAGGACCTCGCACAGGTACGCTCTCTGCGCCAACTCCAGCACCTCTAGAGCTAGCACCTCCAGGGTCCTTGCCACGAAAACCAGCTCCCGCAGGGTCTGCTGTAGGCTGGGAGGAGGACTGTGGGGAAGGGGACGACACCTAAGGGGCTACCGAGGGGGGAGGGGTAGTGTGTGACACACCTGACGGGGCGGGGTCAGGGGGGGGGGGGGGGCTGTACCGTAGGGGCAGGAGGGGGGGCGGGAGTCAGGAAGAGAGGGGGAGGAGGTACCCAAAGACCTCGACAGGGGTACCAGGTGTAGTAAGGAACGTCAACGAACGTCAACGGGGAAACCAAGGAAGACACAGGGAAGGGCGCGAGGGGAGAGCTTATCCGCGGAGGTGTCGCGAACAAGTGCCAAGCAGCCTTAGACACGAAAACGCGGCACAGCACCAGGGGACCCGGTCCAATGACTGGTCGGTGAAGCCTCTGGCCGAGAGACACGGAGCCAGAGGTTCAGTTGGTAAGCGGCGTACCGAACCGCTGAGCCGGGCTCTGGTCTCTACACACTTCACACGGGCCCCCGAGGGCAGTAGCCACAGCAGCGGCAGCGGCAGACATCTTCACCACCAGAGGTGTTGCGTGCATTTAGGTCTCGTTGACGCAGGTTCTCGCCTTGCATAGTCTTGAGTTCTCAACTTGCTTTGTTTGTACGTTTTATATATACCTCTGTGAGCTCTTGAACTGGTCTTGTGGCTCTTTTGCTTGTGCTCGGAGTGTGTGGTGACGTTATGATCCACACTGAGCTTTGTTTCTTTGTGACTGGTCTTGCGACCGTACACTTTTGGTTTTGCTTCACACCCCTCACTTAAACTATGGGGGTGTGTCAAATGTTGTAGTCTTAGTGATGTGTGTTATAGGGGGTACAACTATTATGGTTAGGTTTATGTACCCCAACCAACCTTAGTAAAACATTCATTCTTAACAGGTCCCCATATTTTTCTAGGAACCCTGAATCCAACCGATAACCCTCTTCAGGACATGTCACGTCCGAAATGTACCCTAACTACCCTAAATACTCTAATTAGTCTGCGTTTTCAGACTGTTCATCCACGGGGCCAAGCCAAGGCCATAAATCGTGTTAAAATACAAGAGAGATTCTTGAAGTGTACAAACATTGTACCGTCATCGCCCGGATATAAGACATACATGTCTTATCTTATACACTAAAAAAAATGCTTGGGTTATCTTGTATTTGGGGAGGTTTTGGGTGTCTTATAAGTCTTATAAATGGAAACTTTTTTAAACTACTTCAAAATAATTTCACACATATTGAAAAGAGTTTCTCATTATGAGTGTGGAGGTTGCGCAGGTGCCACTTCGGCAACCATTGTTAGGGACGCCACGTCATGGAGAATACTTGCAGAGGCGAATTTGGTAGTACGTGAGTCAGCACGTGGCAGAATTCGCATGTCTCAAGGGTAAAAATGTACGCGGTACTTCAATTTTCACTATAATATATTGCAGTTTTGATTATAAGACACATATGTCTTATCTCGTACACACAAATATCGTCATACCCCGGATATACCCCCATGGGGGGCAATAATAAAACATGTTTTTTTAGGGGGGTGGGCTTATAATCGAGTAAATTTATAAGCGCCGGCATTTATAGAATGACATATATGTTTTTTGTATTTTTTAACACCAAACTGAAGATCTCGTGCTTGCCTTTTCAATCGAGTCGAAGTTACACGGGGTCGTCTGTGAAATTCTCGCGCGCGCAGGGAGATACACCCAATCTGACTCACATCCAGCTCCTGACAGCTCCTGACAGCTCCTGCTGACTGGACCCGAATCCAGTGCAGGGTCCGAATGTGAAGGGAACCGAATCTGCAACACATCTGCCTGCTAAAGTAAAAATCGTTACAGCAATTTGAACACATTTCAAAAATTTTAAGTTTACGTGCGCTTATGGTAAAACAAGTTTTTTCAGGGGGTGCGCTTATAATCGAGCAGGGGATATAAGCGCCACACGCCAATTAGAAGCGCCAGGCGCTTATCCGAGGGTGGCGCTTATATCCGGGGTATGACGGTAGGTGTCTTATAATGAGGCTAGCCTGTTTATAAGAGACACCCGTATAATAGACAACCCCTGTCTACTATTCAACACTGTCTTATATCCGGGTGATGACGGTACTGGTACAAGCCGTAACAAGCCACAAATAGTGCAACCAACGATTATTGATAAACCTAGTCCCTCCCTAGACAAACCCCAAACGTTTTCTAATCAAGCAATGTTCTGAGGGAAAAGCACATGTAGGTAAGAAAAAACCTGGTAAGGCTACCGGTATTTCAGACTTGAGTCCCATAACGCAATCCAACCCACAACACTCAATACAAAATTAAGGCCTAACAGATATATGCTTCACATTACAAACAACAGGAGCAAGAGGGTTGCAATGGCTGTAGCAGCACCGGAGAGGTTGATGGCAGCAGCAGTGAGCGTGCAAGGGGCAGATGCCGAGTGGGACTTCGGTGCTGGCACTGGAGCCGAACCTGACCCTGACCCTGCAGTTGATGCTGGTGCTGCAGATGATGCTGGTGCTGCAGTTGATGCTGGTGCTGCAGTTGATGCTGGTGCTGCAGTTGATGCTGGTGCTTCGGTTGATGCCGGTGCTTCAGCCGAGGCGGGTGCTTCAAGTGATGCCGGTGATTCAGTCGATGCCGGTGCTTCTGTGGGTGCCGACACTGAAATGTGGGCATTTGCATAGATTGGACGTAGTTGAATCATATTCTGCAAGAAACACCTATCCTGCCAAGTAGCAAGACTTGTTTGAAGTCGGTGTGGCATCGCTCTTGTGTGTGTGAAAGTGTGTGCGCGTGCATGTGTGTGTGTGTGTGTGTGCGTGCGTGCATGCGTGCGTGCGTGTGTGCGTGTGTGTGTGTATGTGTGTGTGTTTATGTTTGTGTGTGTCTGTGAAGTCATAGCGGAAAGGAGGCTCACATGTGCGGGGCATGCATGAGGAGCAGAAGGAGGAGCAGAGGCGGCAAAAGCTGGTGGTGTTTCTCTGCTTCACCAGGCACTTGCTGCCCTCTTGAGGGCAAGTCAGCCCCGTGCCTGAGACGTTCCTGGGGGCGAGGTGGGGAGGAGACGCATGGTAGAAGGGAGGCAAGAATACACAAGTGAAAAAATGTGGATAATGTCCAAGATTTTTATAGAAACCCATCCTCTGAGCCAGGAATACGTAAAGACAAGAAAAGGTCAAAGTCATGGAGAAGGAAAGTGTCCCTTGAGCCGAATGCTTCATAGCAACACACATTTCGACAATGTATGAGAAATGATTATGTCAGTCAGAATGCGTCCTGTGACTTTAATTGGATACTGCATGCAACGTCCGTTCGGTTCGCTTTTGGCAGAGCAATTGAACGATTGAGACAAGAAGGATGATGTAGCATGTGCCATTAAGGAGTGCATACCAAAAAGAGGCCAGTCAACACATCTCTGGTGCTATTGATTCGAATAGTGGGGATACGAGATGTGCTTGTGAGATCCAAGTAGGAAAGGAGTAAGCCATACGAGCATTGCCAGGAGGGCAGCCACGTTTAGGTTTGTGGAGGACGGGGACATGTTGTGCTACTCACAGAAACATAAAATCCCCAAATCCCCCCAAGCTCGCTGGTATGAGGCCACTCAAGTTGTTGCCTCCAAGGCCCCTGCCATACCATGCCACACGTGCATGCCAGCAAACCGAGTGAATCAGCTTCTTGCAATAATGTACGAGAGAAGCCTTGGTGCGAGTCCACTTTGTGGAATGCAGCAAAACGTGCTGCCTCAGCTGATGCTGTCAGCCATGCTATGCCCCGACACGACCCAATTCTCAAGGCAGCATCCGTGCCTTCTCAGACGTCCCAGTTTCACAACAGCACCCTGCCTCGTGCGCACAAGGGCTGTCTTCAGCTCACAGGTGTTCCAGCCTTTGAAGGCGGGAGATGGATTCAGGGAGGGAGCCATTGAGCTGGTTGTCACTTATATCACTGGGAATAGTGTGGGACATGGTGGGTGGTTGTGGGAAGAATGAGGGGAGAGATTGGAAAGGTGGGTGAGGGGAGGCGAGGGGAATCAGGATAAAAAAACGTGGCACAGATAACAAGTGGCTTCCATGCCCTCAGAGACATGCGTTGCTGGGAGTGTGGCTGCTATATCATATCTGGCCTTGTTAAAGGGGAACAAGCATGGTCTCTGAGGGCATGGTAAGCCACACTCCCGGCAACGCATGTCATGGCTAGATATGATATTGCAGCCACACTCCCAGTGCTATGCTATAACATATCATGGACTCAGTGCTCTGCAATATCATATAATGGACTCAATGCTCTGCTATATCGTATAATGGACTCAATGCCCTGCTATATCATATAATGGACTCAATGCTCTGCTATATCATATTATGGACTCAATGCTCTGCTATATCATATAATGGACTCAATGCTCTGCTACTCATATCATGGACTCAATGCTTTGTAAGCGCCATGACATGATATATCAGAGCACTGAGTTCTGTGGAGGCGAAAGCAGAAGGAGGGAGCCCCTGGAACTAGTTGTGAGCCATGGCGTTGGAAAGAGCACATGGGCAATGGTGGATGGAATAGATAAGATGGTAACATGCATCAAAAGCAACGTGCTGCAGTGAGGTTTGAGCCATCGAGTGGCCATTGTTAGCATAATGTGAAATTTAATAAACCAGTGTGTTCAAACACGTGTGTGTCGGATACAACCTTTGTGGCGGGTCCTCCTAACGCAAGTAGCTGTGGTTTGTCATTCCAATCAAAACTGTCCCAAGCACTACAAACGTACTCATTGTCAACGGGAGTGGTGTGTGGCCCCGTCCTCGCCTGGGCGGTGCCGACCTTGTGGTCGGATGTGCGGGGGTTGAAGCCGACCTGCAGCAGTGGGCACGGGGGCCACTGCAAGGGCGCCGAGCTGGAGGGCTCCTGGCTGGGGGGAGCCGAGCAGGAGGACGCCGTCCTGGACGCCTGGTTGGCGTCCTGGACGCCTGGACGGCTTCCTGGGAGGCCGGACGCCGACCTGGGCATCGGCACGGCTACCCGGGCGCCTGGTCGACGTCGTGGGCGTCTGGTTGGCGTCTTGGGAGGCTAGACGCCGCCCTGGACGTCTGCAAGGCGCCCTGGCATCTGGACGCCGACCTGGGGGTTCGGACGGTGTCCTGGGCGCCTGAACGCCGGACTGGGGACGCCGGGCATGGGTGGCCGGCTACGGACTGCGCTGGCCCACCAGGCGTGGTTGCCCGGTCGACCGGGATACCGGGCGACGAACGCGAGTGTCGCCGGGGTGGAGTCTGCGAGGCCGACCTTGGGGGTGGTATCCCAAGGTCAATGTGGCTGGTGGGCGCAGACGCTGGCGTGGAGTCTTCCCAGCATCTGCGCTGTGCTCGTGACAAGGTGTGGAGCGCTAACCAGCTCCATGCACCTGCGAAGCAGGTGCACCGTTGTCCTGCGGATGCAACGCTGTGTAGCCGACTTGCTGCAGCGTTGGCACACCATGGACTTGCAACGTTGGCGAACCGCTACTCTGCAACGCTGGAGCGGTGCGAGCTATGCTGCGCTGGAGCGCGGTCGACCGTGCTACGCTGGAGGTCGACCAGCAGCCAAGCTAGCTCTGATGTAGTCTGTGATGTCAATGCTGTTGCCATCATTTTTGTCCATCTTTGCTAGTGAAACTCTTGCAAAATCTCCCCGTGAATGTGTAAGCAAGGAACACACAAGCAAACGACTAAGGAACGCAAAGATCACACGAGCACCCGTGCCTGACCCGTAGTCTAGCTCCCGTTGCTAAAGTTATCTCCGCACTCATAACCCTATCTCGTGGGCCATCTTATCACCTAACTTATTTTGTCTCCACATTGGTATGACTGCTCTCCAATTCCTTTGATCAATGCAGCGGTCTACGAATTCCCTCAGCCACAGCTGCATGCTATCTAAGAGTCTCCCTTCCTACTGCCTCTTGGTTGTCATTTGCATTGTGATATCTCAAGAGACCTTGCAGGCAGAACCTGAGGGTCGATATCTCAAGTTGTCTAAGTGAACTCACCTTGCCTTCACTTGCCGCTCCTTACCTTCCTCATCCCACAAGGACATTTTGATGGGATGAGTGTCAGCACCCACAGTGACGCCACGAGCTTACAGGGAGGTCCGGTACTCACAGGGTTCTCAGGTACTCCAGGGTCCAGATGCTAGGAGGAACAACGCCAGTGAACTGGTTGTGGGAAATGTCACTGTTGGCACAGGTGCGGGAATGGGAATGGAGGAAGGGCTCGCAGTATGTACAAAAGGTAATATTCACAGTTGCAAATACACAACACTCGATGTCGTCAATCAGGTGAAAACGAGGCAGCATACGCTTTAGGATGTGCACTTCCCGCCCTTTTTCCACGCTGGAGATAGCAAATTCTATGTGCGCATACAGAGAATGGAGGTCTGTGGAGCTGAGAGCAGAAGGAAGAGGCCCCTGGAGCTGGTTGTGAGCCATGTCACTGAGAAGAGCGCACGGGTGATTACGGAAGAATGTGAAAAGTCAGTAACATACATCAGAAGCAACGTGCTGGAGTGAAGAATGAGCCATCCAGCAGCCCATGGAATGTTCAAAGACAAGCCGCCAGAATGCACGTGAATGATTTTCCACCTATTTTTCTTGCCACATGCAATGCGCGATCCCACGGCTAGATGCATGCCCACCATCCTGCTAGCATGCTCGGCTCTTGACCACGCCAGAAGGGGTAGGGTGGCACGGCACAAGAGGACAGAGCATGGCACATGTCAGAACAGCATGGCTCATCAAGGCACGGCATGACATGTGGTTGGTCAGTCTAATAGCAACTTTCACCAATCGTACCAACAACGGAACCCCACACCAGTGGAATGGGCATCACCCCACAACAAATCTCAAGTGACCTCGCAGGGCAGCACCTGAGGGTCACAACTCAGTTTCGCAAGCCATAGTCATTCCGACGTGCTGTTGAGCTCACCTTGGAATCATGTTCCACTCTTTAACTTCCTCGTCACACGAGGCTCATTTGATGGGACAAATAAAAGGGACATCAGGCACTCACAGGGACGTCAGGCTGGTCAGGGCCCAAATGTTGCGAGGAAAAACGCCAGAGAGATTGTTGTGGGAAATGTTGCTGTCAGCACAGGAGACCAACATTGGCAAGGAAACGCCACTGTTGTTTGGAGGACAGGACGAAATATCTGAAACAGTTTGTCACCAACTCAAAAGCAAGAACAGAGGATGCCTCTAAGAACTACAAAGAGATCAGGGACATTAGGACAGCTATTTTTGGTGGGAGGGGTCCCGTGAAGTTGTTGTGTGAGAGGTTGCTACACGCAATCAAGATAATGGATTGGATGCAATGAAGCCTATGCCTTGCGTGCAATGAAGTGTATGTGGCTTGCATGCAATGAAGGGTATATGGCTTGGATGCAATGAAGGTTGTATGGCTTGGATGCAACGAAGTGTACGTCTTGTTTGAAATTATTGGAGTGTGAACAGCTTCTGGAGGCACCGTTGCCTGAAAAGGAAAGAAGTAGTTTGTGAAACATCATTGAGAAGCCCATGAGACTTGATTGAGAATGCGTTACATGTCTGTAATGTAATTTCCCGCATTCAAGAGGTTAGAGGGGAAGAGTCCAGTGAAGCTGTTGTTAGACACATCACTGTGGAGGAGGAAGGGCCGTACGGGAAGGTGAGCAATAAAGCATGAAGGCAGTGATTTGGGCGAGGATATAATATGGGATGGGGTAAGAAACACAGGAACGAAGAAGGAAGATTTAGAAGAATTTGTGCATCTTGGTAAACTGCTGAATGAGCACGTCACACAAAGTCCATTTGCCTTTTGATTTCACATGACACCCAAGACACCTATGGTATTTCATCTACGAACAACAAATGGACACATGCAGAGAGACAAAAGAAGTTACAGAGACATGCAAACAGAGAATAACGGAATCTGACTGTACTTTGGAACAGAGAGTTGTACCTTATATATTGATGAGTTTCGTCGAGACTGATGTGCAACTTCGATTTAAACGTACCACTTGGATATCTATGAGAAGCTTACAGCCTTTCGAGATTTATGTTGGGGTAGGATGGAAATGGGCCTGAGAAGTTGCATGATGCGGCATATAGCATCCTAAGGACAGAAGATGAAAAACGTGTTGGAGAGGGGAAGAAAGAAGGGGGGATACTGAGGTGGGGATGGGAGGAAAGGGGGATTGATTTGTGGGTATAGGTTAAGAGGGTAGGGATATAAAGGAAGAATGAAGGTAGAGTTATAAACCTTGGAATTACGATCATCCAAGTTCAAGCAAGTGGGACGAGCAGGAGATATACAATTTGAAAATATTAACATCCGATACAACCATTGCTGATTCACATATCGAACAATGATGTACTACATCTTGCGCACTCACCGTAACTGACCAGTCGAGGACGTTTTAAGGAGCACATCCAAGCCTCCACTAAGAGGATTGTAGCTGAGGTCTCTGTGGGGGGCATGAGAGATGGTTAGCATGGCAAGCAAACACTGGTGATGAGGGCAAAGGTGGAGAGGGAGACACATGCAGTGTGATGGATGGAGAAAAAGGGACGAAGCGCCTGGAAGTGGTTGTTAATGCAACCCCTTGGCTGTTCTGCACCTGTTGTCTAGTGGTTTGGGCGGGTGTTGGTCATTCATACACAGATTAGTGTGTATGTGCCCAACCATGAGTGATGGGGAACAGACAGGTATGGGAGAGAGAGTGAGTCATCAAGCAATTACAAGTGTTTTCATAGATTAATCATACATCGTGCCTATACTATAAAATACACACTCTGCCCGAACTGCTTGTGATCTTCCGTGGCTGAGGAAATCAACAGCCGGCGCTGACGTGATGGTGATTGACAGGCGGCCCACAGCACGGACCAGCTACAGCAGCTCAAGGACAAGCACCCGCTGCCGACACTCCGGCAGTCGCTGCTGCCCCATCGCCTCCCTGTAACCTGACTCCTCAGGTGTGCTGCGTTGGCTTTGTCCTGACCGCACCCATGCCACAGCCAGTCGCTGTGGTGTGTGCAGCGATGATAGTGCCTCTGCTCCGCAACCCTGTCAAATAGGGGGGTCCCCATCGAAGGGGGGAATCCCTATCTACCTCGAAGGCAGCCTGCCTGCACTCATCTGTAAACCCTATAAGGTCGTTTCTTCAACTCTTCTGGATTCAGGAATTTGTTTCAAAGTGGGCCTCACTCAGCTTGCTCGAGCCATTGGCGGCAAAGGGCTCACACTTCATCCCAATCGGTCATGTCAACCTGATATGACGCACTCACTATGTGGAATCGCCTCTGAGACCGCGATTGCTGGCCTTGCATGGCAGCTTTGTGTTCTCCTGAGCAGCCAAGACATAGCACAGTGCGCGGTGAAAGCTGCTGCCTGGTGGAGGAGACAAGGCGGGTGATTCGCAAGGGGTGCGGGGTAGTGGACCCGGTACTTGCAAGGGGGCAGGGCGGCACATCTCACATGGTATAGATGTCGCCATTGACGCGCACGGATCCTTTAATGTTGTTGTGGCTCAGCTTGCTGCAAGGGACAGGGAAGGACGGAAGAGGTGGGAAAGGGTGGAAAGATTTCAATCATATACTGGTGCACCACCGTCCAGCTTTGTCAACTGTTTTCCCATGCATTGAGAGTTGCTGACATTCTGGGAGGTTCTGAAACTTGATTTTTTTTAAGGAACAAAACAGTAGAACGCAAGCGTGACATGAGCAAGCATCACCTCGGCCCGTGACTTCACCTGAGCCCGTGACTTCACCTGAGCCCGTGACTTAGGTTCGAGTCATTTGGACTCGCAGATTGAAGCCAAACTAAATTGATTACCTGACCTACTTAACAGGCAACCCATCTAATGATGTGAGACAGCACCCGATTTGAGCCACCCTAAACTTCACTCAGGTCACTTGACACGCTGAATTAACGTTACATTCACCCCAGTCCAGTCCATAACTCATCGACAAAAACAAACTTATGTCAACTTGACTTGACTCTTTCGTGTCCGTTTTCTCAAAAGCCCAGCTTCTTGGTCACGTCATCGGTATCAAAACTGACTAGCTTATTGCAGGTCAAGTCCCAGAACTCTAAAGCAACATCACCCATCACTTCCTCTCTTGAATGATCCTTCGCATCACCGAACAACAGCAAAAGATAAGTGCCATAAAAAAACCCCTAGTCTGAAGCATAGGGATCCAGTTGCTCCTAGTAGAGCATCTGTCTTGCCTCTTTGCACAGTGCGCACCAGCCCTTGCAGGTGAGGCGGTCTTGGGAGGAGATGGGGTCATCGACGGTGATGGCACTGATGCAGTCTCACCAGTGTTGGGTGGGGGCTGGATAGATGGATGCAAGAGGCGGTATACTAGCAAGAGAAGGGTGCTTCCTCGTGAAGTACGAGCCCCTATTCCAGGTCAAGGGGCACTTGCTCCTATGAGACTGGTCAGCTCCCGTGCAGTCTTTTACCTTCACCACTCGTCCCCTCTTCTTCCCCCTCTCTCCCCCCGGCCAGGGCTTCATGGGTCTTGTCGCGGAGGGCATTGACATGGATCTCGCTGGAGCGTGACACTCCAGTGCTGGCGGTACTCAATGAGGAGTTTGGACACTTCCTAAGAGGTGGCATCACCGGGTGATGGGTAGCCATATGTTATGACCGCCAGCACGTTCAGGTGAGAAAAGTTCTCTTTTCAGGTTGCTGCTATTCTCGCCTCTCCGCCGATCCAAGTTCACATCGTGCGAACTCAACCTGGTAGGAGATGGGGTTCGTGACGGAAAAAACGCACATCCGAAATTCTTCGGTGTCGGAATGACGGATGGCGACACCCGCCTTTAGGTTCTCAACCGGGGACTAGGTTGTAGTCTCATTGTGCACTGCGTAGCCTGCCTCCGCGGCAATTCTGGCGCGTTCATCCTCAACTCCCCTTTTTCGCAAGGCGGTCGTTTGGGAAGGTCGTTCAGTAGCGGCAGTCAAAGTGCCTCCGGACTGGCGAGGGGGGGCCAAGGCGGAAGGATGCTGCAGCGGAGAAATGAGGAGGGCCCAATCGGAGAGCGGGTATAAGGGGGAGCTCAAACACCCGGTCTCACACGCTGAGGCCGAGGAGCGACTATTCTCTGTGTGTGGCCGCACAGAGGGTTGAGTGCTACGGAGAGTCATGAGCTGAACGACGAGGGAGAGCACATGTGGTACGAGTGATTGTAGCGTTTGCATATAATCTCTCTACTTGCACATTAACGGGGAGAATCGACAAGAGTTTTACAAGGAGAAGTTGAGTACACAATGATGCAAAAAGCAATAGCAAAGGTGACTATATCTGAGGCCTAGTAACCTAGCACACAGGCAGGTCGACCTCCAACGCAGCACGGGGGGTTGCATGCCAAGCCAAAACTGCAAGTCGGTGACCTAATAGCACCGCACCTGTGCGGCTCGCCAACACTGCAGCAAGGCGGCTTGTCAGTGTTGCAACCACGGCTTGGCGCACGTGCGCGCCCACTTCGCAGGTGCGAGTCGATGGTTTTGCACATGGTGCACCGTTGCGAATGTGCCACGTCGCCCATGTGCTGATAGTTGCGCGGACGTCGCCCAGGTTACATGGTCGACCAAGTAATGTCCCTAGTGCTCGGATGTCGGCGGCCTCCGGTCGACGAACCCCTTAGTCGACCAAAAAAGTCAAAGTCGGCCGCCGGCTTCCCTCTCGTCGGCGGCTTCGCATCGGTCCCACGGAAGTCGACCAAAGTTATGTCGGCGACGACCACTGACAGCAGCCCGCTTCACCTCCCGCACACCCGACTATCATGTCGGCTTCGCCCAAGCAAGGTTGGGGCCATTGCCTGTCAACACCCTCCTGCCCAACTAACGCTTGGGCATCACACACGAGGTCCACCCAGAACCTTAGGGGTAGTATACGAGGGGATAGTCGTCGGTGTGCACACCCAGCACAGCACGCCAGTCACCCACGAGCCATGCTAAAGGGCATGGCGCCTACTGATGCACGCAGTCGTCCCCGTTGCCAACGTAAACCATTCATGCGATGGAACACTGGTTGAAAGCCGAAATGTGCAGCGTCTTCGTCAGGAAGTCGGCCGGGTGCTCGGTGGTCAGCGTGCCTCCATGCCAACTCTGCTGGCCGCAATGTACCCCGACGTGGTAGACGAGAGCATCGCACACTTGATGTGCTGATTTGACTAGGAGACAGTGGCGCCGCCGAAGTTGAACACGTAGCCGTTCATGCTGCTGCGATTCTACTTGTCACGGGCGTTCCAGTGTCCGCGACCGCCGGCCTCCAGCGTTGGCGAGATCGTCAGCTCCACCATGCCAACCATAGAGCAAGAGGCCTCTCCATTGCCTCGTGCCTTGCCATTGGAGGAGTCGGCATCCTTGTGCAGCTGATCGTTCCAAAGCTGACGACCACTGCCTCTCTTGTGGTCGTTGTCGTCGGAGTCTTCGTTGTCGAGACACTCGTACGAGAGGTGGTCGAGGTTGGTGGCCTTGTAGGTTTACATGATGAACCCTCCAGGCTTGGTGGCCGGCGTCCACCCAAAGTCAACAAGGATTCAATTCAATTTGCACCAGCGGCGAACAGCGCTGCAAGATGACAATGAACGTTAGCAGGTGAAAGGTGCGGAATTCAGGCAGGAGCTTGACATCTGCCTTGTTCGGCATTCCTACGTTGCGGTGAGCAAACGGCTTCAGCCTAGTGATCTCCAGCTGCAAGTCAATGGACTCCAACCGAGGTTACCACAGCGTTAGTGATTGCCGCGTCCCTGAGGTATCGAAAGCCATTCCCAAGGGCCCTCCTCCCACTCCGTTTTCGCAGCGGCAAAAAAGTTCCTCAAAGGCAGCCTAACTATTAAGGTTTCAAGTAGACTTGAGCAAAAATCCCGGATGGGTCAGGCCGGCCCGACCTGACCCAAGAAATTCGCATGGGTCGAGTCAAGGAGTTTGTCAGACTGCCCCGTGCGGGTCGACCTGAATCAGCCCAGCCAATAACCCGCCCCGGAGGCCCAACTCGGGTCAGACCGAGCCGGGTTGTTTGCCCGACATTGGCCCAATTCGAAGTCGGGTCAATGTTGGGGAGAGTCGGGTCAGGTCAGACCCGACCCTATTTCGACACAAGGGGGATGCAGAAACCTAACAAATTTGAAGTCGAATATTTTTTTTTCCCTCGACAACAGTCCCTTCCCCACGATCATTTCGTCCAAGACGTATGTCTCCCAGGAACTACTTCTTTGATTGCAACGGTAAATCTTCACATTGACTGACTTCTATAACTATATGGTTTTCAAAAAATTTCCTCTCAAAGAAACCGTAAATACAAGTCTAGAATTTACAGAAAGTGATTTGGATTAGGGGAGGAAAGCGACCAATTGGGCAAAACATTTCTTGTTCTGCAGAGGAGGAACACGACCAGTTCAGTAAATACTCCAGGGCATAGTCGCGCCCTGCAGTAAAACATCGCACCAAACTGGACACGGACATAGGGACGGGTACGGACGTAAAACATCTCTTGCTCTCTCAAAGCACTAATTTTCTGGCACCGAGCAAAATAAAGAGGAGGAGAAGCCTCATGAAAGAATTTTTGTGGCACACCCCTTACCCAAGGACCTTATATACTCCTCCCTTGCTCACGTCCACATACCCTCAATCCGCCCAGGACTTACATATTTTCCACAGAGATGGCAGTAGGCATGGTGGTGAGGTGATTGTGGGAGAGGTCTCTGCACACAGTGGAGGGCACGCAGTGAGGGCAGGTGGAGAGGAAAGGATGTGGAATCGAGAAACAAGGGTGGAAGTGCTTGACTGCTACACGGCTAAGGGATGTGCGATTCGGAACAGCTATTCGGAGGAGGAGCACAAGGCGGGTTTGTTGAACATAACGTGGATGTGGAATCGAGAAACAAGGGTGGAAGTGCTTGACTGCTACACGGCAAAGGGATGTGCGATTCGGAACAGCTATTCGGAGGAGGAGCACAAGGCGGGTTTGTTGAACATAACGTGCACGACGCATGTCGTAACAGGGTGGTGTGAGATTATCTGAATCCTCACACAGCCTTCGCTATCAAGAGCAAAAAGCAGCACAAAGAGATCCCCTAGTAACCGAAAGAAACGCATACATACATTCCTGAAGCAGCAGCACCAGAAGAATCCGAAGGGATTTTTGAAGAAAAACTGCCACGAGAGGAAAAGGCATAGTGAAAGAGCCTAAAAAAAAAATTCACCAGCTGATTCCGTTGGTTGTCCCTTGTATGCTTATGAGGAAAGGTGTGTGTTACAAACTCACATGGTCTGGAGGAATGTGCGAGTGGCAGGAACGGCGCCGGTGAGATTGTTGTAGGAGAGCCCCCTGTGTTGTGTGGAGGCAAGCACGTGTGGGGAGAGGCCAATGCATTTCAGTTGACTCAAAAGGCATGCATGGACTTTTGAATCATGGCAATGCAACTCTGTGCGGTAAATTGTCGTTCCATACGAGGGAGAGGACTTGAACAGTGCAGGGAAAGCTTCAAGCTATTGGCTGCTCGCGATTTTGCAACTCAGTTATTATCTTCATAGCTGGCTCAATGACGTTCTTTTGCACGCTGATTTGGCCTGAAAAGCATGGTGAAAAAAAACAACACAGTAAAATTTCCAGGTGCTTATAGATATTTCAGTTCAGTGAGCTTGGAGATGCCGGCAGGGATGCTTCCTGTGAGGTTGTTGAAATAGAGCTCCCTGGTGGGGCCATTTCCAGGGGGGAGAGAAGTTGGCGCTGCCTTGTAGGAAACAACAGGATGAACCGCCTTCGCATATCTATCCCTTCTCCAAGTTGGGCCTCGCAGCCTGCTACATCAAAATCTGGTGCTCTTAACCTGGTGCTCTCAATTCGCTGCTCACAACCTGGTTCTTACAACTTGATGCTTTTGCGTTTGTGTGGGGAGGGGATGACCAAGAAACCGAGAGGAGAGTGGGTGGGAAGGGAGGCGTACAGGTCAGTGAGGGCGGTGAGGGCGGAGATGGTGGAGGGGATCGAGCCAGTGAAGCCATTCAGACCGGCCCGCCTGGATGTGGAAGAGGAGGGGCGGGGTTGGTGCGGAGGAGAGGAGAGCTGGACGAGTTGCTGGTTGGCTGGTGGGCAAAGCAGTGGGTATAGTGGCCAGCCGGGCAAACAGGAATAGAACGGTGGGAGCGGCCTGAGCAGCTCAATACGTCAAACCAAAATCATGTGCTCTTGACACGGTGGATGGCTCACAAGGTTTGCAGCCTTGTGAACGCCATCCATTCAATGGGGAACGGTGCAGAGCGGTGGACATTAAAGTTGCCAGTGACGTCCCTGCAGTGCGGGTCAAGGGCAGGAGGGTGGCGAGGAAGGCATGGGCACAGGCACTATAGTGAGCTCTTGTCGGTGAGGATGGAGATTGGAGGAGGCGCAGGGCACTCTAGTCAGGTTACTCTAGGCACAGGGCATGCATTTGAATGTAGGAGATTTTTTAGTCGACTCAAAAGGCACGCATGCCCCTTTGAGTTGCGGTAAATGCAACCTAGTGCAGTGGATGGGGAGGGAGGACTTGAACAGTGGGGGAGGCACAGGGCACGTTAGTCAGAGGACCAGGGAGGCACAGCACAGGGCAGTACGGCATGTGGAAGAACAGCGCATGGTCACATAGTGAATGTTAAACCCATAAAAGGGACGTGCATGCGCCTCTTTTCCCAAGTGAAGCAATTGCAAGGTACGACAGAACGTGTTGACAGTTGGGGGCTGAGTGGGGCGAGGGGCTGTTGGTGCCACGTACAAATAGGCGAGCCTGGAGAGTGAACTGATCCATTGCGGTAAGCGGGTGATAGGAAGGAAACTAAGATCACTGCCACAGATGGAAGAACAGAGAGGGGAGAGAGGATTGGCACAACCCCAAGCTCCTTGTTCAGTTCAACTATGGGCATGTCTTCATGGTTCAATAATAGGATCGATGAACCCTTGAAACAGAAACGTGTATGCATCCTCCTATGTCTTGATGGTTTGATAATAGGACCAATTAACCACTAGAGGAAAGACCTGTATGTGGGATGGATAAACTGCTTCTGATTTCAATTGGATCATAATAATGTGGTGCAAGCACATGCCCAGAGCTACCAAGAATGTGGCACTATCATGGTTGTGCTTCGTTGGTTACTGAAACAATGCATTAAACATGGCATGGGCCCAGCGACAGCGTGGTGGTTACTCAAGAGACTTACAGGAACCCAAGTTTATTAAGGGCAGAGAGAGAGGAAGACAGCTCTCCAGGCGCAACGTTAAGATTCATGAGAGAGCTGAGAATAAGTGAGAATGTAAGAGAGAGCAGCATGTTGAATCTCAATGCAAGTGAGAGGATGAAACTCAATGCTCATGTAGACACACAAAATCTAGGGAGGTGAGTGAATGTGAGTGGGCGAGGCTTTGCGAATGACGCACGGGGAAGTGCCACGTTGAATGTGGGTGAGTGAGGGACAGCAGCAGGCGGGGAGCCACTTGGCTGGGTGATTTGCTTGCAGAAGGAGTCGATTCCATTGACCAATGGAAAGGAGCACTCGTTGGTCAAGCGAGAAAGGAAGGCGGGAAGGGATGGATGAGAAGGGAGGAGAAGTAAAATAGAGATGAGTGAGATGAAAGTAGGCGAGTGAGTGAAAGGAGAGCAGAAGGCGGGTAGGGATGGGTGGGAAAGTGGTGCGGATGAAAGTGGAGCATATAGGAACTGTAGGCGAGTGAGTGGGGCAAGACACGAGAAGTCGTCCATGGAGCCTTGCATCACAGGGGAACTCATGGAAGACTGAGTCAAGAGAATGCTGCAGGGGGAGATCACGTCGCCATACTTATCGGCCCAGGTGAAGATGAGGAAGGAGCGCACACTGATCGAGGAGGTGCAGTTCAAAGGGTCGTGCCACAGAGGCTCTCAAGCGGTGCTGTCGGCGGCGTCGGAGTACTTCGCGGAGGCTTTCAAGGCGGAAGCGGCGGAGCCACAGTCGGGATGCCTCGACTTCAGGGTGGACAGGAAGTTGCCAGCGGAGGCGGCGGACAGACTTAAGGCTCCATGGACAGAACCGGAGGTCAAGGCGGCTTTGGGCGGGCTCCCGAAGGGGAAGTCGCCAGGTCAGGACGGTCTGCCGGCAGAGCTGTTTGTCGCCCATTGGGACCTGCTAGGGAGCAGCTTTATGGGATAGGTCAGGAAGTTTGAAGCGACGGGTAGGCTGCCGGACTCATTGACAACGGCGGTAACGGTCCTACTGCACAAAAAATGAGAGAGGGATCTGCTTACGAATTACAGGCCGATTTCGCTGCTCATCACGGTGTACAAGGTCTTTGCCAAGGTGCTAGCGAACAGACTCAAACAGGAGCTGCACCACATTATCTCGAAGGAGCAGCACGGCTTCATACCGGGTCGCAGCCTGGCAGATGCGGTGGCGGTGGTGGCGGATGCCATAGAAGCGGCGGACAACGACGGCGAAGACTGGTATTTTCTGCTCGTAAATTTCCACAAGGCCTACGACACGGTGTCATGGAGTTTCCTTTTCAAAACGCTAGAGAAGCTCGGTTTGCCTGCGCAATTCGTTGGTTGGACGGAAGGTCTGCATCGGGGAGCAGGGACAAAGATGGCGATTAACGGCTGGATTGGGGAGAAAGTGGAAATGCAAAGGGGAGTGCGGCAGGGATGTCCCTAAGCGCCCTACCTTTTTCTGTGTGCCCTGGAGCCACTGTGCACGGAGATAGGGAGACGCGGCCTGGGAGTCAAGGCGGAAGAAGGTGAAGCAGTGTCGTATGTGGAGTACGCGGATGATACCTCGCTGATCCTCAAGGGTGCAGAGCAACTGCGTGAGGCGGCAGCGGCGCTGGAATGGTTCGGGGAGCTGTCTGGCCTGCGCATCAACCGAGACAAGTCAATAGTGATGCCGCTAGGAAGGAATAAAGGCAAGTCGTCGCTGCCGGGGGTTACCTTTAAGTGGGCGGAAGAAGGTGTCCCCGAGCGGCTGCTGGGGGTATGGGTAACTCCGAATGGGGATGCATCACCGTCCTGGGAAAAAGCTTGGGAGAGGGGGAGGAAGGAGCTGGTTAAGTGGGAGAGCCAACATTTGCTAACGACATCAAGGGTGACGGTGATCAACAGCTACATTATGTCGATACTGCTGTTTCAAGCGCAGATTTACCCGCCGCCGGAGGAGCTCTGGGGGAAGATACGGAAAACGTGCGACAATTACGTCTCAAAGGGAGAAGTGACGGCGGAGAAGATCTTTGTTCTCTGGAGCGGCGAACTGGCTTGGCTGCCAAGGAAGAAGGGGGGACTGGGGCTGATAGACCCGAAGGAGTGGCTGGACAGTCTAGCGATACGTCAGGTGGGGAAGTTCTTGACGGAGCAAGACATCACCAAGCGATGGTTGACGGAGAAGGCGGCGGCGATGCCGCAAGGGGTGGCGACGCTTTTCGCCCATAAATCTGCGGGCAAGCACTGGGAGAAGGGGAGCCAGAGGTGGAAGGCGATTGTGGAGGTGTTTTGGGAATCCCCCTTCGCCGATCTGCCCGCGCCGACCAACAGCTGGGAGGCGGAGCGGGAGCTGCTCTGTTTCAACTGTCGCATCATGTACCGTGGGGGGAGCCCTTTCGGGAACCAGCAGGGAACGGCTGGTATCCTGAAGACCAGGCTAGGGGACCTGCTCACAACTAAGGAGGATGGGAGCATAGATATCAAGGATGTCAAAACGTTAGCACGGGAGTTCGGAAGTGTGGTGCCGGCCCGATGGGCGAAGAGAGCTTTCGAGGCAGCCCCGGCGGAGTGGAGAGCGATGCTGGCGGCGCCCAGAACGGCGGAAGCGGTCGTGGCGGCGGCAAAGGTGGTGCGAACGGTCCTGGCGCGCACGCAGGAATTCCTGTATTGGACAGTGAGGGGGGCTAAGGAGGGAGCAGTGGAGATAGATGATCTGAGGTGCCCAGACGGTCTAAACTTGGTAGCACCGCTGAGACCGATTGCGGCCGCTTTTCCAGCCAAGAGGGTGGAGCCAGTGGCAGTCAAGGGGGGCAAGGTGCTTGGGGCGATGGGCGAACCGAAGGTCAGGCTGTGCCAAACCTTGTTGGTGGGGGACAATCTACGTCCGGCGGCGCCTAAGGAGATTAGGAGAGTGCTCGCGGGGTCGGCGGGGACGTCGAGACGCAGGCATGAGTGGGACGAGGATCTAGGCAGGAAGATTGACTGGAAGGCGGTGAGGGAGAGGAGAGACTCCCTGGCAATACCCTACAGAGCGAGAGATGTGGTGCTGAGGATGCATAGCAAGAATTTGCAGGTGGGGGGGAGGCTGGTTTTCCTGGGCCCTAGGGGGTGTTGCCCGCACTGTGGTGGCCCGGAAACCCTCGACCACTGCATGCGCACCTGCCCTGTCATCCAGCCAGTGATCGGCGCGCTGCTAAGGTCGCTGGAGATGTTAGACCCGGCGGATCGGACGTGGTCACTTGGTGACATGCTCTTCTCGGAGGGGGCCACGAAGTCCGGTTTTCCGGGGGGGACTTTGACAGCAGTGGTGATGCGAAGAATCTGGTTGGCCAGAGTGGATGCAATATTCCGGAAGGAGAGGTTTCAGCGGAAAAAGGTGGCAAGGGCGGCAATCTATGACTTTATGCGACATGCGAGGCTGTACAGAGCGGAAAAGTTGAAGAAGGCATTGAGGAATAGTGTGCAGGGGCAGGCACGGGA
This sequence comes from Closterium sp. Naga37s-1, assembly GCA_947471745.1. NCBI lineage: Eukaryota > Viridiplantae > Streptophyta > Zygnematophyceae > Desmidiales > Closteriaceae > Closterium > Closterium sp. Naga37s-1. The sequence continues at coordinate 195,656 of CANJKZ010000005.1, forward strand.
CCTGTGGGGCGGCTTGGCAGGAGATGAGAGAATGGCGATCGCAAGGATAAGCGAGGCTGGGGAACAAGCTACATGGAGGGTGGATTTCCTTTCCATTTGGCAAAACCCGAGGACTCTCCACCGTCCACCGTAAATGCGGTCGGGGGGGAGGCACCTGAGTCACGGCTGAGGTGTACCGTTTCCCTCCAGAATCCAGTTACGACTATGAATGTATATGCATTGCTATAGTGCATTGGCGTTCAAAAAAAAAAAAAAAAAAAAAAGTTCCTGCGATCGGTGTGCCTGATCGGTTTTTCACGGCGATCTCGCGATAGATCGAGGGAGGGGACGCGCCCTAAATTCTCGAGGACTGTGATGCAGTTATGTTATAGTGCGTTTTAGAACCACATTCCCGAGGATGTCTCCGCCTCTAGTACGTTTCGATACATGGAAGAACCAAACGTTTCTCTGCAAGATGCAAAATGGTTACGCGCCCTAGCAGTGCTCGGCTTTGTGGGTTCGGATCAGACCTTGAACACTCGCAGGCTTCCACATCCCATTGCCAATTTCTTCAGTCCAGATCTGAGTTCTCGTCGCGCATCCATGGCCACTCTCGAGCAAACGCTAGCAGAAACGTCAGACCAGGCAATGGCTGACGCTTTTAATCAGGAAGCGCCAACCCGATCCGACGGCGATCCTTTCGCTGAGTTCTCCGACAACCTTCTGGCGCCGTGCTGCTGCGCGTGGCGTGCAACGACGTCAGATTCGGCGGCCAGGATTGCCCTATCAGCGACGAAGACAAAGCCATTTTGGAAAAGAAAACCGACAAGGCCCTAATCGAGCCACTCCCCTCCGGAAGCGCGTGGCTTTCCGGCAATCCCGAGGCTGCCAGTGAGGCCACGGAGGCTCGTTCTTCCGGCCGCGTGAAGTGCACGTCGTCGCAAGCGCTGGTTGCGCGTGGCGCGGCTCGTGCTTCCCGCCATCGTTGTTCCGCTCGATCGTTTCTTCTCCGCGCGCCCCCTCGCGTCCCTCCTCCGCGCACCCGCGACCGCGGGGTTCCCCAACCTCCGCCATCTGCACCTCGCGCCGAACGCGCTCGACACCTTCGGTCCCACGCTCGTGCGCGCCATCTGTGCCGGATCTGGCCCGTCTTAACGCATCTCTCGCTGCACCTACACGACGCTGGCTGCACGTGGCGGGCGCGCGACAGTACCCTCCTCCCGGGATCGGCGAGCAAGCGGCGGCGGTTGCGGAAGCGGCGCTAACGGCGGGGGCAATTTCGCCGGCCGATGTCGTCGCGCAGTTCTGGTCTTGCACGCGATTGGTCAGTCTTGCTGTGAACTTCGGGAACGGGATTTCCGAGGTTCCTTCGGCCGTCAGCTGCCTGCAGCAGCTCACGAAGCTCAAAGCGAATTCCTGGGCACGGACACCATCCGAACTCTGGACATGTTGAATGTTGTTTTTATGATGTACGCCTACTCCCCCGAAGCAACCTGACCCGGAGAACCACGCTACGAAAATTTCACTGCGAAGAAATACACATGAAATCACTACGATCTCAGTACACTCCACGACACACGTGTCAGTAAGCTGTTTAAGCACAGCTGACCGAACACACCGAGACCAGCTTGCCTCTCCGCGGGTTTGGGTTCGAGGTTATCAAGCCTGTCAAGTTACGAGGTTAGTTGATAATTAGACCTTCAATCGAAAACAAATAAGCAACCCGTCAAGGTGTCGCAACTTACGATGATGTCCCGGCATAGGATTTCGCCCTCAGCATGTCCCTTCGCGAAGATGTTACCACCTTATCGTCAGAGTTCGGCAGTTTGGTGCGATTGAAGCGGTTGCAGATAATTTCGTCTTCCGTCGTGCTGCCCGATTCTTTTTGCGAGCTGCCCGCTCTGGAGCACGTCCAATTCCGCCGCTGCAAAATTTCCCACCTGCCCAGCGGCTTCGGGCACCTTCGAAACCTCAATGTCATCAGTCTCCCGCGACTAATGCAGCTCGTCGAGCTGCCCGATTCTATATGCCTCCTCTCCGCGCTCTCAGTATTACAAGTTCTCCAAACTGCCCGAAATCTTTCACCAGCTCGCGAATTTGCGCACCTTGCACCTAGAAGAACTCATTACGCTCACTACCCTTCCGGAATCTTTAGGTCAGCTGCCCGCGCTGCGTGACTTGGAAATCCTGGACAACGGTCGCTGTCAAACTTATATGCTATAGTCTGTGTAGGCTGTAGTGGGGTAGACTATATGGGGTACAACATTTCTAGGTTTTCCTACTTGTACCCACCTGCTTGCTAGTTCATTCATTCCTCATTTCTTCACATGGTATAGAGCAGGTTCCCTAGTGGGAACGCTTCCTAGGGCCCACCACGATTTTTTTTCCTGCCCGGAGCGCGCTTTGCTCCTGCCCGAGTCGCGCCCCGTGTGCCCTCCCTACCGTCGCGCCCTCTCACGGCCCCTCACGGCCCCTTCGCGTCGCCCTTAGCGGCCCCTCTCACGGCCCCTCGCGCCGCCCTTACGGCCCCTCGCGCCGCCCTTACGGCCCCTTACGGCCCCTCGCGCCGCCCGTCGGCCCCTCGCGCCGCCCTTGCGGCTCCTTACGGCCCCTCGCGCCGCCCTTACGGCCCCTCGCGCGGCCCCTTCCGGCCCCTCGCGGCGCCCTTACGGCCCCTTACGGCCCCTTACGCCGCCCTTCGCGGCCCCTCTCGCGGCCCCTTTACGGCCCGTCGCCACCCTCCGCGGCACCTCGCGCCGCCCTTCACGGCCCCTTCGCCGCCCTTCGCGGCCTCTCGCGGCCCTGTCGCCGCCCTTCGCGGCCACCTCGCCGCCCTTAGCGGCCCTCGCTGCCGCCCCTAGCGGCCCCATCGCCGCCTCTACCGGCCCCCCCCTTCGCCGCTGAACCGCCCAACAGCCGAGCCGCCGAGCCGCCCAGCAGCCGAGCCGCCGAGCCGCCCAGCAGCCGAGCCGCCGAGCCGCCCAGCAGCCGAGCCGCCCAACAGCCGAGCCGCCGAGCCGCCGAGCAGCCGAGCCGCCCAGCAGCCGAGCCGCCGAGCCGCCGAGCCGCCGAGCCGCCCAGCAGCTGAGCCGCCCAGCAGCCCTGCCGTTGAGCCGCTACTGTTCCTACCGGCGCGCCCCGGCCCTACTTACTCGGACTGGTGAGATCCCTCCCTGCTAGGCCACTGCAGTCATGGCTACCCCCAGTGTCCTTACCTTTGATGCTGAGGGTCGTGCTGTTGACTTTGAGGTCTGGGTCGATGACCTCCAGCTGTTCCTACAGTGCGATAGGGCTGACGGACTCTCGCTGTTCGATCTCACCTCTGGTGCCTCTCCTGCCCCGCCTGCTACTGCTGACAGCACTGTTCGCTCACAGTGGGCCACACGCGATGCTGCTGCCCGTCTTGCTGTGCGTCGCCACTTACCGACCACTGAGCGTGCGCACTTTAGCCAGTACAAGAGTGCTCAGACCTTGTACGACGCTGTAGTTGCACGCTACTCCTCCCCTGCCACTGCTGCGCTTAGCCGCCTCATACTGCCGTACCTGTTCCCTGACCTTGCTTCCTTTCCCACAGTCGCCGACCTCATTACGCACCTTCGCACTAGTGACACTTGCTACCGCGCTGCGCTTCCTGCTGAGTTCTGTGCCAAGAACCCCCCCCCCATGTACATCACCCTCTACTACATAGTCACCCGGCTCCCTGACTCCCTTCGCTTAGTCAGGGACCACTTCCTCTCAGTTTGCCCCACCACACTCACCGTTGACCTCCTCGAGGAGCGCCTCCTAGCAGCAGAGAAGAGCATAGTCGCTGTAGGAGCCTCTCGTGGTGACCCTCGCACCCCCGTCTTTGAGGGGTGTTCCCCTTCCCCCCTCTTGCCCTCCGTTGCTTCTGCTGCTGCGGCCGACCTCGTTGGTTTCGAGTCGGTCGGCGCGGCGTCTGCCCCTAGCGGGAGACGCCGCACCGGCAAGGGCAAGGGGGGCAAGGGCGCTGGAGGGGCTGGCGGGGGCGGTGGAGGTGGTGGTGGAGGCAGTGGAGGGGGTGGGGGTGGTGGTGGGAGTGGTGGCGGGGGTGGAGGTGTCGGTGGCAGCAGTGGAGGCGGAGGAGGCGGCGGCGGTGGCGGAGGGAGCGGAGGCGGCGGAGGTGGCGGAGGCGGCGGAGGTGGCGGAGGCGGCGGAGGCAGCGGTGGAGCTGGTCGCGGCTCTGCGCAGAGGAGTGGCTCCGGTGGTGGTCCGCGCCAGCAGCAGCAGCGCAGTCGTGAGACCTCGTCCCCCCAGCAGCTTCGTGAGTGGTACGCTGGGCGTCAGCGAGGTGGGGGTACTGGTCCCTGCACCTACGTCCTCCGTACCGGCGACCGCGCTGGTGAGCAGTGCGGGGGCCCGCACTCCACCCAGCGCTGCTTCGGCCGCCTGACGGACGCGTGGCGTCACCAGTTCCCTGACGCCACTGAGATCCCTCGCTGGGGAGAGCTGTCTAGGGCGGGGGTTGCTATCTTTGATCTTGATTATGATGCTATTCTTGCTGCCATGTATGCTGTGTCTACTAGTGATGAGGGTGACTGTTACCTGTGTGTTCCGCCTGACCCGGGCATTGAGGTTGCTGCTCTAGGTGCTGGTGAGGCTGCTGCTCTAGGTGCTAGTGCGTCTGCTGCTCCAGGTGCTGGTGAGTCTGCTCTCTCAGGTACCCCGTCGGCTCAGGCCTTACACACCTTCACCCTTGACTCGGGTGCTTCCCGCTCCTTCTTTCGAGACCGCACCACGCTTACGCCGCTTAGTCGGCCGGTTGCGGTCTCCCTGGCGGACCCCTCTGGGGGTCCTGTCCTTGCTAGCTTCTCCACTGTCTTACCGTGCCCGGCAGCCCCCTCTGGCACCCTGTCAGGTCTCTACCTCCCCTCGTTCTCCACGAACTTGGTGAGTGGAGCTGATCTACAGGATAGGGGGGTTGACCAGTTCACTCCTGCGAGTCAGCGGGTGACCCACTGCACGTGTGCTCGGACGGGCCGACACTTGGCCATGTTTACCCGTCGGCCGGGGTCGAGCCTGTACACACTGACTACTGAGTCTCCTCCGGTTGCTGAGTCTGGTCAGGTAGCTGCGTCGAGTCAGGTGTTTGCTGCAGCGTCCAGGTCTGGTCCTGACTCTGCGCCCTGCTCGTGTCGTCTCCTGTCCCACCAGACTCTCCTCTGGCACCACCGCCTTGGTCACCCCTCCCTGCCTCGTCTCCGAGGCATGGCCTCCCGTGTCCTTGTCTCTGGTCTCCCCCGGTCTCTACCTCCCCTACCTCCGGGGCCTGCCCCTACCTGCGTCCCCTGCGTCGAGGGGCGACAGCGCGCCGCCCCTCACTCCTCCGAGTTTCCTCCGACAGAGGCTCCGCTGCAGACTCTTCACATGGACGTGTGGGGCCCCGCCCGCGTCCGTGGCCAGGGTCACGAGCGTGTCAAACTTATATGCTATAGTCTGTGTAGGCTGTAGTGGGGTAGACTATATGGGGTACAACATTTCTAGGTTTTCCTACTTGTACCCACCTGCTTGCTAGTTCATTCATTCCTCATTTCTTCACATGGTATAGAGCAGGTTCCCTAGTGGGAACGCTTCCTAGGGCCCACCACGATTTTTTTTCCTGCCCGGAGCGCGCTTTGCTCCTGCCCGAGTCGCGCCCCGTGTGCCCTCCCTACCGTCGCGCCCTCTCACGGCCCCTCACGGCCCCTTCGCGTCGCCCTTAGCGGCCCCTCTCACGGCCCCTCGCGCCGCCCTTACGGCCCCTCGCGCCGCCCTTACGGCCCCTTACGGCCCCTCGCGCCGCCCGTCGGCCCCTCGCGCCGCCCTTGCGGCTCCTTACGGCCCCTCGCGCCGCCCTTACGGCCCCTCGCGCGGCCCCTTCCGGCCCCTCGCGGCGCCCTTACGGCCCCTTACGGCCCCTTTCGCCGCCCTTCGCGGCCCCTCTCGCGGCCCCTTTACGGCCCATCGCCACCCTCCGCGGCACCTTGCGCCGCCCTTCACGGCCCCTTCGCCGCCCTTCGCGGCCTCTCGCGGCCCTGTCACCGCCCTTCGCGGCCACCTCGCCGCCCTTAGCGGCCCTCGCTGCCGCCCCTAGCGGCCCCATCGCCGCCTCTACCGCCCCCCCCCTTCGCCGCTGAACCGCCCAACAGCCGAGCCGCCGAGCCGCCGAGCAGCCGAGCCGCCGAGCCGCCCAGCAGCCGAGCCGCCGAGCCGCCCAGCAGCCGAGCCGCCCAACAGCCGAGCCGCCGAGCCGCCCAGCAGCCGAGCCGCCCAGCAGCCGAGCCGCCGAGCCGCCCAGCAGCTGAGCCGCCCAGCAGCCCTGCCGTTGAGCCGCTACTGTTCCTACCGGCGCGCCCCGGCCCTACTTACTCGGACTGGTGAGATCCCTCCCTGCTAGGCCACTGCAGTCATGGCTACCCCCAGTGTCCTTACCTTTGATGCTGAGGGTCGTGCTGTTGACTTTGAGGTCTGGGTCAATGACCTCCAGCTGTTCCTACAGTGCGATAGGGCTGACGGACTCTCGCTGTTCGATCTCACCTCTGGTGCCTCTCCTGCCCCGCCTGCTACTGCTGACAGCACTGTTCGCTCACAGTGGGCCACACGCGATGCTGCTGCCCGTCTTGCTGTGCGTCGCCACTTATCGACCACTGAGCGTGCGCACTTTAGCCAGTACAAGAGTGCTCAGACCTTGTACGACGCTGTAGTTGCACGCTACTCCTCCCCTGCCACTGCTGCGCTTAGCCGCCTCATACTGCCGTACCTGTTCCCTGACCTTGCTTCCTTTCCCACAGTCGCCGACCTCATTACGCACCTTCGCACTAGTGACACTCGCTACCGCGCTGCGCTTCCTGCTGAGTTCTGTGCCAAGAACCCCCCCCCCATGTACATCACCCTCTACTACATAGTCACCCGGCTCCCTGACTCCCTTCGCTTAGTCAGGGACCACTTCCTCTCAGTTTGCCCCACCACACTCACCGTTGACCTCCTCGAGGAGCGCCTCCTAGCAGCAGAGAAGAGCATAGTCGCTGTAGGAGCCTCTCGTGGTGACCCTCGCACCCCCGTCTTTGAGGGGTGTTCCCCTTCCCCCCTCTTGCCCTCCGTTGCTTCTGCTGCTGCGGCCGACCTCGTTGGTTTCGAGTCGGTCGGCGCGGCGTCTGCCCCTAGCGGGAGACGCCGCACCGGCAAGGGCAAGGGGGGCAAGGGCGCTGGAGGGGCTGGCGGGGGCGGTGGAGGTGGTGGTGGAGGCAGTGGAGGGGGTGGGGGTGGTGGTGGGAGTGGTGGCGGGGGTGGAGGTGTCGGTGGCAGCAGTGGAGGCGGAGGAGGCGGCGGCGGTGGCGGAGGGAGCGGAGGCGGCGGAGGTGGCGGAGGCGGCGGAGGTGGCGGAGGCGGCGGAGGCAGCGGTGGAGCTGGTCGCGGCTCTGCGCAGAGGAGTGGCTCCGGTGGTGGTCCGCGCCAGCAGCAGCAGCGCAGTCGTGAGACCCCGTCCCCCCAGCAGCTTCGTGAGTGGTACGCTGGGCGTCAGCGAGGTGGGGGTACTGGTCCCTGCACCTACGTCCTCCGTACCGGCGACCGCGCTGGTGAGCAGTGCGTGGGCCCGCACTCCACCCAGCGCTGCTTCGGCCGCCTGACGGACGCGTGGCGTCACCAGTTCCCTGACGCCACTGAGATCCCTCGCTGGGGAGAGCTGTCTAGGGCGGGGGTTGCTATCTTTGATCTTGATTATGATGCTATTCTTGCTGCCATGTATGCTGTGTCTACTAGTGATGAGGATGACTGTTACCTGTGTGTTCCGCCTGACCCGGGCATTGAGGTTGCTGCTCTAGGTGCTGGTGAGGCTGCTGCTCTAGGTGCTAGTGCGTCTGCTGCTCCAGGTGCTGGTGAGTCTGCTCTCTCAGGTACCCCGTCGGCTCAGGCCTTACACACCTTCACCCTTGACTCGGGTGCTTCCCGCTCCTTCTTTCGAGACCGCACCACGCTTACGCCACTTAGTCGGCCGGTTGCGGTCTCCCTGGCGGACCCCTCTGGGGGTCCTGTCCTTGCTAGCTTCTCCACTGTCTTACCGTGCCCGGCAGCCCCCTCTGGCACCCTGTCAGGTCTCTACCTCCCCTCGTTCTCTACGAACTTGGTGAGTGGAGCTGATCTACAGGATAGGGGGGTTGACCAGTTCACTCCTGCGAGTCAGCGGGTGACCCACTGCACGTGTGCTCGGACGGGCCGACACTTGGCCATGTTTACCCGTCGGCCGGGGTCGAGCCTGTACACACTGACTACTGAGTCTCCTCCGGTTGCTGAGTCTGGTCAGGTAGCTGCGTCGAGTCAGGTGTTTGCTGCAGCGTCCAGGTCTGGTCCTGACTCTGCGCCCTGCTCGTGTCGTCTCCTGTCCCACCAGACTCTCCTTTGGCACCACCGCCTTGGTCACCCCTCCCTGCCTCGTCTCCGAGGCATGGCCTCCCGTGTCCTTGTCTCTGGTCTCCCCCGGTCTCTACCTCCCCTACCTCCGGGGCCTGCCCCTACCTGCGTCCCCTGCGTCGAGGGGCGACAGCGCGCCGCCCCTCACTCCTCCGAGTTTCCTCCGACAGAGGCTCCGCTGCAGACTCTTCACATGGACGTGTGGGGCCCCGCCCGCGTCCGTGGCCAGGGTCACGAGCGTGTCAAACTTATATGCTATAGTCTGTGTAGGCTGTAGTGGGGTAGACTATATGGGGTACAACATTTCTAGGTTTTCCTACTTGTACCCACCTGCTTGCTAGTTCATTCATTCCTCATTTCTTCACATGGTATAGAGCAGGTTCCCTAGTCCTACCACGATTCCTAGGGCCCACCACGATTTTTTTTCCTGCCCGGAGCGCGCTTTGCTCCTGCCCGAGTCGCGCCCCGTGTGCCCTCCCTACCGTCGCGCACTCTCACGGCCCCTTACGGCCCCTTCGCGTCGCCCTTAGCGGCCCCTCTCACGGCCCCTCGCGCCGCCCTTACGGCCCCTCGCGCTGCCCTTACGGCCCCTTACGGCCCCTCGCGCCGCCCGTCCGCCCCTCGCGCCGCCCTTGCGGCTCCTTACGGCCCCTCGCGCCGCCCTTACGGCCCCTCGCGCGGCCCCTTCCGGCCCCTCGCGGCGCCCTTACGGCCCCTTACGGCCCCTTACGCCGCCCTTCGCGGCCCCTCTCGCGGCCCCTTTACGGCCCGTCGCCACCCTCCGCGGCACCTCGCGCCGCCCTTCACGGCCCCTTCGCCGCCCTTCGCGGCCTCTCGCGGCCCTGTCGCCGCCCTTCGCGGCCACCTCGCCGCCCTTAACGGCCCTCGCTGCCGCCCCTAGCGGCCCCATCGCCGCCTCTACCGGCCCCCCCCTTCGCCGCTGAACCGCCCCAGCAGCTGAGCCGCCGAGCCGCCCAGTGGCCGAGCCGCCTAGCCGCCGAGCCGCCCAGCAACCGAGCTGCCGAGCCGCCCAGCAGCCGAGCCGCCCAGCAGTCGAACCACCGAGCCGCCCTGCCGCCGAGCCGCCCAACAGCCGAGCCGCCGAGCCGCCCAGCAGCCGAGCCGCCCAACAGCCGAGCCGCCGAGCCGCCCAGCAGCTGAGCCGCCCAGCAGCCCTGCCGTTGAGCCGCTACTGTTCCTACCGGCGCGCCCCGGCCCTACTTACTCGGACTGGTGAGATCCCTCCCTGCTAGGCCACTGCAGTCATGGCTACCCCCAGTGTCCTTACCTTTGATGCTGAGGGTCGTGCTGTTGACTTTGAGGTCTGGGTCGATGACCTCCAGCTGTTCCTACAGTGCGATAGGGCTGACGGACTCTCGCTGTTCGATCTCACCTCTGGTGCCTCTCCTGCCCCGCCTGCTACTGCTGACAGCACTGTTCGCTCACAGTGGGCCACACGCGATGCTGCTGCCCGTCTTGCTGTGCGTCGCCACTTACCGACCACTGAGCGTGCGCACTTTAGCCAGTACAAGAGTGCTCAGACCTTGTACGACGCTGTAGTTGCACGCTACTCCTCCCCTGCCACTGCTGCGCTTAGCCGCCTCATACTGCCGTACCTGTTCCCTGACCTTGCTTCCTTTCCCACAGTCGCCGACCTCATTACGCACCTTCGCACTAGTGACACTCGCTACCGCGCTGCGCTTCCTGCTGAGTTCTGTGCCAAGAACCCCCCCCCCCATGTACATCACCCTCTACTACATAGTCACCCGGCTCCCTGACTCCCTTCGCTTAGTCAGGGACCACTTCCTCTCAGTTTGCCCCACCACACTCACCGTTGACCTCCTCGAGGAGCGCCTCCTAGCAGCAGAGAAGAGCATAGTCGCTGTAGGAGCCTCTCGTGGTGACCCTCGCACCCCCGTCTTTGAGGGGTGTTCCCCTTCCCCCCTCTTGCCCTCCGTTGCTTCTGCTGCTGCGGCCGACCTCGTTGGTTTCGAGTCGGTCGGCGCGGCGTCTGCCCCTAGCGGGAGACGCCGCACCGGCAAGGGCAAGGGGGGCAAGGGCGCTGGAGGGGCTGGCGGGGGCGGTGGAGGTGGTGGTGGAGGCAGTGGAGGGGGTGGGGGTGGTGGTGGGAGTGGTGGCGGGGGTGGAGGTGTCGGTGGCAGCAGTGGAGGCGGAGGAGGCGGCGGCGGTGGCGGAGGGAGCGGAGGCGGCGGAGGTGGCGGAGGCGGCGGAGGTGGCGGAGGCGGCGGAGGCAGCGGTGGAGCTGGTCGCGGCTCTGCGCAGAGGAGGTGGCTCCGGTGGTGGTCCGCGCCAGCAGCAGCAGCGCAGTCGTGAGACCCCGTCCCCCCAGCAGCTTCGTGAGTGGTACGCTGGGCGTCAGCGAGGTGGGGGTACTGGTCCCTGCACCTACGTCCTCCGTACCGGCGACCGCGCTGGTGAGCAGTGCGGGGGCCCGCACTCCACCCAGCGCTGCTTCGGCCGCCTGACGGACGCGTGGCGTCACCAGTTCCCTGACGCCACTGAGATCCCTCGCTGGGGAGAGCTGTCTAGGGCGGGGGTTGCTATCTTTGATCTTGATTATGATGCTATTCTTGCTGCCATGTATGCTGTGTCTACTAGTGATGAGGGTGACTGTTACCTGTGTGTTCCGCCTGACCCGGGCATTGAGGTTGCTGCTCTAGGTGCTGGTGAGTCTGCTCTCTCAGGTACCCCGTCGGCTCAGGCCTTACACACCTTCACCCTTGACTCGGGTGCTTCCCGCTCCTTCTTTCGAGACCGCACCACGCTTACGCCGCTTAGTTGGCCGGTTGCGGTCTCCCTGGCGGACCCCTCTGGGGGTCCTGTCCTTGCTAGCTTCTCCACTGTCTTACCGTGCCCGGCAGCCCCCTCTGGCACCCTGTCAGGTCTCTACCTCCCCTCGTTCTCTACGAACTTGGTGAGTGGAGCTGATCTACAGGATAGGGGGGTTGACCAGTTCACTCCTGCGAGTCAGCGGGTGACCCACTGCACGTGTGCTCGGACGGGCCGACACTTGGCCATGTTTACCCGTCGGCCGGGGTCGAGCCTGTACACACTGACTACTGAGTCTCCTCCGGTTGCTGAGTCTGGTCAGGTAGCTGCGTCGAGTCAGGTGTTTGCTGTAGCGTCCAGGTCTGGTCCTGACTCTGCGCCCTGCTCGTGTCGTCTCCTGTCCCACCAGACTCTCCTCTGGCACCACCGCCTTGGTCACCCCTCCCTGCCTCGTCTCCGAGGCATGGCCTCCCGTGTCCTTGTCTCTGGTCTCCCCCGGTCTCTACCTCCCCTACCTCCGGGGCCTGCCCCTACCTGCGTCCCCTGCGTCGAGGGGCGACAGCGCGCCGCCCCTCACTCCTCCAAGTTTCCTCCGACAGAGGCTCCGCTGCAGACTCTTCACATGGACGTGTGGGGCCCCGCCCGCGTCCGTGGCCAGGGTCACGAGCGTTACTTCCTGTTGGTGGTTGATGACTACTTGCGTTACACCACGGTGTTCCCCTTGCGCAGCAAGGGTGACGTCGCTGAGGTGTTGATCGACTGGATCCGCGCGGCTCGTCTCCAGCTCAGAGAGAGTTTCGGCTCGGACTTTCCTGTTCTGCGTCTGCACTCTGACAGAGGCGGGGAGTTTTCCTCTGCCCGTCTGGGAGCCTTCTGTCGTGCACAGGGCATCCGCCAGACCTTCACGCTTCCGGCCTCTCCACAGCAAAATGGGATTGCTGAGCGCCGCATTGGCATGGTCATGGACGTCGCTCGTACGTCCATGATCCATGCGGCTGCCCCCCATTTTCTGTGGCCGTTTGCGGTTCAGTACGCAGCGCATCAGCTCAACCTTCAGCCCCGGGTCTCCTTGCCAGAGACCTCCCCCACCTTTGGGAAGGTCGTTTGGGAAGGTCGTTCAGTAGCGGCAGTCAAAGTGCCTCCGGACTGGCGAGGGGGGGCCAAGGCGGAAGGATGCTGCAGCGGAGAAATGAGGAGGGCCCAATCGGAGAGCGGGTATAAGGGGGAGCTCAAACACCCGGTCTCACACGCCGAGGCCGAGGAGCGACTATTCTCTGTGTGTGGCCGCACAGAGGGTTGAGTGCTACGGAGAGTCATGAGCTGAACGACGAGGGAGAGCACATGTGGTACGAGTGATTGTAGCGTTTGCATATAATCTCTCTACTTGCACATTAACGGGGAGAATCGACAAGAGTTTTACAAGGAGAAGTTGAGTACACAATGATGCAAAAAGCAATAGCAAAGGTGACTATATCTGAGGCCTAGTAACCTAGCACACAGGCAGGTCGACCTCCAACGCAGCACGGGGGGTTGCATGCCAAGCCAAAACTGCAAGTCGGTGACCTAATAGCACCGCACCTGTGCGGCTCGCCAACACTGCAGCAAGGCGGCTTGTCAGTGTTGCAACCACGGCTTGGCGCACGTGCGCGCCCACTTCGCAGGTGCGAGTCGATGGTTTTGCACATGGTGCACCGTTGCGAATGTGCCACGTCGCCCATGTGCTGATAGTTGCGCGGACGTCGCCCAGGTTACATGGTCGACCAAGTAATGTCCCTAGTGCTCGGATGTCGGTGGCCTCCGGTCGACGAACCCCTTAGTCGACCAAAAAAGTCAAAGTCGGCCGCCGGCTTCCCTCTCGTCGGCGGCTTCGCATCGGTCCCACGGAAGTCGACCAAAGTTATGTCGGCGACGACCACTGACAGCAGCCCGCTTCACCTCCCGCACACCCGACTATCATGTCGGCTTCGCCCAAGCAAGGTTGGGGCCATTGCCTGTCAACACCCTCCTGCCCAACTAACGCTTGGGCATCACACACGAGGTCCACCCAGAACCTTAGGGGTAGTATACGAGGGGATAGTCGTCGGTGTGCACACCCAGCACAGCACGCCAGTCACCCACGAGCCATGCTAAAGGGCATGGCGCCTACTGATGCACGCAGTCGTCCCCGTTGCCAACGTAAACCATTCATGCGATGGAACACTGGTTGAAAGCCGAAATGTGCAGCGTCTTCGTCAGGAAGTCGGCCGGGTGCTCGGTGGTCAGCGTGCCTCCATGCCAACTCTGCTGGCCGCAATGTACCCCGACGTGGTAGACGAGAGCATCGCACACTTGATGTGCTGATTTGACTAGGAGACAGTGGCGCCGCCGAAGTTGAACACGTAGCCGTTCATGCTGCTGCGATTCTACTTGTCACGGGCGTTCCAGTGTCCGCGACCGCCGGCCTCCAGCGTTGGCGAGATCGTCAGCTCCACCATGCCAACCATAGAGCAAGAGGCCTCTCCATTGCCTCGTGCCTTGCCATTGGAGGAGTCGGCATCCTTGTGCAGCTGATCGTTCCAAAGCTGACGACCACTGCCTCTCTTGTGGTCGTTGTCGTCGGAGTCTTCGTTGTCGAGACACTCGTACGAGAGGTGGTCGAGGTTGGTGGCCTTGTAGGTTTACATGATGAACCCTCCAGGCTTGGTGGCCGGCGTCCACCCAAAGTCAACAAGGATTCAATTCAATTTGCACCAGCGGCGAACAGCGCTGCAAGATGACAATGAACGTTAGCAGGTGAAAGGTGCGGAATTCAGGCAGGAGCTTGACATCTGCCTTGTTCGGCATTCCTACGTTGCGGTGAGCAAACGGCTTCAGCCTAGTGATCTCCAGCTGCAAGTCAATGGACTCCAACCGAGGTTACCACAGCGTTAGTGATTGCCGCGTCCCTGAGGTATCGAAAGCCATTCCCAAGGGCCCTCCTCCCACTCCGTTTTCGCAGCGGCAAAAAAGTTCCTCAAAGGCAGCCTAACTATTAAGGTTTCAAGTAGACTTGAGCAAAAATCCCGGATGGGTCAGGCCGGCCCGACCTGACCCAAGAAATTCGCATGGGTCGAGTCAAGGTTTTTGTCAGACTGCCCCGTGCGGGTCGACCTGAATCAGCCCAGCCAATAACCCGCCCCGGAGGCCCAACTCGGGTCAGACCGAGCCGGGTTGTTTGCCCGACATTGGCCCAATTCGAAGTCGGGTCAATGTTGGGGAGAGTCGGGTCAGGTCAGACCCGACCCTATTTCGACACAAGGGGGATGCAGAAACCTAACAAATTTGAAGTCGAATATTTTTTTTTCCCTCGACAACAGTCCCTTCCCCACGATCATTTCGTCCAAGACGTATGTCTCCCAGGAACTACTTCTTTGATTGCAACGGTAAATCTTCACATTGACTGACTTCTATAACTATATGGTTTTCAAAAAATTTCCTCTCAAAGAAACCGTAAATACAAGTCTAGAATTTACAGAAAGTGATTTGGATTAGGGGAGGAAAGCGACCAATTGGGCAAAACATTTCTTGTTCTGCAGAGGAGGAACACGACCAGTTCAGTAAATACTCCAGGGCATAGTCGCGCCCTGCAGTAAAACATCGCACCAAACTGGACACGGACATAGGGACGGGTACGGACGTAAAACATCTCTTGCTCTCTCAAAGCACTAATTTTCTGGCACCGAGCAAAATAAAGAGGAGGAGAAGCCTCATGAAAGAATTTTTGTGGCACACCCCTTACCCAAGGACCTTATATACTCCTCCCTTGCTCACGTCCACATACCCTCAATCCGCCCAGGACTTACATATTTTCCACAGAGATGGCAGTAGGCATGGTGGTGAGGTGATTGTGGGAGAGGTCTCTGCACACAGTGGAGGGCACGCAGTGAGGGCAGGTGGAGAGGAAAGGATGTGGAATCGAGAAACAAGGGTGGAAGTGCTTGACTGCTACACGGCTAAGGGATGTGCGATTCGGAACAGCTATTCGGAGGAGGAGCACAAGGCGGGTTTGTTGAACATAACGTGGATGTGGAATCGAGAAACAAGGGTGGAAGTGCTTGACTGCTACACGGCAAAGGGATGTGCGATTCGGAACAGCTATTCGGAGGAGGAGCACAAGGCGGGTTTGTTGAACATAACGTGCACGACGCATGTCGTAACAGGGTGGTGTGAGATTATCTGAATCCTCACACAGCCTTCGCTATCAAGAGCAAAAAGCAGCACAAAGAGATCCCCTAGTAACCGAAAGAAACGCATACATACATTCCTGAAGCAGCAGCACCAGAAGAATCCGAAGGGATTTTTGAAGAAAAACTGCCACGAGAGGAAAAGGCATAGTGAAAGAGCCTAAAAAAAAAATTCACCAGCTGATTCCGTTGGTTGTCCCTTGTATGCTTATGAGGAAAGGTGTGTGTTACAAACTCACATGGTCTGGAGGAATGTGCGAGTGGCAGGAACGGCGCCGGTGAGATTGTTGTAGGAGAGCCCCCTGTGTTGTGTGGAGGCAAGCACGTGTGGGGAGAGGCCAATGCATTTCAGTTGACTCAAAAGGCATGCATGGACTTTTGAATCATGGCAATGCAACTCTGTGCGGTAAATTGTCGTTCCATACGAGGGAGAGGACTTGAACAGTGCAGGGAAAGCTTCAAGCTATTGGCTGCTCGCGATTTTGCAACTCAGTTATTATCTTCATAGCTGGCTCAATGACGTTCTTTTGCACGCTGATTTGGCCTGAAAAGCATGGTGAAAAAAAACAACACAGTAAAATTTCCAGGTGCTTATAGATATTTCAGTTCAGTGAGCTTGGAGATGCCGGCAGGGATGCTTCCTGTGAGGTTGTTGAAATAGAGCTCCCTGGTGGGGCCATTTCCAGGGGGGAGAGAAGTTGGCGCTGCCTTGTAGGAAACAACAGGATGAACCGCCTTCGCATATCTATCCCTTCTCCAAGTTGGGCCTCGCAGCCTGCTACATCAAAATCTGGTGCTCTTAACCTGGTGCTCTCAATTCGCTGCTCACAACCTGGTTCTTACAACTTGATGCTTTTGCGGTTGGAAGTCGTGTGGTTGCAAGTACCGTATAGTGCATACAAGGTATGTTCTCTTTTTAACACCTCATACTCTCTTCACCATCTCTCTTGTTCCTTCATCTATTGCTAGCTTCTACGGTTCCCTTATTCATAGTTCTCTTTTGTTTCTTTCTAATACTTGCTCACTAGTTCGCATAACGTATATTTCCGTAGTTGTACATGTGAATTCTCTTGACCAGCTTATTGTTCTCTGACTCGTCCTACTAGCATGCTTTTACATTTTGTTTCTTTTAACGGTAAGTTTAAGTTTGAACAAAGAGAGAAAAAACAGAGAGGGATAGAGAAGAAGAGCGACAGACAAAGTGGCTAAGAAAGCAAGAGAAAGCGTGAGAGAGAATGAAATGAAACCTTCTGGTTTTTGTTAGAACCTGTTTGCCATTTCGACCTTGTATTATTGGTCTTTTTCTTGAACAATTTTTAAAACTGGGATGTCGCAAAATAACAAGATTTCATGTTGGAACCATTCCTGTCGTCTATATGTCTCTTCTAAGTCACCATCCCGTGTGTTCGTGAATATTGTGTCTTCTTAATCCATGTTTTGTCAACTACATTTATGTTCCATGCTTGTGCACTCTCTCTCTGTATGCTATTCGCCTGTTCCGATTGCTTCTTCTCTGTCTTCACCAGGTTGCACGTACGCCAGACATACTACATTCTGATTGAGCCAAGCGATTTGGAATTGTTGGATTGTGGGATTTGGTTTAGCAATGTCTGCACCTTTTCTTTTCATTTCTTCCTAATTGTCCCTCTTGTTAGCGTTTTGGTATGTGGTTCTTTCATTGTTTGTTTGCCTTCGTGTGTGTGTGTGTATGTGTGATTGTGTGCATGCGTGCTGTGAAAGAACGAGGAATGATTGACTAGTGGTGGGATTGGGTACAAGTACAAACCCTAGAAATGTGTTGTACCCCATATGTGCTACCCCACTATAGCCTACATAGGCTAAGTCATATAAATCTGACACACCCCCATAGGCAAAGTGGGGGAGAACTAGGGGTCACAAAACCAGTCAAGCAAAGCAAAGCAAACACGCTCAGGGTGGATCACAACGTCACCACACAGTCCGAGCACAGGGTCAAGGCCACAAGGCCAGTTCAGATGCAGGAGTATATATAAAGGTAAACAAGCAAGTGCAGGTATATATAGATCACAGTACAAGCAAGGTCAAGAAGTAAGTAAGTGAGGCCAAGTAGGCACAAGACCTAACATCGTACAAAAGCGCTGATGATCACAAGGCTGAAGTGCCTTGGTAAAGATATCAGCAGTGTTGGCCTGAGAGGCCACGTGCAAGACGCAACTGACCACGCTGCTGCAGCTCACGAGCAAGGAAGTAGCGAAGAGCAATGTGCTTCGTTCTGTGCTCCAGTCTGTGCTCCCGACACAAGGCCAGCATGGCCTTGTTGTCTACGTACAGAACTGGAGGAGAACGAGGCGGCTCTCCCAGGTCGGTCAGCAGGTAGGTGAGCCAGCGTAACTCCTGTGCAGCCATGGCCCCTGCGTAGATCTCGGCCTCACAGCTGGAGCCAAGAACAGAAGACGAGCGGGTAGACCGCCACGAAACAGAGCCGGAACCAAGGCTGAAGGTGTAACCCTGTGACGACCGCTGCGTAGCCAAGTCGTCAGCCCAAGAAGCGTCTGCGTGACCAGTGAGGACTACTGGACTCTGCCCTCCAAGCACAAGCCCCATGCCCGACGTACTGCACAAGTAGCGCAACACCCTCTTCGCTGCAGCCATGTGCTCTGGTCGGTGTCTCCCAGGAGCAAGATAGCGTACCAGGATGCTAAGAGGGTATGCTAGGTCAGGACGAGTGCAGGTCATCAGGTACATGAGGCAGCCAACAAGCTCTGGGTACGGGCCACTCGGCTCTACGGACTCATCCGAAGGCAGAGCTGAGAGCGAGTGGCGCGTAGACAGAGGAGTGGCCTGAGGCGAGGAGTACGTGAAGTTGAAGCGCTGAAGGACCTGCTGCACCATGTGTGACTGAGTCAAGGTAATGGTGCGCCGTGCTCTGTCCTGGGTGATCTGCAAGCCAAGATAGCTACGCAGCTCACCCAGGTCTGTGCACGTGTGTCTCTTCTGCAGCTCCGACTTCACGTGGGCGAGTCCAGCAGTGTCAGCAGTGGCAAAGACCAAGTCGTCGACGTACACAAGGATGTAGAATGGCGGCAGCGAGGTGTTGGTGCGTAGAAACAGCGACGGGTCAGCCGTAGAAGGAGCAAACCCAAGAGCCGCAAGTGTAGTCCTCAGTGTGTCGTGCCACTCGCGGGGAGCCTGGCGGAGACCGTAGACTGGCCACCGGAGGCTCCACTGGGTACCAGGAGGAAACGACCCAGTGAACCAGGTGGGCGGCGCAGCCAGATCTCCTCGTGCAGGCTGCCCTGTAGGAAAGAAGTGCTGAAGTCAAGAGAGTGAAGCTCGTAGTCACGCTGAGCGGCTATGTGTAGTAGCACCCGAAGAGTGGTCATCTTCGGGGTAGGGGAGAAGGTCTGGAAGTAGTCAACTCCCTGCCGCTGACTGAAGCCTCGAGCCACGTAACGCGCCTTGAAGACAGGCGGAGAACCCGGCGGCCGCTTCACCCTGTAAATCCACATGCCACTGACGATGTTCGCCCGAGGTGGGGGAACCTCGTCGATGTAGGTGCCTGTGGACTTCTAGGAAGCCATCTTTGCGTCCATGGCTGCCTGCCACTGAGAGGAGTAGGGACCCTCTACCGCCTCCGCGTAAGAGCGCGGAGTCGGGATGTCTGGTGCATCCGGGTCTCCCTCAGGGGCAAGCAGCATGGACACGAGATGAGGTAAAGCAGCAGCAAAGCACTGGAACTCCTCCTGCCTGTCCTCAAGGACGTCTGTGCCAAGAGCACACTCACCCCCGACGGACGGAGGACAGACAAACTCAGACTCAGCAACAAGACTAGCAGCGTAGTCTAGACGACAGTGAGCAGCGAAGTCGACCAGCTCAGCAACTAAGGAAGACGCAGCAGTGGACTCAAAGGAAGGGTCAGTGACAGCAGTAGCCAGGAGACGTGTGACAGTAGGACTGGCAGCACGAAGGGAGTCAGACTCCGGGTCAGCAAGAGCAGGAAGCGAGGACTCTGGAGGAAACGGCAAGGGGACTCGCAGAGGAGCAGTGGAAGGACGCAGTGCCATCTGGTGCGTGCCTGGGACCGCAGGAGGACGCTGACGCGGAACACGGCGACCGGTGCGAACAGCACGAACAGGCGACGCTGGACGCGACTCAGGCTCACGACGCTCAGTAAGACCTCCAGTAGGACCAGCGTAGGGAGAAGGGGCAGGTAGTGGACAGGCGAGCTGTAACTGTGACGCGGACGGGACGGGCTGTGGAGAAGGACCAGAAGAAGGCGGAAGGCCAAGAACCTGCTCAAGGAGCGGAACGAAGTACGGCCGAGGCCGCGCAGCACCTCCTGAACCAGCGGGGACAGCACCAGCACCCCCAGCGGCAGCTCCGACTCCAGTAGCACCACCAGCTCCAGTAGCACCTCCAGCAGCACCAGCAGCGCCAACTCCAGTACCCCAAGGAGCACCTGCTCTAGCAGCACCTCCAGCTCCAGAACCAGTAGAACCACCAGGCCCAGCAGCTCCAGTACCTCCAGTACGAGCACCTCCGGGACCCGTGGCTCCAGCACCCCCAGCAGAAGTAGAACCTCCAGCACCAGCAGCAACACCAGCTCCAGCAGCACGACTCCAACGCCGAGAAAACCACTCGCGCAGCTCCTGTGGAGAGGGTAGCTCCCGCCGAGGCGAAGCACCCGAAGGACCTCCAGGCTCCGCGCCCCCAGGCTCCGCACCCCCAGACTCAGCAACCCCAGGCTCAGCACCCCCAGACTCAGCACCCCCAGTCCCAGCACACCCAGTCTCCGCACGCACCTCAGGCTCACCACCCCCAGACCCGGCACCCGCAAGCGCAGCACCGCGAGCAGCACCAGAGTCAACAGCTACCTCGACTGCGTCTACCTGGGACACACCTGAGGGGGCAGGACCCTGAGGGGGGAGGGGGTCTACCGGGGGGGGACCTGGCACGAGGAAGAGCGGCGGGGGGGGGAGGGGGGCAGCGCGGTAGGGGAAGAGACGGTAGTACGGAACCGACTCGTCAAACGTGACGTCCTGGGAGGACAGAACACGGCGGGAGGTGTGGTGGTAAAACTGCCAACCAGGCGCGTCAGGGGGGAAGCCAAGGAAGACGCAATGAACAGCACGGGAGGACAGCTTGTCCGCAGACAAGTCTCGGACGAAAGCCCGACATCCCCAGACACGGAACGCAGGCGCATCGCCAACCTTCCCCGTCCACCGCAGGGTGGGGGAGGTCTCCGGCAAGGAGACCCAGGGCTGAAGGTTGATCTGCTGCGCCGCGTACTGAACCACGAACGGCCACAGAAAATGGGGAGCAGCCGCATGGATCATGGACGTACGAGCGACGTCCATGACCATGCCAATGCGGTGCTCAGCAATCCCATTTTGCTGTGGAGAGGCCGGAAGCGTGAACGTCTAGCGGATGCCCCTCGCACGGCAGAAGGCTCGCAGAAGGTCGGAGGAAAACTCTCCACCTCTGTCGGAGTGCAGACGCAGAACAGGAAAGTCCGAGCCAAAACTCCTCCTGAGCTGGAGACGAGCAGCGCGGATCCAGTCGATCAACACCCCAGTGACCTCACCCTTGGTGCGGAAGGGGAAGACTGCGGTGTAACGCGAGTAGTCGTCAACCACCAAGAGGAAGTAACGCTCGTGACCCTGTCCACGGACGCGGGCTGGGCCCCACACGTCCATGTCAAGAGTCTGCAGCGGAGCCTCTGTCGGCGGAAACTCAGAGGAGTGAGGAGCGGCGCGCTGCCGCCCCTCGACGCAGGGAACGCAGGTGGGGGCAGGCCCCGGAGGAAGGGGAGGGAGGGACCGGGGGAGACCAGAGACAAGGTAACGGGAGGCCATGCCTCGGAGACGAGGCAGGGAGGGGTGACCAAGGCGGTGGTGCCAGAGGAGAGTCTGGTGAGACAGGAGACGACACGAGTAGGGGGCAGACTCAGGACCAGACCTGGACGCTGCAGCAAACACCTGACCCGACGCAGTCACCTGACCAGACGTAGCAACCGGAGGAGACTCAGTAGTCAGTATGTACAGGCTCGACCCCGGCTGACGGGTAAACGTGGCCAAGTGTCGGCCCGTCCTAGCACACGTACAGTGGGTCACTTGCTGACTCGCAGGAGTGAACTGGTCAACCCCCCCATCCTGTAGGTCAGCACCACTCACCAGGTTTGTAGAGAACGAGGGGAGGTAAAGACCTGACAGGGTGCCAGAAGGGGCCGCCGGACACGGTAAGACAGTGGAGAAGTGGGCAAGGACAGGACCCCCAGAGGGGTCTGCCAGTGAGACTGCAACCGGCCGACTAAGCGGCGTGAGTGTGGTGCGGTCTCGAAAGAAGGAGCGGGAAGCACCCGAGTCAAGGGTGAAAGTGTGCAAGGCCTGAGCCGACGGGGTACCTGAGAGAGCAGACTCACCAGCACCTAGGGCAGCAGACTCACTAGCACCTAGAGCAGCAGCCTCACCAGCACCTAGAGCAGCAGCCTCAATGCTTGGGTCAGGCGGAACACACAGGTAACAGTCACCCTCATCACTAGTAGAGACAACATACATGGCAGCAAGAATAGCATCATAATCAATATTAAAGATAGCAACCCCCGACCTAAGCAGCTCGCCCCAGCGGGGGATCTCAGTGGCGTCAGGGAACTGGAGACGCCAAGCGTCCGTCAGGCGGCCGAAGCAGCGCTGGGTGGTGTGCGGGGCCACCGCACGGCTCACCAGTGCGGTCGCCGGTACGCAGGACGTAGGCACAAGGACCAGCACCCCCACCCCGCTGACGCGCAGCGTACCACTCACGAAGCTGCTGAGGGGGCGAGGTCTCACGAGTGCGCTGCTGCTGCTGGCGCTGACCACCACCAAAGCCACCCCGCTGCGCAGAGCCACCCCGACCCGCTCCACTGCTGCCGCCGCCACCTCCACCGCCGCCGCCACCGCCTCCTCCTCCGCTCCCACCGCCACCGCCGCCGCCGCCTCCGCCTCCACCGCCGCCAATGAAGCCCCCACCCCCGCCACCACTTCCACCGCCACCCCCACCCCCTCCACCGCCTCCACCGCCACCTCCACCGCCCCCGCCAGCTCCTCCAGCGCCCTTGCCCCCCTTGCCCTTGCCGGTGCTGCGTCTCCCGCTAGGGGCAGACGCAGCGCCGACCGACTCGGTGCCAACGAACTCGACGGCAGCAGCAGAGGCAACAGAGGGCAAAAGGGGGGAGGGGGAGCACCCCTCAAAGAAGGGGGAACGCGGGTCACCACGAGAGGCTCCTACAGCGACTATACTCTTCTCAGATGCCAGGAGGCGCTCCTCGAGGAGGTCAACGGTGAGTGTGGTGGGGCAAACAGAGAGGAAGTGGTCCCTGACCGAGCGAAGGGAGTCAGGGAGCCGGGTGACTAGGTAGTAGAGGGTGATGTACATGGGGGGGGGGGTTCTTGGCGCAGAACTCAGCAGGAAGCGCAGCGCGGTAGCGGCCGTCACTAGTGCGAAGGTGCGTAATGAGGTCAGCGACTGTGGGAAAGGCGGCGAGGTCAGGGAACAGGTACGGCAGCATGAGGCGGCTAAGGGCAGCAGTGGCAGGGGAAGAGTAGCGTGCAACTACAGCGTCGTACAAGGTCTTAGCACTCTTGTACTGACTAAAGTGCGCGCGCTCAGAGGACGGCAAGTGACTACGCACAGCAAGACGGGCAGCAGCATCGCGTGTGGCCCACTGTGACCGAACAGTGCTGTCAGCATCGGCAGCAGGGGCAGTAGAGGCGCCAGACGTGAGATCAAACAGTGAGAGACCGTCTTTCCTATCGCACTGTAGGAAAAGCAGCAGATCATCGACCCAGACCTCAAAGTCGACAGCCCGACCCTCAGCATCAAAGACGAGGACGCTAGGGGTAGCCATGACAGCAGTAGCAGCAGGCTAGGGGCAGTAGCAGTAGGCTAGGGACAGTAGCAGCAGGCTAGGAGCAGCGCAGTCGCAGAGGCGCGGCTCGGCGGTGCTCTTACCAGGGCGGGTGGGTAGAGTGCCGCAAGTGGCGGGGCAGGGCCGAGGCGCGCCGGCAGGGACAGGGCCGCGACAGCTGCAGTTGCTCCTGTTGTTGGCGGCGGCGGCTGCTGCGGCCTCGGTAGCAACGAGGGCAGCTGTCACGGCAGCGGCGGCGGCGGCTGCTGCAGTCGGCGGCTGCTGCCGTTCGCGGAGGAGCCGAGAAGGGGTCGCTAAGGGCGGCGAAGGGGCCACGAAGGGCCGTGGAGGGGCCGCGAAGGGCGGCGATGGGGCCGAGACGGGACCGTGAGGGGGGGGGGGCGCAAAGGGCGGCGACGGGGTCGAGAAGGGGCCGTGAGGGGCCGCGAAGGGCGGCGACGGGGCCGAGAAGGGGCCGTGAGGGGCCGCGAAGGGCGGCGACGGGGCCGAGAAGGGGCCGCGAAGGGCGGCGACGGGGCCAAGAAGGGCGGCGACGGGGCTGCGAAGGGCGGCGACGGGGCCGCGAAGGGGCCGCGAGGGGCCACGAAGGGGCCGCGAGGGGCCGCGGAGGGGCCGTGAGGGAGCCGCGAAGGGGCCGCGAGGGGCCGTGAGAGGGGCCGCTACGGGGCCGTAAGAGAGCGCGACGGGCCGCTAAGGGCAGGGGACGCGACGGGAGGGTAGGCACACGGGGCGCGACTCGGGCAGGGGCGAAGCGCGCTCCGGGCAGGAAAAAAAATTCGATTTTCGGTGGGCCCTAGGAAACGTTCCCACTAGGGAACCTGCTCTATACCATGTGAAAGAATGAGGAATGATTGACTAGTGGTGGGATTGGGTACAAGTACAAACCCTAGAAATGTGTTGTACCCCATATGTGCTACCCCACTATAGCCTACATAGGCTAAGTCATATAAATCTGACACGTGCATTACTATCTGTTTATGTTCATCATTGCATTAACAATGCATGTCTGTGACTTTTAAATAAATTGCTCAAATCTATCATTTCACAAAAGGTTCAGTGGCGCACTCAGTGACTCGTGTGCGACCACTTCGAACTGGATTTGATCGGGTTGACTATTTTTTTAGATTTTACAGATTGTGTTGTTTCATGTGACATTTGATTATTCTAAAGCTAAGCTATTGACCTCCCCCCCATGCTAGGCAGGGGATGGCGGTAGCTTAGTTTTTGGGTCGTCAACTGTCACGCATTTACATCATATACTGGTATGCCTGCATGTAAGTTGAGCATACTACATCAAACATTATGCATATTGAAGCATATCTATGCATAATACATCTTTATAACTTATATCATGACATTCATTTAAATATGCGATTATATGCATGTATTATTTGCATTTCATAACAATCACGTAATTATCACGATATTATGCAAACAGTACTGCTATTGTACGAAACTACAAGAACAAATCGAATGGTTTAATAGACTGCACACAGTTTTGCTCAAAAAGCATACAATATAGTAAGGTATTATTGTTGTCAAATTTATATGACATAGCTACTGTAGGCTATAGTGGGGTAGCACATATAGGGTACAGTTTTCTAGGGTTTGCATTTGTACCCAACTTTCCCTTAGTCATTTCATTCCTCGTTTCTTCTCATGGTATCAAGCAGGTTCCCTAGTGGGAACGATTCCTAGGGCCCACCACCACGAAATTATTTTTTTTTCCTGCCCGGAGCGCGTTTTGCTCCGGCCCGAGTCGCGCCGCCCCTACGGCCCTTCGCGCCGCCCTTTCGGCCCGTCGCGCCCGTCGCGCCTGTCGCGCCCATCGCGCCCGTCGCGCCCGTCGCGCCCGTCGCGCCCATCGCCACCTTACGCGGCCCCGCCACCTACCTGTGCGGCCCCGCCACCTACCTCCGCGGCCCCGCCACCTACCTGTGCGGCCCCGCCACCTACCTTCGCGGCCCCGCCACCTAACTGTGCGGCCCCGCCACCTACCTCCGCGGCCCCGCCACCTACCTGTGCGGCCCCGCCACCTACCTTCGCGGCCCCGCCACCTCACTGTGCGGCCCCGCCACCTACCTCCGCGGCCCCGCCACCTACCTGTGTGGCCCCGCCACCTACCTCCGCGGCCCCGCCACTTGCCTGTGCGGCCCCGCCATCTACCAGCGGCCCTGCCACCTACATGCGGCCCCGCCACCTACTAGCGGCCCCGCCACCTACCTGCGGCCCCGCCACCTACCTTTGCGGCCCCGCCGCCTCCTCTCAGCGGCCCCGCCGCCTCCTCCCAGCGGCCCCGGACGCCGCCCTCTCAGCGGCCCCGCCGAGCTGCCCAGCAGCCAAGCCGCCCAGCCGCCGAGCCGCCCAGCAGCCGAGCCGCCCAGCAGCCGAGCCGCCCAGCAGCCGAGCCGCCCAGCAGCCGAGCCGCCCAGCAGCCGAGCCGCCGAGCCGCCCAGCAGCCGAGCCGCCGAGCCGCCCAGCAGCCGAGCCGCCGAGCCGCCCAGCACCCGAGCCGCCGAGCCGCCCTACAGCCGAGCCACCCGAGCCGCCCTGTCCGGTAAGAGCAGCGCCCCTTTCACAGCACTGCCCTCACCCTACTGTTTGCGCTGCTAGTCTACTGCTGTCATGGCTACCCCTAGTGTCCTCGCTTTTGACGCTGAGGGTCGGGCCATTGACTTTGACGTCTGGATAGATGACCTGCAGCTTTTCTTACAGTGCGACAGGGCAGACGGCCTCTCCCTCTTTGACCTCACTTCTGGTGCCTCTCCTGCCCCCGCTGCTGCTGCTGACGCCACTGTTCGCTCCCAGTGGGCCACGCGCGATGCTGCTGCACGTCTTGCTGTGCGTCGCCACCTACCTACCTCTGAGCGTGCGCACTTTAGCCAGTACAAGAGTGCTCAGACCTTGTACGACGCTGTAGTTGCGCGCTACTCCTCCCCTGCCACTGCTGCACTTAGCCGCCTCATGCTCCCGTACCTCTTCCCTGACCTTGCTGCCTTTCCCACAGTCGCTGACCTCATTACGCACCTCCGCACTAGTGACACTCGCTACCGCGCTGCGCTTCCTGCAGAGTTCTGCGCCAAGAACCCCCCCCCCATGTACATCACCCTCTACTACATAGTCACCCGGCTCCCTGACTCCCTTCGCGTAGTCAGGGACCACTTCCTCTCTGTTTGCCCCACCACTCTCACCGTTGACCTCCTCGAGAAGTCCCTCCTAGCAGCAGAGAAGAGCATAGTAGCTGTAGGAGCCCCTCGTGGTGACCCTCGCACCCCCATCTTTGAGGGGTGTTCCCCCTCCCCCCTTTTGCCCTCTGTTGCCTCTGCTGCTGCGGCCGACCTCGTTGGGCTTGAGTCGGTCGGTGCGGCGTCTACCCCTAGCGGGAGACGCCGCCCTGGCAAGGGCAAGGGGGGCAGGGGCACTGGAGGAGCTAGCGGGAGCGGTGGAGGCGGCGGTGGAGGCGGTGGAGGGGGTGGGGGTGGCGGTGGGGGTGGTGGCGGGGGTGGAGGTGTCGGTGGTGGCAGTGGAGGCGGAGGCGGCGGCGGCGGTGGCGGTGGGAGCGGAGGTGGCGGCGGTGGAGGAGGAGGCGGCGGAGGAGGTGGAGCTGGTCGGGGTGGCGCTGCGCAGAGAGTCGGCTCCGGTGGTGGTCAGCGCCAGCAGCAGCAGCAGCAGCAGCGCACTCGTGACATCCCCTCCCCTCAGCAGCTCCGTGAGTGGTACGCTGCACGCCAGAGGGGTGGGGGTACTGGTCCGTGCACCTACGTCCTCCGCACCGGCGACCGCGCGGGTGAGCAGTGCGGGGGTGCGCACTCCACCCAGCGCTGCTTTGGCCGCCTGACGGACGCTTGGCGTCACCAGTTCCCTGAGGCCACTGAGATCCCCTGCTGGGGTGAGCTGTCTAGGGCGGGTGTGGCTGTCTTTGACCTTGACTTTGATGCTATTCTTGCTGCCATGTATACTGTGACTATTAGTGATGAGGGTGACTGTTACCGGTGTTTTCCGCCCGACCCGGGCATTGAGACTGCTGCTCTAGGTACTGGTGAGGCTGCTGCTCTAGGTGCTAGCGAGGCTGCTGCTCTAGGTGCGTCTGCTCCCTCAGGTGCTGGTGAGTCTGCTCTCTCAGGTTCTGCGTCGGCCTCGGCCTCCAACACCTTCACCCTTGACTCGGGGGCTTCTCGCTCCTTCTTTCGAGACCGCACCACACTCACGCCGCTTGGCCGGCCAGTTGCGGTCTCTCTGGCAGACCCCTCTGGGGGTCCTGTCCTTGCTCACTTCTCCACTGTCCTCCCGTGTCCGGCGGCCCCCTCTGGCACCCTGTCTGGTCTTTACCTCCCCTCGTTCTCTACGAACTTGGTGAGTGGTGCTGACCTACAGGATGCGGGGGTTCACCAGTTCACTCCTGGGAGTCAGCGGGTGACCCACTGCACGGACGCTCGGACTGGCCGACACCTGGCCACGTTTACCCGTCGGCCGGGGTCGAGCCTGTACACCCTGACCACTGCGTCTCCTCCAGTCACTGCGTCTGGTCAGGTAGCTGCGTCAGGTCAGGTGTTTGCTGCAGCGTCCAGGTCTGGTCCTGAGTCTGCCCCCTGTTCGTGTCGCCTCCTGTCTCACGAGACTCTCCTCTGGCACCACCGCCTTGGTCACCCCTCCCTGCTTCGTCTCCGAGGCATGGCCTCCCGTGTCCTTGTCTCTGGTCTTCCCCGGTCCCTCCCTCCCCTTCCTCCGGGGCCTGGCCCTACCTGCGTCCCCTGTGTCGAGGGGCGGCAGCGGGCTGCCCCTCACTCCTCCCAGTTTCCTCCGACAGAGGCCCCGCTGCAGACGCTTCACATGGACGTGTGGGGCCCGGCCCGCGTCCGTGGACAGGGTCACGAGCGCTACTTCCTGCTGGTGGTTGACGACTACTCGCGTTACACCACAGTCTTCCCCTTGCGCAGCAAGGGTGATGTCACTGAGGTGTTGATCGACTGGATCCGCGCAGCTCGTCTCCAGCTCAGGCAGAGCTTCGGTTCGGACTTTCCTGTTCTGCGTCTGCACTCTGACAGAGGTGGAGAGTTCTCCTCTGGCCTTCTGCGAGCCTACTGTCGAGCACGAGGCATCCGCCAGACCTTCACGCTTCCGGACTCTCCACAGCAAAATGGGATTGCTGAGCGCCGCATTGGCATGGTCATGGACGTCGCCCGTACGTCCATGATGCATGCGGCTGCCCCCCATTTTCTGTGGCCGTTTGCGGTTCGGTACGCGGCGCATCAGATCAACCTTCACCCTAGGGTCTCCAGACCGGAGACCTCCCCTGCTTTGCTGTGGACGGGGAAGGTTGGCGATGCGTCTGCGTTCCGTGTCTGGGGATCTCGGGCGTTTGTCCGCGACTTGTCTGCGGACAAGCTGTCCCCTCGTGCTGCTCCTTGCGTCTTCCTTGGCTTCCCCCCTGACGCGCCAGGGTGGCAGTTCTACCACCCCACCTCTCGCCGTGTTCTGTCCTCCCAGGACGTCACGTTTGACGAGTCGGTCCCCTACTACCGCCTCTTCCCCTACCGCACTCCGTCCCTCCCCCCACCACCGCTCTTCCTTGTGCCAGGTCCCCCCCCGGTAGACCCCCTCCCCCCTCAGGGTCCTGCCCCTTCAGGTGTGTCCCAGGTAGACGCAGTCGAGCCTGTCGAGGTTACTGGTGACTCTGGTGCTGCTGAGGGTGCTGAGCCTGGGGGTGCTGACTCTGGGGGTGCTGAGCCTGGGGGTGCTGAGCCTGGGGGTGCTGAGCCTGGGGGTGCTACGCCTGGAGGTGCTGGGCCTGGGGGTGTGGAGCCTGAGGGAGCTGGGCCTGCTTGTGTGGCGTCTGGCGGTGCTGGAGGTTCTCCGGGTGCTTCGTCTCGGCGGGAGCCACTCTCTCCACAAGAGCTGCGCGAGTGGTTTGCCTGGCGCTGGAGGCGTGCTGCTGGAGCTGGAGGTTCTTCGGCTACTGAGGGTGCTGGTGCCGCGGGTCCCGGAGGTGCTCGTACTGGGAGTACTGGAGCTGCTGGGCCTGCGGGTACGACTGGAGCTGGAGCTGCTGAGGGTGTTGACGCTGAGGCTACTGCTGTCGGTCCTGGAGGCGGGCCTGCTGGGGGTGCTACTGGTGCTGCTGGAGGTACTGGAGCTGGAGTTGCTGCTGGCGCTGGTGCTGCCGCTTGGGGTACTGGTGCTGTCCCTGCTGTGTCTGGAGTCGCCGCGCGGCCTCGGCCGTACTTCGTTCCGCTCCTTCAGCAGGTTCTTGGTCTCCCGCCTTCTACTGGCCCTCCTCCTTCCTTAGAGAGTCCACAGCCTGTCCTGTCACAGTTACAGTTACAGCCGGCCTCCCCACTGCCCGCTCCTTCTCCCTACACTGGTCCTACTGGAGGTCTTGCTGAGCGTCGTGAGCCTGCGTCGCGTCCTGCGTCGCCTGTCCGTACTGCTCGCGCTAGTGGTCGTGGTTCGCGTCAGCGTCCTCCTCCTGTCCCTGGCACGCACCGGATGTCTCTGCGTCCGTCCACTGCTCCTCTGCGTGCCCCTTTGCCTTCTCCTCCTGAGTCCTCTCTTCCTGCTCTTCCCGACCCAGAGTCGGACTCTCTTCGTGCTGCCAGTCCTACTGTCACGCGTCTCCTTGCTACTATCGTCACTGACCCTTCCTTTGCGTCCACTGCTGCGTCTGCCCTAGTTGCTGAGCTCGTCGACTTTGCTGCTCGCTGTCGTCTAGACTACGCTGCTTGTCTTGTCGCTGAGTCTGAGTCTGTCTGTCCTCCGTCCGTCGGGGGTGAGTGTGCCCTTGGCACGGACGTCCTTGAGGACAGGCAGGAGGAGTTCCAGTTTTTGGCTGCTGCTTCACCTCATCTCGTGTCCGTACTGCTTACCCCTGAGGGAGACCCGGATGCACTTAACATCCCGACTCCGCGCTCTTACGCGGAGGCGATAGAGGGTCCCTACTCCTCTCAGTGGCAGGCAGCTATGGACACAGAGATGGCTTCCTGGAAGTCCACAGGTACCTACGTTGACGAGGTTCCCCCGCCTGGGGCGAACATCGTCAGTGGCATGTGGATTTTCAGGGTGAAGCGGCCGCCGGGTTCTCCGCCTGTCTTCAAGGCGCGTTACGTGGCTCGTGGCTTCAGTCAGCGGCAGGGAGTTGACTACTTTCAGACCTTCTCTCCCACCCCGAAGATGACCACTCTTCGGGTACTGCTGCACATAGCTGCTCACCGCGACTACGAGCTGCACTCTCTTGACTTCAGCACTGCTTTCTTGCAGGGCAGCCTGCACGAGGAGATCTGGCTGCGTCGCCCACCTGGCTTCACTGGGTCTTTTCCTCCTGGCACCCAGTGGAGCCTCCGGCGGCCAGTCTACGGTCTCCGCCAGGCACCGCGTGAGTGGCACGACACACTGAGGACTACACTTGCGGCTCTTGGGTTTGCTCCCTCTATTGCCGACCCGTCGCTGTTTCTGCGCACCGACACTTCTTTGCCGCCGTTCTACATCCTCGTGTACGTCGACGACTTGGTCTTTGCCACAGCTGACACTGCTGGACTCGCCCACGTGAAGTCCGAGCTGCAGAAGAGACACACGTGCACAGACCTGGGTGAACTGCGCAGCTACCTTGGCTTGCAGATCACCCGGGACAGAGCACGCCGCACCATTACCCTGACTCAGTCACACATGGTGCAGCAGGTCCTTCAGCGCTTCGGCTTCACGTACTCCTCGCCTCAGGCCACTCCTCTGCCTACTCGCCACTCGCTCTCAGCTCTGCCTTCGGATGAGTCCGTAGAGTCGAGTGGCCCGTACCCAGAGCTTGTTGGCTGCCTCATGTACCTGATGACCTGCACACGACCTGACCTCGCATACCCTCTTAGCATTCTCGCAGGCTATGTTGCTCCTGGGAGACACAGACCGGAGCACATGGCTGCAGCGAAGAGGGTGTTGCGTTACTTGTGCAGTACGTCGGGCATGGGGCTTGTGCTTGGAGGGCAGAGTCCAGTGGTCCTCACTGGGCACGCAGACGCTTCTTGGGCTGACGACCAGGCTACGCAGCGGTCGTCACAGGGTTACACCTTCAGCCTTGGTTCCGGCTCTGTTTCGTGGCGGGCTACCCGCTCGTCTTCTGTTCTCGGCTCCAGTTGTGAGGCTGAGATCTACGCCGGGGCCATGGCTGCTCAGGAGCTTCGCTGGCTCACCTACCTGCTGACTGACCTCGGAGAGCCGCCTCGTTCTCCTCCAGTGCTGTACGTAGACAACAAGGCCATGCTGGCCTTGTGTCGAGAGCAGAGACTGGAGCACAGAACGAAGCACATTGCTCTCCGCTACTTCCTTGCTCGTGAGCTACAGCAGCGTGGTCAGCTGCGGCTTGCGTACATGGCCTCTCAGGCCAACACTGCTGATATCTTCACCAAGGCACTTGCGCCTTGTGATCATCAGCGCTTCTGTACTCAGCTGGGTCTTGTGCCCACCTTGCCTCACTTGCTCACCCCTTGACCTTGTTTGTACTGATGCATATATATGTACTCCTGCTCTTGCTTGTCTAGCCTTATATATATATGTAATCCTGCATGTGAACTGGCCTTGTGGCCTTGAACTTGTGCTCGGAAAGTGTGGTGACTTTGTGATCCACCCTGAGCTTGCTTTGCTTTGCTTGACTGGTCTTGTGACCCCTTGTTCTCCCCCACTTTGCCTATGGGGGTGTGTCAGATTTATATGACATAGCTACTGTAGGCTATAGTGGGGTAGCACATATGGGGTACAGTTTTCTAGGGTTTGCATTTGTACCCAACTTTCCCTTAGTCATTTCATTCCTCGTTTCTTCTCAATTGTAGCTTCCAAAATTTATTTTTATCTTTTATCGGAAAAAGATGAAAATAAAATTTGGCGAAATCGATTGTAAAGGGTTGCTTCGCAACCCAAAAATAATAACACATATACACACTCCTGAAAACAAACTATACACAGTGATTGTCGTATACTCCTGAATAACATCATGCAACCCGCAATTGTCATATATTTCTTACTTGCCCGAATCAAAATTCCGAGAGAAACACATTGTAACACAAATATTTCAAGGAAACCTGGACTACTACGAGTCATCAATTAGTAGAAAGTTCGCCACAGAAGCACGAAACTCGCACGGGCTGTTTTCGCCTGTGCTCGGCTGGCTACGTCCAGCTCTGTCAAGGCATGACTGGTTTCAAATAGAGAATGTGGTTTATGCGCGCAAGCTAGCTGATTGGTGGGAACATGGCCCTCGTCTGCAGTTTCCTTGACACAACTCCGTTGGACACTTCATGCTGACGCAGCAGAAGATCCCCACAAACGTTCGGAAACTTGAGGCAAAATTGCGCGCCGCGCCGGCGCGCAAAATTTTCTCAATCCCATCGACTAGGCTCGCACCGCAGGTGGGGCGACCGAACCTCGTCCAAATCAATCGACCTACATGCGCTTTCGCGATTGTAACTGCCAGTTTTGATGCGTGTGAGTTGGTGGTTCCTCTCGATGTCACTGTTTCGGTAGCGCGAAAATGTTTGGTGCACGTGTCACGCTTCTTGTCTACATACATTTTGTTTACCACGTGTCCACCGCGATTTTCTGAAACATTTAAGGAGCACTGAATCTAAGATGGGGCCGTCAAAAAAGAAACCCCGAAATACAGGGACGCAATTCGGGAGACATCAACCCTAAACACGGATGTCAAGGTATTTAGGGTTGATGCATCGAATATGGTGCGATTCGGGAGGTATCAATCCTAAACACGGGAGCTGGCAAGGTGTTTAGGGTTGATACTTTGAAAGCGGTGCCTGGCTCCCTAGGGGTTTTAGTTTGTTTTACACCGAATATAAAAACAAGACTTAACAAAATCAGCATAAGACAAGCCTTGTCGGCGCGACCAGACTGAAGTGACGTAACATGTCGCAAAATCTGTCTTTGGAGAAAGAATCGAAACCCCATGCTGTAATTTCGCGATTCTTACCAAAAATCCAAATTGCACCTGTAACGCCGACACAAACCCGTCCGCGGCATGAATATAACATAGAAGCGCATGTAGGTCGATCTATTTGTACGAGGTTCGGTCGCCCTACCTGCGGTGCGAGCTTGGTCGATGGGATTGAGAGAAGTTCGCGCACCAGCGCGTCGCACAATTTTGCCGAAACTTTAGCATTTGACTCCTAAGGCTAGACATGTCATGATAGTGTTGCATTGTAGGAGGAGTGAAGAGACACCTGACCCCAGCCAAATTCAAAAAGGGGCACCAAGGCGCCCCCTTGTCATTTTTCTTGGGGGGTGAAATTGGGGGAAACAAACAACCCAAAATTCAACAAGCAGATATTTCAACAATCAGCCACTGGACCATAAGGTACACCGAACCACCAATATTTTCGATATGTATATTCTCACTCCCCACTTCCGAGCATGGTGCATACGCACCCTATCTTTTTTGTTTGAGGGTTACGTGGGACGTCAAAAGGTTTTACGCAGCGTAATGTTCCGGGATCGTAAAATCTGTCAGAAGTAAGAACGAGAATGTATAGCTGAAGAGGGATTGCACTAGCAGGCAGAGGGGATACAAATACGAAACCCTAATAGGGCTGTATTCACTACTGAGTACCCCACTGCAGACTAGACAATATAACATTCTGACACACCCCCATAGGCAAAGTGGGGTATAATCAGCACAACAAGTAGTCAAAGAGCAAGTTCACAAATTAGCCCTAGTGGCACACATAGCAGAGGGGCGATGAGGAGGAGGAGGGACTACGAGAGGAGAGGAGTTGGGAGGCGGCAGGTGAAGCTGCTGACACACGGGCAACGAAGCAACTGGCACACTGGCTATTGGAGCAAGGGCCCCGGACTACTGGAGCAACTGGCTCCGCGGCTAGACGAGCGGCTGGAGCAACGGACACACGGGCGACTGGAGCAACGGGCTCACGTGCTACCGGAGCAAGGGCCCCGGACTACTGGAGCAGCAGACGACCCAGCGGCTACCTCCTTCCAACCTCCCCCCATTGCCCCCAAACCCTTTTCTCACATCCCCCCTGGCTAGCGCCACTCCCCAACCTCACCCACTCCGTCCCCCCCTCAGCGGCAACTGCAGCAGTGGAAGAGAGAGGAGGAGGAGAGGAAGCTGGTCACGCACTTCCACCACCCCCATGCCCCCCCTTACCCCCACCATCCCCATACCCTCCACACTGCTGCACGCGCAGCAGGAAGTCGAAGGAGGAGGGGGGCGGGCGGTGTCGCGGCGTGCAGGGCGCGGGCGGGCTGCTGGGTCCAGGAGGGGCGATGCGCAGGTCCAGCGGGGCAGCGCGCGGGTCCAGCAGGGGCGGCGCGCGGGTCCCGTAGGGCCTCGTGCGGGTCCAGCGGGGCAGCGCGCGGGCCCCGCAGGGCGTCGCGCGGGTCCAGCGGGGGCGGCGCGCGGGTCCCACGGGGCGGGGCGCAGGTCAGGTGGGGCGACGCGCCGAGCAGAAAACCGCCGCGCGCCCCAGGCCGCGCGCCCCGAGCGCGCGGCGGGAAGAAAAAAACGCCGCGCGCCCCGAGCGCGCGGTAGGCAGGATACATCGCGCGCCCCGGGCGCGCGACAGGCAGGACAGCAACGGAAGCATAGGGTGGGCCCGCAGGCCTGGATCGAACGAGCTCTGAAACCATGTCAGAAGTAAGAACAAGAATGTACAGCAGAAGAGGGATTGCACTAGCAGGTAGAGGGGATACAAATACGAAACCCTAACAAGGCTGTACTCACTACTGAGTACCCCATTGCAGACTAGACAATATAACATTCTGACAAAATCAATGGAAGTATGCAATATAATTCGCAACAGAAAAAGCAGACTTTACACAATAATTGTCATATACTCCGTAATCACGAAATCGATAACAGCATGCAACCCGCAATTGTCATATACTTGAGCGAATCAAAATTTCAGCAACCAGCATAAGGCGTTATTCATACCCCATATTTTTGCGGAGAATCACTATACAACGGGAGTGGACTCTAGAGGAGGGCGCAGGGTTGTGCGAGCGTTGCACTAGCGTTCTCACTACTTGCTGTGTTTATGGAGAAGTTTGGCAATAGTTTCACCAAAGAACTTGATACGAAATTTATATTACGATGAGCAGGCCCTCGGATTTAGTTTGGGGACGTAGAGGGATCAGGGTCCCTCTGCGTGGAATCCCTGATTGACAGTGTCTTTTAGAAAACAAACCTGAAAAATCAGTGTCACTTAAAAAAACCCTAAAGCATCAGTGTTCCTTAAGAAAAAGGGCTGTTTTTATTAAACCATACGGCTGACTGCCTCTTGTTACACCAGGCAGAAACGCGAGGAAACCCCCTGCGAGTCGCGGACGACAGCTCGAGATCCCCAGACACGGAACGCAGAAGCATCGCCAACCCTCCCCGTCCACCGCAGAGTAGGTGTGGTCTCCGGCATGGAGACCCGGGGCTGGAGGTTGATCTGATGCGCCGCGTACTGAACCGCGAACGGCCACAGAAAATGGGGAGCAGCCGCATGGATCATGGACGTACGAGCAACATCCATGACCATGCCAATGCGGCGCTCAGCAATCCCATTTTGCTGCGGAGAGGCCGGAAGCGTGAACGTCT
The DNA here is from genome assembly GCA_947471745.1 of Closterium sp. Naga37s-1. Lineage (NCBI taxonomy): Eukaryota > Viridiplantae > Streptophyta > Zygnematophyceae > Desmidiales > Closteriaceae > Closterium > Closterium sp. Naga37s-1. The sequence goes on from CANJKZ010000005.1 coordinate 231,504, forward strand.
GGAGGATGCCCTCCGCACGACAGAAGGCTCGCAGAAGGTCGGAGGAAAACTCTCCACCTCTGTCGGAGTGCAGACGCAGAATAGGAAGGTCGGAGCCAAAACTCTCGCTGAGCTGACGACGGGCAGCGCGGATCCAGTCGATCAGCACCTCAGTGGCCTCACCCTTGCGGCGCAAGGGGAAGATTGTGGTGTAACGCGAGTAGTCGTCAACGACCAGCAGAAAGTAGCGCTCGTGACCCTATCCACGGACGCGGGTTGGGCCCCACACGTCCATGTGAAGAGTCTGCAGAGGAGCCTCCATCGGAGGGAACTCAGAGGAGTGAGGAGCGGCGCGCTGCCGCCCCTCGACGCAAGGAACGCAGGTAGGGGCAGGCCCCGGGGGAAGGGGAAGGAGAGACCAGGGAAAACCAGTGACAAGGATACGGGAGGCCATGCCTCGTAGATGAGGCAGGGAGGGGTGACCAAGGCGGTGGTGCCAGAGGAGAGTCTGGTGAGACAGGAGGCGACACGAGCAGGGGGCAGACTGAGGGCCAGACCGGGACGCTGCAGCAAACACCTGACCCGACGCGGCTACCTGACCAGACTCAGCAACCGGAGGAGACACGGTAGTCAGGGTGTACAGGCTCGACCCAGGCTGACGGGTGAACGTGGCCAGGTGCCGACCCGTCCGAGTACACGAACAGTGGGTCACCCGCTGACCTCCAGGAGTGAACTGGTCAACCCACGCATCCTGAAGGTCAGCTCCACTCACCAAGTTCGTGGAGAACGAGGGGAGGTGGAGGCCAGACAGAGAGCCAGACGGGACCGCCGGACACGGCAGGACCGTGGAGGAGTGTGCAAGGACTGGACCCCCAGAGGGGTCAGCCAGAGAGACTGCCACTGGCCGACTGAGCGGCGAGAGTGTGGTGCAGTCGCGAAAGAAGGAGCGGAAAGCACCTGAGTCAAGGGTGAAAGTGTGCAAGACATGAGCCAACGCGGTACCTGAGAGAGCAGACTCACCAGCATCTGGAGCAGCAGACTCACTAGCACCTAGAGGAGCAGCCTCAATGCCCGGGTCAGGCGGAACACACAGGTAACAGTCACCCTCAGCACTAATAGTCACAGCATACATAGCAGCAAGGATAGCATCATAGTCAAGATCAGATATAGCAACCCCCGACCTAAGCAGATCACCCCAGCGAGGGAGCTCAGTGGCGTTAGGAAACTGTGCACGCTAAGCGTAAGTCAGGCGGCCAAAACAGCGCTGCGTGGCGTGCGGCCCTCCGCACGTCTCCCCACTGCGCTCGCCGGTGCCGAGAACGTAAGCGCAGGGACAAGCACCCCCAGGCCTCCCACGCCCAGCGTACCACTCACGAAGCTGCTGGGGCGACAGGGTCTCACGAGGACGCTGCTGCTGTTGGCGCTGGCCACCGCCAAAGCTTCCACGCTGCACAGCGCCACCCCGACCAGCACCACCGCCGCCGCCACCCCCACTGCCGCTGCCGCCGCCTCCACCCCCACCACTGCCATCGAAGCCCCCACTCCCGCCACCACCCCCACCTCCACCCCCACCCCCTCCGCCGCCCCCACCGCCACCACCGCCGCCCCCGCCGTCCCCTCCACCACCCTTGCCCCTCTTGCCCTTGCCGCTACGGCCCCTCCCACTAGGACCAGACGCAGCGCCAACCGACTCGGTGCCAACAAGGTCGACAGCAGCAGCAGAGGCAACAGAAGGCAAAAGGGGAACGGGGGAGCACCCCTCAAAGAAAGGGGCATGAGGATCACCACGAGAGGCTCCTACAGCGACTATACTCTTCTCAGCTGCAAGGAGGCGCTCCTCGAGGAGGTCAACGGTGAGCATGGTGGGGCAAAAGGAGAGGAAGTGGTCCCTGACCGAGCGAAGGGAGTCAGGGAGCCGGGTGACGAGGTAGTAGAGAGTGATGTACATAGTGGGGGGGTTGCGGCGCAGAACTCGGCAGGAAGCGCAGCGCGGTAGCGAGTGTCACTAGTGCGGAGGTGCGTAATGAGGTCAGCAACTGTGGCAAAAGCAGCTAGGTCAGGGAACAGGTACGGCAGCATGAGGCGGCTAAGAGCAGCAGTGGCAGGAGAGGAGTAGCGCGCAACAACAGCGTCGTACAAAGTCCTAGCGGTCTTGTAATGGCTAAAGTGCGCGCGCTCAGCAGACGGCAGGTGACTACGAATAGCAAGACGGGCAGCAGCATCGCGTGTGGTCCACTGCGAACGAACAGCACTGTCAGCATCGGCAGCAGGTGCAACAGAGACGCCGGACGTGTGATCGAACAGAGAGACTCCGTCCCTAGAATCGCACTGCAGAAACAGCTGCAGATCATCGACCCAGACCTCGAAGTCAACCGCTCGACCCTCAGCATCGAACGTAAGTACATTCGGGGTAGCCATAACAGCAGGAACAGCAGCAGTAGTGCTAGCAGCAGCAGCAGTAGCAGTAGCGCGACTCGGCAGGGCGGCGCGGCTCAACAGTGCGGCGTGGCTCGGCAGGGCGGCGCGGCTCGGCAGTGCGGCGCGGGCGCGGCGGTGTGCTTACCAGGAGCGGGAGGGGTTGGGCCGCAACTGGTGGGGCAGGACCGTGGCGCACCGGCGGGGCAGGGGCCGCGACAAGCAGGGCCGCGACACGGCTGCAGGAGCAGGGCCGCGTCAGGTAGGGCCGCGTCAAGCAGGGCAGGGGCCGCGACGTGGCGGCAGGGCAGGGGGTCCCGACGAGGCGGCAGGGCCGGGCGGGAACCGGTCGGCTGCTGCAGTGCAGGGCCGCGACGAAGCAGGGCCGCGGTAGGGTAGGGTAGGGCCGCGACGACGAGGCGGGCAGGCCGTGGAGGCCCGCGACGACGGGCGGGCAGGCTGCGCAGGGCCGCGACGACGGGGCGGGCGGGCCGCGGAGGGCCACGGCGACGGCAGGGCGGGCTGCTGAGGGCCGTTAAGGGCGGCGATGGGCCGCTAAGGGCGGCAGGGCGGGCCGCTTAAGGGCGGCAGGGCGGTTCACGGCAGGGCGGCAACGGGCCGTTAAGGGCGGTAGGGTGGGTGGTAAGGGCGACAGGGCGGGCCGCTAAGGGCCGCGACTACAAGGCGGGCCGCTAAGGGCCGCGACGGCAGGGCAGGCCACTAAGGGCTGCGACGGCAGGGCGGGCCGCTAATAGCGAGACGGGCCTAAAGGGTAGGGCCGCGACGGCGGCAGTAGGGCAGAGCGCGATGCGCGCTTCGGGCAGGGCAGAAATATTCGAAGTGGTGGGCCCTAAAAAAAACGGTCCCACTAGGGAACCCGCTCTATACCATGTGAGAGGAAAAGTGAGGAATGAAATGACTAGGAAACAGGTGGGTACAAGTAGGAAACCTAAAAGAGTTGTACCCCATATTCTCTACCCCACTACAGCCTACATAGACTATAGCATATAAGTTTGACATATATGACTAGAATGGCATCGCAACACCTAGCAAGGGGAATTGCCAGCGCAGCAACAGAGCGGTTCGCCAACGCTGCATCAGGGTGGCCTGCCAGCGTAGCAGAAGGGCGATGCGCCAACATTATAGCAAGGCAGCCTACAAGTGTTTGTTCTACGTGAACGAAGTTGTCGCCCTGCCCTTTCATCCCTGACATCGCGTGTCCGAAAACCGAAAACGAGGGGGGGTAAAACATACGGAACCGGTTTTACATACCCGATATCGGTGTTACCGTTCGTCGCCCCCTCGGTTTTTTAAGGCTTCTTCTTTAAGGGTCAAAAGAAATTCGCGTGAGAACAGGCTTTGACTACCAAGCGTGAGGATCGAGGATCGAGCTCAAAAAAAAGAGTTTGAATTCAATAATTCACATGGGTAAAACACGAGGCTATATATAGTCTCGACACAAGGCAGATAACCTATGTGTTACGCGAATGTTCTGAGGGTCGCGAAGAGTCCCGAACAGAACGTTCCCGAACTCGGTAGAAAGCAAATCGGTGGCAACCGAAAGGCTTGAGTTCGGTACACGTAGCCTGGTTCGGTGCTATAACTATAATAAAATATAGGAATGCACCTAGACTACAAAATCAATGATTAATACGACCCAAGCTAGAAATAGCATAAGAAAGTCCAGGCAAGCAAGCAAAGCCAGCATAAGCCGTCGTACTCTCAAAGGCTTCTCGGAGGTCGGGATGTATTCCAACGCAATCTTTTTATGCTTCACCATTTGCTGCAGCCAGGTGTAGCGTCAGTCCATATGCTTGAGGTTGCCCTCTAGCCCCAAGCCCTCAGCGATCGCGATGGTGGACTGATTGTCCACATTAAAGCCGCGGTGAAACTATCAAGTTCAACTTTAAAGTATTATAGCTTATAAGAGGTTGACCCAGGCAGTTCACAGGCGAGAGGTTTGTCTTGTTTCTACCAATAGAAATCCAATTACGCACATGCAGTTTTTGTCCCGCTACTGTTCCTAAGAAGTTGCACCGCGGCTCTAAGAACAGTTGTTGTCCCAGCGTCGAGAAGCTGGAACTCGGCAAGGAGGTAGCGAAGTCGACGAGCCTCCGTGCCGGCTTCGGTGGCCGTGACGTACTCCAACTCTGTCGAGGACAGAGTTACAAACTTGATGGATTGGCTCGACCATGAGACAGCTACATCAACGAAGACGATAATGTAGTCACCCATAGTGGTGCGATTCTGCTTGTTGCTAGCATCGTCATGTCAGAACTAAACTCTAGGCTGTAGTGGGGCACTCCTTATGGGGTACAGTACTATTAGGTTTTGCCTATACAAACCTTGTACTGTCCTGTTTCTAGTCATTCTCATTTCCTACCTTGTGACATGGTTTCAGAGCAGGTTCCCTAGTGGGAACGTTTTTTTTAGGGCCCACCGTGTTAGCTTTTTTTACTGCCTTGCCCGAAGCGCGCGTTGCGCCTGCCTCGCCTGCGCCGTCGCACGCTCTGCCCTAGTGCCGCCCTTAGCGGCCCTGCCCTTGCGGCCCGTCGCGCCCTTACCCCAACGGCCCGTCGAGGCCCTTTTCTTGCCGCCGCGGCCCGCCTTAGCCGTCGTCGTGGCCCGCCCTAGCCGTCGTCACCGCCCTTAGCAGCCCGCCTCATCCGTCGTTGCGGCCCTGCACTACTGCCGCCCAGTCGCGGCCCTGCTTTCCCGCCGCCTCGTCGCGGCCCTGCCCTGCCGCCAAGTCGCGGCCCTGCCTTGCCGCCTCGTTGTGGCCCCTTCCCTGCCGGCTCATCGCGGCCCCTGCCCTGCCAGTCGCGGCCCTGCCTTGCCGCCTCGTTGTGGCCCCTTCCCTGCCGGCTCGTCGCAGCCCCTGCCCTGCCAGTCGCGGCCCTGCCCTACTCCCGCCCCTGGTAAGCACACCGCCGCACCCGCGCCGCCCTGCCGAGCCGCGTCGCCCTGCCGAGCCGCGCCGCCCTGCCGAGCCGCGCTACCCTGCCGAGCCGCGCCGCCGTGCCGAGCCGCACAGCACTGCCGAGCCGCGCCGCCCTGCTGAACTGCTACTGCTACTGCTACTGCTACTGCCGCCATGGCTAACCCTAGTGTTCTTACCTTCGATGCTGAGGGTCGAGCGGTTGATTTCGAAGTCTGGGTCGATGACATGCTGCTCTTTCTGCAGTGCGACTCTAGGGACGGAGTCTCACTGTTCGATCACACGTACGGCGTCTCTGTTGCACCTGCTGCTGATGCTGATAGTGCAGTTCGCTCGCAGTGGACCATGCGTAATGCTGCTGCTCGTCTTGCTGTTCGTAGTCGCCTGCCGTCTGCTGAGCGCGCGCACTTTAGCCATTACAAGACTGCTAAGACTCTGTATGACGCTGTTGTTGCGCGCTACTCCTCCCCTGCCTCTGCTGCCCTTAGCCGCCTCATGCTGCCGTACTTGTTCCCTGACCTTGCCGCTTTTGCCACAGTCGCTGACCTCATTACCCACCCCCGCACCAGTGACACCCGCTACCGCGCTGCGCTTCCTGTTGAGTTCTGCGCCAAGAACCCCCCCCCCCCCCTATGTACATCACTCTCTACTACCTCGTCACCCGGCTCCCTGACTCCCTTCGCTCGGTCAGGGACCACTTCCTCTCCCTTTGCCCCACCACGCTCACCATTGACCTCCTCGAGGAGCGCCTCCTTGCAGCTGAGAAGAGTATAGTTGCTGGAGCCTCTCGTGGTGACCCTCGTGCCCCTTTCTTTGAGGGGTGCTCCCATGTCCCCCTTTTGCCCTCTGTTGCCTCTGCTGCTACTGTCGACCTCGTTGGCACCGAGTCAGTCGGAGCTGCGTCTGCTCCTAGTGGGAGACGCCGCAGCGGCAAGGGCAAGGGGGGCAAGGGTGGTGGAGGGGACGGCGGGGGCGGCGGTGGTGGCGGCGGTGGTGGCGGTGGAGGAGGTGGAGGGGGTGGGGGTGGAGGTGGGGGTGGCAGCGGGAGTGGGGGCTTCGGTGGCGGTGGTGGAGGTGGAGGCAGCGGTGGCAGCGGCAGTGGGGGTGGAGGCGGCGGTGGTGCTGGTCGAGGTGGAGCTATGCAGCGAGGAGGCTTTGGCGGTGGCCAGCGCCAGCAGTAGCAACGTTCTCGTGAGACCCCGTCGCCCCAGCAGCTTCGTGAGTGGTACGCTGGGCGTGGGAGGTCTGGGGGTGCTGGTCCCTGCGCTTACGTCCTCCGCACCGGTGAGCGCAGTGGGGAGACATGCGGGCTACCGCACGCTACGCACCGCTGCTTCGGCCGCCTGACTGACGCTTGGCGTGCACAGTTTTCTGACTCCACTGAGCTCCCTCGCTGGGGTGATCTGCTTAGGTCGGGGGTTGCTATCTTTGATCTTGATTATGATGCTATTCTTGTTGCTATGTATGCTGTGACTATTAGTGCTGAGGGTGATTGTTACCTGTGTGGTCCGCCCGACCCGGGCATTGAGGCCGCTGCTCTAGGTGCTAGTGAGTCTGCTGCTCCAGGTGCTGGTGAGGCTGCTCTCTCAGTTACCGAGTCGGCTCAGGTCTTGCACACTTTCACCCTTGACTCAGGTGCTTCCCGTTCCTTCTTTCGCGACTGCACCACACTCACGTCGCTCAGTCGGCCAGTGGCAGTCTCCTTGGCTGACCCCTCTGGGGGTCTGGTCCTTGCGCACTCCTCCACGGTTCTGCCGTGTCCGGCGGTCCCGTCTGGCTCGCTGTCCGGTCTCCACCTCCCCTCGTTCTCCACGAACTTGGTGAGTGGAGCTGACCTTCAGGACGTGTGGGTTGACCAGTTCACTCCTGGAGGTCAGCGGGTGACCCACTGTACGTGTACACGGATGGGCCGGCACCTGGCCACGTTTACTCGTCAGCCTGGGTCGAGTTTGTACACCCTGACTACCGTGTCTCCTCCAGTTACTGAGTCTGGTCAGGTAGCTGCGTCTGGTCAAGTGTTTGCTGCAGCGTCCCAGTCTGGTCCTGAGTCTGCCCCCTGCTCGTGTCACCTCCTGTCTCACCAGACTCTCCTCTGGCACCACCGCCTTGGTCACCCCTCTCTGCCACTTCTCCGAGGCATGGCCTCCCGTGTCCTTGTCACTGTTCTTCCCCAGTCTCTCCCTCCCCTTCCCCTGGGGCCTGCCCCTACCTGCGTTCCTTGCGTCGAGGGGCGGCAGCGCACCGCTTCTCACTCCTCCGAGTTCCCTCCGATGGAGGCTCTCCTGCAGACTCTTCACATGGACGTGTGGGGCCCAGCCCGCGTCCGTGGACAGGGTCACGAGCGTTACTTCCTGCTGGTAGTTGACGACTACTCGCGTTACACCACAGTCTTCTGCGTCTGCACTCCGACAGAGGTGGAGAGTTTTCTTCCGGCCTTCTGAGGGCCTTCTGTCGTGCGGAGGGCATCCGCCAGACGTTCACGCTTCCGGCCTCTCCGCAGCAAAATGGGTTTGCTGAGCGCCGCATTGGCATGTTCATGGACGTCGCTCGTACGTCCATGATCCATGCGGCTGCTCCCTATTTTCTGTGGCCGTTCGCGGTTCAGTACACTGCGCATCAGCTCAACCTCCAGCCTCGGGTCTCTATGCCGGAGACCACACCTGCTCTGCGGTGGACGGGAAAGGTTGGTGATGCGTCTGCGTTCCGTGTCTGGAGATCTCGAGATTTTGTCCGCAATTTGTCTGCGGAAAAGCTGTCCTCCCGTGATGTTCCCTGCGTCTTCCTTGGCTTCCCCCCTGACGCGCCTGGTTGGCAGTTTTACCACCCCACCTCGCGCCGTGTTCTGTCCTCTCAGGACGTCACGTTTGACGAGTCGGTTCCTTACTACCGTCTCTTCCCCTACCGCACTTGCCCCCTCCCCTCCCCCGCCGCTCTTCCTCGCGCCAGGTCCTCCCCCGGTAGACCCCCTTCCCCCTCAGGGTCCTGCCCCCTCAGGTGTGTCCCAGGTAGATGCAGTCGAGCCTGTCGAGGTAGCTGTTGACTCTGGTGCTGCTAGGGGTGCTGCGCCTGCGGGTGCCGGGTCTGGGGGTGCTGAGCCAAGGGGTGCTGGGTCTGGGGGTGCTGAGCCTGGGGGTGCTGAGCCTGAGAGTGCGGAGCCTGGTGGTACTGAGTCTGGGGGTGCTGAGCCTGGGGTTGCTGAGTCTAAGGGTGCGGAGCCTGGGGGTCCTGAGCGTGAGCGTGTGGAGCTTGGGGGTGCTGAGCCTGGTGGTATTTTGTCCTCTGGAGGTCCTTCGGGTACCTCGTCCCGGCGGGAGCCCCTCTCTCCACAGCAGCTGCTGGAGCCGTGCTGCTGGATGCACCAGACATCCCGACCCCGCGCTCTTACCCAGAGGCGATAGAGGGTCCCTACTCCTCTCAGTGGCAGACAGTCATGGACGCAGAGATGGCTTCCTGGAAGTCCACAGGCACTTAAGTTGACGAGGTTCCCCCACCTGGGGCGAACATTGTCGATGGCATGTGGATTTTAAGGGTGAAGCGGCCGCCGGGTTCTCCGCCTGTCTTCAAGGCGCGTTACGTTGCACGAGGCTTCAGTCAGCGACAGGGAGTTGACTTCTTCCAGACCTTCTCCCGTACCCCGAAGATCACTCTTCGGGTGCTGCTACACGTCGCCGCGCAGCGTGACTACGAGCTTCACTCTCTTGACTTCAGCACAGCTTTCCTACAGGGCAGCCTGCACGAGGAGATCTGGCTGCGCCGCCCACCTAGCTTCACTGGGTCGATTCCTCCTAACACCCAGTGGAGCCTCCGGCGGCCAGTCTACGGTCTCCGTCAGGCGCCTCGTGAGTGGCACGACACACTGAGGACTAAGCTTGCGGCTCTTGGGTTTGCTCCTTCCACTGCTGACCCGTCGCTGTTTTTTCGCTGTTTCTTCCGCCGTTCTACATCCTCGTGTACGTCGACGACTTGGTCTTTGCTACTGCTGACACTGCTGGACTGGCCCACGTGAAGTCCGAGCTACAGAAGAGACACACGTGCACAGACCTGGGTGAGCTGCGCAGCTATCTTGGCTTGCAGATCACCCGGGACAGAGCACGGGTACTCCTCGCCACAGCCCACTCCCCTGTCTACTCGTAACTCGCTCTCAGCTCTGCCTTTGGATGAGTCCGTAGAGCCGAGTGGCCCGTACCCAGAGCTTGTGGGCTGCCTCATGTACCTGATGACCTGCACTCGACCTGACCTGGCATACCCTCTTAGCATCCTGGCACGCTATGTTGCTCCTGGGAGACACTGACCAGAGCACATGGACGCAGCTAAGAGGGTGCTGCGCTACTTGTGCAGTACGTCGGGCATGGGGCTCGTGCTTGGAGGACGGGCTCGAGTTGTCCTCACTGGTCACGCAGATGCTTCTTGGGTTGACGACTTAGCTACGCAGCGGTCGTCACAGGGTTACACTTTCAGCCTTGGTTCCGGCTCTGTTTCGTGGCGGTCTACCCGCTCGTCTTCTGTTCTCAGCTCCAGTTGTGAGGCTGAGATCTACGCTGGAGCCATGGCTGCACAGGAGTTACCCTGACTCACCTACCTGCTGACCGACTTGGGAGAGGCGCCTCGTTCCCCTCCAGTTCTGTACGTCGACAACAAGGCCATGATTTCCTTGTGTCAAGAGCACAGACTGGAGCACAGGACGAAGCACATCGCTCTGCGCTACTTCCTTGCTCGAGAGTTGCAGCAGCGTGGTCAGCTTCGTCTTGCTTACGTGGCCACTCTGGCCAACACTGCTGATATCTTTACCAAGGCACTTCAGTCTTGTGATCATCAGCGTTTCTGTACTATGCTAGGTCTTGTGCCTACCTGGCCTCACTTGCTCACCTCTTGACTTTGCTTGTACTGTGCTCTGTATATACCTGCATCTGCATGCTTATACTTGTTAGGCTGAGATCACTGTACTGCTTGTTCTCCTTGATATATAACTCTGCATGTGAACTGGCCTTGTGGCCTTTTTGCTTGTGCTCGGAATGCGTGGTGACTTCGTGATCCACCCTGAGCTTGACCTTGCTTTGTTCTCTTGTTTGTCCCCCACTTTGCCTATGGGGGTGTGTCAGAACTATACTCTAGGCTGTAGTGGGGCACTCCTTATGGGGTACAGTACTATTAGGTTTTGCCTATACAAACCTTGTATTGTCCTGTTTCTAGTCATTCTCGTTCCCTACCTTGTGACACGTCAGCGTCCACGCAGCCGACCAGTTTCAGAGTTTCCGGCCCGCTGCCAAACTCCACGCAGCACGAGCAAAATCGCGCGTATCGGTGAGGTAAGTGAGGGATGTCAGAATGAACAAGAGTGATTGCACTAGGAAAGAGTTGGGTACAAGTAGTAAACCCTAAACTTACTGTACCCCATAGTAACTACCCCACTACAGCCTAAACAAACTGTAGCAGATATAACATTTGACACACCCCCATAGGCAAAGTGGGGGAGAGCAAGGGGTCACAAGACCAGTCAAGAAAGGCAAAGCAAGCTCAGGGTGGATCACAACATCACCACACACTCTGAGCACAAGCAAAGGGCCACAAGGCCAGTCCACATGCAGAGGCATATATGCAACACAAACAGCACAGTGATCTCTACCTAGCAAAGCAAGCATGCAGGTATATATATATAGATCACAGTACAAGCAAAGCCTACAGCAAGTGAGGAATAGTGGGCACAAGCCCTAGCATAGTGCAGAAACGCTGATGATCACCAGACTGAAGTGCCTTGGTGAATATATCAGCAGTGTTGGCCCGAGTGGCCGCGTAACGCAGACGAAGCTGACCACGCTGCTGCAACTCTCGAGCCAGGAAGTAACGCAGAGCGATGTGCTTCGTTCTGTGCTCCAGTCTGTGCTCCTGACACAAGGCAATGGTAGCCTTGTTGTCGACGTACAGCACTGGAGGAGAACGAGGCCGCTCTCCCAAGTCGGTCAGCAGGTAGTTGAGCCAGCGTAACTCCTGTGCAGCCATGGCTGTGGCGTAAATCTCAGCCTCACAACTGGAGCTGAGAACTGAAGACGAACGTGTAGAACGACAAGAAACTGAACCAGAGCCAAGGCTGAAGGTGTAACCCTGTGACGACCGCTGAGTAGCCTGGTAGTCAACCCAAGAAGCGTCTGAGTGCCCAGTGAGGACAACTGAGCTCCTCCCTCCAAGCACGAGTCCCATGCCAGATGTACTGCACAAGTAGCGCAGTACCCTCTTAGCAGCATCCATGTGCACCTTTCGGTGCCGACCAGGAGCCACGTAGCGAGCCAAAAGGCCAAGAAGGTACGCGAGGTCAGGATGAGTGCAAGTCATCAGGTACATGAGACAGCCAACTAGCTCTGGGTAAGGACCACTCGGCTCTACGGACTCGTCCGAAGGTGGAGCTGAGAGCGAGGACCTGTAGCCAGAGGAGTGGCCTGTGCCGAGGACCAGGTGAAGCCGAAGTGCTGAAGGACCTGCTGCACCATGTGTGACGGAGTCAGTGTGATGGTGCGGCGTGCTCTGTCCCGGGTGATCTGCAAGCCAAGGTAGCTGCGCAGTTCACCCAAGTCTGTGCACGTGTGTCTCTTCTGAAGCTCCGACTTCACCAGGGCGAGAGCCTCAGTGTCAGCAGTGGCAAAGACCAAGTCGTCGACGTACACGAGGATGTAGAACGGCGGCAGCGAAGTGTCGGTGCGCAGAAACAGCGGCGGGTCAGCAGTAGAAGGGGCGAACCCAAGAGCCGCAAGTGTAGTCCTCAGTGTGTCATGCCACTCACGTGGCGCCTGGCGGAGACCGTAGACCGGCCGCCGGAGGCTCCACTGGGTACCAGGAGGGAACGACCCAGTGAAGCCAGGAGGGCGGCGCAGCCAGATGTCCTCGTGCAGGCTGCCCTGCAAGAAAGCTGTGCTGAAGTCAAGAGAGTGAAGCTCGTAGTCACGCTGAGCGGCAACGTGCAGTAGCACCCGAAGAGTGGTCATCTTCGGGGTGGGGGAGAAGGTCTGGAAGAAGTCTACTCCCTCTCGCTGACTGAAGCCTCGAGCAACGTAACGAGCCTTGAAGACAGGCGGAGAACCTGGCGGCCCCTTCACCCTGAAAATCCACATGCCACTGACGATGTTCGCCCCAGGAGGGGGAACCTCGTCGACGTAAGTGCCAGTGGACTTCCAGGATGCCATCTCTGCGTCCATGGCTGACTGCCGCTGAGAGGAGTACTCACCCGCGATCGCCTCAGCATAAGAGCGCGGGGTCGGGATGTCTGGTGCATCCGGGTCTCCCTCAGGTGCAATCAGCATGGACACGAGATGAGGTACAGCGGCGGCAAAGCACTCAAACTCCTCCTGCCTGTCCTCAAGGACGTCCGTGCCAAGAGCACACTCACCCCCGAGGACGGAGGACAGACAGACTCAGACTCAGACTCAGCAACAAGACTCGCAGCGTAGTCTAGACGACAGTGAGCAGCAAAGTCGACAAGCTCAGCAACTAAGGCAGACGCAGCAGCTGACTCAAAGGAAGGGTCAGTGACAGCAGTGGCCAGGAGACGCTTGACAGTAGGACTAGCAGCACGAAGAGAGTCAGACTCCGGGTCGGCAAGGGCAGGAAGAGAGGATGCAGGAGGAGAAGGCAGCGGGACACGCTGTGGAGCAGTGGAAGGACGAAGCGCCATCTGGTGAGTGCCTGGGACAGCAGGAGGACGCTGACGCGGGACACGACGACCAGTGCGAGCAGCACGAACAGGTGACGCAGACCGAGACTCAGGCGACACAGGACGAGAATCAGGCTCACGACGCTCCGTAAGACCGCCTGTCGGACCAGTGTAGGGAGAAGGACCAGGGAGTGGCGAGGCAGGCGGTAGCTGTGACAGCGACTGGACAGGCGGAGGACACTCTAAGGAGGGAGCAGGACAAGGAGGAGGCGGCTGACCAAGAACCTGCTGAAGGAGGGGAACGAAGTACGGCTGTGGCCGTGAAGTGCCCCCAGAACCAGCAGAGACAGCACCAGAACCTCCAGCAGCAGCTCCAACTCGCTCAGCACCACCAGCAGCTCCAGCACCTCCAGCAGCACCAGCAGCACCTCCAGCAGGACCAGCACTAGCAGCACCTCCAGCAGCACCAGTACCTCCAGCAGCACCAGCCCCAGTACCAGCAGCACCACCAGCAGCTCCAGCAGCTCCAGTACCTCCAGCAGCACCAGCAGCAGCTCCAGCAGCTCCAGTAGCACCCCCAGTCCCAGCAGCTCCAGTACCGCCAGTACGAGCACCTCCAGGACCAGTGGCTCCAGCACCTCCAGCGCCAACCCCAGGGTCAGCAGCAACACCAACTCCAGTAGGCTCAGCGCCCTCAGCTCCAGCTCCAGTAGCACCTCTAGCTCCCACAGCACCACGGCGGCGGCGACAGTACCGAGAGTACCACTCACGCAGCTGCTGGAAAGAGAGAACGCCCCCAGGCGCAGCACCCCCAGGCTCAGGACCTCCAGACTCAGCACCCCCAGGGACAGCACCCCCAGTCTCAGCACCCCCAGGCTCAGCACCCGCAGTCTCCGCACCCCCAGGCTCAGCACCCCCAGTCGCAGTACCCCCAGACCCAGCACCACCAGGCTCAGCACGCTCAGTACCTCGCGCAGGACCAGAGTCGACAGCTACCTCGACAGGCTCGACCGGGTCTACCTGGGAAACACCTGAGGGAGCAGGACCCTGGGGAGGCAGGGGGTCTACCGAAGCAGCACCTGGCGTGAGGAAGAGCGGCGGAGGGGGGAGCGGGGCAGTGCGGTAGGGGAAGAGACGGTAAAAGGGGACCGACTCGTCAAACGTGACGTCCTGAGAGGGGAAGACACGGCGCGAGGTGGGGTGGTAAAACTGCCAGCCAGGCGCGTCAGGGACAAAGCCCAGGAAGACACAAGGAACGGCACGGGAGGAGAGCTTGTCCTCGGACGTATCGCGGACAAAGGCACGGGATCCCCAGACACGGAACACAGACGCATCGCCAATCGCTCCCGTCCAACGCAGTGTCGGCGAGGTCTCCGGAACGGAGACACGGGGCCAGAGGTTGAGCTGATGCGCGGCGTACCGGACCGCAAACGGCCACAGAAAATGGGGGGCAGCCGCATGGATCAAGGAGGTACGAGCGTCCTCCATGACCAAGCCAATGCGGCGCTCAGCAACCCCATTCTGCTGAGGAGAGGCCGGAAGCGTGAACGTCTGCTCAATGCCCTCCCCCTGACAGAAGGCCTCCAAGAGGCCGGAGGAAAACTCACCACCTCTGTCAGAGTGCAGTCGCAGGACGGGAAGGTCCGTGCGAAAGCGCCTCTCCAGCTGGAGACGAGTAGCGCGGATCCAAGGGATCAAGACAGCAGGGACCTCTCCCTTGGTGCGCAAGGGGAAGACCGTGGTGTAACGCGTGTAGTCGTCAACTACCAGCAGGAAGTAGCGCTCTCCGCCCTGTCCACGGACGCGGGCTGGGCCCCACACGTCCATGTGAAGGGTCTGCAGAGGAGCCTCCGTCGGGGGGAACTCAGAGGAGTGAGGAGTGGCACGCTGCCGCCCCTCGACACAGGGAAGGCAAGGAGGGGCAGGGGACGGTGGCAGGGGAGGCAGTGACCTGGGGAGACCAGAGACAAGGAAACGAGAGTGCATGCCACGAAGGCGCTGCATCGAAGGGTGCCCAAGGCGGTGGTGACAGAGGACCGTCCGGTGCGACAGGGTGCGACACGAGCAGGGGGCGGACAACTGACCTGACGCAGACGCAGACGCCGCTACCTGAGGGGACTCAGTGGTCAGTGTGTACAAGTCCGACCCCGGCTGCCGAGTGAAGGTAGCCAGGTGACGACCCGTCTGGGCACACGTGCAGTGTGTCACACGCTCGTAGGCAGGGGTGAACTGGTGAACACCCGCGTCCTGGAGCGCGGAACCCGCCACCAAGTTCGTAGAGAACGAGGGGAGGTAAAGGCCCGACAGTGTGCCGGACGGGACAGCAGGACAAGGGAGGGCAGTGGTGGAGGTCGCAAGGACCGGACCCCCGGAGGGGTCAGCCAGGGAGACAGCAACCGGCCTAGGGAGCTGCTCGAGGGCAGTGCGGTCGCGAAAGAAACAGCGGGAAGCACCTGAGTCCAGTGTGAAGGTGTGCAGTGCCTCAGTAGACGCAGTACCTGAAGGCGCAGACTCACAAGCACCTGAAGCAGCAAACACACCTGCACCTAGAGCAGCAGCCTCACCAGGACCAGGGGCAGCAGACGCACTAGCACCTAGAGCGGCAGCCTCACCGGCACCTGGAGCAGCAGACTGGATACCAGGGTCAGGCGGCACACACAGGTGACGGGCTCCCTCGGCACTAGTAGACAATGCATACATTGTAGTGAGAATAGCATCATAGTCAAGAGCAAAGATATCTACCCTCTGCCTAAGCAGCTCCACCCAGTCGGGGAGCTCAGCGTCGTCGCCAAACTCTGTACGCCAAGCGTCGCTCAGACGGGCGAAGCAGCGGGACTCTGTGTGACCACGCGTCCCGCAAGGCTGACCAGTCCGGACACCCGTGCTAATAACGTACGGGCAGCGAGCACTACTCAGCGTCCCTCTACTCTGAGCGTACCACTCACGAAGCTGCTGGGGCGAAAGAGTCTCGCGCGGACGACGCTCCTGCTGCACAGGGCCACTACAAGAAGCTCCCGAACTACCCACTCCAGGACGACTCCCACTACTGCCACCCCGACAACCCCAACTGGCGTACCACTCACGAAGCTGCTGGGGCGTGAGGGACACACGCGGACGGCCCTGGAGCTGCATCTGGCCACGCCAGGAGCAGTAGTAGAAGCAGGAGCAGCAGGAGCAGCAGTAGCAGTAGCAGCAGGGGCAGGGTAGTGCTCACCAGTGGTGGGAAGGGCAGGCGTACGACGGAGGCCGCTACAGCGGCAGGGCAGGGCAGCGACCGCGGCAGGAAGCTCCGCGGCAGTTGGTGCAGGGCGGGACCGGGTCGCGACGGCGGCTGGTGCAGGGCAGGGACAGGGCCGCGACGGTCGCTGCTGCAGGGGCGGCTGCTCCAGGGGCCAGGGGCAGCTCCTGCAGTGGCGGCTGCTCCAGTGGCCAGGGGCGGCTGCTGCAGGGGCGGCCGCTCCAGGGGCCAGGGCGGCTGCAGGTGCGGCTGCTCCAGGGGCCAGGGGCGGCTGCTGCAGTGGCGGCTGCTCCAGGGGCCAGGGGCGGCTGCTGCAGGGGCGGCTGCTCCAGGGGCCAGGGGCGGCTCCTGCAGTGGCGGCTGCTCCAGTGGCCAGGGGCGGCTGCTGCAGGGGCGGCCGCTCCAGTGGCCAAGGGCGGCTGCTGCAGGGGCGGCCGCTCCAGGGGCCAGGGCCGGCTGCTGCAGTGGCGGCTGCTCCAGGGGCCAGGGGCGGCTGCTACAGGGGCGGCTGCTCCAGGGGCGGCTGCTCCAGGGGCGGCTGCTGCAGGGGCGGCTGCTCCAGGGGCGGCTGCTCCTGGGGCCCGGCGCAGGGTAGGGCAGGGCGATGCGGCGGGCAGGGGTGACGCCGCGGGCAGGGGCGACGCGGCGAGCAGGGCGACGCGGCGGGCAGGGGCGACGCCGCGGGCAGGGGCGACGCGGCGAGCAGGGCGACGCGGCGGGCAGGGGCGACGCCGCGTCAGCAGCTGGGCGCGGCCGCGTCAGTAGCAGGGTGCGGCCGCGTCAGCAGGAGGGCGCGGCCGCGTCAGCTGCAGGGCTGGCGGGGCCGCGTCACGGCAGGGCGGGGCCGTGACTGCGGCCTGACGGGGCCGCGACTGCGGCCTGACGGGGCCGCGACTGCGGCCTGACGGGGCCGCGACTGCGGCCTGACGGGGCCGCGACTGCGGCCTGACGGGGCCGCGACTGCGACCTGACGGGGTCGCGCGCTTGCCTGACGGGCCTGCAGGCTGCCTGCGGGCGGCGAGGGCCTGCAGGGGCGGCGCGCGGTCGGGCAGAAGCTGCGCGCGGGCGGCGTGGTCCTGCAGGGGCAGCGCGCCGACCTGACGGGCCTGCAGGGGCGGTTCTCGGGCCTGACGGGCCTGCAGAGGCGGCTCAGGAGCCTGACGGGCCTGCAGAGGCGGCTCGGGGGCCTGACGGACCTGCAGGGGCGGCTCGAGGGCCCTACTAGCTTGCAGGGGCGGCGCACTGGCCTAGGGCAGCAGGAGGCAGCGCGAGGGCGCACTAGCCTAGGGCGCACGAGGGCGGCGCACTGGCCTAGGGCAAGCGGGGCGCGCAAGGGCGCACTAGCAGAAAAAAAAGGGTGCACGAGGGCGCACGAGCAGAGAAAGGTGCACGAGGGCGCACGTAAGGTAGGGCGCACGAGGGCGCTTCTAGCGGAATAGTGGGCCCGTAGTAGTAAGCGGTCCTAGGTGGCAACCTAGGCTCTGATACCATGTCAGAATGAACAAGAGTGATTGCACTAGGAAAGAGTTGGGTACAAGTAGGAAACCCTAAACTTACTGTACCCCATAGTAACTACCCCACTACAGCCTAAACAAACTGTAGCAGATATAACATTTGACAAGGGAGTGGTCGACCTCGCGCCAGTGCTGGTCGGTCCTCACTGTCAAACCGGACCCCAGCTTGTTGCATGGGAAAGCGATGTCGGGCCGAGTTCTTGTGGCGGCGAACTGAAGCGAATCAACCTTCTGGCGATACTCCTCTTCTTCGCGCGACTGAAAGTCCACGTCATCGAAAGTGAGCTAGACGTAGGCTTAAAAAAAAAAACAGTCGTCTTCGAACACCGACAAGTTTGCTCCTCGTCGAAGAAATGCAGCTTGTCGATGTATGATTTCTGGTGGAACCACAGCTTTTTGCGCAGGTCGACCGGGCTGATCTCGTGCTACTCAAAGGCGTCCTCTAGCAGCTCTTTCAGCTCCTTCAGCATCGCAGTGCTGCTACTGACGGCGAACGGGTCATCGACGTAGATGAGCACCCAGCACGCCACTTCATTGTCGCCAATTCTGAAATAGAGAGCCTCGTCGACCTGGCTCTTGCTCCAACCAACGACGGTCAGTATTGCGTCGAGCACCGAGTACCACAGCAGAGGACTCTGTTTCAGCACGTACAAGCTCTTCAACAGCTTGCATACGCGGTCAGTACCGTCGTTGTAGTAAGCCGACCGGTCAATGTAGAGCACGCGGTCGAGCTTGCTCTGCATGAAAGCATTATTCATGTCAAGCTGCATGAGGTGTAGGTCAAGGAGAGCGACAATGCTGAGGAAATATCCATAGCGTGTGGCAGCTCCCGACGGGTGCGTACGTCTCGTCGTAGCCAACTCCGGGGAGAGGAAAGGGATAAGATGTACGAATGTGTGGGGGGATGAGATAGGGGGATGAGGAGAGGAGGTGAGGGGGAGCCGGGCATGGCGAAACCCTCTTACCAACCCCTTTTTACAAAGGGGGAGGTGAGAGAGTGATGAGGAGAGGAGGTGGGGGGGAGCCAGGCGCAGCGAACCCCTCTTACTAACCCCCAAATCCCCACACCCATTCATCCAACCCCCTTAACCTCAAAACCCATTGCAGCTGCCCCGTGGAACCGCACCCCCTCCCCCCCTTTCTATGGAGAGACACTCTACAACGGTAGTGAGCTAGACTACGGGGGTTGGCACGAACTACTAGGAGTGATCCTAGCTTTGCTTAGTTCCTTAGCGCTTGCACATTCAAGGGAAAAATCGGCAAGAGTTTCCACTAGAAAAGTTGGGATTACATAATGATTTAACAAGCAATTACAGATCTGACTACATCAGGCACCTAGCAACTCTGCAGCCAGCCCGGTCGACCGCCAGCACAGCATGGTCGACCGCCTGCAAGCGTTGCGTAGAGGAGCCACGCCAGAAGGGCGACCTGCCAGTAGAGCAGGTCGTTGGCGTCCCAACGCTGCAGCAGGGCGGCTGTCCAGCTTTGCCCCGTAGAAGACAGCAGTGCGCACGCTCGCAGGTGCGCGCAGAAGATTGGCCCGACTTGCATTGCTGTGCATCCGACGGCTGTTGTCTGCGTCTGACGAGCAACAATTCCGTCGACCAGAACTGTCGGCTGTTGTCGCCGAGCTCCCCTTGACGACCGCTGCTCAGTTGTCAAGTCGACGGACTGCTCCGTCGGCCTCCCAATCGAATTGCTCCTCCTGGTCGACGGCCCACCCGTCGCCCAGCCCAGTCAGCTGCAGCTGTCGAGCTCCCTGGTCGACAGCAACACCACAGCGGTCCTCTGCAGTTCGACAAAGCCCGTTCAGAAGCTCTTCTACTGTGAACGGTCGGCTGCTACTCCCGTACATCCGGCGAAGTCGTTGGCGTTGCCCAAGCAAGTGCATGGCCAACACCCATTCCTGTTAACACTCCCCTGCCGCGCTCACGCTTGGGCCTCCAACCTACACGGCAGTACTCCACGGAGAATAATCTCATCCTCGGCGTGCACCCCACACACAGCACGCCGTCACCGCACCAGCCGTGCAGAATTGCACGGCACCTACTGCTGCACATCATCGGTGGCGACAGAGCACCGGTTGAAGGCCGGAAAATGCAGTGCCTTCGATAGGTAGTCGGCAGGCTGCTGGGTGGTCGGGATGTACTTCAGCACGAACTTCCCGCGGCTCACCATGTGCTGCAGCCAGGTGTAGCATCGCTCCATATGCTTGAGGTTGCCCATCAGCCCCAAGCCCTCAGCGACCGTGATTGCCGAAATGTTTTCCACTCGGAGGACAGTCGGCTTTCCAGCATCGAGCTGCTTGAACTCCGCAAGAAGGAAACGGAGTCGGCGTCCCTCCTTACCTGCATCCGTGGCCACCACGTACTCCAACTCGGTCGATGACAATGTCGCGCACTTGATGCGCGAGCTCGACAAAGAGACAGCGGCCCCTCAGTAGACGAACAGGTAGCCGCCCGTGCTCATTCGGTTCTGTCGCCCGCATCGTCGGCGTCCACGTAGCCGATCAGCTCCAGCGACTCTGGTCCACCGCCAAACTCCAGGGCGGTGTCGCGGGTGTCGGCGAGGTAGGCGAGGCAGCGATCGACCTCGTGCCAGTGCTGGTCGCTCCTCATCGTGAGGCCGCTCCCCAGCTTGCTACAGGCGAATGCAATGCCCGGCATCGTTGTCGTTGCCGCGAACTGTAGCGAGCCAAACTTCTGCCGGTACTCCTCTTCCTCGCGCTCCTACGCCTCCTCATCATCGAATGTCAGCTCAGTGTAGGCGTCGACCGATACCGGCGTCTTTGGGATGCGGCCGGTCCGCTCCTCATCGATGAAGCGCCTGCGCAGCTTGTTGGCATAGTTATGCTGGTGCAGCCATAGCTTCCACGCTGGCCTGTCGCGCAGAATTTCCAGCCCAAGGTACTTGACGACCCTCGAAATTTCCCGCAGCTCGAAGGCGGCCTCCAGCAGCTCCTTCAATTCTTTCAGCATCGCGGTGATTTTGCTGGGGCGAGCAGGTCGTCGACGTATACCAGCACCCAGCAGGTCACACCGCCGTCGCCGGTCTTGAAGTAGAGCGCCTCATCGACCTGGCTCTTCTTCCAGCCAGCGCCAAGCAGCACGCCGTCAAGAGCCCTGTACCACAGCAGCGGCGACGGCTTCAACCTGTAGAGGCTCTTCAGAGGCTTGCACACCCGGCCGGTCCCATTGTCGAAGTAGTCCGGCTGGTACATGTACAGCACTCGGTCGAGCTTACTCTGCAAGAAAGCGTTCTTCATGTTGAGCTGCATCAGGTTGAGGTCGAGGACGGCGACGATGCTAAGGAAGATCCTCAGCATAACGTAGCTGCTCACCGGCGAGTACGTTTCGTCGTAGTCGGCACCATACACCTGCGTGAAGCCCTTTACAACCAGCCTCGCCTTCTCGCGCTAGACGGTGTCATCGATGTGGTACTTAGTCGTCACCACCCACCGGTTCTTCATGATGTTTACCCCGCACGGGCGTTTGACCAGCTCCCATGTGCCGTTGCTGATGGGCTGCGGATCTCCTCATCCATGGCGGCCTTTACCGCCTTGCCCTTCCAGCTTGCCAACGCCTCCTTCACTGTCATCGTGGCGATGTCCCAGCGGTGTTCAGGGTCGGCATGCATGTCGGGGTCGAGCTCCGGCAGCTCGAAATCAGCGTCTGCATCGTCGAGCAGCGTAGTGAAGGCGGCTCGGGGCAGACAAGCGTGGAAGCTCAGACGCTCAGGCGACCGTCGAGCTCGACCGGAACGTCGCAGCTCAAGCGTAGACTTCTCGACGGGAACCTCCACCACATCTCTGTCGGTGGACTCCTCTCCCGCCGATAGCTCCCCTTCCTCGTTGACGTCCTCGTCGTCGACCAGCTCTTTCGACCCTTCGACCAGCAGCTCACCTTCTGCTAACTTCGACCGCTCCCCTGTCGAATGCACCCCTACTGCTGCCTCCTGTTCAACCGGCTCCCCTGTCTGGTGCTCCCCTATCGCCGATGGCTTCCCGTCCTGGTCGATGAGCTTAGTGCCTAGTTGGCCGCCGGCGATACCACTGGCCGGGACCACAGGCGATGCCTCAAGGCTCCCCTCATCGCCGGTGGCCGACACAGGTGTCGACGCAGACCGATCTGCGATGGGGGTGGGAGGAGCAAGAACAGGGGGAGGTGGAGGAACCTCCACAACATCCTCATCAGCGGGCTTGTCGACTTCAGCGAGTAGTGGGATCGTCGCCGTCAAGGTGTTCGTTGGCAAGTGTGACTGCGTCCGCCCAGACGCCGGCCCATACTTCGCCTTCCACACCTCCAGCGACAGCGTCTCATAGAAGATCACCTCGACCGACGTGACCACCTTGTTGTCGGTCAGGTCGAGCACTCCTAGCCCTTGCTCTCCGGCGACATGCCCAGATGAAGCCCCCAGCGAGCCCTCGGCGCCATCTTCCCACCGCGCTCCTGCTCGGGAACCATGAACTGACCATGTAGCCCCACATCCGCGCCAGCATGAGGTCGGGCTTCTTCCCGGTCAGCGGCTGGTATGGAGTCGTCCCCGGCGGCTTCGTCGACCGCTCCAAGCGAGTGCGCACCTAGACAGCTTGTCGAAGAGCGAAGTGCCACTAGTGCTGCTGCATGCCCATGCACAGCAGCATCGTCCGCATGGACTCAATGACCGTCCGCATCTCTGGCTCAGCCATGCCGTTCTTCTGCGAAGTGTAGGGGCGCTGCCTCATCGCGCAGTTCCTCAGTAGATGAAGATGCTGCAGGAAGGGCCGATGGTCCTGGTAGAGCTGGCTCTAAGCGGATACGTACGGTGGGTTCCGTAGGATTGTCGCGAGAGAATGACAAGCGCGACTGTTTGTTTTTTGTCGCTCTTAATTTAGCAGTAGCGGCAGGGCCGATGCGTGTCGCACCAGGTGGTACAACGTTGGTGCCGTTCGTACTAGCACGGGCGGATGTGACTGCAGGAGTTCGAGATGAACCAGCTGCAGGTGAGGGTGTTGGTAACGTGGACATAGCTCGAACAAGAGGCAAGAAGTCTAATCCGGTTAGACCCAGTGATACTGGCGTCGCGCCATCGTCCTCGCTGGCCATGAATAGTCCGACTGAGCCAGCCGAGCTTTACTTGTGCTACTCTAACAGCAACACTGGAAGAGTGTTGGTTGGATGGAGGAGTGCTCAACGTCAGCGAGAGAGACACCCAGCTAGTGCATGGATGGCACACGACGAGTTGCCTTCCCCAACCTGTTCCCAGTCTGATGGGTTTGGCTTGGCTGGTGCGTTGCGGGGGATCGGAACAGAACTGTCAAAGACATCGTGCGAAGGCGGGAAACATACACGGGGAAAAAAATCAACGGAGACAAAAAAACCCGGGGAAAAAACTCCCTTGGAACGGGACCCCCCAATATTAGAGCACTATCATAGAATATATCGGAGTTGTTTTTACATTCAATGTTTTCATAAAGTGTATAATTATTATCCAACGCCAGCACAGAAATTTCAGGGGGTACAAAAGTTGTAAACAGGTATACGTTTTCCACTCTTAATATAATCTTCAGAGCACAACAATTGATTTATACGCATATGTTTCACATTCAATGTTCTTACAACAGGTGTAGACATATTAGAGTTTTAACCCTCAATGTTCGAGTCCTTGAGCCAATAGGACACGAGTGCTCTGTTACAGGCCTCCACCATGGGTTCCGAGGCTGAGATGAAATTCAAAGTTGCCAACCTGGCTCCTCAACGAATCCTGGAATTTCCGAAGCTGCCAACATTACTGCCCAAGCAATTCGGGGAGTTCAGAAGCTGCTTGGGCTCTTGTCATTTCGACGCGACCCGTCAAAGGTATGTTTCCCCACTCAGCTCAGATAGTTATTTCGAACATACCCCTCAGAGACATACCGTGATCTCCTGGTTACAAGACCCCCCCGCATAAAAGCCCCGTGGGTCTTCTATCCGGACCAGGGGTCTTTTATTAGGTCAGTCCTGGAGAGGACCCGTCTTTTGACCCAGATCTTTATAAGACCCCCCCTCAGGCGATAATGAGCAGTGTTAGTTCATGAGCTGGTTAGCGAGTCACACAAAAAACCACCAAATTCACTTTGTCAGGCGAATTTGTGGTCAATGGAGTCAAGATGCCACATCAATCACGTGTTTTTGCCGCCCTTCAGGCATGAAATGCTGACATGCCTGTCATTATTCGGCATTTCTTAACGTGAGGAAAGGAATCAGGGAGACTCGAGTGCGAGAATCTGGGAATGAATTTCCGCGCTGTGAAGGAATCCAAAATTCAGTACAGAAATTTTTGAATTTCTTCAACACTGCACTACACAATCCATTTTTTAGTAATTAATAGATGTCCAGGGGTCTTATGCACTATACGTCGTTACATAAGACCCCACAACCCATTCTAAGCACATTTAGGATAAGACCCCTAGGGCTTCTAACCCGGAGATCACGGTAGGCCCTGTTCGGTATGGGTCCCACTCATACTGCGGTTGGTGGAGGGACGGTTCCTATGTACAATTTTGGAGACTGTTAAAGCCCACAAACTCGATATTGGAACACCGAACTTGCCCAGTGTGACTTGGCTACCGAACGCTCAAAAAGCCAACTCTGACTGCGGGCGCAGAAACTGCACGGAAATTTTGCTTCCCAGGCAAACTGGACTCGCGGTGGAAGTGGCTCTCAGTTTCGGGTTTCAGTTACACTCCGCGAGGGCCACTCTGAGTGGCACAGTTTTGGGTTAACTTTAGATTGACAAGTTTCGGGCAAAAAAAATGAACTCTTACCTTCTTTAATTAAAAAGAGCTGGCGCACAACGTGTGATGTTTTTGTTTTCCTCTTTGAATAGCAGGGTAACCTTGTGACAGGCCAGTTCGATTTGTTTTTGGGTCAGTCTGGTACAGTACCACAATCGTGTCGAGAAAGTTATTAAATATCTTAAGGAAACTAACCTAAACTAGACTCGAAAGTTCCTTTCAGTGTGAGTGGAAGCCCGAGGCAACGCAACATCTCGGACGCTTCCCCAGTTCGAGTGGGCCCAGTACGACTGGGAGGCTACCGAACAGGGCTGTACCTTTCGGGGGCCCCCATTTTTGGGATGTGGGTTCACCTTTCCTATTACTTGCATGCGTGTGCCAACTCGGAGTTGCCTGCACTGCCTCGGCTCCTTCAGACGCATAACTCTGGCCTGATCGTAGCTGCATCCTATCTGACGTCTTCCTTGCTTGTTTGTAGAAGATGGTGGCAGCTACCAAGCATTGCCTATCAACTTCTATGACTACCAACACTGCGGGTTTAGCAGAATTGGTTCAATGCTTTTAAGGAAACAAACAAGCAAGCGCACATGCCTATTGCTTGGCTCAAGTACCTGATTGACACTTACCGTTCTACCAAAGTTGCCATTCTACAGTGCTAGACTCATCCATTCCCGCTTCGTCCCTGTCTCACTCAATTCGGCCCTTCCTGTTGGGGCTTAGGGTTTAGGGTTATCCTCTCTATAATTCGGCCCTGCTGTTCCATCTACCTACCGGTACTTTTTATGCATTTACATCTGGTTCCCTTATATCCTACCATTATCTAATTTAGGCCCTGAATAAATGCATGGCAGCTCTCTCCTCGGTTCACCATTGACGCTGTTCGTACTTGACAAGGAAATCATACAACCAAATGCAATCTTGCTCCACTGAGTTGAAGTCAGCAATTCTCCGAGAAGAGAAGAGGGGAGAAACAATTCTGATAGAACCTCTATTTCTTCGTGAGGGGTAGACAGTGGGCTGGCGTGGTGCATCTAAGGGCGCGGAACATTTGAAAATTGGCCTGTTCGAACCAGAGCACCGTTCGAAACTCGATGTGGTGACCCATTTCGTGGGTTTTCGCTTTGAGGTTCGTCAATGGGTTTGCGATGTCGCCAAGATTCGGACGACTGTTGGAACATCTGACTATGAGCTCACTCTCACAACGGTTCGAACGGGCTGTTTTGCCCTGTTTGGACCTCACATGTACAGTCATCGCGCGTCTGCATTTGGGGCATTCTTTCAATGCCAGGCGACATCGCCATATTCCCCCCAGATTGACGAGCTTGCAAGAGGGCCAATCCTGATGGCGACGTGGCCAGTCGCCTGTGTCGACGTTCGAAACCTCAGATTAAAAAAGCGTTCAAGTGTTCCGACTTCAGCCTTGGACGAGGTATGGTCCGAACCGTCATCCGTTTGGGACCAAACCGGACGAGGGTATGTAACTGGGGACACCCGTATGGAAAATCTCGTAGAGTTTCAAATGTTCCGCGCCCTAAGCCGTAAGACGTAAATCTCAGGGGTCAGAAGCATGCATGCATGCTCTGATGGGAAGAGACGATGACGAAAGCGATATCATACGGCTTTGTATCGATGAGTAAGGGTTCCATGTAACGGATGTGCAACGGCCATGGGCTGTGTATTGTATGTGCTTGTCACAGGGATGTGCAAGATAAGATTGTTAAAATCGGCGTCTAATAATTTCTAACGTATTACACTTGGTTGGGTGTTGGTGTTAGGCCCGCTGGCCTAAATCCGCTAAGGAATAGCGGGGTTGACTAAATTGAGGATAAAGCGTGGCGGAAGACTTTGGCGAAAGATGTGTTGGCGAAATAGGCGAAGAAGTAATTGAGTATTTGATGAATGAGAATGGGTTGATAATGGCAAGTACAAGCAAGGTTGATATAGCATGCAAGATCGAATGTCGGAAAGTACTTCGTGGGACTAGGAATTGAAGGCAAGAAAAGAAGAGTGCCACGTGGCACTAGGAAAACCAGAAAGATAATGATAAGGGTGAGTTGGAAAGTACTGTTCGGAATGAACAGAAAATCCCCCCTTAACAGTTGGCGCCTGGGGTTGGTGCACGAGCAGCGAAGTTTTGCACGAGAGGAGGGGTGACTTGGGCGAAACCTGAACACTGTACCCTCAACACCAACCCTACCGCCCTAACCTGTTGACACACCCAAACCAGTGAAAACAGGGTCGTGGGGTTTGAAACACACACTCCTTGCGACAAACACAGTCGATGAAAAACAACACACATTTTCGGGAGCTGTCATTCTCCTCCAGCACACAAGCCCCTTCCCGTTTTACCAAAACACACCTGGTTAGTTGCACCTTCCTTCCTGAAAAGCTCCTCACACATCTAGCTACGACGGATAATTTGCACGTCGCGCGTGGAATGGCGGAATCCACCGCTGCCGGGGCGGATCGAGGCGCCGATGAATGGGCGCGTGAGTAAAACAATGCGTTCGAGTCGCACATCCTATCACACACGCCTCCCCCACTGCTTCCCGCACATTGGCCTCCACGTGATCGCACCCCCATTACCACGCCTTCCCTTCACGTCGCCCTCCCTTCCCGTCGCCCGCGCTTCTTCCCGTTGCCGTCCGTTCTGCTCGTCGCCCTCCCTTCGTCCCCCGTCGCCCTCGCTTTCCCCGTCGCCCTCGCTTTCCCCGTCGACCTGCCATCCACTGCTCGTCGCCTTCGCCTTCCCTCCCGCCTCCCTTCCCATCTGCTTCCCCCCATCCGGTTTCCTGCTTCCCCCCCTCCCCTTCTCTGCTTCCCCATGTCCCCTGCCCTGCTTCCCCCCATCCCCTGCCCTGCTTCCCCCCATCAGATTCCCCCCTCGCCCCAATCCCCCTCCCTGCTCCCCCCCATCCCCCTCCCTGCTCCCCCCCATCCCCCTCACTGCTTCCCACCATCCCGTGCCCTGCTTCCCCCCATCCCCTTCCCTGCTTCCCCCCAACCCCCTCCCTGCGTCCCCCCATCCTCTTCATTCTTTCGCCTTATCCCAAGCCCTGCTTCTTCCCATCCGGTTTTCTGCTTCCCCCCCTCCCCTTCCCTGCTTCCATCCATCCCCTTCCCTGCTTCCCCCCATCCCCTGCCCTGCCTCCCCCATCAGATTCCCGCCTCGCCCCCATCCCCCTCACAGCTCCCCCCCATCCCCCTCCCTGCTTCCCCCCATCCCGTGCCCTGCTTCCCCCCATCCCCTTCCCTGCCTCCCCCCAACCCCCTCCCTGCGTCCCCCCATCCTCTTCATTCTTTCCCCTTATCCCAAGCCCTGCTTCCCCCCATCCGGTTTTCTGCTACCCCCCTCCCCTTCCCTGCTTCCCCATGTCCCCTTCCCACCTCCCCATGTCCCCTGCCCTGCTTCCCCCCATCCCCTTCCCTGCTTCCCCCATCCCCTGCCCTGCCTCCCCCCATCAGATTCCCGCCTCGCCCCCATCCCCCTCACAGCTCCCCCCCATCCCCCTCCGCCCTCCCTGCTTCCCCCCATCCCGTGCCCTGCTTCCCCCCATCCTCTTCCCTGCTTCCCCCCAACCCCCTCCCTGCATCCCCCCATCCTCTTCATTCTTTCCCCTTATCCCAAGCCCTGCTTCCCCACATCCGGTTTTCTGCATCCCCCCCTCCCCTTCCCTGCTTCCCCATGTCCCCTTCCCACCTTCCCCCCATACCCTTCCCTGCTTCCCCCCAACCCCCTCCCTGCTTCCCCATCCCCATCCTCTTCATTCTTTCCCACGAAACATCGCACAAGGTGGTTGTGTCGCACGATCGAAACATGGGACTAGCATTTTGCGTCGTCAGGTGCATTTCCACACCTTGGGGTGGTGCGCGTTCAATTGCTGGCGCTGACATGTACGACAAGCTCTTCCTCTCGAGTCACATTCCCAACCCGACCCCAACCCTGTGTCCACCATCAGTGCTCATCAGCGACCTAAAACTGGTTACCCGATTTCAACCATATTACACTTGGTTGGAAGGGTGGAAATATGGGACGCGGGCTTTAATGGGTTGTCTAGGCTGCTCAGTGGCTGCAAGTGAGTGTTGGGCTGAGAAAAGCCCTTAGGATCTTTACAGGGATGAACTCTGGGTAGGACTGTAATAGCGGAAGCGTTTTTAATGAAGAGATTGTGAACCACCTTGCGCTAGTATGTGAGGGCAAATTAAGTTGATTAAAACAAAGAGATACAAGATTATATATAAGAGTACAAGGAATACGAAGGGATACGGTTGTAACTACTTTACTGTTGCTGTTGCGGTTCGATACAGTGACGACTCGGGCAACTGCTCTGTAGCGAGTCAGTTGTGTGTCCTTGCTGTCGCGCTGTATTTGTCAGGTCAAAGGTCGCTGACCTTTGACTTTCGCGTAACCTCCAGCAGTTACTTCAACCTCCGAGGGTTGACTCGCTGGTGCCTCGATATGCTTTGCTTCGCTTGTGCCTTGGTATTTCGACACGACAGAAGCGCTTAAGAACGATTGTTTCCAACACTCCCCTTCGCTTCTGGAGTGTCGCTGACGTGGCTCTGTCCAGTCAGCAGCATGCAGTATTCGAACTTCTGCTTTCCGAGCTTCTTGGTCAGATAGTCAGCTGCCATCTCGGACGTGGGGCAATATGACAGCTCAAGCCTCCCTTTTTCGATCTCATCCTTCACGAAGAAATATCGCAGGGCGATGCGTTTCGTCCTGTTCGCGAAGCCGTTCTTGTTGGCGATGCGGATTGCCGACTGGTTGTCGCAGAACAGAGTGAAGCTGGGTAACTGAGCCAGCTTCGCTTCTTCCAGCAGTTCGCGAAGGTAAAGTCCTTCCTTGGTGGCTGAGCAGAGCGCAATATATTCTGCTTCAGCTGATGAGAGAGCGATTAGTTCCTGCTTGCTCGACTGCCAAGAGATAGGTCCGATAGGTTCGAGACGGTAGATGTAGCCAGTGCGGGAACGCCTGTTGTCGGAATCGCCAGCGTGATCGGCGTCGACGTAGCCGATTAACTTAGGCGGCGTAGTTGCGTTCTTGTAATAAGTTACACCAATCGTCGGGGTGCTAATGAGGTAATGAAGAGCGCGGTCGAGTTCTGCTAGATGTTCCGCTTCGGGTCTCTTGAGGTAGGTGGCGAGTTGGCTTGCAGAGTACGATAGATCTGGGCGGCAGGTGACAGCTGCGAAGAGAAGACAGCCCAGCTTTCTCTGGTAGTCGCGTATGCCGGCGGGCTTGAGTAGAGCGGAGCCTTCCTTGTTGTTTCCTGACGTGTAGTGGTACGGTGTAGAGATGATAGTTGGTGTAAGTGCGAAGCGCTTGGCGATGGTGTCGGCGTACTTCGCGGCGCTGAGGTAGATGGCGTCTTCTTCTTCCCGGATGTTGAGCCCGAGGTACTGTGTAACGGTAGATGAGACTGTCAGTGTGAGGTCCTGCTGCAGCTCCCCTTCGAACCAGGTGGTGACGCTGTCGGTTGAGCCGATGTAGAGGAGATCGTCTACGTAGACGATTAGCAGGATGTAATCTGCGCCTTTCGTGAGTCGGTACATCCCCTGATCGTGTGGTAATTGCTTGAAGCCGATGCGAATGAGGCGGGCGTGCAGGTACTGCTGCCATAGCCGCGGAGCTTGCTTGATCCCGTAGAGCGACTTCAGTAGCTGACAGACTTGGTTTGGCTCCCCGTTGGTACCGTGCGGTAGTTCCACGAAAATTTCTGCGTCAACGGGTGCGTAGAGAAATGCGTTCGCGACATCGATTTGTCGTAGCTTCTTTTTCTTCATGGCGGCGATCGCGAGAAGAATTCGGAGCGAAGTGTGTCGGCTGACCGGAGCGAAGGTTTTGGTGAAGTCTCGCCCGTGTTCTTGGTCGAAGCCGCGCACGACCCATCGTGCCTTGAATTTGTCAATGGTGCCGTCGGCCTTCGTCTTCACGCGGAAGACCCATTTCCCGGTGAGAATGGTCTTGTTCCGTGCTACGCCGATGGGGACAATTTTCCACGTGTTGCGCTCCTCTAATGCCTTCAGTTCTTTGTCCATGGCTTCGCGCCATTTTTCCCTATGCTCCCCCCCCAGAGCCTGCTGAACCGTGGCAGGCTCCTTAGGAACGCCCGTGCCGTGTACTGCAGTGACTAGCCCGAGTATCTGGAGTCCGCTCTGTGTGTAGCGGGGGAGTGACATGTCCGCGGGATAAGCAGCTTCGTCTCCCGCTTCTGGATCAGGTGCGAAGTTGGGTCCTATGCGTTCTGCTTCGTCGGTGTTTACTTGTGCAGGTGTAACGTAACCGTTGTCAGCGAAATGGTAGTAGGTTTCGGCGTTGATGCTCTCGCGTGGGTTTTCGTCGTCCATTGGCACATTGACGGAGCAGTAGGGGAGGGGTCCGGCTTCTTCCGAGGCTCCTTCCACGTTCTGCTCGTCCCAGTCAGCTTCGTCTTCTGCCGAAGCGAAGGCTCGGTCTCCATGGAAGCCACCTGTGGGGTCTCGGTTCTCGTCCAGGTTGGCAAGGTACGTCTGCAGTGTGAGTCGCTCGTAGAAAATGACATCATGTGCTGCCACTGTTTCTTTTGTCTCAACGTCGAAAATCTTCCATGCGTTGTAGTGTTTTTCGATGCCCATGTGTAGTCCCCACTGTGCTCGTTGTGAAAATCGTCCTGCTCGTGCAGATGGAGGTCGGTACTGTACCATGCAGCCGAAGACTCGTAACATTTTTGTGCTGCCCAGTTTTCCTGTCCACAGCAGATGCGGTGATGTGTTGTTCGGAAGTGACGACGAAGAAAGCAAGTTGTGCAGCATCAGGGCATGGTCCATTGCTTCGGGCCACTGGTGGGTGGGTAGCCGCATGCCACGTAACAGTTTCCGCATGGTGTTCTGGAGGGTCCTGTTCATCCTCTCTGTTACACCCTGCTGTTGATGGGCGTAGGGAAGGGAAATGAGCCGCTTGATTCCTCTCTCTGCCAGATACTGCTTGAACCTTTGTGAGGTGTATTCTCCTCCCCCGTCTGACTGGAAGCTCTTTAGTTTGACGCCCGATTCCCTTTCTGCTACGGGGAGCCAGGCGACGAACGCTTCGAACGCCATATCCTTGCTTGGAAGATTCAGGTGCCAAACGTAACGTGTCGCGGCGTCGATGAACGTGATGGTGTAGTTGTACGCGTTCTGCCCCGGCTCGCGATTGTACAGGATGTCGCTGTACACCTTCTCGAGTGGCGTGTAAGTTGGTGCGCTTGGGTTATGGTGAGACGCGAACGGTCGATGTGGTAAGTCAGCTTCAGGGCAGGTGAAGCA
Organism: Closterium sp. Naga37s-1; assembly: GCA_947471745.1. NCBI lineage: Eukaryota > Viridiplantae > Streptophyta > Zygnematophyceae > Desmidiales > Closteriaceae > Closterium > Closterium sp. Naga37s-1. The sequence goes on from CANJKZ010000005.1 coordinate 263,268, forward strand.
CGTTCCACGTACTCGTTGAAGTTCTCTTCCGTCGGTCAGTAGTAGTGAGTCCTTGTCGAGTACTCCTGCTCTTATCGTATTGTTTAATACTGTGTTGCTTGGGTGTCCCATCCTTGCGTGCCAGGTGCTTTCGTCGGCGCGATGTCCGGGTGATCGTCGGTACAGGTCGGAGTTGGAGTAGAAGTTGGCGGTGAAGTTGGCGCTTCGATGAACTTCTCGTGGTGCTGGGTGAAGTTGTTGCGCGGGTGTCGGTGGTGTGTCGTTGACGAGGAGCGGTGCCGTTGAAGGACCAGCGATTGGTGTTGACGTTCCTGCTGCTGCCGTTGATGGTTCTGCTACTGCCGATGTTGTCTCTGCTGCTGCCGATGTTGTCTCTGCTGCTGCCGATGTTGTCTCTGCTGCTGCCGATGTTGTCTCTGCTGCTGCCGATGTTGTCTGAATTGTTGCTAACGCCCTTGTTCTTTCTGCCTCAGGGATGGTGTGTGAATACCAGAAGCCTTCTGGACTGAAGTCTGGATCAAGGTCTGGAGGATGGGTCCAGGAGGTGAAGGTGACGATGCCGTCGCTGTCTGCTGTGCCGAGATCTGGGACAAAATCGAGAACGAAGACGTTGTTTTTTAGTATCGCCTTGCCGATGTAGAGGCCACCCTTCCCGTGGTACAGCTTGAATTCCTGGGTGGTGCTGTCTGCCTCGAGGTGAATGCCCTTCGCCATCAACTGACTGACGCTCAGTAAGTTGTAACCGAGGCCTTCTGCGATTAGAACCTTAGACATTTGTAGAACGACATTTGTCTCTCGTGATTGAAGTTGTACCACTCCTTGTCGTCGTGTGCGCAGGTTCTGATTATTAGCGATGGTGATGACCACTTCGTGTTGAAGTTGATACTCTCGCTGCACGAAGCGTCCCGAAGAACACATGTGTTGTCCGCAACAACTGTCCAAGAACCACGTGTCCTTCCCGGATGGCTCACTTTGAGCAATGGCTGCGTATGTTGGGTTCGGCTGGAGTGACTCGCGGCGAGGTGTGGTGTCGTCAAGTCGTTCTTCCGGTGAGTAGTATGGTGGTGACTCGGTGATGCAGGAGTCACTTAGTCTTGCCATGCAGCTGACGATGTTTCTTGCTCCTTGTGTAGGTGGTGTTGTTGACTGTTGCGACTGACTCGTGGGGTTCGCCTGCGTTGAAGCCACTTGGCTGCTGGAAGGTCGAAGCTGCCGTTGCGGTGGAGTTGACTGTTGTCGATACGGGCAGTGTGTGCGCGGGTGCCCTGACGTCTTGCAGATGTGGCAGAAAGGAGGTACGGACTTCGGCTGTTGTTGTTTGTAGTTGTTGTAGCGTCGCTGAGTGTGGAACGCGAATTCTGGTGCTGATATCTTCTTCTTGTGTCGTTCTTCTTGCAGGTCCATGTCTTGCTGCTCGGCATGGATTTCGGCGCAGAGTGCTGCTTCGGAGATTCTTCCGTGGGCTCGGAGAATGGCCTTTGTGGCGCGCCATTGAGGACCGAGGCCGCCGATGATGACTGTCACGAAGGCGTCTTCAGAAATCGACCCCCCGCATCGCAAAAGCTTGTCGCGCAACTCGCGACATCGACTGATATACGCCATTCCTTTTTCTCCTGGTTTCATTTCGACCGTTGTCAGTTGCGCCATTAACCTGTTGGAAACAATCGTTCTTAAGCGCTTCTGTCGTGTCGAAATACCAAGGCACAAGCGAAGCAAAGCATATCGAGGCACCAGCGAGTCAACCCTCGGAGGTTGAAGTAACTGCTGGAGGTTACGCGAAAGTCAAAGGTCAGCGACCTTTGACCTGACAAATACAGCGCGACAGCAAGGACACACAACTGACTCGCTACAGAGCAGTTGCCCGAGTCGTCACTGTATCGAACCGCAACAGCAACAGTAAAGCGGTTACAACCGTATCCCTTCGTATTCCTTGTACTCTTATATATAACCTTGTATCTCTTTGTTTTAATCAACTTACTTTGCCCTCACATACTAGCGCAAGGTGGTTCACAATCTCTTCATTAAAAACGCTTCCGCTATTACAGTCCTACCCAGAGTTCATCCCTGTAAAGATCCTAAGGGCTTTTCTCAGCCCAACATGGTATGAGAGCAGTCAGGGAGAATTCAACTTCTACAAAAATACCGACAACATCAACAGGCATGGCTACACAAAAAGAAATGAGCACCTCCAACGGCTCCCAGGGCACTACTCCTACTCCACCTCCTGCCTCTGGCCTACAGACAGAGGAGGGCACAGCAACAAGACCCAGGGCAACATCCACCGAGATTCCTAAGAATCAACCTGCAGACTTCGACCAGAGCATGATGGAGAAATTTGTCTCCTTCATGTCCTTCTACGAGCAACACCAGCAATCGGCACCTGCACAGTCACAAAACAGCAACAACAACGGAGCAACTCCCATGAGTCTCGACGGCTCATCATACGCACGAGGAAATCAACAGCAGCAGCCTACCTTTGCTCCGTACGAGCGCGGGTCCATCAGCTTCATGCCACACCCGCAGCCCTCGCCTGGACAAGAAAAGTCACTGGACGCACTACAAGTTCAGTCGCAGTTCGCGCACGTTCTGAAGATGCAGACGTCAAGGCCTTTCGATGGAAAGGATTTCTTCACCTGGTCGTTTGAATTCGAACTAATGATGGAAGGCGCACAGATACTTGGCTTCTTCGACGGGTCCCTGCCATATCCAACGAATGGCACACAGTATGACAAGCAGCAGTACACCTACCAGTCGATGATGGCGTACACGATTCTACTGAGGAACATCACCCCAACTCAACAGCAGAACATACGGTCTTACCGGGGTTACGGCAACTCCGCGGAGCTCGCATACAACCACTTGAAGAGCATGTATCAAGCAACAGACAGCGTAAGTCAAAGTCGGTTAATGGCGCAACTGACAACGGTCGAAATGAAACCAGGGGAAAAAGGAATGGCGTATATCAGTCGATGTCGCGAGTTGCGCGACAAGCTTCTGCGATGCGGGGGGTCGATTTCTGAAGACGCCTTCGTGACAGTCATCATCGGCGGCCTCGGTCCTCAATGGCGCGCCACAAAGGCCATTCTCCGAGCCCACGGAAGAATCTCCGAAGCAGCACTATGCGCCGAAATCCATGCCGAGCAGCAAGACATGGACCTGCAAGAAGAACGACACAAGAAGAAGATATCAGCACCGGAATTCGCGTTCCACACTCAGCGACGCTACAACAACTACAAACAACAACAGCCGAAGTCCATACCTCCTTTCTGCCACATCTGCAAGACGTCAGGGCACCCGCTCACACACTGCCCGAATCGACAACAGTCAACTCCACCGCAACGGCAGCTTCGACCTTCCAGCAGCCAAGTGGCTTCAACGCAGGCGAACCCCACGAGTCAGTCGCAACAGTCAACAACACCACCTACACAAGGAGCAAGAAACATCGTTAGCTGCATGGCAAGACTAAGTGACTCCTGCATCACCGAGTCACCACCATACTACTCACCGGAAGAACGACTTGACGACACCACACCTCGCCGCGAGTCACTCCAGCCGAACCCAACATACGCAGCCATTGCTCAAAGCGAGCCATCCGGGAAGGACACGTGGTTCTTGGACAGTTGTTGCGGACAACACATGTGTTCTTTGGGACGCTTCGTGCAGCGAGAGTATCAACTTCAACACGAAGTGGTCATCACCGTCGCTAATAATCAGAACCTGCGCACACGACGACAAGGAGTGGTACAACTTCAATCACGAGAGACAAATGTCGTTCTACAAATGTCTAAGGTTCTAATCGCAGAAGGCCTCGGCTACAACTTACTGAGCGTCAGTCAGTTGATGACGAAGGGCATTCACCTCGAGGCAGACAGCACCACCCAGGAATTCAAGCTGTACCACGGGAAGGGCGGCCTCTACATCGGCAAGGCGATACTCAAAAACAACGTCTTCGTTCTCGATTTTGTCCCAGATCTCGGCACAGCAGACAGCGACGGCATCGTCACCTTCACCTCCTGGACCCATCCTCCAGACCTTGATCCAGACTTCAGTCCAGAAGGCTTCTGGTATTCACACACCATCCCTGAGGCAGAAAGAACAAGGGCGTTAGCAACAATTCAGACAACATCGGCAGCAGCAGAGACAACATCGGCAGCAGCAGAGACAACATCGGCAGCAGCAGAGACAACATCGGCAGCAGCAGAGACAACATCGGCAGCAGCAGAGACAACATCGGCAGTAGCAGAACCATCAACGGCAGCAGCAGGAACGTCAACACCAATCGCTGGTCCTTCAACGGCACCGCTCCTCGTCAACGACACACCACCGACACCTGCGCAACAACTACACCCAGCACCACGAGAAGTTCATCGAAGCGCCAACTTCACCGCCAACTTCTACTCCAACTCCGACCTGTACCGACGATCACCCGGACATCGCGCCGACGAAAGCACCTGGCACTCAAGGATGGGACACCCAAGCAACACAGTATTAAACAATACGATAAGAGCAGGAGTACTCGACAAGGACTCACTACTACTGACCGACGGAAGAGAACTTCAACGAGTACGTGGAACGTGCTTCACCTGCCCTGAAGCTGACTTACCACATCAACCGTTCGCGTCTCACCATAACCCAAGCGCACCAACTTACACGCCACTCGAGAAGGTGTACAGCGACATCCTGTACAATCGCGAGCCGGGGCAGAACGCGTACAACTACACCATCACGTTCATCGATGCCGCGACATGTTACGTTTGGCACCTGAATCTTCCAAGCAAGGATATGGCGTTCGAAGCGTTCGTCGCCTGGCTCCCTCTAGCAGAAAGGGAATCGGGCATCAAACTAAAGAGCTTCCAGTCAGACGGGGGAGGAGAATACACCTCACAAAGGTTCAAGCAGTATCTGGCAGAGAGAGGAATCAAGCGGCTCATTTCCCTTCCCTACGCCCATCAACAGCAGGGTGTAGCAGAGAGGATGAACAGGACCCTCCAGAACACCATGCGGAAACTGTTACGTGGCATGCGGCTACCCACCCACCAGTGGCCCGAAGCAATGGACCACGCCGTGATGCTGCACAACTTGCTTTCTTCGTCGTCACTTCCGAACAACACATCACCGCATCTGCTGTGGACAGGAAAACTGGGCAGCACAAAAATGTTACGAGTCTTCGGCTGCATGGTACAGTACCGACCTCCATCTGCACGAGCAGGACGATTTTCACAACGAGCACAGTGGGGACTACACCTGGGCATCGAAAAACACTACAACGCATGGAAGATTTTCGACGTTGAGACAAAAGAAACAGTGGCAGCACGTGATGTCATTTTCTACGAGCGACTCACACTGCAGACGTACCTTGCCAACCTGGACGAAAACCGAGACCCCACAAGTGGCTTCCGTGGAGACCGAGCCTTCGCTTCGGCAGAAGACGAAGCTGACTGGGACGAGCAGAACGTGGAAGGAGCCTCGGAAGAAGCCGGACCCCTCCCCTACTGCTCCGTCAACGTGCCAATGGACGACGAAAACCCACGCGAGAGCATCAACGCCGAAACCTACTACCATTTCGCTGACAACGGTTACGTTACACCTGCACAAGTAAACACCGACGAAGCAGAACGCATAGGACCCAACTTCGCACCTGATCCAGAAGCGGGAGACGAAGCTGCTTATCCCGCGGACATGTCACTCCCCCGCTACACACAGAGCGGACTCCAGATACTCGGGCTCGTCACCGCAGTCCACGGCACGGGCGTTCCTAAGGAGCCTGCGATGGTTCAGCAGGCTCTGGGGGGGGAGCATAGGGAAAAATGGCGCGAAGCCATGGACAAAGAACTGAAGGCATTAGAGGAGCGCAACACGTGGAAAATTGTCCCCATCGGCGTAGCACGGAACAAGACCATTCTCACCGGGAAATGGGTCTTCCGCGTGAAGACGAAGGCCGACGGCACCATTGACAAATTCAAGGCACGATGGGTCGTGCGCGGCTTCGACCAAGAACACGGGCGAGACTTCACCGAAACCTTCGCTCCGGTCAGCCGACACACTTCGCTCCGAATTCTTCTCGCGATCGCCGCCATGAAGAAAAAGAAGCTACGGCAAATCGATGTCGCGAACGCATTTCTCTACACACCCGTTGACGCAGAAATTTTCGTGGAACTACCGCACGGTACCAACGGGGAGCCAAACCAAGTCTGTCAGCTACTGAAGTCGCTCTACGGGATCAAGCAAGCTCCGCGGCTATGGCAGCAGTACCTGCACGCCCGCCTCATTCGCATCGGCTTCAAGCAATTACCACACGATCAGGGGATGTACCGACTCACGAAAGGCGCAGATTACATCCTGCTAATCGTCTACGTAGACGATCTCCTCTACATCGGCTCAACCGACAGCGTCACCACCTGGTTCGAAGGGGAGCTGCAGCAGGACCTCACACTGACAGTCTCATCTACCGTTACACAGTACCTCGGGCTCAACATCCGGGAAGAAGAAGACGCCATCTACCTCAGCGCCGCGAAGTACGCCGACACCATCGCCAAGCGCTTCGCACTTACACCAACTATCATCTCTACACCGTACCGCTACACGTCAGGAAACAACAAGGAAGGCTCCGCTCTACTCAAGCCCGCCGACATACGCGACTACCAGAGAAAGTTGGGCTGTCTTCTCTTCGCACCTGTCACCTGCCGCCCAGATCTATCGTACTCTGCAAGCCAACTCGCCACCTACCTCAAGAGACCCGAAGCGGAACATCTAGTAGAACTCGACCGCGCTCTTCATCACCTCATTAGCACCCCGACGATTGGTCTAAAATATTACAAGAACGCAACTACGCCGCCTAAGTTAATCGGCTACGTCGACGCCGATCACGCTGGCGATTCCGACAACAGGCGTTCCCGCACTGGCTACATCTACCGTCTCGAACCTATCGGACCTATCTCTTGGCAGTCGAGCAAGCAGGAACTAATCGCTCTCTCATCAGCTGAAGCAGAATATATTGCGCTCTGCTCAGCCACCAAGGAAGGACTTTACCTTCGCGAACTGCTGGAAGAAGCGAAGCTGGCTCAGTTACCCAGCTTCACTCTGTTCTGCGACAACCAGTCGGCAATCCGCATCGCCAACAAGAACGGCTTCGCGAACAGGACGAAACACATCGCCCTGCAATATTTCTTCGTAAAGGACGAGATCGAAAAAGGGAGGCTTGAGCTGTCATATTGCCCCACGTCCGAGATGGCAGCTGACTAGCTGACCAAGAAGCTCGGAAAGCAGAAGTTCGAATACTGCATGCTGCTGACTGGACAGAGCCACGTCAGCGACACTCCAGAAGCGAAGGGGAGTGTTGGAAACAATCGTTCTTAAGCGCTTCTGTCGTGTCGAAATACCAAGGCACAAGCGAAGCAAAGCATATCGAGGCACCAGCGAGTCAACCCTCGGAGGTTGAAGTAACTGCTGGAGGTTACGCGAAAGTCAAAGGTCAGCGACCTTTGACCTGACAAATACAGCGCGACAGCAAGGACACACAACTGACTCGCTACAGAGCAGTTGCCCGAGTCGTCACTGTATCGAACCGCAACAGCAACAGTAAAGCAGTTACAACCGTATCCCTTCGTATTCCTTGTACTCTTATATATAACCTTGTATCTCTTTGTTTTAATCAACTTACTTTGCCCTCACATACTAGCGCAAGGTGGTTCACAATCTCTTCATTAAAAACGCTTCCGCTATTACAGTCCTACCCAGAGTTCATCCCTGTAAAGATCCTAAGGGCTTTTCTCAGCCCAACATGGTATGAGAGCAGTCATGCGAGAAAAGCTCTTAGGATGTTGGGCTGAGAAAAGCCCTTAGGATCTTTACAGGGATGAACTCTGGGTAGGACTGTAATAGCGGAAGCGTTTTTAATAAAGAGATTGTGAACCACCTTGCGCTAGTATGTGAGGGCAAAGTAAGTTGATTAAAACAAAGAGATACAAGATTATATATAAGAGTACAAGGAATACGAAGGGATACGGTTGTAAGTACTTTACTGTTGCTGTTGCGGTTCGATACGGTGACGACTCGGGCAACTGCTCTGTAGCGAGTCAGTTGTGTGTCCTTGGTGTCGCGCTGTATTTGTCAGGTCAAAGGTCGCTGACCTTTGACTTTCGCGTAACCTCCAGCAGTTACTTCAACCTCCGAGGGTTGACTCGCTGGTGCCTCGATATGCTTTGCTTCGCTTGTGCCTTGGTATTTTGACACGACAGAGGCGCTTAAGAACGATTGTTTCCAACAGTGAGTACCTATCAAAATGGTTTGTGCCTGAGGGCGTGAATTCAACATGCTAGTATCCACAACTAGCCTTGTATAAGATGAAACCAGAACATGGTATGGGAAGAATGAGATGCAGGAAATGAGGGATCTGCAGAGGTAGAACCAGTAGAATGAGCATATGGAAACAAATATACCGGTAAGCACGGAACACACACACACTAGCTATCCTTTTTACACATGAAGAAGCCCCAAGCTGTGCGATGTATCAATCGACCACAACAGCTCAGGAAATGAGCGTTTGATCAACCAATAAACAAGCCACTGCCTGTGTTGTTGCGCCCATGTCGCTCTCTGGCAGCATGCACAGAAGACCGACGGGCTTACAAGCCAAGCGATGCTGTGCAGCATCACACTCATCATGCCAATGCTGGAAGGCTGGTACAGCATGCTCGTTGAAACGATGATGAATGATAACTTGAGGGAATTACAACGACGCCAGCAAGTGCGATGCACCCGTGGCAGCGCCTGCTGAGCCGAACTGATCCTCTGTCACGCCTGCATCACCGAAAGGAGAGGGATGGAAGGCAGGGAAGAAATGGTGAGACCGAGACCCAGCCATGGTAACCAGACTGAAGCTTCTGCTTTCCATTGTAGTCTCCATATTGAGATCTTCAATATCTTTCCCACAATGCACATGTGTTTCCGTCCCACCAAGACCCAAGACCTAATCCCTGCGACTCAACCCCGCCCCCCCCCCCCCCCCCCCCCCCCCTCCCTATCCCGTGCGGGTGACTGACCCCCCCCGCCCCCCATCCTGTGCGGGTGACTGACCGTGGCCCATGGCGGCGGTGGACGAGACGCCGCCCGTGACGGTCTTCATGAGGCTGTCGTAGTAGCTCGCGCCGGACCACTTCTGGTGCGCCAGCGTCTCCACGCCGAACGCGCGCTCCTGCCGCTGGATGTCCTGCACGTACGCCAGCATGCCGCGCGCCGCGTAGTCGCGCGCAAACGTGTCGGTGACTAGCGCGTTGGCGTGGAAGCCGGCGAGCGTGATGAACTGCCAGCAGAAGCCCATGCGCGCGAGCGCCGGGATCAACTCCTGCATCTGCGCGTCGCTCATGCCGGACGCGTCCCAGTTGAACGACGGCGACAGGTTGTACGCCAGCATCAGCTGCGGGTGCGCCGCCTTCACGCCCTCCGCGAACTCGCGCGCCTGGCTGATGGTCGGCTTCGCCGTCTCCATCCACACCAGATCCGCGTGCGGCGCGAACGCGATGCCGCGCGCCACGCACGCCTTGGTGCTGCCCTGGAAGCGGTAGAAGCCCTCGCGCGTGCGCGGCAGGTCCCAGTCCCAAAACAGCTCCGTCACGCCCAGCTTCGCCGCCAGCGCGCGCCCCTCCGCGTTCGACAGTGCGCCCGCCTGCGCCGCCCACTGGTCCAGCCGGCGCGCCTTCTCGGCGTCCGCCAGCGGCAGCTTGCGGATGGCGTCGGCGACGGCGTCGGCGAAAAGGCGGAGCCCCGCCGCCGCCGTCCACTGGTCCTCGATGGCCTGCAGCTGCTGCCTCGTCTTGCCCGCCGCCTGCGCGTCCGCCATCACCTGCACCAGCGGCTGGTCGCGCAGGCGCGGGTTGGTGGCGCCGAGAATGAAGGCGTGGTCGCGCTTGTCCACGTTGGTCATGATGAGCGTCGCCGCCTCCGCGTCCGTGCGCGCCACCAGCACCGTCTCCGTGCCCATGATGTCCATCTGCAGGCGCGCCGCGACGAGGCGGTTGACGTGCTCCTGCGTGGACACGAGCACCTTGCCCGCCATGTGCCCGCACTTCTTCGTCACCGACGCCTGGTCCTCCATGTGGATGCCCGCCGCGCCGCGCTACATGTAATAGTCACAATAGGCTTGAATGTGCCTAAAACGAAAGATAGAGAGCACAGACGGATTTCTGCACAGCGGCTTCAAACGTTGATAGCGTTCTGCTCACAGCTGCAAATGACTTGATTCAAATTGGATCTGGAGGGTCTTCACGTCGTCTACAATTAGCATTTTAGATTGCACGATTTGATAAAGAATTGACGACACAGCGTCGGTTTGAACGAACGGTACTATGGCAGCCACTATAGTCTTAGAACACAAGATAGGAAGAGTTACGAGTTGGGAATGACTCCCAGCTCCTACAAACCCCAAGAGCCGAGGTACAGTGATGTGGAACAGTGCCACACTGTCCCCAACCACGAAGGGTCTCGAAACTACCCTTCACTAGGGCCTACACCAAGTGAAATGTTACACTACACAAAGTAATGCAACTATCTTCAATATCTTGAGGTGTACCCTTTTGGCAAGCTTCGAAATCACTTGAGGCTTGACACCAAGGCTCGGGCTCTTCATCACAAACTCATCCTTGAGTTCTTGATGGGTCTGCTGCACACACCTGCGACACGCCGAACGTTCGACACAGGACAAAATAGAAACCGCGCACGACAAAATAGAAACCGCGCGCGAGACACAAACGACCGCGTAACACGCGTCTAGCGATAACTCGCTATTGACTCGACACACACACTCGACATCATGACTCAACATTCACACACAATTATAAGCATGAAATATATATTATCCCATGCCCTCATACCATTCCATACACACACACATTTACGCACACGGACAACAAGCCGAGTGCAAACCGTAGGGTTGCACCAACAAACTCCCCCTCGGATTGTTGGCCTTAGGATATGTTGCTCTCTCAGTTCAGAGCCATCCCAGCCAGCTTGCAACACTTCCAATGCTGCTGCTCCACCAGCCTCTTGGTCATCATGTCAGCCGGCTGCCCCGTGGTCTTCACGTAGCGCAACTCAACTTCACCCGCGGTTACCATGCTCCTCGTCCAATGCCACTTCACCCTCATGTGCTTCGTGAGTCCATGCAACACAGGGTTCTTAGCAAGAGCAATGGCACCCTGGCTGTCACAGTACAGTGGGGTAGGTCCTTGCTGCTCCTCCCCCAATTCAGCCAACAAACGCCGCTGCCACACAATCTCCCGTACGGCACGGAAGAGTGCCATGTACTCGGACTCCACCGAGCTCAAAGCTTGGTCAACCTGCTTCTTGCTCTCCCAAACAGTTGGGCCTCCACCAACACAGCATATGAAGCCTCCCACACTTGTCATGTCCTCTGGTTCTGATGCATATGAAGCATCCGAGTAGGCGGTGAGGAACAAACGCTCGGGTTCAACACCATCCGCGCCCTTTTGGCGCCTTTGTGCCGCCGCCGAGTATTGCAGCCCAACGGTCGGTGTTTGGCCAAGTACTTGGCCACCCTCATTCCAGCTGCTACCTGCTCCTCATTAGGGCATTGCACAACCCTAGCCAGCTGCCCGGTAGCAAACGCGACGTCCGGTCGGGTGTTTACCGCCGCATACATGAGGCTGCCCACCAACGAGTGAAATCGGCGCCTCTCCTCTTCACCAACGCTCTCCTCCTCTGGTCCCTTCACACACTTGAACCCAGAGGGAAAGGGTGTAGCCACATGGCCTTCACTCTGCCCAAAGTTGGCAGCCAATGCCTCCAGGTACTTTCGTTGATGCACCCGCATGCACCGCTTCTCCACGTCTCGTTCGATGTGGAGCCCAAGGTAGAAGCTCACGTCACCAAGGGCCTTGCACTTGAACTTGTCTTGAAGCTTCAGCATCACCTCCTTCACAAGGTCAGAAGAGGGTGAGAAAATGAGGATGTCATCCACATAAACCACCATGAAACTCCTCTGCTCCCCCTCGCCAAGCATGAACAAGGAGTGATCGGCCGTTGAGGGAGTGAAGCCGATCCCCTCCAACACTTCGCGCAGCTTCATGTACCATTGCCTAGGGGCCTGCTTCAGCCCATAGAGGGCCTTCTTCAGCTTCCACACTCTGCCACTACCATCATCAAACCCCTCTGGCTGCGCCATAAAAATCTCCTCCTCAAGGATGCCGTTAAGGAATGCCGTTACGATGTCCATTTGCTTTACTACCCATCCTTTGATGGCGGCTCCCGCGAATAGGGTTCGCAGCGTCGTCGGCTTCACCACAGGGGCAAACAGCTCCTTGAAGTCCACCTTCTCCTTCTGCTGGTACCCCTTGGCTACAAGCCTAGACTTGTAGCGCTCGATCTTGCCGTCGGCATCCGACTTGATTTTGAAGAGCCACTTGGACGTTATCGCCGTACGCCCCTCCGGTAGCTCCACCAATTCAAACGTGTCATTCTCCTCGATGCTCTTCAGCTCACTCTCCATGGCCTTCTTCCACTCCTCAGCATCACTACTCTCCAAAGCCTCCTTGAGAGTTGCTGGTTCTCCCGGCATCTCCACCGGAGAGAAGAACGCGAAGGCACACTCCTCGTAGTCACTCTCCTCGTCGTCTCCGACCATCATTGCCGCTCCGGCCAGGGCTGTCTTGCCCTGCTTTCCCGGCGCATCATAGGTCAGCCTATTAGGGGGTTGAACTCTCCTCTTCCCCCTTCCTTCCTCCTCAGCTGCAGGAACTTGAAGGCCTTGGCGTTGCTGCGGTGTGGCTCGAATCCGTGGAGCACTCGTAGTACGGGAAGGGAGTGACGGTGCACGCTCGCTCACTTGCTGCACCTCCTCCTCTTCTTCCTCTGCATCATTGGCCTCCTCTCCCCCATTCACAAGGGAGGATTGCCTTGTGGTTGTGCTGCCGCTGCTCAGTTCCAAAGGCAGGTCCACATGCTCCAAACCGGAACTCTTCACCTCCCCAAACCGCACGCCTATCTTCGCCTCATTCTCCGCCTTCCAATCCTTGTACATGAAGTTCTCCATGAACTTGCAGTCCCTGCTCACCAAGAACTTCTTGGTGAATGGGTCCCAAAGAAGCCATCCCTTGCTGTTTTGAGCCATGCCCAAGTGCACGGCCCACACCGCCTTGGCACCAAGCTTGTTGTGCCGAAGATGCTTAGGCACGAGCGCCATGCACATGCACCCGAACACCCGAAGCATATCCACTTTTGGCTTCCTTCCTAGCCACTCCACATAGGGCACCCATTTGTCTGCTCCCACATGAGTCAAGGCTCTGTTCTTGGCCACACACGCGCTCCGCACCGCATCAGGCCAGAAATAGTCGGGTAGCCCGGCTTCAATGAGCAACCCGCGTGCCGCCTCCGTGATTGTGCGGTTCGCTCGCTCGGCGATGCCGTTCATTGCAGGGGAGTATGGCATGGTGAGGGAGTGCCGAATACCATTCTTCTTCAGCCACAACCCAAACTCCTTGCTCAGGAACTCTCCCCCTCGATCGGTGCGGATTGACTTGACTAGACGGTCTTGTTGCCGCTCCACCATCGGGAACCAATCCGTCTTCAACGTTTCAGCCACGTCGCTCTTCTTGGCCAGCACGTACACCCAAGTCATGCGGGTGTAGACGTCGACAATGGTGAGAAAATACTCAGCTCCAGCAGCTCCAAGCTTCAGGGGGCCCACCACGTCCATCACCACCTCATCAAGCGGTGCCTTTGCCGTTGCCTCCGAACTAGGGAACGGAAACCGGGTGAACTTGGCTTGAATGCACGTCGAGCAGCCAAGCACCTCATCGGGCTCCCCCTTCACACGTATGCCAGCAACCATCTCATTCTTCACTAGCTGCTGCAAGATGGGCAGGGCCACATGCCCCATGCGCCGATGCAAGGTGAGCCAATCACACTCCCCCGTAGCCGAAGTTGGATTGGAGAATGCCGCGCTCGCAATAGCGCCCCACATACTCTCTCCGTAGTCCTCCTCCGCTGCTGCCTCTGGGTTCTCCTCACCCTTTTGCTGCTCCTTGGTTGCTGCACCACTCTCCTTAGGTTCACTGAACTTGCTGGTCCCTCCAGGTTTGCTCTTCTTGAGCTCATTCTCCTTAGCGCGACCGTTCGCGCCATCGTCGCTACCGACCGCTCCATCCTTGGTGCTGATGCTTGCTGCCACTTGCCTCTCCTTAGGCATAGGGACCACTGGGATCTGCCACATCTCGTTGTAGACATCCCTGTCCTCATGAAGGTCCCAAAGAATTCGATCGCCAAGCCTTGCGGTGTAGGTCTTGGCTCCCTTCGAGTTCGTGTCCATGCCGGCCTTTGCCAACCGCCGCACGGAAATCAGGTTTGCAGCAAGGCTGGGCACCCAAAGCACGTTCTTGAGGCCCACCATCTTCCCATCAGCACCCTTGAACATGGCCTTGCCCATGCCTTTCACCTCTGCTCGCTGCCCCAAAGCCGATGTGACATGCTTCACCGGTGACGGCTCGAGTTCGGTGAGCAAGTCCGGGCGAGGTGTCATGCTATAGGTAGCGCCACTATCAATCACCCAATAGTCCAGGGGGTGTAGGGTCACCTTCCCCACAGCTGCTGGCTCCTCAAAGCCTTCATCCTTCTCTGGACCAGCCGGTACTTGCGTCGACACGAAGTAGAATAGACCCGGGTATCGATCGTCGCTCGGGTCCTTGTCGTTGTCTCCGCTCTTCATGTTTGCAGCTCCGCCACCGCGACCGCCACGGCCTCCACGGCCTCGTCCTCTCCCTCCTCCTGCTCCTCTACCCTCTTGGCCTTGAGCAGGGGTCCAACCATCAGGGAGTTTGTAGCAGTCGCGCCACATGTGTCCGCTCTTGTGGCAATAGTGACACTCGCCGTCGAATCGGCCGCGACCGCGTCCGTAGCTCTTGTCGTCGCTGCCGTAACCGCCACTCCTGCGGCCTCCGCCGAAGTTGCTGCCACCAAACCTTCCTCCCCCTCGTCCTCTGCCTCTTCCTCGACCATATCCATGGCCGATGCTCGCTGCCCCAGCGCCATCCGCACTCGCCAACTCACGGCGGCGGAAATCCTCTTGAAGGATAGCTCGCTTCACGTCTTCAAGCGAGAGGCGGGACAAGTCGCGATTAAGGTTGATGATGAGCGAGGACCATGACTCTGGGAGTAAGGCCAGCAACTTGGTCTTCTTTTGGAGCTCACTGTAGTTCAAATCAGCTCCCTCAAGCCGCGTCAACAAGTCGAAGAATTTCTGCACCCCTTCTTCAACCGCTTCGTTTTCTTCAATTCGTTGTGCCGCCATTTGCCGTTCCAACACCACCGCTACCGCCGCTGTTGCAGGAGCATGTACACCCTTGAGGGCAGCCCATGCCTTTGGTCCTTTCTCTGGTTCACGCTGGAATGGCTTGATGTGACGGATCTGACTGCTCCCCAACGCTTGCCCAAGTAAGAGATAGCCTTGTGCGCTCTTCCGCACCCACGGGCTCTTCTCCGGGTCGTTCTCGGGGCGCTTCTCCGTTCCTTCCATCACCTCCAGCAGGTCATAGTGGTCAAAGATGTTCTCCATCTTGAAGGACCATTCAGCAAAGTTGTCACCGTTGAACTTGTCAAGCCCAAACACCCTAGGCTCATCCCTAGGTGGGCCAAGACTTGGTTGCATGGGCGCCATGGCTGAATCACGGGGTTGGCCTTGAGCTTGAGCTTCTCCACTGCCACCAGCACCTCTGCCACCCCTTTCCTCAGGTCCAGACATTGTCGAAACTGCTCCAAGGGGCTCTGATACCACTTGTTATAGTCACAATAGGCTTGAATGTGCCTAAAACGAAAGATAGAGAGCACAGACGGATTTCTGCACAGCGGCTTCAAACGTTGATAGCGTTCTGCTCACAGCTGCAAATGACTTGATTCAAATTGGATCTGGAGCGTCTTCACGTCGTCTACAATTAGCAATTTAGATTGCACGATTTGATAAAGAATTGACGACACAGCGTCGGTTTGAACGAACGGTACTATGGCAGCCACTATAGTCTTAGAACACAAGATAGGAAGAGTTACGAGTTGGGAATGACTCCCAGCTCCTACAAACCCCAAGAGCCGAGGTACAGTGATGTGGAACAGTGCCACACTGTCCCCAACCACGAAGGGTCTCGAAACTACCCTTCACTAGGGCCTACACCAAGTGAAATGTTACACTACACAAAGTAATGCAACTATCTTCAATATCTTGAGGTGTACCCTTTTGGCAAGCTTCGAAATCACTTGAGGCTTGACACCAAGGCTCGGGCTCTTCATCACAAACTCATCCTTGAGTTCTTGATGGGTCTGCTGCACACACCTGCGACACGCCGAACGTTCGACACAGGACAAAATAGAAACCGCGCACGACAAAATAGAAACCGCGCGCGAGACACAAACGACCGCGTAACACGCGTCTAGCGATAACTCGCTATTGACTCGACACACACACTCGACATCATGACTCAACATTCACACACAATTATAAGCATGAAATATATATTATCCCATGCCCTCATACCATTCCATACACACACACATTTACGCACACGGACAACAAGCCGAGTGCAAACCGTAGGGTTGCACCAACACTCCACAAACATCTTCACCAGCTTCACCGTCGCGCTGATGCCGCCGAAGCCCGTGTCGGCGTCCGCGATGATGGGCGCCAGGTAGTCCACGTACGGCGTGCGCGCGCGCTCCTCCTTGCTCATGCTGAAGCGCGCCTCGCGCTGCTTGCGGTCGTGGAACGACTGCGCGAGGAAGAGGTGCTCTACCTTGTTGGGCACCGTGTCGTACGGGTAGTCCGCCAGGTCCGGCCCGGGCTCGTTCGACGACGACGCCGTCGACGCGCACTGCCAGCCCGACACGTAGATGGAGTCCAGGTACTTGGCCATCTGCGCCACCTGCACCGGATCCAGCGACCCGAACGTGCGCGAGCACGTGCCGTTTGCTTGGTGCCGCTTCAGTACCGCGTACAGCTGAAATGGGGATGCCGCGGGGAAAAAGGGTGGTCAGACCAATATCAATGTTTAAGTGAGCCAGCAAATTCCAACGATGTAGTAAGAATGAGAGCAGGATTGTGTGACTTACTAACGAAGGATGGGACCAAGGATTTAAAGCTTTCTTGCAAAACGATGGCTTTCCGCAACGAGTTTGGTTGTACGACGAGTTTAGTTGTACCTTCTTAGCCTGCATGCCCGAAGGGTACATCTTGGGGAGGCTGTCCCGGAGGCGAACGACGTCCCTGGCAGTGTAGGGCCGGCTGGTGAGAGCAAAGCGGCCCGACGCCCACCACGCCTCGACCTCCGCGACTTCCGCATCGAATCGGCGCTGCTCCTCCTCCACGAACTGCATTCCAAACATGACGAACCATAATTTAGATCAAGAGCACACTCTAAATTCAAAATCAGCGATTCTTTGAACATCATTACGACACCCCCAGTCATAAACCTTCTCACAAGCACAAATCGGCGGTCCCCCCAATCTACCTGATGAATTGCTGCTGGGCTCGCGTCCTTGAGTGCGCCGAAGGAGAAGGTTCCTGCCATGGCCGCCGCTGCTGCTGGTCAGAATCTAAGACGAATACGTGAGTCGGAAGCTTTCGTTTGGCGGCAGCCAAGATCAGGAGGGAACCGAGTTGGTCGAAATAGTAGCTGAGTCACTACGACAAAGTAAGGAACCAAACTCGATGTGTGCAAATGATTTCTGTGCTTCGAGCTTTACGTTGGAGTCTTGGGGATCGGGGAGGGATGAGTTTGGTTGGAGAGGTGCGCGTCGCAAGTCGAATCGGCTGTTTTGGGGGACCACAGCTTTGAGAAATAAGCCCAAGGTCCACGTCAGGTTTCCATCAGTAGCTGAGTGAATTGTCCCAGTGTGGGTCAACGTTGGGCTCCATGCCCTGTCAGCACACCATCCTGTACTGTCATCAAATGTGACGTGTGCGTGGACGGAAGGGTCCATGAAGTGTATCGTGTCGTCTCGCGAATTCTTCGCTGCCCGCTTGCTGGCACTGCCACAGCTCCAGGTGGTTGCTCAGAGCCAGGTTCCCTAAAGTGTGGAACATGGTTGGTCGCTTGTTTGGTCGAACGTTTCGTCTTGTCAATCGTTTGCGATAAAATTCGGCAGGTAACACCCGAAACCCGAAATTGCGAATCAGACACGCTTTCCAGCTGGTATGAGACCATTGCCGCCCAGCAGCGCAGAGTCGCGACGGAACACGAAAAGTGATGGACTTCGTCAATCACCGCCGCGGTGCAAAATAGGTTGCACCACATCACCCACGAGAACACCTTGTCGCATGTTTCTGTCGCATGAGATGATCCAACAGCACCCACTTCGTGATACAATATGGAGGGTTGGGAGAGTGTTACGGGTGGAATTGAGGAGGTGGAATAATTTGTAAAAGAAAACAGTACAAATAAAATTGTAACAATTGTATATCCCGTTTATATGCAGCACTCAAAGAGGTCAACTAGAGAGAAACTAGGCAGCTGATGGCAAACCCATTCTGCCAACATAGCACGGCCCACACTTTCCCTGAGTGCAGGCGACTACCACGAGAAAGGGGCTGATAAATATTTGTCCTCTTTATACAACTGAAGTGAGGGCATAGTATAAACCAAAATCAGCCAAGTGCAAGAACAGCTACGGTTGCAACGATAAAAGACCAGAGTGGGAGCATGGCTGGATGACCTGAAGAAGGAAAGATAAGAAAACAAGCAAGGGTTGATTAGTCAGGAATAGGAAGAAGATAACGACAGGGGAAGGTACCATACATAGCTCAGATTCATCAGAGCTTATGTGTCCAGACACACACAGTACGTAAGAGGAAGGTGAGGGAGTGGAAGAAAAGAGGGAAGAGAGAGGATGAACAGGCTCACCTCTAGCACCAGTTTTTCCAGGTGTGCCAGTCGGAGCTGTCCCCGCAGTAGGCACGGTGCTGCTGCTACTGATATCTCCCTTGCTGCTGGTCCCTCCACTGGAGTTCCCAGGGCTGCTGCTGGCAGGAATGCCATCTGCCATTCCACCCGCGTCTGCCGTTCCATTGCCAGAGGCAGAACTGCTCCCCTCGCCGGTGGTTCCGTTGGTAGCCGTGCCATTCCTCGTCAAGTCTGAGTCGTCCAACACAACAGGGAACACGGGCAAGTCGCGGAAGTGCGGGAAGAGCACGCCATCGACGCCATGCACCACCATGCCAGCGCTGTCCATCAGATCAGCCCGCACCACCCGAGCCACGTTCATGTCGCTGCCAGCCTGTTCCCACATCATATTAGAGCCTGCCGCCCAGGCGGAGGAGGATGAAATGAGCCACGCGAGGTACTCGCTGGCAGTCACGTTGAGCCCCGGCACGACCTTATTCATCCACTCAGTCGCATTCCCCAGCAGCTGCTGCTGCACCTCCGCAGTCCAGTCGTCCCACCACCCCGCCATGCCCCCCCACCCGCCCATCATGTCCCCCAAGCCCCCCATCATGCCCCCTGCGCCCATGTCCCCCGGGCGCGGGTCCACCTGGATGGGGCCGGGCATGGCAGTGGCGGGGGGCACATCGGCGGGGCCGCCTCCCATCATGGGGGGAGGCTCCATCATCATCTGCGCGCCAGCCACGCCGCGGGGCGCCACCGAACCGTCGGAGGCGGACGACGTGACGACAGGGGGCAGGGGGACGGGGGGAAGGGGGAGGCCCGGCCCGTCGATGGGGATGGCGGTGCCGTTGGAGGCGAGGGTGCCGTTGGTCACCAGGGTGCCATTAGCGCTCACAACGGTACCGTTGGCGAAGTAGGTGTTGCCGTCCGAGTCCACGGCTATGGGGCTCGTCCCCGCGTCATACAGCACTGTGCCGTTGGCGGCGACAGTGGTGCCGTTGGGGTAGTAGATGGTTCCGTCGTACCCCACGCTTATCCCCTCGCTGATGAGCACGCGCTGCGCCGGCGAGTACGCGTTGAGCAGCGCGGTCGACTCGCTCTTATTGAAGTTGATCCACAGCCCCTGCCCGTTCACCGTCGTCAGGTTGCCCGCATCCGCCGTGAACTGCGCCGCGATGGCCGCCGCGTTCAGCGCCGTCGTCGCCACGTGGTATGCGAGGAGCTCCGACAGAGCCTTCAGCGCCTCGGGCCGCTCCTTCGCCAGCGCCGCCAGCGACGCGGGCGTCCCGTCGCCGGAAAACACGGCGCTCAATGCGGCGAGAAGCGGGTCGAAAGTCAACAAATCAGGTGTGGTCCAATTGAAATCGGGCATGGTCCAGTTGAAGTCCGGCATGGTCCAGTTGTCGGGCACGGACATGTTAACGTCGGGCATGCCAGGCATGGACATGTTAAAGTCGGGCATGGTCCAGTTGTCGGGCGGCATGGGAATCGTCATGTTATCCAGAGGCGGCATCGTCAGATTCAACCCGTCCGACCCGCCGGGAATCCCGGGAATGGGCAGGTCGGGAACGCCGGGCAACGGCAAGTCAATTTGCGGAAGGCCGGGAATCATCGCCGCGCTCGCCCCGCCGCTAGCGCCCCCCGTCGCGCCGGGCTCTGAGATCGGCTGCGCGATGCCACCGGGATTGGCGGCGCCGTCTGAACTGTTCCCCTGACTGCCAGGGCTTCCGGGGGTCCCGCAGCCGCCGCCGCCGCCGAATCCAAAGCCGGGGCCGGGAAAGGGAATGTAGCCGCTTAGATACGGCAGGGCAAGCGCGTGGAATGCGGCGCGCCACGCGGCGTCGGTGGGCGCGAAGAGAGTGAGCGGCGCGAGCGAGGGCAGCTTGGCGAGCAGCCCGGTGGCGTTGAGGACGAGCAGCGACACGTTGAACGACTGCGACGGCGACTCCGCGCTCGACAGCGCCGCCGCTATCGACGTCGCGGCCGGACCCTGCGGCGCGCCGCGCACGGAGCACTGCGCGGAGAGCGCGATGGAAATGACGAGACACAGCAGCGCTGCGTGGGAAAGACGAGCAATACGCACGGCGAAGGGAGGGGCGCTTGCCATCATTGGCTGCGAACGAGGATGAACGTTACAGCGTCAGGAATAACTATTTTTGGAGCCTGAATTTGACGTTGTGATCAGTTGAAGCAGCAAGAAATTATCTTGGTACGATATTTGGTTTGTGGGGAATATATGCAGGTTGAGAGGATGGAGTGGTGGCGATTGTACGAGCTGGGGAGCAGGGACTGGGGGAAGGAACGGAATTGATCCAGAAGAGGTGAGGGGGTGGGGGAAGGATGTGCGGAAGGGAGTGAGGCTGCGACGGATGGAGTCAACTGGATTGACTCGTCATCGCAAGAAACGAGTGTCGGTGCGCGGCGCGGCTACCTACGTGAACCGTGAGCCGAAAACCGCCCATGTGCGACGAACGAAGCCGTGCACACCTTGCTTGGTTTGCGGCTGCAGGAGGCCGTGCGAAGGAGGTGTGTGACGAAGGCTCTAGGAAAAGGCGTATACTGTACAAAACATAAATTGCCGCCACGTCACGGATTCAGAAGTCATGTAACGAATTAAAATTCCCGGATGCTTGTAAGTTTTTTTTCAACATTCCTTACCGCGCATCTAAACATTCCATATAGGACCAACCTTTTCTTCACCTGTTCCTGCTAACAGTGCATCCCCCCCCCTTCGCGCGTCACAATACCAAACCATGCATTGCTGGCCTGGCCTGAGTCGGCCTACGCTTCGGGACTAGCCCGAACATCGCTGCCAGCATCGCACAAGCTAGCTCGCACACACTGCGTTACCGTTTGCTTATTTTTGCTATAAATGTCCGCTCATGCATTCGCTCACATTTGCATTCTTTTGCCTGCAATCCTCACTGCCTCAATACATCGTACCCATAACAATGATACACGTATTGCATTGTGTATGTCTTTCTTAATCGTCGAGCTCGCTGACTTTGCTGCTACTTGCCGCCTTGACTACATTGCGAGTCTGCCTGACCTACGTCCGTCAGGGGTGAGCTTGGCCTTGGCTGTGACAAGGACAGGGAGTTTGAGTTGGAGTACATTGCAGTTGTTTCATCCCATCTCGCTGCCATGCTGCTTGCCCCTGAGCGAGACCCGGATGCACTTAACATCCCGACCCCTCGCTCGTATGCAAAGGCAATCACGGGTCCTTACTCCTCTCAGTGGCAAACAGCTATGGACGCAGAGATGGCTTCCTGTTAGTCCACTGGCACCTACGTCGACGCCGTCCCATCACTTGGAGCGAACGTCGTCAGTGGCATGTGGATATTCACGATGAAGCGACCGCCGAGTTCACCGTCTGCCTTCAAGGCGAGTTACGTTGCACGTGGCTTTAGTCAACATGAAGGGGTCGACTTCTTCCAGACGTACTCCCCCACCCTGAAGATGCCGACTCTTCGGGTGTTACTACAAGTTGCAGCACATCGTCACTACGAGCTGCACTCACTTGACTTCTTGGCAGTTTTTTTGCGGGCCAGCTTTCACGAGGAGATCTGGCTGTGCCGTCCGCATGGCTTCACTGGTTCATTTCCTGAAGGTACCCAGTGGAGTCTCCGGCGGCCAGTCTACAGTCTCCGTCAAGTGCCGCGCGAGTTGCACGATTTTCTGATGACGTCACTTGCGGCTCTTGGCATACCGTGATCTCCCGCCTAGAAGACCCGGGGGTCTTATCCTAAATGTGCTCGAACTGGGTTGTGGGGTCTTATGTAATGACATGAAGTGCATAAGACCCCTGGACATCTATTAATTACTGAAAAATGGATTTTGTAGTGCAGTGTTGAAGAATTTCGAAATTTCTGTACTGAATTTCGGAATCCTTCACAGCGCGGAAATTCATTCTCAGATTCTCGCACTCGAGTCTCCCAGATTCCTTTCCGCACGTTCAGAAATGCCTAATAATGACAGGCACGTCAGCATTTGTTGCCTGAAGGGCGGCAAAAACGCGTGATTGATGTAGCATCTTGACTCCCTTGACCACAAATTCGCCTGACAAAGTGAATTTGGTGGCTTTTTGTGTGACTCGCTAACCAGCTCATGAACTAACACCACTCATTATAGCCTAAGGGGGGGTCCTATAATGATTTGGGTCAAAAGACGGGTCCTCTCCAGGACTGACTTAATAAAAGACCCCTGGTCCGGATAGAAGACCCACGGGGCTTTTATGCGGGGGGGTCTTGTAACCGGGAGATCACGGTAGCTCCTTCGACTGCAGACCCGTCCCTAAAGACGCTTCTAGGGTTTCCTGCTTGTGCCCATCTCCTGCTTGTCAAACTCGTTCTGCTTTCGATTTTGACATGCTGTACTTCGTCGTGTCACCTCATATCAGCATCACCTACTTAACACATCGCACGCCGTAACCTCATCGGATACATTAACACTAATCATGCAGCCGATGCAACGTTGACGGTTAGGAACCTGCATACTTTTCTGGTTCAACCTACTTGGAATTCCCAAAAGCATGAAATTGTGGTGCTCTCTTCCCCTGAAGTTAAATCATAGTTGCCATCGTAGCTCGATGAGCTCTTCCAGGAGGCAAAACTACGATATGCAATAACCAATGTGTGATAAAAAGTAGTGAAGATACATGGCTTTTGTTACAATCCTAAGTATGACTTAGCCAGATATCGTCTCAGGGTTCATCGCATGTAGTGTTGCAGCAGAAGTATTGACCCCAGGTCAGAGTGAATGTAATTGATTGAGATTATTAAAAGCATGCATACATCGAGTTTATATAGGAAATTCAGGGAATACGAAAAGACCTAGACTAGCCATGTACTCTAAGGGGTACATTTTCATATTACATCAAAATTCAACCATGCCGCGCGGGAACCTGTTTCAAACCTATTCTCACTCTTTTCACTTTGAATGTTTCTGCATGCATCGGTCTTGATATGACGGTTGCTAATGTCGCTTCGGCTCTTCTGACTCCTCAACTTCGTACTCTGTAGAGTCGGCTCCTGCGGCGTACAGGAATGCCTACTCATTATGTTTCATATCGCAACACCCCCCTTCATTTCTAGGCATATTGGGGGCTGACTCGCTTGACTACTCCTGTGGGGTCAACCTTGCCCTGGTCAATTTCGTCCTTGACGAGAAGGTACGAAGCACGATGTGTTTCGTCCGGTCAACAAACCCCGGCTTGTTCGCGATCCTGATGGCGCTCTGGTTGTCACAGTGATGACGAAAGGTAGGCGAAGTTGGGATTTTTGCTTCCTGCAGTAGCTCTTGTAGGTAAAGTCCTTCACGAACTACAGCTGTCGCAGCAATGTACTTTGCTTTAGCTGATGACAGGGCAACCAGCTCCTGCTTCTGTGAGTTCCAGGAGATTGGGCCCGTTGGCTCCAGGTAAAAATAGAAGCCGGTTCGTGACCGTCGATTGGCAGGGTCAGCGGCGTGATCTGCGTCCACGTAGTCTGTGAGATTGAAGGAAGTTGTTGTCAGAGTGTAGGGCGCGCTCCAGGTCCAGCTGGTTCTCTGCTACTGGGTTGCGTGAGTACTGTGCCAGTTGGCTGGCGATGTACGAAATGTCGGGTTGGCAGGTGACAAAGGCGAACAGCAGGCACCCAAGTTGCTGCTGGTACAGTTGGAGTCCTGCGGGTGACAGAGGGTGGTTGTCCAAGTTGTGGTTGGTGCTGTGAGTGCGGCAAGGAGTTGAGAGTGATGCGGGGTGAAATTTTGAAGCGCTCTCTTAGTTGCTCTGCGTACTTAGAGACTGACAGCTGAATTGCTTCTGGCGCTTCAGAACCGTCAAACTGTGTGGTTGATGGTGATGTGAACGCGCTGCGCTATATTTTTCTCGAACTGATGGACGAGCTTGTTGCAGGTGCCGGTGTACAGCAGGTCGTCGATGTAAAGTGTCAGAATGATGCAGTCCCCTTGAAGTGGAGGCGGTACATTCCCGGGTCGTGCGGTAGTTGCCTGATACCGATCTCTGGGCGCACCTTGTGCATGTGCTGCTGCCAGAGTCGCGACGCCTGCTTGATCCCGTAAAGGGATTTCTTCAGCTGACAGATCATGGGGTCTCCTTCCCCGTAGGTGTGTGGCTGCTCCACGAAGATGGTTGTATACACCAGCGCATACAAGAAAGCGTTCTTGACGTCGATCTGCTGTAGTGGTAGGTGTTTAGCGGCTGCTATGACGAGTAGAATTCGCACGGAGGTATGGCGGCTTACGGATGTGAAGGTCTGGTCGAATTCGATGCCATGGTGCTGGTCATACCCACGTACGACCCAGCGTGCTTTAAAGCACTCGATAGTTCCATCAGCGGTGGCCTTAAGGCGAAAAAATCTACTTTCTGCTTAGCACCCTCCTTGTGAGAGTACGACGGCTTATGCTGGATTTGCTAACTTGCCTGGAATTTATTATGATATTACTAGCATAGGTTTTATTTTGCCAGCAGCAGCAGCAGCCGCCTCTCTCGCAGCGGCCGCAGCAGCACCCGGGGTAGCAGCAGGGGTAGCAGACGGGGCCAGGAGCACGTCAGCAGTCATGTGGTGACGTCCACCCTCCTTGCCCCTACATGATCCAGACAGGTACTTGCAGTGGCTTCTGCTGTGACCGCCGCCACCTGCCTGGTCAGTGCTTTGCTCAGCTCACTGACACCCTTCGCGCGGCCTACGGCGTTGATGGCCCTGCTCCTGACTAGCTTCCTCTTGTTCAGTCCGACGGTGCTGCACTGTGGGCCACGTCTGCTTCTCAGTTGCTTGATCTCTTGTGAACTCCTCATGCTATATATGCTGTTGTTGACTCTAGTGCTTCTGACTCTATTTACTTGTCTGTTGTTAGCTTAGGTGCTAGCGTCGATCATGTGCCTGTTGCTAGTGTAGGTACTTGCTTAGGTACTAGTCAAGGCACTGCTCCGGAGCGCTCTTCGCAGTCTTTCACCCTCGACTCCGGAGCTTCGCAATGTTTCTTCCGCAACCACACGACTCTTACTCCGCTTCCTGCACCGGTCTCGGTAGCACTGGCTGATCCCACTTTGGGGCCCGTCACTGCTCACTACACTACTACGCTTCCGTGCCCGGTTGTACCCTCAGGTGTCCTGACCTGCTTTCACGTCCCCTCGTTCTCCAGGAACTTGGTGGGTGTAAGACCACTCGTGGACAGGCACGTGGGGATTTGGATCGAGCCTTCTGGGGGCATGTACGCGCCCCTGGCCACCTTTGTCGCTGAGCCAGGCTCTGGTCTCTACACACTTTGCACTACCCCCAGCGAGAGCCAGCAGCAGCCGCGGCAGCCACAGCAGCAGCTGCCCCCGCCACCTGTTGCAACCCTCCGTCAGGTCTCCGTGTCTCACCAGGTAGCCACCTCCCCCCAGGTAGCTGTGTCTGGTAGGGTTCCAGTGTCTGGTCCGGTTGCTGCGTCTTGCTCGTGTCGGTCGCTTGCCCACCCCACCGTTCTGTACCACCAACGCCTTGATCACCCGTCTCTTCCTCGCCTCCGCGCTATGTCTAGTTGGGGTCTCGTCTTAGGCCTCTCGCGTGTCCTGCCGTCACTGCCGCCTTCGCTTGCACCACCTTGTGCCCCTTGCGTCGGGGGTCGGCTGCGCGCCACCCCTCACTACTCCTCCCTTCGTCCGGCCGCCGAGCCCTTCGAGACTCTCCACTTGGACATCTGGGGCCCCGCCTCGCGCCCTGGCCCTGAGCGAGAGAGTTTCTTTATGGTGGTCGTTGACGACTACTCCCGCTACACTACAGTGTTCCCCCTGGCGAAGAAGTCCGAGGTAACTTCTACGCGATCAGGTGATTACACACCACTGAGGACACTCGTGGTCGTCGTGTCAGTTGTCTTCACTCCGACCATGGGGGTGACTTTCGCTCTGGCATTCTCGCCGGATTCTGTCGCGAGCAGGGCATTCGTCAGTTCTGGACGCTTCCCGAGTCCCCACAGCAGAATGGGGTTGCTGAGCGCCGCATAGGCTTGGACATGGAGATCGCATGCACCTCCATGATTCACACCGGTGCGCCCCATTTTCTGTGGCCCTACGCGGTTCGATACGCCGCTCACCAGCTGAACCTCTGGCCACGTGTCTCCTGGCCAGCGGCTTCACCGACCAGTCTTTGGACCGGGTCCCCTGGTGATGCGTCGCGTTTTCGTGTCTGGGGCTGCTTGGCGCGTAATCGCGACACCTCCGCGGACAAGATCTCGCCTCGCGCCATTCCCTATGTCTTCCTTGGTTTCCCCGAGGACTCCTCTAACTTCACCTTTTACCACCCTCCACTTCACCGGTTCTTTGACTCACGTGACGTCCGTTTTGACGAGTCTGTCCCCTACTACATCCGATACCCTTGTCGCGGTCTCCCGGTTCCTCCTCCCCCCCATTTCCAGGCTCCAACTCCCCCTCAGGCTCCTCAGGTACAGCCTCCCCCCCCTGGTCCAGCCCCGTCAGGTGTGTCACACACTAGCCCCCCCCCCCTCGGTCGCCCCTCCGGTCTCGCCCCCTTCCCGGCAGTCCTCCTCCCAGCCTCCGCAGCAGCCGTCCACACTTCCCCCCCAGACTACTGAGGACTCAGAGGGCACTGGTGTTGGTCGCGCGGACCTTGGCGGTGCTGCCCCTGGGGGTGCTGGAGTTGGTGTTGAGAGTGTGCCTGCCCGGGAGCCTGGTGCTGAGGGTGCTGGAGTTGGAGCTGAGCCCGTGCCTGCAGAGGTTTCTAGTCTTCCGGGAGCTGGTACTGGTGGTGCTAACTCTGGGGGTGGTGCGACTGGTGCTTTGGAGAGCGGTCATGGGGCTACCACCGCCAAGGACACTACTCCTCCCCCCCACCCCTACCCGACCCGCCACCAGGCCCGTGTTCACCGTGCCCGTGAGGAGCAGCTGGAGTTGGAGCGAGAGGAGAGAGAGTTGGAGCAGCAGCAGCTGGAGCTACGGCGGCTGGAGGAGCAGCAGCAGCAGGAGCAGCAGCAGCAGCCGCAGCTGGAGGAGCAGCCGCAGCGGCAGCCACAGTAGCAGGAGCAGCAGGAACAGCCGCAGCTGGAGGAGCAACGGTCATAGCCGCAGTAGGATCAGCAGCAGCTACCACCTCCTCCTCTTGTCTCTGGTCTTCAGACCCTCGGTCTCCCCTCTCCCTCTCCTCCCTCCTCCCCCTCTCCTCCCGTCTCCGGTCCCCCGCTTCCTCCTCCTGACCCCTCCCCAGCTGTTTTCCCTCGTTCTCAGCCTCCGTTGTCCCCTCCTCTTTCTCACACTTGGGCTTCGCGTCGCTCTCCTTGTGCTTGTCCCTCATCCCCTGTTCCCTTCTCTAACCTTCGTACGGCCCTGTTTCATTCTAGTCTGCCTCGTTCGTCTCGATCTGTACTTCCTTCCCCTCCTGAGTCGGCCCTCACTGCTTCCCTCTCCAATCCTGTCACTGACTACTACCGCATGTACCGACCTGTTCTCTCTCGTGTTCTCGCCTCTCTTGTTACGGACCCTCGTGCCTCTCTGTCCTCTGTCTCCGCTATTACTGCCGCAGTCACTCAGTTTGCCTCTACTCGCCACCTTGACTACGCCACCAGTCTTGTGGCTGCTCCTCCTACCAGTCTTCTGGCCGTCGGGGGTGAGTCTGCCCTTGGCTGTGACGCACTAGAGGATAGGCAGTTTGAGCTAGAGTTCCTGGCAGCCGCTTCCCCTCATCTCTGTGCCATGCTGCTCGCTCCTGAGGGAGACCCCTACGCCCTTGACATACCGACTCCTCGCAATTACGCTGAGGCAGGGTCAGGACCTTGGGCCTCTAAGTGGAGAACCGCCATGGACTCAGAGATAGCCTTCTACAGATCCACAGGCACATACGTCGATGAGGTTCCCCCCCCTAGAGCGAACGTAGTCGATGGCATGTGGATCTTCAGGGTGAAGCGGCCACCGGGATCTCCTCCGGTCTTCAAGGTGCGCTATGTGGCTAGAAGTTTCAGTCAGTGTGAAGGAGTTGATTTCTTTCGGACCTTCGCGCCTACCCGAAAGATGACCGCTTTTTGGGTGTTACTGCACGTAGCATCACAGAGAGACTACGAGCTACACTCTCTCGACTTGTTTACTGCCTTCTTTCAGGTATCCTACACGAGGAGGTCTGGTTGTGTCGTCCCTCGGCTTTCACTGGCACTTTCCCTCCAGGGACCCAGTGGAGGCCGAGGCGACCGGTCTACGGCCCCCGCCAGGCTCCTCGTGAGTGGTACGACACCCTTCGTTCTACCCTGTCTGACCTCGGTTTCCAGCCGTAATCTGCTGACCCGTCACTGTTTGTTCGTCGTGGCTCCACACCGTTCTTTGTACTGGTCTACGTCGATGACCTGGTTTTTGCCACAGCTGACAGGGTTGCTTTGGCTGGCGTGTAGCGCGAACTGCAGAAGAGACACACGTGCACTGACCTTGGTGAGCTGCGCCACTACCTTGGCCTGCAGATCACCAGGGACAGAGCCGCTCGCACCATTACACCTTTACTGTCACACATGGTGCAGCAGGTCCTTCAGCGGTTCGAGCTTCAGCACTCCACAGTACAGCGCACACCTCTTGCTGTTGACCACGGACTCACTGGTCCCTTTCCTGATGAGCCGTTTGAGCCTAGTGCCCGCTACGCAGAGCTTGTGTGTTGCCTCATGTACCTGATGACTTGAACTCGCCCGGACCTCGCCTACCCTCTCAGCATCCTCGCTCGCATTGTTGCGCAAGGGAGACACCGTTCTGTTCACTGGACCGATGGTGTGAGGGTGGCGAAGTACCTAGCGACGACATCAGGTATGGGGCTGGTACTTGGAGGGACACTGCCGGTCGTCCTTATTGGTCACTGTGACTCCTCTTTCGCTGACGACGCTGAGACTCACAGGTCTACTCATGGTTACTGTTTCAGCCTGGGCTCTGGAGCTGTTTCGTGGAGGTCCACGCGCTCCTCCTCGGTCTCGACCTCCACCGCTGAGGCTGAGATCTACGCTGGAGCCATGGCTACACATGAGCTGCGTTGGTTGACCTTCTTGCTCACAGACCTTGGTGAGCGGCAGAGCCCTGCACCGACCTTGTTCGCTGACAACAAGGCGGCAATTCTTCTATGTCGGGAGCCTCGACTGGAGAGCAGAGTGAAGCACATCAACGTCATGTACTTTCTTCTGCGAGAGTTGCAGAGGCTTGGACATGCTCGCTTGGACTTTGTGGAGTCTGAGGCCAACACTGCAGACATCTTCACTAAGGCGCTTCCGCCTTGTGACCACCACATGTGTTGTGTGCAGTTGGGGCTCGTTGGCACTGGTTCTCGGCTTGTGTAGACGTTGCCTATTTTTGTTGTACCCGTTGCTTATACACCTGTGAACTCTTGAACAGGCCTTGTGGCCATTCTGCTTGTGCTCGGAACGTGTGGTAACATTGTGATCCACCCTGAGCTTTGTTTCTTTGTGACTGGTCTTGTGACCGTACTCTTTTGGTTCTTGCTTGACACCCGTCACTTAGGCTATGGGGGTGTGTCAAATGTTGCAGCCTGTAGTGAGGCTTGTCTTATGGGGTATATATGTTAGGGTTAGGTGTTACAATCTGAAAGTGGGACTTAGCGAAAGGATCGTTCAGGGTTGATTGCAGGTAGTGTCGCAGCGGAAGTATTGAACTCAGGTCAGAGTGAATGTTAATGACTGAGATTGGTAATAGCATGCATACATAGGGTTTATATAGAAATACAAAGGAATGTGAAACTACCTAGACTAGCCATGTACTCTAAGGGGTACATTCCCTTATTGCAGCAAAATTCAAACCGTGCGGCGCGGGAACCAGTTTTGAACCTGTTCCCGCTCTTTTCATTTCAAATGTTTCTGCCTGCATCGGTTTTGTTCAGACGGTTGCTGTGTCGCTTCGACTCTTCTGACTCCTCAACTTCGTACTCGGTAGAGTCGGCTCCTGCAGCATACAGGAATGCCTTCTCATAAAACTTCATATCGTAACATTAGGCATATGTACCCCAACCTACATCAATGCAACAACAATTCAGTTTCTGACAGTTACCAACCGAACCGTGAGGTTGGGTCGCGTCGTGAACAGTGGCGGGAACAGTATCGAAGCGAGTGTCGCGAGTGGTAACGGTTTACTGTTGGGTGCTGTTGGCGGGAACCATGTTGTACGCGCTGAGCAGGGACGCGGATTAAAACCCGCGTCTCATATTTCTAGAACCCAACCAAGTGTAATACTTACGAAACTTGGTAACCCCACGTTTGGTCGCCAAAAAATACAAAGTTGGTTTGGTACCTTGAAACACACCGAGACCAGGGTTGCAAAAAGACATCGGAGGCTCGGTGTCAGGCTAGACACGGCCCAACCGCCGCCGAACACCCTGCACCCCAACCATGCTGCGAAACCCCCCTGCGCGACAAAACGCATGGTGTAACAAGTGCAGTGCGACATCGAACTCAAGCGGCGAAAGCCCTACCACGCAGAGCAACCGTATTACCAACAACCTGAAAAAAATGTGAGACAGAGATACCTAGCGCTACTCAGAGAGACACATCTCTCTACCAGCACACAACCACCCCGACTACTTCTTCGTCACCTAGAAAACAAGCGCGGCTCGCTATCACATTCCCCCCACTTCGCTGCTTACTTTAGACCGCGCAATAGCACCGTCTTGCGATATAATCTACAGCGACCGGTAGGGGCGCCTCGTGCACGGAGTGGGTGCTCTGGACGCGGTCGCCACATTCCCACGGTCACGTTCGTGCTAGTAATATTACCGACATTGCTTAGACGGTGAGCACCACGGGTGACGGGGACTAGGGTACGTGCGTGGAAACCATGTGCATTGCCCCTTCACGGCCACATTTACGTGCTTATATGAGAGAAAGGGCATCCCTTGTGAGAAAAGGAGAAACCGTGACCTCATTGGGCCCTGCAAAAATGACGTACTGCGAAAAACGACAGCGAATCCCATTCGCCCGCGGTCCCCTACCCCCTTCACTATCACTCCTCCTCCTCGTCGTGTTCCCTCCCCTTCCCCCGTCACTATCACTCCTCGTCGTGTTCCCTCCCCTTCCTCCGTCACTATCTCTCCTCCTCGTCGCATTCCCTCCCCTGAACCCGTCACTATCATTCCTCCTCCTCGTCGCGTTCCCTCCCCTTCCCCCGTCCTTTCCCCTCCTCCTCGCGTTCCCTCCCCTACCCCCGTCACGTACACTCCCCCTCCTAGTCGCGTCGCCTCCCCATCCCCCGTCACAATCACTCCTCCTCGTCGCCGTCCCTTCCCTTCCCCCGTCACTATCACTCCTCCTCCTCCCCTCGTTCCCTTCCCTTCCCCCGTCACTATCACTCCTGCTCCTCGTCGCGTTCCCTCCCCTTCCCCCTCTTTACAATGCCCGTCCCCCCCCCCCCCCCCCACGCACGCCCTGCCCGTTCCCTTTGCAGGTGCTCCCCACACCCGACGCCATCTCCCCCATTCCCCCTCGATACCTCTCCATACTCCCCACCGCTAGCACGCCCCTCCCCCGTGGCTACCACTCCCTCCCCGTCACGATCACTCCCCTTCCCCCTCCCAAACATTCCCCTTCCCCCTCACTGTCACACCCCTTTGCTGTCGCGCTCTCTCCTCTTCCCCCTCGCTGGCGTGCACAATCCCCCCCCATGCGCGCCCTGGCCTTCCCCGTCACTATCACTCCCCCTCCTCGTCAAGTTCCCTCCCCTTCCCCATCGTCACCGTGCCCGTCCCCTCCCTCCACACACGCCCTGCTCGTGCCCTTTGCAGGTGCTCCCCATTGCTCGTCGCCATCTCTCACTTTCCCCCTCCTTAGCTCGCCCTTTCCCCACCGCTAGCACCCCCCTCCCCCGTCACTGTCACTCCCCCTCCTCGGCACATTCCCTCCCCTTCCCCCTCGCTACCGTGCCTGTCCCCTCCACATTTGGCATTCCCTCCCCTTCCCCTTCGCATGCAATACCCGTCCCCGTCGCCATCTCTCCCTTCCTCCTCTATAGCTTCTCTTTCCCCACCGCTAGCTCCCCCCTCCCCCGTCACTATCACCCCCCCTCCTCGTATCGCGCTCTCCCCTTCCCCGTCGCTAGCGTGCCCGTCCTCTCCCCCTCCCCCACGCACGCCCTCCCCTTCTCCTTCGCAAGCACTCCCCTTCCCCTTCGCCATCTCTCCCTTTCCCCCTCCTTAGCTCCCCCTTTCCCCACTGCTAGCACTCCCCTTCCCCCGTCACTATCACTCCCCCTCCTCGGCACATTCCCTCCCCTTCTCCCTCGCTACCGTGCCTGTCCCCTCCACATTTGGCTTGCCCTCCCCTTCCCCTTCGCATGCAATACCCTTCCCCGTCGCCATCTCTCCCTTCCTCCTCGATTGCGCTAGCACCCCCCTCCCCCGTCACTATCACCCCCCCTCCTCGTATCGCGCTCTCCCCTTCCCCGACGCTAGCGTGCCCATCCTCTCCCCCTCCCCCACGCACGCCCTCCCCTTCTCCTTCGCATGCACTCCCCTTCCCCTTCGCCATCTCTCCCTTTCCCCTTCCTTAGCACTCCCCTTCCCCTGTCACTATCACTCCCCCTTCTCGACGCATTCCCTCCCCTTCCCTCTCTCTACCGTGCTAGTCCCCTCCCCATGTGACGCCCTCACCTTCCCCTTCGCAAGCACTACCCTTCCCCGTCGCCATCTCTCCCTTCCCCCCTCAATATCTGCCCCAAACAGATAGAGGAGGGTCGTCACCATGGACGATGTACCGCGTTCCCCCGAGGAGAGGGCATTGTTCGACCACTTGGATAGCATCATGAGTAAACATCCAGCAAAGATGATGTCGTTACAGAGTCACGTGATCCTCCCGGTGGCCATTATGCGGTGCGCCTTATCGGCGCTGCTTGGGAGAGAGGCGTCTCCCACCGAGCTGATGCATTTGCTGATTGCTTCTGCACCGGAACTCGTCTCCAAGCTGGTGGACGCAGCAGCCTCGAATGCGAGTAAGTAAACACTATTTGGGTTCTTTCGCATATGAGTTACCATATTTGCACACGTGTGCGAGCACGATCGGTGTGAATACATTATCTAATAGATATTACCACGTTTTGTTTTTTTGCTCCAATTGATCCATGTGTATGGTAGGCACCCTTAAAAATGCCGACCTAGTGAGGTCTCAGATCAAGTTGCACCTGGATGCACATTGGCCCGCGTTTCGTGTGAGCCAGCGTGGAGCGAATGCCGATGTTGGGCAACTGCTAGAACTGGAACCACGGTCAGGAGCCAGCTTCACGTACAAGTTCAAGACATATCACATTAACGAGGACGGAAAGGTGGTGCCCGACGATGGGTTCGGGCATGGCGGGGACCGTCGTGGGCCGGCGTACCGAGAGTTACTTGCATCAGGTAGGTTTATCACTACCATAGAATTTCCAGAAGAGAAAGTGTTACGGCGTCAATATATGTCCTCATAATTTCCTTATCCCGTTTATACCTGACCATCTCAACAGGAGACGCGGCTGACGACGAGGGGGGGGAGTTAGAGGAGACAATTGTGGAGGGAGAGGTAGGGGAGGAGGCTAGTGAGGGAACGGCGCGATTACCGGAGCCACATCCTATCAGCGGTCGCGGTACATCTTCCTGTGCGGCCCCTCGAGACGATAGCGTCATGAGGTACGGCAACCACGTCTTTCTCGTGCATCACGTTTCACGCAACAATTATTTGCCCGACATTTGATACCCACTAGAATACAAATTCTTTCCTTGTGAATCTCCCACCCCTTCACAGCCCTACCGCAGAGAGGGGCGGCGCATCTACCAGGACTGCCCCTCTGCCTGTTACGGCTACTGCTGTGGGGGGTGGCGCAACTACCTCCCCCGCAGTCGCCCACGACGAGACCCCCCTGAGGTATGTCGGTGAGGGTTTTGTTGTGCGTTGCATCTATTTCTGCAATCCAGGGCAGAGGAACTCATTGCAATACGAACAAGGCGAATGCAGACTAACATCGTTTGCCTCATACATCCTATCATGCTCCCACACCATTACAGCCCAAATGCAGGGGAGGTTGGCTCAACACTCCCTAAGGGTCTCCGCCGCGCTTGGCAGCTGACGCCAGACGCAGCTGTATCCTCACTCAAGGGCGTGGTATGCCTACTTGATCCTATCCACCTCCTTCAGTTCTTCCTTAGCCTGGGTGTAATATGCTGCCAAGCAGCCTCGTGCCGGGGGTCGATGGTACTACGCGCGTGCAAGGTCAAATGGGCAACCATGGGGGTTGTATGGGTTTGTGATTCGTGCTCGAGGATTTCCGAGTTCTGGTCAACCAAGAGGGGTAAGGTCACAAGGTGTTGGAACAAGCAAGGCCCCAAAACCTCACTTTTGCTACCAAGGTTCTTGGGAGTGTTCGTTTTGGCGGGACTTGGTTTTCAGCAGATGAGTGAGGTTAGCGGAACACTCGGTATTAGGGATATGGGTAGAGAGACATTTTATCGATACATGCGGCGTCCGTACGGATTGTGGGAGGCAATCATTGTGCATAGCGAGTAGTGCATGGCGAGGGTCCGACGAGACATGCAGTTGCGTCGAAAAGATGGGGAAGAGTACATATGTGTAGATGGGCGGTGGTCACAGTCTAGGGAAGCGCATTGGTGTACAGTCACTTTCCTAGATCCACGGTCTCGCAAAATCTTGTTATGTGTTACGGTTTCAAAAAAGGCAGAGGGGGAGTCATCTATGGCATTGGAGAGGATTGCATTTGAAAAGGGTTTGAAGATATTGGGAGATTTCGGGTTCACATTCACAGGCATCATTTCAGATGATGGGGCCTCATTCAAGAAATCATTAGTTGGCACTGGGCTCCATCATCAGATGGATGTATGGCACAAGTGTCGTGCCCTTACCAAGTTGTTCGTAAAAGACTTTGTTGAAGCTCAGCGCGGCGCAATCAAAATGGGTCAAGCCAAGACTTGTTCGGAGTTGTGGTCGGTTTCGCGCGAGGAGTTGTGGGAGTGGTTGTCTTTAAACAGGAAAACGGGAGACCGTGTTACAGCAAAGTCATTGAAGAAAACTATGATCAAAGCGGTTTGTAGAAAGTTGGGAACGATTGAGTTCGATGAGAAGGCAAAGAGTCCCCCCAAATGGAAGTTCGGCGAAATGCGGAGGGTGTTGAAAGTGCGGGCGGGTGGAGTGACAACAGGACAAGATCGAGTGAAGCGTCGGAGGATATTTGCCAAGGATGGGGGGGACAATGACGTACAGCAGGAGCTGAGAAGCGGGGGAGGAGTGCTAAGCGAGGAGGCGCAGCAAGGGAGTGGAGTAGAGGTGTTGAACGAGGAGGCGCAGCAAGAGAGCAGATTGGGAGTGTCAAATGAGGAGACGCACGAAGACACACCACTTGGGGCCAGAGGGGGAGGGTAAAAGGAGGAGGTTGCTGATATCATCGGGATCAAATGGGCAGATGTTGACACGCTTTTTGAGTTTGATCCTCATCCCATCCATGCCCCGCAAGACAACATCTGGACCGAATACATCCGCGAGTCAGCCGTGGAGCTTTTGGTTGAGGGGTTCTCTGCAGATGACGTAATCGAGAGAGTGAGAGAGACGGGGGAGGGGGGTGCTAGCGGTGGGGAAAGGGGGAGCTTTCGAGGGGGGAATGGGGGAGATGGCGAAGGGGAAGGGCAGTGCCTGCCACATGGACGAGGAGGGCGTGCGTGAGGGAGGGACGGGCACGCTATCGAGGGGGAGGGTGAGGGAAAGCGACGAGGACGGGGAGTGATCTAGACGGGGGAAGGGGAGGGGTCGCATGGGGAGGGAACGTGCACGCGACCGAGGGGGAAGGGGATCGACCGCGACAGCGAAGGGGAGTAGAGTGATTGGGAAGGGGAGTGCGTGCGACTGGGTACAGAGTGCTTGCAACTCTGACGGGGATTGAGGCGGAGGAGGGGGGAGTGAACGCGACATGGAAAGGGAGTGACTGCGTGGGGAAAGGGGAGAGGTAGAGACGGGGTTGGGGACCGCGGGCGACAGGGAATCGGAGTGCTCGCGAGGGGGGGCGGTAGGGCGCGCGCGGCTGGAAACGGGCATACTAGAGTGGTGGATGGGGAGAGAAAGCGACGGGGAAGGGGGGTGAGTCAGTGGAGGAGCGAGAGTTGCGACGGCAGGGAAGCGCGGAGGGCGACGGTGGGGACTTGGAGAGTGATACAATGCTCGTTCACGGCGAAGGCTACCGGGGGGTTGAGGGCGCGGCACCGTGGAGGCCAGTGCGGGGGAAGCAGGGGGCTCGCGTGTGTGGAATGGTGTGCGTAACGCGGCGGTATTCAACTCATGAGCGGGAGATACGGCGGCTCGGTCCGCAACAAAATCGGAGTTTTCCGCGGTTACGAAGTCCCCATTTTCTGATTTCCCCGACATTGGTGGTTGTCTGGCTATTAGTGCTAGGTGCTATTCTCGTGCGCCTGAGCAGTAAGGACGGTGTGTCTCTGAAGGGGCTGGTGTGGAGGTCGATGTGCTGGAGGGGAACCACAACGTGCGAGGAGGGGTGTTTTGTTACCT
This sequence comes from Closterium sp. Naga37s-1, assembly GCA_947471745.1. NCBI lineage: Eukaryota > Viridiplantae > Streptophyta > Zygnematophyceae > Desmidiales > Closteriaceae > Closterium > Closterium sp. Naga37s-1. Next base: position 300,641 of record CANJKZ010000005.1, read on the forward strand.
ATCGTCTGGGTTTGTCGCAGGGAGAACTAAACATGACGAACCTGTGAGGATAGGTTTGGGCGTTCCAACAGGTAAGGGAGGTTGGTTTGGTGCTGAGGGTATAGTGTGATGGATTCGCCAAAATCTCCCCTCCTCTCGTCAAAATTTTCGCTGCTCGTGCACCAATCCCACGCCCCAACACTAAACCAAGTGTATTCCAGTAGGAAATATGAGACGCGGGTTTTAAGGAAAAAGGTTTTTTCCTTACACTAAGTCAAATGTGACAAGGAGAATATAAGTTCTTAGGGCGGGTCAAACTTTGCACATGATCGCAGAAAACCGTACTCAACCATTCTGTGTTTTAAATGGATCGCTTTGGGTCAAGCCTAAACCTTTTGGAACCGCATTTGGACGTACTCTTTTGACCCGCCCTTACGTAGTTACTTGAACACTCGTACATTCTGAAAGCAAAACACCAAAAGCATGGGGGTTTGCCACAGGCTTGGTAGTCGGGCACCTTCTTCGCGCCTTCTGGATCGACCTTTTCCCGCACGGCCCCACTCTCTCGCCGCTCTGTTTCCTTCCGCTTCTCCGTACAGCCTGTGGTGGTGTGGCGCACCAGCGGTGCGGGCGAACCGCGCGCTGCTGCGCCAAAGATCTATGACTGTGACACGTGCGACTGAACGCAGCGGTTTTTCGTGCCCCCGAAAGTCCCCGCCAGCATACCTGGTCACTCAGCCCCACGCCTACAAAACCAAGCGGTCTCTTCGCTTCACCATCCCACATCACATTAGTACCGTGTATTATTGCTGTTGTTTTTTGTGCTGGGCATCTTCGAAGCAGCCAGAAAGTGAGGCAAGCAACGTGCAATCTCGCATTGACTACCTGGTTCCTTGTTCCATCCACTGCTTGCTTTCGCTCGCCCAAAATGCTACTCCCTCGCTCTACCAAAATGCTTCAAGCAACCAAGAGTGTACCACGCGCAGCGCTGTTGTGTCTCGTCATTTCCATCGCGCTCTCCGCGCCGTGCGCCGTGCGCGGCGCGCCGCAGGGTCCCGCTGCGACGTCGATAGCGGCGACACTGGCGAGCGCGGAGTCGCCGTCGCAGTCGTTCAACGTGTCGCTGCTCGTCCTCAACGCCACCGGGCTGCTCGCCAAGCTGCCCTCGCTCGCGCCGCTCACTCTCTTCGCGCCCACCGACGCCGCGTGGCGCGCCGCATTCCACGCCCTCGCCCTGCCGTATCTCAGCGCCTACATTCCCTTCCCCGGCGCCGCCGTCGGCGGCGAGTCCCCCGGAAGCCCGGGCAGTCCGGGGAACAGCTCGGGCGGCGCGGGCGGTTCGGACGCCGCCAATCCCGGTGGCATCGCACAGCCGACCCCAGCGCCCGGTGTTGCCCCCGCTGCGGGAGGCGCTAGCGGCGGGGCGAGCGCGGCGATGATTCCCGGCCTTCCGCAAGTTGACTTGCCGCTGCCCGGCGTTCCCGACGTGGCGATTCCCGGGATTCCAGGCGGGTCAGACGGATTGAATTCGACAATACCTGTGGATAACATGACGATTCCCATGCCCGATCTCAACATGACCATGCCCAACATGACCATGCCCAACATGACCATGCCCGGCATCAATATGACCATGCCCGACTTCAACTGGACATTTCCCAATATAAACATGTCCATGCCAAATATGAACCCGTTGACTTTCGACCCGCTTCTCGCCGCATTGAGCGCCGTGTTTTCCGGCGACGGGACGCCCGCGTCGCTGGCGGCGCTGGCGAAAGAGCGGCCCGAGGCGCTGAAGGCTCTGTCGGAGCTGCTCGCATACCACGTGGCGACGGCGGCGCTGAACGCGGCGGCCATCGCGGCGCAGTTCACGGCGGAAGCGGGCAACCTGACGACGGTGAACGGGCAGGGGCTGTGGATCAACTACAATAAGAGCGAGTCCGCCGCGCTGCTCAACGCGTACTCGCCGGCGCAGCGCGCGCTGATCAGCGAGGGGATAAGCGTGGGGTACGACGGAACCATCTACTACCCCAACGGCACCACCGTCGCCGCCAACGGCACCGTCATCTTTGACCCCTTGACGAGCCCCGTGGCCGTGGACTCGGACGGCAACACCTACTTCGCCAACGGTACAGTCGTCAGCTCGAACGGAACCGTTGTGAGCACCAACGGCACCGGCATTGCCATCGACGGGCCGGGCCTCCCCCTGCCCCCCACCGTCTCGTCGCCCCCCTCCAACGGCGACGGGTCGGTGGCGCCGCGCGGCGTGGCTGGCGCGCAGATGATGATGGAGCCGCAGCCTCAACCCGTGATGGAACCCGATGTGCCCCCCGCCACCACCATGCCCGCCCCCGCCGATATGCCCCCCGCCGATATGCCCCCCGCCGATATGCCCCCCGCCGATATGCCCCCCAACATCCAGGTGGACCCGATCCCGGGGGTCATGGGCGGGTGGGGCATGGGGGGCATGGGGGGCGACTGGGGCAACTGGAGCGCGGAGGCGCAGCAGCAGTGGTGGGGGAATGCGACTGAGTGGATGAACCAGGCCGTGCCAGGGCTGAACGTGACTGCCACTGAATACCTCGCGTGGCTCAACGCCTCCTCCTCCGCCTGGGCGGCAGGCTCTAATATGATGTGGGAGCAGGCTGGCAGCGACATGAACGTGGCTCGGGTGGTGCGGGCTGATCTGATGGACAGCGCTGGCATCGTGGTGCATGGCGTCGATGGCGTGCTCTTCCCCCACTACAGGGACATGCCTGTGTTTGACAAGGGCGGCGGGGGCGAGGGAGAGGGTGGCGTGCCTGTGCCTATGCCCATCGCCATGCCTGTCGTAGCGCCTGGTGGCGTTGCTAACGGCAGCACGAACGGCGCGGGTACGAATGGCGCTGCGACTGGCGGGCAGCCCGACGACAGTGCTGCCACGGGTGCTGGTGCTCCTGCTGCAGCTGGGTCTAGCAGTGGTGGGCAGGATGCGTCTAAGAGTGCGGCGAGTGGCACGCCAGCACCACCTGCTGGGTCACCCCCTGCGGGTAAAGCACAGAGCAAGGCTGCTGCAGGTGAGCGCTGCCTCCTCCACTCTCTTCTCCCATTTCTCCCCCTCATTTCTTGCCGCTGACTCTCCCTTTTCCTCTCTACGTGTGTGTGCCTGTGCCGTGTGCCTTCGTGATGGCTATGGGTGCAACCGCTCTTCAACCCACATGTTTAACATTCCCCGATTTCTTCGATTTGTGTGTGTGCTGTGTGCAGTCCCCCTCCTCTTGACTGCTGCGCTCTCCCTCGTGGCTCTGCTATAGCCTACTTGCTCATATTGCTACGACTATCCACCACAAACCTGTCATCCCTCTTGCTTGTAGGTTTTAGCCCTCTACTTAGAGGCATTTCTTTGTATTTATTGCTGGTTCGTCTCTAGTTTTTTTCCTCCAGCCCTGTAAGCAGTGGCATGGTATGGATAGGCCTTGTTTGTGTTGTGTAGATAGGAATATACCGGTATTTTAAAAATCATACCGTACTAGATCTATTGATTTACCGTAGCTCGTTTGCACCCTGTGGCGAGCTTCTGGGTGTTGCAACATCACACGAACTTAACTGAATAAAATGGATTGGCGTGGAACAAGCTTATGGGAAAAAACATCTCATGAACAACACAATACCACTTTCTGGAGAAGGACAGGGAGGCAATAGACAGGCAAACGCCGAGCATGGCGCAGCGTAGTGCAGGTTGTGGTAGCACACGACCGAACCTGCATAGCTCGCCCAACTCCTGGACTCACATCTCAATGTCGAGAGGGACTGATCTAAAGCCCTTGTGAGTTGGTTTTCTTTCTAGAGTAAGCACTACGAGAAGAGCGGCGACAGCAACAACAAGAGCAAGACTGATGGTGGCAGCATTTGGCATGGAGCGAGCAGCTGTGGTCGTGGGAGGAGAGGGTGGGGAAGCTGCGTGGGAGGGCTGAGCTGTCGCCTGGGAAGCAGCTGGCGGGGTGGTGGGCGCTGATACTGCAGTGTGGACACGGATGGATGCACAGTGCACGTCGCATGTTGCATGTTGATTGATGCATGCTGCATGCTTAATAAATGCATGTACCGTGTTACACACACAAGAAAGCCAGCTGAATGTTCCATACGATGTCGGCATGTGCATGCACTGCAACGCAACCCTGACCCCTCACACCACACACTCCATTTATCCATGCACTAACCACCTGTGTGTGTGATCACATCACACTCTGTTGAAGGTGGTGTGGCAGCATTCCCATGTTCATATCTTCGCTCTCAAGGCAGCACAGGTACTTACATGCACGGGGCGTGCAGGAGGAGCAGAAGGAGAGGCAGACGGTGCAGAAGGAGGAGGTGTTGCTCTGCTGCTGCCCACACTCGCTGCCGTCTGCAGGACAGGTCAGCCCCGAGCTAGTAAGGTTCCTGGGTGCGAGGAAGAGGGGGGGGGGAGGGAGAACGGAGCCAGGAGCAGGGAGAAGGGAGAAATGGAGAAAATGACAAGGGAGAAAATGAAACAGATGAAGGTCCAAGGAAGAAAGGAGCAAGTGATAGAGAGAGGAGCAAGGGAGAAGGAAACAAGGTAGAATGGAGCACGGGAGAAGGGAACAAGAGAAGGGAGCAAGGGAGAAGGGGAGCAGACATTGAGGGAGAAGGGATCAAGCGAGCAAGGGGGGAGATGGCGTGTGGTGCAGTGGGGCATGGCACATGTTGCTGGCATGGTGTTGCGACGTGTCACACAGCTGCTGCTATGCCACTGTGCTTGCAGTTGGGGACTTACATCCGGTGCCGTGGCATGGCATCAATGAAGGTCAGTGGGATGGAGCCTGAGAGCTTGTTGAAACTCAGATCACTACCATGGGGGGTGGGGCACGGGTGGAGGGCAAGAGCAGACAAATCAGGCAGGCAGTGAGACCTGAAAACAACCCTTTACGACGGATGAGTGGAGAGAAAGGGAGGGGAAAAAAAAAAAAAAGGGGGGGGGGGGAGAGAGGGAGGGAAACAAGGACCATGGGGGCAACTGAGTTTGTCCGTTGGGGCCATATTGATTCGCGACGGGGCCCAGCCGTGCGACTTGTGAGTGGCGTCAACATCAAGGCAAAGCTCACATTTGACCTCTGGCATCTTCAAAGCACGTCGGCAAGGGCCCCTCAAGATCGTTGTGACCCAGCTTCCTGAGACGAACGCAGTTTGGGGGCACATGCATGTCAAAGATGGAAAGGGGGGGAAGGAGGGAACAAGTAGATGGTAGAATAGTAGTGGTATGAGACCCTGTCAAGTAAAGTGAACCATGGGGTCGTCCTTGCATGCCATGCATAGGGTGGTTGGCCAGTGGTCACATGCCCCATGCCATGGTTGGCCACCATCACCCACGTCGTAGGGGTGATCTGATTTGTTTTCTGGCGTTGTGCTGTGTGGCGAGGACCTTCGGTGCAAAGACACGCTATGGTATTGTCTCGCTCGCGCACAATGCGATGCATGTAGTAACCGAGCGACCTTCCTCCCCATGCCTACCCTGGACGCATGCAACCTTGTGTGCATCCAGGCAACACCCTGCAAGCATCCCTTTACACTCAACATGTTCTTGCCTTATTGCTGGTAAAACACCAGGGAATGAGAGGCATAACAGGTTGGGTGGCGTCAGAGTGACAGGGGAAACCTAGATTGCAAGTCACTTGTGAGAAATCTCAATGTGAAACTTACCAGAACTGGCTTGCTAACGACTACCGATCCGCCTAACCCACAGTTTGCTGGCAGGCATAGAGTCGTGACGGGGCTTGACACGTGTCCAGCAAGGTGGTGAGCCCGACAAGCCACTTAGCCTGACGAGCCGGTGAGGCACCGGTTATTCAAGCTGGCTTGAGTTGCCTCACCATGCTGCATTATCTCCGGCCTCCCGCCGATCTTTACTTGGCTTCTCACCAGAAGATCCTCCGATAGCATACCACACGGTGCCTCCCTCTAGTCTGCTGCAGCCTGTGACTCTCAGTGGCTCACAATAATTCTGGAATGGAGCCAAGGGCAGTAGGCAAGGAGCCCGAGAGGTGGTTGTACGAGAGGTCCCTGCAGGGAGGCACGCACATGGACACATGGCAGGGCAGACGGGCAGACGGGCAGACAGGCGGGCGGGTGGGCAGGCGGGCGAGAAAGGCAGGCCGCACGGGTTATGAAGAGGGGACAACAGATTCCCAGTAGAGCTGGTTTTCCAGAACCTATCCGGCCTTCAAATATAATTGAATGGTGCACTTGTGACGTGAGATTGCAGCAGCAAGGATAACCAGTCAGAGCATAGAGATGGATGGTGTACGAGGCCCAGCACTGACACGCCCTCACAAGCACTTGTCACAAGCACTGACAGGGAGGAGAGCGGCAAGGAGTCGAGGGCAGGGATGGTGCCCGAGAGCATGTTGGAGAACAGGCTCCTGTGCCATGCCATGCCAGCCATGTGGTGCCATGTGATGTGGGACATGGGGGGACGGAAGGGAGGGGGAGGGGGAGGGGGTGGGGGAGGGATCGATGCAGGGGGAGCAGACAGAGACGGATCAAGGAAATGAAGGGTACGCCGGGAAAGGGGAAGGGAAGAGGGGCAGAAGGAGAGTTCCAAACACGTGAGTGCAAGTGGGTGTGTAGGTGGGAGGAGACGAGTGGGGCTCACAGGTAGGTGAGGGGAAGGTGGGCAATGGCAGCAGGTATGGTCCCCGAGATGTAGCTCTCTGTTGCCCGCACGGGGACAGGGGAGGGCACACAGGTATAGATGGGACGAAACAGGAATTGAATCAATAGCACTGTCAAATTTAGTCAGTCATTGTGGATTTGTCATTGCAGATTTGTCATTGCAGATTTGTCATTGCGGATTTGTCATTGCGGATTTGTCATTGCGGATTTGTCATTGCGGATTTGTCATTGCGGATTTGTCATTGCGGATTTGTGATTGCGGATTTGTGATTGCGGATTTGTCATTGCGGATTTGTCATTGCGGATTTGTCATTGCGGATTTGCCATTGTGGAGTTGTCATTGCGGATTGCTGCTTCATCGCTTACCCACCATCCATTGCTTAGCCCGCATTGGATGATCATTGTGGATTGGTGCATGAATGGATACCCTCGTAGAGTTGATGCCAACGAGGGCGAAGGGAAGCAGGCGAAGAGTGAGGAGTGGAAAGGAGGCAGACAGAGAGAGCAAGGAGGGAGCCGTACAGGTCAGTGAGGGCAGTGAGGGCGGAGATGGTGGAGGGGATAGAGCCAGTGAAGCCATTCAGACCAGCCCGCCTGGAGGAGGGAGAGGGGGGGCGAGAGAAGGAATGAGCGCACTGCTGGCTGGTAAGCAAGGGGGTGGGGCTGGGTGGGTCACAGGGCAATGGCAAGAATGAAAGAATGGAACAGTGGGAGAATGCACTGTGAATGCTCGGCTCTACAGCTCAAAGGTGCTACACCTCGATGGCGTGCTCGTGACCCAGTGATGGCTCACACAGTCTCCAGTCCTGTGAGCGCCATCCAGTCGGTGGGGAATGGTGCAGAACGGTGGACGCTAAAGTTGCCGGTGACATCCCTGCAGAGCGGTAAAGGGCAGGAGGGTTGGGGGAGGCAAGGGTCACTTCAGTCAGTGGAGAGGCATGCGGGAGGGAGCAGTGCACGTGGCATCACCGTAAGCAGCGGCAGCGCATTGCCTTATCCGACTCAATCACGAATCACGATGCACACGAGGTGGTGCACATGCGGAAGGCGCAGAGAGAATGCTGGGTCCGTGCCTCTGCTGCCCGTGAGAGGGGCGAGCAGCTGTAGGCAAGGCTATTGACGCTGGGGTGCAGTGCAGAGGCACAGGACGGTGAGGGGAAGGCACGTGTGTTGGCACGTGTGGTGGCACGTGTGGTGGTACGCACAGGTATTTGAGAGAAGAGAGCATGGCAATCCATGAGGGGAGGCTGGTGGCTGGGAGGAACTGGATGTCCCTGCGTGAAAGGGGGAGGGGGCGAGAACGAGACAGAGGAGGGACATAGAGGAGGGAGATGGAGGAGAACAAAACAATTTGCAGCAGCAAAATAAAGCAAGGGGGAGACGCGTGCATACAAAAACAATGACTGTGAGCTTACAGGTGCGTGAGAAGAGTGAGGGTGGAGAGAGCTGGCGGGAGCGGCCCGGGTGTAAGGTAAAGATTTCGAAGAGCGCTGAGGGGAATGGAGATGGGGGGAGCATAGGACACGCGCAGAGAGTTGAGGAAGGGCGGGCAAGGGGGTGATGGTAGGACAGGGGACAGGTGCACGGGCGAGGATGGGAGGGTTGTGAGGAGTGCTTCCCAAGGCAGTGTGCTTCCCAAGCCAGTGTGCTTCCCAAGCCAGTGTGCTTCCCAAGCCAGTGTGCTTCCCAAGCCAGTGTGCTTCCCAAGCCAGTGTGCTTCCCAAGCCAGTGTGCTTCCCAAGCCAGTGTGCTTCCCAAGCCAGTGTGCTTCCCAAGGCAGTGTGCTTCCCAAGGCAGTGTGCTTCCCAAGGCAGTGTGCTTCCCAAGGCAGTGTGCTTCCCAAGGCAGTGTGCTTCCCAAGCCAGTGTGCTTCCCAAGGCAGTGTGCTTCCCAAGGCAGTGTGCTTCCCAAGGCAGTGTGCTTCCCAAGGCAGTGTGCTTCCCAAGGCAGTGTGCTTCCCAAGGCAGTGTGCTTCCCAAGGCAGTGTGCTTCCCAAGGCAGTGTGCTTCCCAAGGCAGTGTGCTTCCCAAGGCAGTGTGCTTCCCAAGGCAGTGTGCTTCCCAAGCCAGTGTGCTTCCCAAGGCAGTGTGCTTCCCAAGGCAGTGTGCTTCCCAAGGCAGTGTGCTTCCCAAGGCAGTGTGCTTCCCAAGGCAGTGTGCTTCCCAAGCCAGTGTGCTTCCCAAGCCAGTGTGCTTCCCAAGCCAGTGTGCTTCCCAAGCCAGTGTGCTTCCCAAGCCAGTGTGCTTCCCAAGGCAGTGTGCTTCCCAAGGCAGTGTGCTTCCCAAGGCAGTGTGCTTCCCAAGGCCAGTGTGCTTCCCAAGCCAGTGTGCTTCCCAAGCCAGTGTGCTTCCCAAGCCAGTGTGCTTCCCAAGCCAGTGTGCTTCCCAAGCCAGTGTGCTTCCCAAGCCAGTGTGCTTCCCAAGCCAGTGTGCTTCCCAAGCCAGTGTGCTTCCCAAGCCAGTGTGCTTCCCAAGCCAGTGTGCTTCCCAAGCCAGTGTGCTTCCCAAGCCAGTGTGCTTCCCAAGCCAGTGTGCTTCCCAAGCCAGTGTGCTTCCCAAGCCAGTGTGCTTCCCAAGCCAGTGTGCTTCCCAAGCCAGTGTGCTTCCCAAGCCAGTGTGCTTCCCAAGCCAGTGTGCTTCCCAAGCCAGTGTGCTTCCCAAGCCAGTGTGCTTCCCAAGCCAGTGTGCTTCCCAAGCCAGTGTGCTTCCCAAGCCAGTGTGCTTCCCAAGCCAGTGTGCTTCCCAAGCCAGTGTGCTTCCCAAGCCAGTGTGCTTCCCAAGCCAGTTGTGCTTCCCAAGGCAGTGTGCTTCCCAAGGCAGTGTGCTTCCCAAGGCAGTGTGCTTCCCAAGGCAGTGTGCTTCCCAAGGCAGTGTGCTTCCCAAGCCAGTGTGCTTCCCAAGGCAGTGTGCTTCCCAATGCAGTGTGCTTCCCAAGGCAGTGTGCTTCCCAAGGCAGTGTGCTTCCCAAGGCAGTGTGCTTCCCAAGGCAGTGTGCTTCCCAAGGCAGTGTGCTTCCCAAGGCCAGTGTGCTTCCCAAGCCAGTGTGCTTCCCAAGCCAGTGTGCTTCCCAAGCCAGTGTGCTTCCCAAGCCAGTGTGCTTCCCAAGCCAGTGTGCTTCCCAAGCCAGTGTGCTTCCCAAGCCAGTGTGCTTCCCAAGCCAGTGTGCTTCCCAAGCCAGTGTGCTTCCCAAGCCAGTGTGCTTCCCAAGCCAGTGTGCTTCCCAAGCCAGTGTGCTTCCCAAGCCAGTGTGCTTCCCAAGCCAGTGTGCTTCCCAAGCCAGTGTGCTTCCCAAGCCAGTGTGCTTCCCAAGCCAGTGTGCTTCCCAAGCCAGTGTGCTTCCCAAGCCAGTGTGCTTCCCAAGCCAGTGTGCTTCCCAAGCCAGTGTGCTTCCCAAGCCAGTGTGCTTCCCAAGCCAGTGTGCTTCCCAAGCCAGTGTGCTTCCCAAGCCAGTGTGCTTCCCAAGCCAGTGTGCTTCCCAAGCCAGTGTGCTTCCCAAGCCAGTGTGCTTCCCAAGCCAGTGTGCTTCCCAAGCCAGTGTGCTTCCCAAGCCAGTGTGCTTCCCAAGCCAGTGTGCTTCCCAAGCCAGTGTGCTTCCCAAGCCAGTGTGCTTCCCAAGCCAGTGTGCTTCCCAAGCCAGTGTGCTTCCCAAGCCAGTGTGCTTCCCAAGCCAGTGTGCTTCCCAAGCCAGTGTGCTTCCCAAGCCAGTGTGCTTCCCAAGCCAGTGTGCTTCCCAAGCCAGTGTGCTTCCCAAGCCAGTGTGCTTCCCAAGCCAGTGTGCTTCCCAAGCCAGTGTGCTTCCCAAGCCAGTGTGCTTCCCAAGCCAGTGTGCTTCCCAAGCCAGTGTGCTTCCCAAGCCAGTGTGCTTCCCAAGCCAGTGTGCTTCCCAAGCCAGTGTGCTTCCCAAGCCAGTGTGCTTCCCAAGCCAGTGTGCTTCCCAAGCCAGTGTGCTTCCCAAGCCAGTGTGCTTCCCAAGCCAGTGTGCTTCCCAAGCCAGTGTGCTTCCCAAGCCAGTGTGCTTCCCAAGCCAGTGTGCTTCCCAAGCCAGTGTGCTTCCCAAGCCAGTGTGCTTCCCAAGCAGTGTGCTTCCCAAGCCAGTGTGCTTCCCAAGCAGTGTGCTTCCCAAGGCAGTGTGCTTCCCAAGGCAGTGTGCTTCCCAAGGCAGTGTGCTTCCCAAGGCAGTGTGCTTCCCAAGGCAGTGTGCTTCCCAAGGCAGTGTGCTTCCCAAGGCAGTGTGCTTCCCAAGGCAGTGTGCTTCCCAAGGCAGTGTGCTTCCCAAGGCAGTGTGCTTCCCAAGGCAGTGTGCTTCCCAAGGCAGTGTGCTTCCCAAGGCAGTGTGCTTCCCAAGGCAGTGTGCTTCCCAAGCCAGTGTGCTTCCCAAGCCAGTGTGCTTCCCAAGCCAGTGTGCTTCCCAAGCCAGTGTGCTTCCCAAGCCAGTGTGCTTCCCAAGCCAGTGTGCTTCCCAAGCCAGTGTGCTTCCCAAGCCAGTGTGCTTCCCAAGCCAGTGTGCTTCCCAAGCCAGTGTGCTTCCCAAGCCAGTGTGCTTCCCAAGCCAGTGTGCTTCCCAAGCCAGTGTGCTTCCCAAGCCAGTGTGCTTCCCAAGCCAGTGTGCTTCCCAAGCCAGTGTGCTTCCCAAGCCAGTGTGCTTCCCAAGGCAGTGTGCTTCCCAAGCCAGTGTGCTTCCCAAGCCAGTGTGCTTCCCAAGCCAGTGTGCTTCCCAAGGCAGTGTGCTTCCCAAGGCAGTGTGCTTCCCAAGGCAGTGTGCTTCCCAAGCCAGTGTGCTTCCCAAGCCAGTGTGCTTCCCAAGCCAGTGTGCTTCCCAAGCCAGTGTGCTTCCCAAGCCAGTGTGCTTCCCAAGCCAGTGTGCTTCCCAAGCCAGTGTGCTTCCCAAGCCAGTGTGCTTCCCAAGCCAGTGTGCTTCCCAAGGCAGTGTGCTTCCCAAGGCAGTGTGCTTCCCAAGGCAGTGTGCTTCCCAAGGCAGTGTGCTTCCCAAGGCAGTGTGCTTCCCAAGCCAGGGTGCTTCCCAAGGCAGGGTGCTTCCCAAGGTAGGGTGCTTCCCAAGGTAGGGTGCTTCCCAAGCCAGTGTGCTTCCCAAGCCAGTGTGCTTCCCAAGCCAGTGTGCTTCCCAAGCCAGTGTGCTTCCCAAGCCAGTGTGCTTCCCAAGCCAGTGTGCTTCCCAAGCCAGTGTGCTTCCCAAGCCAGTGTGCTTCCCAAGCCAGTGTGCTTCCCAAGCCAGTGTGCTTCCCAAGCCAGTGTGCTTCCCAAGCCAGTGTGCTTCCCAAGCCAGTGTGCTTCCCAAGCCAGTGTGCTTCCCAAGCCAGTGTGCTTCCCAAGGCAGTGTGCTTCCCAAGGCAGTGTGCTTCCCAAGGCAGTGTGCTTCCCAAGGCAGTGTGCTTCCCAAGGCAGTGTGCTTCCCAAGCCAGTGTGCTTCCCAAGCCAGTGTGCTTCCCAAGCCAGTGTGCTTCCCAAGCCAGTGTGCTTCCCAAGCCAGTGTGCTTCCCAAGCCAGTGTGCTTCCCAAGCCAGTGTGCTTCCCAAGCCAGTGTGCTTCCCAAGCCAGTGTGCTTCCCAAGCCAGTGTGCTTCCCAAGGCAGTGTGCTTCCCAAGGCAGTGTGCTTCCCAAGGCAGTGTGCTTCCCAAGGCAGTGTGCTTCCCAAGGCAGTGTGCTTCCCAAGCCAGTGTGCTTCCCAAGCCAGTGTGCTTCCCAAGCCAGTGTGCTTCCCAAGCCAGTGTGCTTCCCAAGCCAGTGTGCTTCCCAAGCCAGTGTGCTTCCCAAGCCAGTGTGCTTCCCAAGCCAGTGTGCTTCCCAAGCCAGTGTGCTTCCCAAGCCAGTGTGCTTCCCAAGCCAGTGTGCTTCCCAAGCCAGTGTGCTTCCCAAGCCAGTGTGCTTCCCAAGCCAGTGTGCTTCCCAAGCCAGTGTGCTTCCCAAGCCAGTGTGCTTCCCAAGCCAGTGTGCTTCCCAAGCCAGTGTGCTTCCCAAGCCAGTGTGCTTCCCAAGCCAGTGTGCTTCCCAAGCCAGTGTGCTTCCCAAGCCAGTGTGCTTCCCAAGCCAGTGTGCTTCCCAAGCCAGTGTGCTTCCCAAGCCAGTGTGCTTCCCAAGCCAGTGTGCAGTGTGCTTCCCAAGGCAGTGTGCTTCCCAAGGCAGTGTGCTTCCCAAGGCAGTGTGCTTCCCAAGCCAGTGTGCTTCCCAAGCCAGTGTGCTTCCCAAGCCAGTGTGCTTCCCAAGCCAGTGTGCTTCCCAAGCCAGTGTGCTTCCCAAGCCAGTGTGCTTCCCAAGCCAGTGTGCTTCCCAAGCCAGTGTGCTTCCCAAGCCAGTGTGCTTCCCAAGGCAGTGTGCTTCCCAAGGCAGTGTGCTTCCCAAGCCAGTGTGCTTCCCAAGGCAGTGTGCTTCCCAAGGCAGTGTGCTTCCCAAGCCAGTGTGCTTCCCAAGCCAGTGTGCTTCCCAAGCCAGTGTGCTTCCCAAGCCAGTGTGCTTCCCAAGCCAGTGTGCTTCCCAAGCCAGTGTGCTTCCCAAGCCAGTGTGCTTCCCAAGCCAGTGTGCTTCCCAAGCCAGTGTGCTTCCCAAGCCAGTGTGCTTCCCAAGCCAGTGTGCTTCCCAAGCCAGTGTGCTTCCCAAGCCAGTGTGCTTCCCAAGCCAGTGTGCTTCCCAAGCCAGTGTGCTTCCCAAGCCAGTGTGCTTCCCAAGCCAGTGTGCTTCCCAAGCCAGTGTGCTTCCCAAGCCAGTGTGCTTCCCAAGCCAGTGTGCTTCCCAAGCCAGTGTGCTTCCCAAGGCAGTGTGCTTCCCAAGCCAGTGTGCTTCCCAAGCCAGTGTGCTTCCCAAGCCAGTGTGCTTCCCAAGCCAGTGTGCTTCCCAAGCCAGTGTGCTTCCCAAGCCAGTGTGCTTCCCAAGCCAGTGTGCTTCCCAAGCCAGTGTGCTTCCCAAGCCAGTGTGCTTCCCAAGCCAGTGTGCTTCCCAAGCCAGTGTGCTTCCCAAGCCAGTGTGCTTCCCAAGCCAGTGTGCTTCCCAAGCCAGTGTGCTTCCCAAGCCAGTGTGCTTCCCAAGCCAGTGTGCTTCCCAAGCCAGTGTGCTTCCCAAGCCAGTGTGCTTCCCAAGCCAGTGTGCTTCCCAAGCCAGTGTGCTTCCCTAGGCAGTGTGCTTTGTGAAGATTGTGAATTGAACAAGTAATTAGATTAGAGGAACAACCTAGCATACATAGTTGGAAGGAAAGGTTGGAAGGGAAGGATGAAAGTGACCACAGGTTGGGTTGACCTCACTTGGGGGAGTGAGGGAACCATAGGTCAAGTGGGTTGGGTTGCCCACACTTTGTAGAAGTGAGGCAACCCTAGGCCCACTTGGCTTGGGGGAACCTCAATTGTGGGAAGTGAGGTACCCACAAGTCAAGAGGGTTGCATTTGGGGGCTCCACCACAATTGGGTGGATTGGCACCCCAAAGTGCAAGACTACACCCAAAGTTGGGTGTAGTCCCAACCCAACTGTACACCACAATTGGTGTACAGTCACATGTGTTGGCATGCTACACAATATATATTTTAACACAACCCCTTAGCATGCTAACACAAGAAGAGAACAACCCCTGAATCAAGGGGCGCCCGGGCGAGCAAGGCCAATGAGGCGGAGGAAAGCAGAGTGCGCGGGGCGAAGGAGGGCCTTAGTGAAGATGTCGGCCAAGTTGGCCTCGGTTGCAATCTTGCGAACGGCAATGAGGCCCTTCTGGACGAGCTCGCGAACGAAGAAGTAGCGGAGTTCGATGTGCTTGGAGCGGGCGTGATAGACGGGGTCCTGAGTGAGATGGATGGTGCTGGCGTTGTCGCACCAGAGAGTGGGGCACGTCTGGGGGGCGCCAAGCTCTGCAAGAAGGAAGCAGAGCCAGCGCGACTCCTGGGCGGCCATGGTGCCAGCGTAGAGCTCGGCTTCGCAGGTGGAGAGAGAGATGGCGGAGGAGCGGGTGGAGCGCCAGCTGATGAGGCCGCTGCCAAGGGTGAAGCTGTAGCCCTGGGAGGAGCGGCGGTCCGGCTGCGTGTCGGCCCATGAGGAGTCACTGAAGCCCGAGAGAAGGGGACGGGAAGGGCCGCCGAGGGTGAGGGCAAGGTCCCTGGTCCCGCGAAGGTAGCGGAGGACCCGCTTGGCAGCTTTCCAGTGCTCCTCAGAGTGACGACCGGTGCCGACAAAGCGAGCGAGCACGCTGATGGGGTAGGCGAGGTCGGGGCGGGTGCACATCATTGCGTACATCAAGGACCCAACGAGCTCGGCATAGGGGTGGGGGGAGGAGGTGGGGGAGGTGGGTGGAGCGAGTTGGTGACCAAAGGGGAGCGGGGTGGAAACAGGCTTGGCCTGCGCCATGTCGAACTTCTCCAAGACCTGGCCGATGTAATGGGACTGGGAGAGGGTGATTGTGCGAGCAGGGCGGTTGCGCGTGATGGTCATGCCGAGGTAGTGAGTGAGGGCGCCAAGGTCCTTGCACTTGAGCCGCTGCTGCAGGGACAGCTTCACCTGCTCCATGTCGGCCTTGGTGTCAGAGAGCAGGATCATGTCGTCGACATATACCAGAATGAAGAAGCGGCGGGTTGAGGAGCGGATGAAGAGGCTGGCGTCGGAGTGGGAAGCAGAGAAGCCGAGGGACCCCAAGGTGGCAGCCAGCTTCGCATGCCACTCACGCGGTGCCTGCTTCAAGCCGTAGACGAGGCGACGCAGCTGCCAGACAGTGTTCTCAGGAAAGGCTGCGTGGAACCCGGGGGGTCGCCGGAGGAAAATGCGCTCATGCAGGTCGCCCTGCAGGAACGCATTGGAGACGTCCATGGAGTCGATTTCCATGTCGTCACGTGCACCAATGTCCATGGCGGCGCGAAGGGTGGGTGGTTTGGCGGTGGGGGCGTAGGTGAACCAGTAGTCCTCAGCCCAAGTCTGCGTGAACCCCTTGGCGCAGTAGCGGGCCTTGTACACTGGTTCCTCGCCCGGCAGCTGCTTCACCCGAAAGACCCATTTGCCGTCAACGAGATTAGCGCCAGCAGGGAGGGGGACATCGACAAAGGAGTCGTTGCGAATGAAAGCCTCACACTCCAGGAAGATCGCTGCTATCCATTTATCCGCATCAGGGCAGGTGATGGCGTCCTGGAAGGTGGAGGGAGTGAAGATGGTGGGGGTAGTGGTGGCGCCAAGGACGGGAAAGCCCAGGAAGTCAAGGTAGAGGGCGGCAAGGAATGGAGTGTGCTCCCGAATGTTAAGAAACCCCTCATGGGAGTCCTCAAGGAGCTGAATGGAGGCAGGAGGAGGAGCCCCAAGGATTTTGTCCACAGAGCGGGTATGGATGTAAGGGAGGAGGAAGGGGGAGGAACGGGAAGTGGCACGACGCCGCTGCTGCTGCTGGTGCTGCTGAAGCTGCTGCCCTTGTTGCTGCGGCTGCGGCTGACCGTGTTGGTGCTGCGGCTGCTGAGGCTGCTGAGGCTGCTGCTGCTGCTGCTGCTGGCCCGGCTGCTGCTGCTGCTGGCCCGGCTGCTGCTGCTGCTGCTGTCCCGGCTGCTGCTGCTGCTGCTGCCCCGGCTGCTGTCGCTGCTGCGGCTGCTGCTGCTGCTGCTGCTGCTGCTGATCCGGCTGCTGGAAGGAGGGAGAGGGAGAGGGGGAGGGAGGGGGGGGAGGGGGTGCGGCCGAGTGAGCGGGGGAAGCGGGTGCGGCAGGGTCGTAGACATCGGCGGAGGAGGAGGGCGGGAGCGGAGCTGCGACGGGTGGGAGGAGAGGGGCTGGAGGGAGAAGGGGCGGGAGGACGGTGTCGGTCCAAGCAAGGGGACGAGTGGGAGGAGGGAGAGGATCAGGGGGAGGAGTGGAGTAATAGGGGACGGATTCGTCGAAGACGACGTCGCCGCTGCGGATGAGGCGATTGGTGGGAGGGTGGAGGAAGAGGTAGCCTGGGGAGTCGCGATTGTGCCCAAGGTAAACGCATTCCAGGGCGCGAGGAGCAAGCTTGCCAGCGGCGCGGGAGCGGTCGGCGGGTGGGATGAGAACGAAGGCCTTGCAGCCCCAAACGCGAAGGCCGGCAGCGTCGGGTTTGGCGTTGGACCAAAGCTCTGTAGGGGAGGAGGAAGGATGCTGAGGGTGGGAGCGGAGATTAAGGAGAAGAGCGGCGTGGAGGAGGGCATAGCTCCAGAGGGAAGGAGGGGTGGAGGCATGAGCAATGAGACAGCGAGCAATCTTGGTGATCTCACGAATGCGGCTCTCAGCAATGCCGTTCTGCTGAGGGGAGTGGGGAAAGGTGGAGGTCTGTTGGATGCCGTAGGTGTTGCAGTATGTGGCAAGGGTGTTATTGATGAACTCACCCCCACCGTCAGAGTGAAGGCGGCCGATGGGGCGTTTGAAGTGATTGCGGCACTGTTCGGCCCAGTTGATGACCACTGCCGGCACCTGGTTTTTCGTGTGAAGGAAGAAGGTGGTGGAGTACCGGCTGTGGTCGTCAACGAGGACGAGCATGTACCGATGCCCCTGGCGGGAGCGGATGGGATAGGGGCCCCAGAGGTCCATGTGCACAAGGTCAATGGGGGCGGCGGTGAAGGTGGGATGACTGTGGTGGGGGGACTGTTTGAGCTTGCCGTGAATGCATGAAGGGCATGGGGGAGAGGGGGAGGAGGGGAGGGGAGGTAAGACGGGAGGAAGGCTGCGGAGGAGGCGAGAGGTGACTGTGGTGCGAAGGGCGGTGAAGTTGGGATGGCCGAGTCTGTGGTGTAAGAGGACAGCAGGGTGGGAGAGGGCAGTGGAGGAGGAGGGAGATGGGGTAAAGGAAGGAACGGGAGGGGAGGAGGAGGATGGTGGGGAGGGAGAAGAGGTTACTTGAGTGGGAGGGGAAGGGGGAAGTAAAGGAGGAGGAGGTGGACCGGTGGAAGTACCGGCACGAGTGGTGACATGGCAGAAGGATGGGCGAGGTGTGCGGAGTGTGTAGAGGCGAGTGCGGGGGCAAAGCGGAATGCGGAGAAGGAAGCGACCGGAGGAGGTCTGGTAGAGATCACAGTAATTGGCATAACCGGGGTAAATGGCAGTGATACCAACACCTTGGAGCTCACGGTGGGAGAGGAGGTTGTTGCGGAGAGTGGGGATGTGGAGACCTGTGACCTTATCGGAGGGGAAGGCAGTGCAAGGGAGGGTGGAGAGGTGAGTGCATGGAATGGAAAAGCTGGAATCAGCTCCATGAACCTGAGTGGGAAGTGGTAGTGGGGTGAGAGTGCCAGCGTCTTTCAGTGCGGTTTCAGTGGCTCCACTGTCAAGGACAAAGTCCAGGGTGGGAGAAGAGGGAGGAGGGGGTGGGACGGGATACTGAAACGAAGTCTCATTGATAGCAGAGGGATACATGGCAGCGACGGACGGTGCAACACTGATATTACCAAGGAAACTACCAGAAGTGTCGGGAACACTGGGGGGGGCAGAGGGGAGGGAACCCCAGGGGGGAGGAGGAGGAAGGGAGGTATGAGCGGCCATGGCCGCCGTGCCGAAGGCGAGTGGCTGCTGCTGCCAGGGTGGGGGAAGGAACTGCTGCTGCTGCTGCGGCGGTGGCTGGAAGAACTGCGGCGGCGGCGGCTGCTGGGGCTGGAGAAACTGCGGCTGCCGCTGCTGCTGGTGGAAGTACAGGTGCTGCTGCTGCTGGTGCTGCTGAAACTGCTGCAGCTGTGAGGGTGGGGAGGGGGTAACCATGCGGAGGTGAGCAGGGAGGAAAGAGGGGAGGGTTTGAATATCCACTAAGGAGGGGCGAGGTGCGACCGAGTTCCAGCGAGGAGGGGTGCCAGTGTTGCCTCGATCAAACCAGGCGTCGTCGAGTGCCTTAAAGCACGTGGTGGGGGGATGGTTGGTCTGGCCGCAAGGGGTACCAGCATGGGGACCATGGCGGCGCACATATGTGCATGGGGGGAGAGTGCCAGGGCGTCCGCCTCGAGTCACAGCACCACCAGAACCGGAAGGTCCTCCAGCAGGGGCGCTGCCAGCACCACCACCACCGCCACCACGGCCACCACGACCACCACTACCACCACCGCCACCACTACGGCCTCCACCACCACCACCGCCACCCGCTCCACGGCCTCCGCCGCCGCCGCTGCGACCACCCTGGTTGCGCGGCTGCGTAGCGTTGAGGGAGGTGGAGGAGGAGGACTGAGGGGCGGTAAGGTTGACAACGGGGGTGCGGAGCTTGACCTCCGTGTCAATGATCCACTGGACCACGTCGTCGAGGCCGGCCATGGGGTTGGCCTCAGTGAAGGCATGGAGGCGGGACTCGTAGTCCGGGGTGAGGTTGTAGAGGAGGCGGTGGATTTGCAGGGGCTCGGGGAGGGCAGCTTGGCGTGCCGCAAGGCGATCAGCGACCTCCTGCATGCGCCCCACGTAGTCAACTGCGCCATCACAAGTGGCGAGGGTGATGGAGAAGTACTCCTGGAACAGGGCGCCGACAGAGCTGATGTCGCGACGCTCGAACATCGCCTGGAGCTCGGCCCAGATGAGGGAGGCGCGCATCTCGCGAGCTTGGAAACGGCGCATGAGGGTATCAGGGAGTGCGCCGAGGAGGATGGTGCAGGCGCGGTTATCAGCAGTGGCCCATGCGATGCTCCGAGGGAGGTAGTCCGCCATGGCCGTATTGTACTCATCAAGGAGCGCCAGGCGATTGGCGCGTTCCGCTACCGCGAAGTCGTGGTTATGTACCGCAACCTCATGCTCCGCCTTGCGGATGAGGTATTCGCGGCGATCGTGGAGAAATGCGGCATCGGCGGCATCCTGGAGCGCTGGGGTAGTGGCGATCTCCAAGGTGGGTTCAGTAGGAGGAGGACCAGGAGGAATGGGGGGTGGAGGGGGTTCGCCGGGGTGATTGGGTGCCGTGGGCTGGAGGGCTTGCGGGCGGCGGAGGGGGACGTCGAGGACGCAGTAGGGTCCGACGAATGCATCTTGGAGAACACGGCGGATGCTCCCGACGAAGGAATGCCAGTTGATCGCCGAGCGGTCCGCGGCAAGCTGAAGCTTGTCGACGGAGGAGGCGTCAATGGGAGGGGGGAGAGGGGGAGGAGTGGTAGCCATGAGGGGCGACGGCGGGTGGACCCGCGGCGGCCTCGAGGTGGACGGCGGCGGGTGGACCCGCGGCGGTCAAGGGGGAGGGCGACGGCGGGTGGACGCGCGGCAGCCGAGAGGGAGGAGGGCGGGGGGGGGGGGGGGGGGGGGAGGGGGGGGGGAGTGCTGCTGCGGGGAGTGGAGTTCTTCTCCGGCTGCTGCTGCTGCTGCCGCTGCTGCCGCTGCTGCCGCTGCTGCCGCTGCTGCCGCTGCTGCTGCTGAGAGGGAGGAGGGGGGGGGGGGGAGGGGAGGAGGGGGGGGAAGATGGTGGATGCAGCTGCTGCCGCTGCCGTCGCTGCTCCTGATGCTGCCGCTGCTGCCGCTGCTGCTGCTGTGGCTGCTGAGCTGTCGCGGCTGCTGCTGCGTGGGAGGAGAGGAGGAGGAAAGGGGGAGGGGGAGGGAGAACGCAGGTATAGGTGTGGGCGGGGCTGTTGCTGCCAATGACGCTGCTGCTGCGGGATGAGGCGGCTGCTACGAGGAAGGCGCGGCGGCGGGATGCGCGGGTGGCGACGAGGGAATCGTGGCGGCGGAATGAGCGAGCGGCGACGAGGAGGGCGCGGCGGCGGGATGCGCGGGCGGCGACGAGGAAGGCGCGGCGGCGACGAGCAGGTCGCGGCGGTAGGATGCGGGGGCGGCGATTTTTAGGTCGCGGCGACGGGATGTGCGGGCGGCGACGAGCAGGTCGCGGCAGGAGGTCGCGCGGGCGGCGACTTTAGGTTACGGCGGCAAGGGGTGCAGGCGGCGACGAGAAGGTCGCGGCGGCGGGATGCGCAGGCGGCGACGCGAAGTCGCGGCGGCGGGTCGTGCAGGCGGCGACGCGAAGTCGCGGCGGCGGGTCGTGCAGGCGGCGACGAGAAGGTCGCGGCAGCGGGATGCGCAGGCGGCGACGCGAAGTCGCGGCGGCGGATCGTGCAGGCGGCGACGAGCGGGTCGCGGCGGCGGGATGCGTAGGCGGCGACGGGGGGTCGCGGCGATGGGGAGTGCAGGCGGCGACGCGAAGTCGCGGCGGCGGGACGGGAGGCGACGACGGGGCGTCGCGGCGGCGGGATGCGCAGGCGGCGCCGAGGAAGGCGCGGCGGCGGTAGGGGGAGGCGGCGACGCGACGTCGCAGCAGCGGGAGGGGCAGGCGACGACGGGGCGTCGCGGCGGAGGGATGCGCGGGCGACGCCGAAGTAGGCGCGGCGGCGGGAGGGAGACGGCGACGGGGGGTCGCGGCAGGGGGAGGAGGAGGCGGCGACGAGGCGTCGCGGCGGGATGCGCAGGCGGCGCCAGAGAAGGCGCGGCGGCGGAAAAAAAGGGGGGGGGGGGGGGGGGGGCAGCGACGGTGTGTCGCGGCGACGGGGGGCGGTGATGCACTCGCGGCGGTGGGATCCGCAGGCGAGGAGGGCGCAATCACGGCGGAGGGAGGGAAGAGTGGCGACGGCGTAGGTCGTGCCAAGGAGGTGCTAGGTTGAGCCACACGTAGGGGGTTTGTGGCTGTGGGGTGGGCCCATGGGGAAGAAAAACTTTGAGGGAGGGAGAGAAAAGGCTTAGGAACAACTAGCTCTATACCATGTGAAGATTGTGAATTGAACAAGTAATTAGATTAGAGGAACAACCTAGCATACATAGTTGGAAGGAAAGGTTGGAAGGGAAGGATGAAAGTGACCACAGGTTGGGTTGACCTCACTTGGGGGAGTGAGGGAACCATAGGTCAAGTGGGTTGGGTTGCCCACACTTTGTAGAAGTGAGGCAACCCTAGGCCCACTTGGCTTGGGGGAACCTCAATTGTGGGAAGTGAGGTACCCACAAGTCAAGAGGGTTGCATTTGGGGGCTCCACCACAATTGGGTGGATTGGCACCCCAAAGTGCAAGACTACACCCAAAGTTGGGTGTAGTCCCAACCCAACTGTACACCACAATTGGTGTACAGTCACATGTGTTGGCATGCTACACAATATATATTTTAACATGCTTCCCAAGCCAGTGTGCTTCCCAAGCCAGTGTGCTTTCCAAGCCAGTGTGCTTCCCTAGGCAGTGTGCTTCCCAAACCAGTGTGCTTCCCAAGCCAGTGTGCTTCCCAAGCCAGTGTGCTTCCCAAGCCAGTGTGCTTCCCAAGCCAGTGTGCTTCCCAAGCCAGTATGCTTCCCAAGGCAGTGTGCTTCCCAAGGCAGTGTGCTTCCCAAGGCAGTGTGCTTCCCAAGCCAGTGTGCTTCCCAAGCCAGTGTGCTTCCCAAGCCAGTGTGCTTCCCAAGGCAGTGTGCTTCCCAAGGCAGTGTGCTTCCCAAGCCAGTGTGCTTCCCAAGCCAGTGTGCTTCCCAAGCCAGTGTGCTTCCCAAGCCAGTGTGCTTCCCAAGCCAGTGTGCTTCCCAAGCCAGTGTGCTTCCCAAGCCAGTGTGCTTCCCAAGCCAGTGTGCTTCCCAAGCCAGTGTGCTTCCCAAGCCAGTGTGCTTCCCAAGCCAGTGTGCTTCCCAAGCCAGTGTGCTTCCCAAGCCAGTGTGCTTCCCAAGCCAGTGTGCTTCCCAAGCCAGTGTGCTTCCCAAGCCAGTGTGCTTCCCAAGCCAGTGTGCTTCCCAAGCCAGTGTGCTTCCCAAGCCAGTGTGCTTCCCAAGCCAGTGTGCTTCCCAAGCCAGTGTGCTTCCCAAGCCAGTGTGCTTTCCAAGCCAGTGTGCTTCCCAAGCCAGTGTGCTTCCCAAGCCAGTGTGCTTCCCTAGGCAGTGTGCTTCCCAAGCCAGTGTGCTTCCCAAGGCAGTGTGCTTCCCAAGCCAGTGTGCTTCCCAAGGCAGTGTGCTTCCCAAGGCAGTGTGCTTCCCAAGGCAGTGTGCTTCCGAAGGCAGTGTGCTTCCCAAGGCAGTGTGCTTCCCAAGGCAGTGTGCTTCCCAAGGCAGTGTGCTTCCCAAGCCAGTGTGCTTCCCAAGCCAGTGTGCTTCCCAAGCCAGTGTGCTTCCCAAGCCAGTGTGCTTCCCAAGCCAGTGTGCTTCCCAAGCCAGTGTGCTTCCCAAGCCAGTGTGCTTCCCAAGCCAGTGTGCTTCCCAAGCCAGTGTGCTTCCCAAGCCAGTGTGCTTCCCAAGCCAGTGTGCTTCCCAAGGCAGTGTGCTTCCCAAGCCAGTGTGCTTCCCAAGCCAGTGTGCTTGTCAAGTGTTGGCAGAGCGAGAGGGGAAGGCGGAGAGGGATGAGTGAAGGGGGAGGGGAAGAGGGGCATACAGGTGCTGGAGGCGAGTGAGCGGGGCGAGAGAGGAGAGGTCGGCCATGGGGCCTTGCAGCACAGGAGTCTTATAGGTAGCTGTAATGGAGAGAATGCTGGTGTGAGGGAGGGCACACAGCAGAGCCAAGGGAGACAGAGGAGCGTGATTTTCACGTGGGCCATGATGGACTGTGACGTCAGCACCCAGAAGTGGCAGGCTGCATGTATGTGTGACATGGCTGGTAGGCAGGGGTGCAGCAGCCGCAATGACAGCGCACGCACTGCATCGGCGCACGGCATTCAAAGGAGCAACAGGCGGGAATGGGGATACAATACAAGTATATCTGGCGGCACAGAAGCAGAAATCACAGCAGGGAGCAGAGCAGCAGCAGCAGCAGTGGGCATGCCGTGGCATGGCATGCATGGCATGACAAACCATGCGTGCGCTCACAGCGTCAGCTGATAGCAAGTGCGCACGGGTCCTCCTCTGACTGCAGGGGCAGCATCGCCACAGGAGAAAAGGCAGCAGTCTGCGTGCATGCATTGCCATGCCATGCCATGCCATGCCATGCCAAACCATGCCACGCCTGCCATGCCATGCCATGCCATGCCATGCTATGCCATGCCATGCCATGCCATGCCATGCCATGCCATGCCATGCCATGCATTGCCATGCCATGCCATGCCATGCCATGCCAAACCATGTCACGCCTGCCATGCCATGCCATGCCATGCCATGCCATGCCATGCCATGCCATGCCACGCCATGCCACGCCATGCCACACCATGCCATGGCATGCCATGGCATGCCGTTCCCTGGCATGGAATGCAGTGGAATGCGAGGTGCAGGTGGCCCGTGAGTCTCATCTCACTCAGTGGGGTCATCTTGCTGGAAGTCATTGAGCCATGTGTAGTCCCCGGGCCACAGGTACACTGGATCGCCAACGGACCTGCAGTGCGCAAGGGAGGGAGGCGCGTGCAGGAGAGGAGCTGCCTTTGAGTCCACTCAGGAGGTAGAGGCTGTTAGTGTTAGCCTTCAATCTCACACTTTGTACTTTGTATTTTCTATATCCTAGAGTAGTGTAGTTTGCACATTGTGTTTGGTTGGGTGTACACCTACATCCCAACCAAACCCAAATGTAATCTCCAAGCAATCTCCAACCCACCAATTGGAGATTGCCTTGGGATTACCCCTAATCCCTAGGATTGCCCCCGATTCCCTTCCCCATCCATTCCCTCCCCTTCTTGGATGTATTTAAAGAGTTTCAAGCTCATTACTAATGCATCGCTTCTAAGCCTAAGTTCTAAGATGGTATCAGAGCCTTTCAAACCGCACACGCGGATCGTGATCCTCTTATCTCTGCGGATGTTCGTCCCGCAAACCTCGGCGTAACCGCCTTCAATCTCGTCGCCGTTGATTCGCGACATTCGTGGGCGGAAATTCTTCCGCACCACTTTCCCGTCACTCTCGACGGCATCTACTATCTCACTGGTAAGCGCATCGTCGGCGTTTTAACCTATCGCTCGTTTTCGTCGAACATCATCGTGTCATTCCTTCTCCTCGTCGGGCTGTCGCCCGTCGCCCTGCAGCTTCTCGTCGGGCCGCCGCCCGTCGCCCTGCAGCTTCTCGTCGGGCCGCCGCCCGTCGCCCTGCAGCTTCACCTTCGGGCGGCCCCGTCGGCCCGCGCTAGCCCCGTTTCAGGCCCCGTAGGCCCCGCGCTAGCCCCTCTCAGGCCCCGTCGGCCCCGCGCTAGCCCCATTCAGGCCCCGATCGGGCCCGCGCTAGCCCCGTTTCAGGCCCCTTCGGCCCCGTTTCAGGCCCCGTCGGCCCCGCGCTAGCCCCGTTCAGGCCCCGTCGCCCCCTTGCTAGCCCCGTCAAGGCCCCGTTTGGCCCCGCGCTAGCCCCGCTCAGGCCCCGATCGGCCCCGCGCTCGCCCCTCTAGGGCCCCAACCGGCCCCGTGCCTACCTCGCCGACCCGTGCCCACCACCCAGAGGCCCCGGGCGGCCCGTTCCCGCCGCAGCACAAGAGGGAGAGCGGGCGGCCCGTCCCCGCCGTGACCTGAGCCGAGCCGCGCGCCCCGAGCCGAGCCGCGCCACCCAGCCGAGCCGCGACCCGACCTGAACCGAGCCGCGCCGCCCTGCCCTACCTGGTTCGTCCTACCTGCTTCTCCTACCGCTACTGCTGCTATTTCTACTGTTCCTATGGCTAGCCCACAGGTTCTCGTGTTCGATGCTGAGGGCCGCCCTGTGAAGTTTGACACCTGGCTCGATGACCTGCACCTCTACCTACAGCTCACAGCCAAGGATGACATCTCACTGTACGATCACGCCCTAGGCCTTGTCACTGCCCCTGCTGCTACTGCTGACAGCACTGCTCGCTCACAGTGGCAGACTCGTGATGCCCACGCTCGCTTCGCCATTCGCAACTCCCTGCCGATAGACGAACGCGAGCACTTTGGTCAGCACAAGACTGCACCGGCACTGTACACAGCTGTAGTTGCTCGCTACTCCTCACCTGCCTCTGCCGCACTAGGCCGTCTCTCCCTCCCCTACCTGTTTCCCGACCTGGCCTCCTTTCACACAGTCGCTGACCTCATCACGCACCTCCGTACTAGTGAGGCCCGCTTCCGTGCCGCCATGCCTGCTGAGTTCCTTGCCACGCACCCCCCTCCACTCTGGCTCACTCTCTATCACCTAGTCACCCGCCTCCCTGACACACTGCGTGCTGTCAGGGACCACTTCCTAGCTCGTTGCCCCACTGAGCTCACCATTGCCCTCCTCGAGAAGGAGCTACTTGCAGCTGAGGCTAGCATAGTCGCTGTAGGTGCCTCTCGTGGCGACCCCCGTACCCCGTTCTTTGAGGGGTGTTCTCCTTCCCCCCTTCTTCCCTCTGTCGCCTCTGCTGCTGCTGTCGACCTTCTTGGTACTGAGAAGGTCGGCGCTGCGTCTGCCTCGAGCGGACGCCGCAGCGGCAAGGGCAAAGGGGGCAAGGGTAGTGGCGGTGACGGCGGGGGAGGCGGCGGTGGGGGCGGTGGAGGCAGTGGGGGTGGTGGCTCGGCTGGAGGGGCGAGTGGTAGCGGTGGGGGTGGTGGCGGCAGCGGCGGGGGAGGTGGCAGGAGTGGAGGCGGCGGTTGGGGTGGCGGTGGACGAGGCGGCGGCAGGGGTTGGGGTGGTCGAGGAGGTGGCAGCGGTGGTGGTGGCCGTGGAGGCGCTGGCGGTGGCCAGGGCCAGCAGCACACTCTCTCGCCCCAGGAGGTCCGTGAGTGGTACTCTCAGCACGGGGGTGGGGGTGGTCTTAGCTGCACGTACGTCATTCGCACTGGTGACCGCACTGGTCAGCAGTGTGGACGACCGCACGCCACACAGCGCTGCTTCTCTCGTCTCGACGACGCTTGGCGTGTTCAGTTCCCTCAGGCCACTGAGCTGCCCCGCTGACTTGATCTCCTGAAGAAGGGGATTGATATCTATGCTCTAGACTTTGATGCTATTCTATCTGCCATGTATGTGATGTCTACTAGTGGAGAGGGTGCTGAGTACTTGTGTGTGCCGCCCGACCCGGGCATTAGGGCCAGTGCGTCTGCCGCTCCAGGTACTCACGTGTCGGCTACCCCAGGTGCTGGTGAGGCTGCTGCTCTAGGTGCTCGTGTGTCTCCCCCCCTTGGTACTGCGTCGACTGCCGCACTGCACACCTTCACACTGGACTCAGGTGCTTCTCGCTGCTTCTTTCGTGACCGCACTGCCCTTGAGCCGCTTGCTCGGCCAGTTGCTGTCTCCCTTGCTGACCCCTCTGGGGGTCCGGTCATTGCGACCTCTTCCACTGTCCTTCCCTGCCCTGCGGTCCCGTCGGGCACACTGTCAGGTCTCCACCTCCCCTCGTTCTCTACGAACTTGGTGGCAGGCTGTGCACTCCAGGACGGGGGTGTTCACCAGTTCACCCCTGCCTACGAGCGCGTGACACACTGCACGTGTGCTCGTACGGGCCGTCACTTGGCTACCTTCACTCGGCAGCCGGGGTTGGACCTGTACACACTGACTACTGAGTCCCCTCAGGTTGCTGCGACTGCGTCCGCGTCCGCGTCAGGTCAGCTGTCCGCCCCCTGCTCGTGTCGCTCTTTGGCACACGAGACTGTCCTCTGGCACCACCGCCTTGGCCACCCGTCTGTGCAGCGGCTTCGTGCCATGCACTCCAGGTACCTTGTCTCTGGCCTGCCCAGGGTCCTTCCTCCCCTCCCACACTCGCCTGCTCCTACCTGTCTCCCCTGTGTCGAGGGACGGCAGCGCGCCGCTCCTCACTCCTCCTCGTTCCCCCCGACGACTGCTCCCTTGCAGACACTCCACATGGACGTGTGGGGCCCAGCCCGCGTCCGTGGTCAGGGTCAGGAGAGGTACTTCCTGATAGTTGTTGACGACTACTCGCGCTACACCTCGGTCTTCCCCTTGCGCACCAAGGGTGAGGTCCCTGATGTCTTGATCCCTTGGATCCGCCGAGCCCGTCTCCAGCTCAGCGAGCGTTTTCACTCGGACTTTCCTGTCCTGCGCTTGCACTCTGACAGAGGTGGTGAGTTCTCCTCCGACCTCTTGGCAGCCTACTGTGCTGAGCACGGCATTGAGCAGTCGTTCACGCTTCCGGCTTCTCCACAGCAGAATGGGGTTGCGGAGCGCCGCATTGGCCTGGTCATGGAGGTCGCCCGTACCTCCTTGATCCATGCGGCTGCCCCCCACTTTCTGTGGCCGTTTGCGGTCCGGTACGCTGCGCATCAACTCAACCTCTGGCCCCGTGTCTCCTTGCCGGAGACCTCGCCCACGCTACTGTGGACGGGGGAGGTTGGCGATGCGTCGCGTTTCCGGGTCTGGGGGTCTCGAGCTTTTGTCCGCGATTCGTCTGCGGACAAGCTCTCCTCCCGTGCTGTTCCCTGCGTCTTCCTCGGCTTTGTCCCGGACGCGTCTGGTTGGCAGTTTTACCACGCCACCTCGCGCCGAGTCTTGCCCTCCCAGGACGTCACTTTTGACGAGTCCGTCCCCTACTACCGCCTCTTCCCCTACCGCACTGCCCCGCTCCCCCCCCCGCCTCTCTTCCTCTCGCCAGGTGCTGCTGTTGCAGACCCCCTCCCCCCTCAGGGTGCCGCTCCCTCAGGTGTGTCTCAGGTAGACCCGGTTGAGCCTGTTGAGGTAGCTGTCGACTCTCGTCCTGCTGGGGGTGCTGAGCCTGGGGGTGCTGAGCCTGGGGGTGTGGAGCCTGGGGGTGTGGAGCCTGGGGGTGTGGAGCCTGGGGGTGTGGAGCTTGAGGGTGCTGAGCTTGGGGGTGTGGAGCCTCGTGGTACTGAGCTGCGGAGTCCGGAGTCTGGGGGTTCTGCGTCTGGAGGTACGAGGTCTGGGAGTCCTGCACCTGGAGGAGCCCTCTCCTCGGAGCAGCTACGTGCGTGGTACTTAGAGTACTGCAGCCTCCGGAGAGGTACCGCTCGAGCCGGACGTACTACTGGGACTGGTGCTAGTACTTCTTCTCCCGTTCGGGAGCTCCCCTCCCGCGAGCGGATCCGTGAGTGGTACGAGCGGCGCTGCACTCTTCGGAGTGGCGTGCCTCGTGTTACGAACCCCGCTGCTGTTGGAGCTGCTGCTGGTGCTGAGGACCCGGGCGTTGGAGCTGCTGCTGGTGCTGAGGACCCGGGCGTTGGAGCTGCTGCTGGTGCTGAGGACCCGGGCGTTGGAGCCGCTGCTGGTGCTGAGGACCCGGGCGTTGGAGCTGCTGCTGGTGCTGAGGACCCGGGCGTTGGAGCCGCTGCTGGTGCTGAGGACCCGGGCGTTGGAGCTGCTGCTGGTGCTGAGGACCCAGGCGTTGGAGCTACTGCTGGTGCTGAGGACCCGGGCGTTGGAGCTACCGCTGGTGCTGAGGACGTGGGCGCTGGAGCTGCTGCTGGTGCTGCGGACCCTGGTGCGGGTGTCCCTGCTGGCTCTGGTGTCGCTGCTCGGTCTCAGCCGTACTTTGTTCCGCTCCTTCAGCAGGTTCTTGGTCAGCTTCCTCCTCCTTTTCCTCCTCCCTCCTTAGAGTGTCCTCAGCCTGTCCAGCTGCAGTCGGCGTTACCGTCTGCCTCCTCTCTCCTTGGTCCTGCTCCTTACACTGGTCCGACTGGAGGTCTTACTGAGCGGCGTGAGCCTGCGTCTCGTCCTGCGTCGCCTGAGTCTCGTCCTGGGTCGCCTGTCCGCACTGCTCTCTCTAGTCGTCGAGTCCAGCGTCAGCGTCTTCCTGCTGTCCCAGGCACTCACCGGATGGCGCTTCGTCCGTCCACTGCTCCACAGCGTGTCCCACTGCCGTCTCCTCCTGCTTCCTCTCTTCCTGCTCTTCCTGACCCTGGGTCAGACTCTCTTCGTGCTACCAGTCCTGCTGTCACGCGTCTCCTGGCCACTGTTGTCACTGACCCTTCCTTTGAGTCTGCTGCTGCGTCTGCCTTAGTTGCTGAGCTTGTCGACTTTGCTGCTCGCTGTCGTCTAGACTACGCTGCTAGCCTAGTTGCTGAGTCTGAGTCTGTCTGTCCTCCGTCCGTCGGGGGTGAGTGTGCTCTTGGCACTGACGTCCTTGAGGACAGGCAGGAGGAGTTCCAGTGCTTTGCTGCCGCTTTGCCCCATCTCGTGTCCATGCTTGTTGCCCCTGAGGGAGACCCGGATGCACCAGACATCCCGACCCCACGCTCTTACGCAGAGGCGATGGCCGGTCCCTACTCCTCTCAGTGGCAGTCAGCCATGGACACAGAGATGGCTTCCTGGAAGTCCACAGGCACCTACGTCGACGAGGTTCCCCCGCCTGGGGCGAACATCGTCAGTGGCATGTGGATTTTCAGGGTGAAGCGGCCGCCGGGTTCTCCGCCTATCTTCAAGGCGCGTTACGTTGCACGAGGCTTCAGTCAGCGCGAGGGAGTTGACTTCTTCCAGACCTTCTCCCCGACCCCGAAGATGACCACTCTTCGGGTTCTGCTGCACGTCGCCGCTCAGCGTGACTACGAGCTCCACTCGCTTGACTTCAGCACTGCTTTCCTGCAGGGCAGCCTGCACGAGGAGATCTGGCTGCGCCGTCCACCTGGCTTCACTGGGTCGTTCCCTCCTGGTACCCAGTGGAGCCTCCGACGGCCAGTCTACGGTCTCCGCCAGGCGCCTCGTGAGTGGCACGACACACTGAGGACTACGCTTGCGGCTCTTGGGTTCGCGCCTTCTACTGCTGACCCGTCGCTGTTTCTACGCACCGACACCTCACTGCCGCCGTTCTACGTCCTTGTGTACGTCGACGACTTGGTCTTTGCTACTGCTGACACTGTGGCACTCGCCCACGTGAAGTCGGAGCTGCAGAAGAGACACACGTGCACAGACCTGGGTGAACTGACAAGCTATCTTGGCTTGCGGATCACCCGGGACAGAGCACGCCGCACCATCACCTTGACTCAGTCACACATGGTGCAGCAGGTCCTTCAGCGCTTCCGCTTCACGTACTCCTCGCCTCAGCCCACTCCTCTGCCTACCGGTCACTCGCTCTCAGCTCTGCCTTCGGATGACTCCGTAGAGCCGAGTGGCCCGTATCCAGAGCTTGTGGGTTGCCTCATGTACCTGATGACCTGCACTCGACCAGACCTTGCATACCCTCTCAGCATTCTTGCACGCTATGTCGCTCCCGGCCGTCACCGGAAGGAGCACATGGATGCAGCTAAGAGGGTGTTGCGCTACTTGTGCAGTACGTCGGGCATGGGGCTAGTGCTTGGAGGGCGAGTCCCAGTTGTTCTCACTGGGCACTCAGACGCTTCTTGGGCAGACGACCAGGCTACTCAGCGGTCGTCTCAGGGTTACTCCTTCAGTCTTGGCTCTGGTTCTGTTTCTTGGCGTTCTACTCGCTCTTCTTCTGTTCTCAGCTCCAGTTGTGAGGCTGAGATCTACGCCACAGCCATGGCGGCCCAGGAGCTACGCTGGCTCACCTACTTGCTGACCGACCTTGGAGAGCAGCCTCGTTCTCCTCCAGTGCTGTATGTCGACAACAAGGCAGCCATTGCCTTGTGTGAGCACAGAACGAAGCACATTGCTCTGCGTTACTTCCTCGCTCGAGAGCTGGAGCAGCGTGGTCAGCTTCGCCTGCGTTACGTGGCCTCTGAGGCCAACACTGCTGATGTGTTCACCAAGGCGCTTCAGCCTTGTGACCATCAGCGCTTTTGCACTCTTCTAGGCCTTGTGCCTACTGGACCTCACTTGCTTACTTCTTGAGTCTGTTGTACTGTGATCTCTATATATAAACCTGCATGTGAACTGGTCTTGTGACCACTTGCTTGTGCTCGGAATTTGTGTGGTATCCTTGAGATCCACCCTGAGCTTGTTTTGCCTTGCTTTGCCTTGACTGGTCTTGTGACCCCTAGTTCTCCCCCACTTTGCCTACGGGGGTGTGTCAAACATTATATATGTTGTGTTAGTTTAGGCTACAGTGGGTTAGCCTATAGGGGGTACACAATTCTAGGGTTAGGTACTTGTACTCTTTTCATTGCTAGTTCATTCATTCCTGTTCAGTGATTCCAACATATTCGTCCGGTTCTGGTCGATAGCGCTGATCGGTACCACGACCCGGTGTGGATGGTGATTGTCGGGCGACAGGGTCTCGTCAGTAGGTGGCCCGTCTGCTACTGACTCGTATCTTTTCCCGACCCTTCTCCGTCGTTCTTCTTCCCCTGCTTAAGCCTTGGGCAGTCTTTTTTCAGGTGGCCCAGCTGGTTGCATAAAAAGCACGGCCCAAGGGCTCGGCTAGGTGCATCCACGCCGTTGATCGTGGGCTGCTGAGTCGGTCCACGAAATCGAGGGCCCTCCCGGGAGCTCGATCTCGCCCACTGCATCAGCGCATCCGTTGACTCGGCTTCCCGGACGACGTCGTTGAAGCTGCGTGGCCGGGTTCGTCGGACCTCGTACTGTATCTCGTATTTCAGGCCCGCCACGTAGCGATCCAACCGCTCCGCGTCGCTCATGTCGTCCACCTGGTCCGCCAAGTTGCAGAATTTGCTGGTGTAGTCTTGGACTGAAGTCAGCTGCTTCCAGGTACGCAGCTGCATGCGAGCAGAGTCCGAGGCGGATACGTGCTCGAATCTGGTTCGCAAGGCGGCGCCCCACTCCTTCCATGTGGGTATCGTGGCAGTCCCGAAAATCGATGTTGCCTGATGCGTGACAGGTGTTGAAGTCCCGTCGTTCGCACGTGCTATTCCTGCCGAAGTCCCTTCGTGTTGCAGCGTTCGCCTCCACCACTCCAGCGCAGGTCCTCGCAACAGTGAAACTGCGAAATTAATGCGGGTGGCGTCGTCATAAATCATAGCAGCATTAAAGAACACCTCCACACCGAATAACCATGCGGAAACAGTGACAAACTTGTCACTCGGGTTAAATGGGGGCGGGTTTGTCGGCTTGATTTTCACAAAAGCCGTTGCTGCCATCGGGGCCATTGGCATTGCTGCTGGCGTCGCCGTCGTCGTCGCTGCTGCACGTGGTGGTACTGCACGCGATTGTTGTGGCGACTGTTCCTGCTGCGCCTGCCTCGCTTCGTCCGCATCCATCTCGCCTTCCAGCTCGCTCCAGACCCGCTCATCTGGTGTAGTGCTGCTACTTGCGTCGTCCACGACAGGCGACTCCTGGCGCGCTTCACCACGCGCCTGGTGTAGTTCGGCGTTTTCCTTCCGTAGACGCTCCATCTCTGCAGTCATACCCTGCAAGTTGGCCTGCATCGCACGGAACTGTTGCATGAACTCGTTGAACCCGGCCTGCTCCATGTGCCTCAGGCTTCGTCGAACGGGCAGGGGGTGGCTCGCGATTTTTCTGACTTCGGTGAAGGCGTTAATGCTATCGTAGTCGGAGTGGAATAATCAGATCTATTCCACGGGCCGACCGCTTAACAGCCCACCAAGTCTATCGCTCCCCTTCTACAAACTACCCCGGAAACGCGAGGGTAACCTAGGACTTTAGGCTCTGATACCAAGTGTTATAAGTTGTGAAAGGAAAGAGTGCGCAGAACTCAATAATGCGGAAGTGATTACAACGTCTGAATGAACAACGAGGCCTAGGCACAATATAGCAAGGCTAGCTAGGCCGAGGTCACGGGGTCGCGAGATGGTTGGGTGCAGGTTCGGGGTTGGAAAACCCGAAAGCGACGCGGTGGTGGCTCGGAAGGCGAGGTCGGCGGGCCGAGCCTGGTTTTCTGAAAGTCGGGGTTGTACGCGTACAGTGTGACCCAGTAAGGAATCCGGAAAATTCCTTACAGTGGTGGTACAAGAGTCAAGCGCGTTTGAAACGTTGCTGGCAGGGAAGTAGCAGCCTTAGTAGGCTAGGAGAACGGGGATGAAGTGCTCTCTGGAATTCTCTGGAAATTTCACTATGACTTCACAAATTTGACAGTACAATTTTATAGAGCACATTCAAACATCGAGTCGCACTCCCAAGTCGCGACTCTCTCTCTGAATTTCTCAATGGTAACCCAACCCTTTGAAATGAACCTGCCGTGAAATTCAGAGAATTATTGCGGTACGGGATTGGACGGCGAGCTTGGTTACGGGGCTGTAATTTCGTCGGTGTTGTTGGCGAAGTCGGCGAGCGGTCGGAACTTCGGAGTCCTGCATTTCGTACTTTTCGTGCGTGGGATTGACTTGGGCTGCGTGTCGGAATCTGGTCGCCCAGCTGCAGGATGGGGCGCTTGACCAATCCGAACTGTAGGTGAGGTTGCGCTTGACTTCCGCCCACCTGCACTGTTCTTGGAGTTGAGTTGCTGCACTGTTACGATTGACTTCCGCCCACCTGCATTGCAGTTGGCAGCATTCGGCTGCTGCACTGTTACATTACTTCCCCCTCCAAGTGGCGTCGTCCACGGCGCCAAACCGTGGCTGGTCAAGTATCGATTCACAGCAGTTGAGGCGCGGTCAAGGTGGCTCTCGGGTTCCCATGAGTCCTCACTAGCAGGCTGATCCTTCCAATGAACAAAAAACTCACGACCATGAGGTGTGTCGCGGTGAGCAGTGATAGATGCAACCTCAAACAGGCCGGGGCAGCCTTCGAACATCGGTGGCAGTTGGCGTGTGGCTGGACGGTCATGTGAAGGTGCACGGAAAGGGCGGAGGCGCTGGACATGGAAGACGGGGTGAATCTTCATATAGCTGGGCAGTTGGAGGCGGTAGTTGACCGGGGAGAGGACTCGGGTGACGGTGAATGGGCCAATGAAGCGAGGGGCAAGTTTTCTGGTTGTGCCTTTGCGAAGCAGGGGTAGGTGGTCAGTGGAGAGTAACACTTGATCGCCAACCTTGAAGCGGATATCTTTGCGGTGGGAGTTGGCATAGTGGGTCTGTTTGGCTTGTGCTTGAAGGATGGAGGTGCGAGCGGCATCAATGGCTGATTCGAGTGAGGTGAGGAACTCAAAGGCTGCTGGTGCGTGGGAGAGGTGGGAGGGTGGGGTCATTGGGAGGCGTGGGTGCTGTCCGGTTGCGAGGTAGAAGGGTGGCTGGCCGGTGGAAAGATGGGGTGTGCTGTTGTATGCGAGTTCGATGGCGGTGAGGTGGAGGTCCCAATCAGTTTGGCAAGCGGTAACTTGTGCACGAAGGGCGTCTTCAAGCGTGCGGTTCATCCGTTCGGTTTGTCCGTCCGTTTCGGGGTGATATGCTGTAGAAAATTTCAGCCGGGTTCCATGAAGCTTGAAGAGGCTTTGCCAAAAGTTGCTCAAGAAGCGAGGGTCACGGGCGAATGGGAGACCGTGTAGGCAGACTATGTGATCGAAGAAAAGGCGGGCTGTTTTGGGTGCGGTGACGGTTGTGTGGGTGGGAATGAAGTGGCTCATTTTGGAGAGTCGGTCGACGACGACTAGGATAGCGTTGTAGTTGCGCGGTGTGCGGGGCAGATCCATGATGAAGTCCATGGTGACTTCGTCCCGAGCTTTGGTAGGTGGAGGAATGGGTTGAAGGAGTCCGTAGCGGTTGGTGGTGCATGCTTTGAGTTGTTGGCAGGTTCGGCAGCTACGAACGAAGTCACGTACGTCAGCATGCATGCGTGGCCAATGGTAGTCGTTGGAGATGCGTGCATAGGTCTTCTCAATACCGAAGTGGCTGCCGGTAGCGGTGTCGTGGTATTCGGAGAGTAGCAGCTGCCGTAAGGAGCGATCAGCAGGGACACAAATGGTCTTCGTAACGGCGTTGTACCAAAACGGGTCTTCAAATGAGTAGGCCGGGTCCTCGGGTGCTTGCTTGACAAAAAACAGGTCACGTTTGTAGGCGCGCTGAAACTTTGTGATGAAGGCATCATCCCATGTGATGCTGCTGGTTCCATGGAGTTGCAAGGGTGGGTTTGGAGTGTGAGGTGGAGGTGATGAGATGGGGCTGGTGGGGGAGTGGTGGGGCTGGTTGGTGGTTGGTTGGGGCTGGTTGGTGGGTGGTGGGGCTGGTGGTTGTGGTCGGGACAAGATGTTGGCTGGATTGAGCTTCCCGGGGCGGTAGATGATCTGAAGTGATGGGACAAACTGCTCCAAGAACTCAGCCCATCGGGCTTGGCGGCGGCTGAGCATGGGCTGCGTTTTGAGGTGTTGAAGAGGGCGATGGTCGGTGTAGACGGTGACGGGCTGCAGCTCCACGTAACAGCGCCATGTCTTGATTGCGTGGACAATGGCAAGGAGCTCCCAGTCATGTGTTGCATAGTTGCGCTCTGCCGGTTGAAGCTTACGTGACTCAAATGCAAGTGGCTGCATCCCATGGCCGTGGTCTTGGCAAAGAATAGCACCAATAGCGACATCGGAAGCATCGGTCCATATGAAGTATGGGCGCGATGGGTCAGCGACGGTGAGGACCGGTGCCGAGGTGAGTGCTGATTTGATTGAGTTGAAAGCGGTCTGCTGCGGTAGTCCCCATTGAAAGGCAGCTCCTTGACGAAAGAGGTCAGTCAACGGGGCGCAGATGTGAGAGAAGTTGAATATGAATTTCCGGTAGTACTTGGCGAGGCCGATGAAACTTTGCAGCTCCGCTACCGTGCGTGGTGCTGGCCAATCAGCAAGGCACTGGACCTTTGCAGGGTCCATAGCAATGCCTTTGGAGCTGATGACATGGCCAAGAAAGCCGATGCTTGAACGGGCGAAGGTGCACTTGGAGAGCTTGGCATAGAGGCGGTGTTGGCGGAGGGTGTCGAGGACGATGCGTAGGTGCTGAGCATGTTCTTCAAGTGACTTGCTGAAGATGAGGATGTCATCGAGGAACACGATGACAAAGCGGTCGAGGAAGGGCCGAAAAATATCATTCATGAGTCCCATGAACGTGGCAGGTGCGTTGGTGAGGCCGAACGGAAGTACTCGGAACTCGAAGTGGCCGTTGCGGGTTCGAAACGCCGTCTTGTTGATGTCGTCTTCGGCGAGGCGGATCTGGTGGTAACCAGAGCGTAGGTCGAGCTTGCTGAAAACCGTTGCTTCCCCAAGCATGTCGAACAACTCCTCGACACGGGGCAGCGGGTACTTATTCTTGATAGTGATGGCGTTGAGGGCGCGGTAGTCGATGCAGAGGCGCAAGTCACCTTCCTTCTTGCGAGTGAAAAGCACAGGGGCAGCGTATGGTGAGGTGCTGGGGCGGATGAAACCCTTCGCAAGAAGGTCATCGAGTTGTCGTCGAAGCTCTAAAAGTTCAGCAGTGCTCATGCGATAGGTTGGGCGCACGGGCGGTGTAGAACCTGGAATGAGGCGGATGCTATGGTCAATAGTACGCTCAGGTGGAAGTTCGGAGGGTAGATCATCGGGAAACACGTCCGTATAGCCGTTGAGCAGATTCTGTATGGTTGATGGCAGAGGAGTAGCTGATGCGTCAGATTCGGGAGCCGTGAAGATGACTAGGAGATGATGAGGAGGAGGTGGTGAAGGAGGGGTGGGGGCTGGTGGATTGATAACTTCAGAGGTGGGGCGGATGATGGGACGGCGTGGCTGCTGGGTTGGGTGGGGTGGAGAAGGAGGAGGTGTGTTGATCACTTCGGGAGAGCCGGGTGGTGTTGGCTGCTGCACGGGAGCTATGCGAGGAGGAGGGAGAGGGGGGATATGGGAAGATGGGGATGGGGCAGGTTGGGGTGGGTGGGTTGACGAAGCGGAACTGGTTGGGGATGACCATGGTCGACGGAAGGAGTGGGATGGGAGGTCGTAGCTGCCGACGGTGACAGTTCCGTTGCGCCAATAAATCCGCGGTCCAAACTGGTGCAACCATGGTCGACCGATAACGCCTTCGTACCCCCCGAGGTGCAGTTGCTCGAACGTGACCGTCGCCTCTAGACTTCCAAACATGCAATGCACGGGGAGGAGGGTAGGTCCGCAGTGCCGCCGGGTACCATCTGCCATGATCACGGCCTGCGGGTTGCTGTTGGGATCTTCGGGGAGAGAAAGTTCAGCAGCAATTGAGGGAGAGAGAAAATTTACTGAAGCGCCGGTGTCGAGCAGAAAGTCAACGTAGCGATTCTTTATTTTTGCGTATAGAATGATGGCGGGGAATGGAGCGTTTGATGTGGTGTAGAGTTCAGAGGTGCCGATGAACAATGGGGTCGGGAGAAGCGGGGCATGCGATGCACCAGAGGTCTGCCCCACAGCTACTGGCGCTGTCCGTTTCCCCGTCCTTCGTTCGGGCTGCGACGATTCGGGCAGTTCCGCTTGATGTGTCCCATCTTCCCGCATTGGTGGCACATGACGTTTGAGGTATTTCGCGGCTGCCTCTCCATCATTCCCAGCTCCATGGGTGTAGGACCGTTTGCACGAGCAGCTAGAGTGTGATTCGTGTGACCCATCCTCATGCCGTTGAAGCATTGGAACGCAGCGAAGTTGATCGTGTCGAAGCGTTCCGCCACACGGATCATATCATCCATTGACGTGCATCCGCGAAGCTCCACTTCGGTGCGAATTTTTGGTTTCAGCCCGCGCTTGAACTTGTCCATCTGCTCGGAGGCAGGGATGTCGGGAATCTCCAGCACCAACTCCCGGAAGCGGTTGACGTATTCGGCTACGGAGCGGTGTTGTCGTAGTGCAGCGAGGTTGTCACGAGCGCGTTCAATCGCGTTGACAGGTTCGAAGTTCATGGTGAGCGATGCTGAAAATTCCTCCCAGGTTGAAATTGTAGCGTGGCAGCTCTGCCACCAAGTAGCAGCAGCACCTCGCAGCATCATGCCGGCGTGCCGTGCCCATTCGGCTTGGTTCACGTGGCATAGGGAAAGGTACTCCTCCATTTGGAAGAGCCATCTTCGCACAGGTAAGTCTCGTTTTCCAGGGACAAACGGCTCAGGTTCAGGTGCTCTCGGACGTGCAGAGACCACAGCAGGTGCTGGCGCCGGCACCTGTGTGCCCAGGAGTCCACGTTCCTGGAGTTCACCGAGGATCCGGTCACGCACCTCGCGTTCAATTTCTCGGCGCATATTGGCGACAAACTCGTTCCAGAGTTCCGGAGTCATATCCGACGGCCCAGCCATAGGGTCTAGAATATGGCAGGAGCGTGCGAAGTGACTAACCAGTGAAACGTTGTGGCAGGGAAGTAGCAGCCTTAGTAGGCTAGGAGACGGGGATGAAGTGCTCTCTGGAATTCTCTGGAAATTTCACTATGACTTCACAAATTTGACAGTACAATTTTATCACATTCAAACATCGAGTCGCACTCCCAAGTCGCGACTCTCTCTCTGAATTTCTCAATGGTAACCCAACCCTTTGAGATGAACCTGCCGTGAAATTCAGAGAATTATTGCGGTACGGGATTGGACGGCGAGCTTGGTTACGGGGCTGTAATTTCGTCGGTGTTGTTGGCGAAGTCGGCGAGCGGTCGGAACTTCGGAGTCCTGCATTTCGTACTTTTCGTGCGTGGGATTGACTT
This sequence comes from Closterium sp. Naga37s-1, assembly GCA_947471745.1. Lineage (NCBI taxonomy): Eukaryota > Viridiplantae > Streptophyta > Zygnematophyceae > Desmidiales > Closteriaceae > Closterium > Closterium sp. Naga37s-1. Next base: position 339,362 of record CANJKZ010000005.1, read on the forward strand.
GGGCTGCGTGTCGGAATCTGGTCGCCCAGCTGCAGGATGGGGCGCTTGACCAATCCGAACTGTAGGTGAGGTGGCGCTTGACTTCCGCCCACCTGCACTGTTCTTGGAGTTGAGTTGCTGCACTGTTACGATTGACTTCCGCCCACCTGCATTGCAGTTGGCAGCATTCGGCTGCTGCACTGTTACAGCGTTATGGTTCACAAACTGCCTGGTTGTGATCAAGTTCCCAACTCCGAGTTGGCCCGTCGCAATTGACGACGGGGGGAGAGACAATCCGCGCAAGTGTGCTAACACTGTAGTGTGGTTCGCTCGGACTCCCAACACAAACAGGGTAACCATGTGGAGGCAAGTGATAAACCTTTGCCTCCACCCCCCCCAAAGTGCACCCTTGCTTTAAGCACGTTTTCCCGCACTCAACCGTACGCCAAAGCAAGTTTTCTTTTGAAAACCGTTGTGTACCTTTCACCAGGAGAACATTTGCCCGTCACCTATCTGCAGTTCGGTTGTAAGCACCAGACTGCTACGTTCCAAGCAACAGAACGCACTGTAGCCAGTGCATCCCAATGCCAGTGTGGCGCGAAACAGGTGTACCACCAATTTCACAGCTGTTCTGGGTTGGGTGGATACTGCCTTGCCCAATTGTCTACTGTTTCCTTCATTGTCACAGCCATTCCAGTGCCAAAGTAACGGCGTCGGATAGGGGAGTACCTGTCACATCACATCTGTCCATGGGTAAATCTGGAAGATACGACCTTGCCTAACCCGTGCACGTGAATTTGCCCCGCACCGGATGGAAACCCTGCACCCGAGGTTTTTTCCCCAGCCAGTTGCACGCCCGTTATAAGCACGTCGCGCAAGTTGCAGTGGTTATGAACCAATAGTAACGAACAGACCGAAGTCACACTGAAGAGACTGAAGTCAAAATGTCAACGGATAGGTTACAAGAGTTTTATAAGCACCTGACGAATCCTTTTTTGCTCGCTGCGAATCGACGAAATTTAGGCGAAATTCGGGTTACAGCTTATAAGCCCTCTTTACAAGGCAACCGGGAGTGGCTCAAACGGGCATCATGTGTACTGTTTCCTTCATTGTTACAGTTGTTCCAGCGCCAAGATCAAAAGTAACGGCGTCCGATAGGGGAGTAACTGTTACATCACATCTGTCCGTGGGTGAATCTGAGTTGTATCACTAACAACGCATTCTCAAGTTCCCCCACCATCGATGTACACATGATGCTCACCCACTGCATGCGAAATTGCCTTGCACCAGATGGAAACCTTGCACCCGTGGGTTTCGTGCCGTGAGGTTGCACCCACGTTACAAGCACGTCGACCAATACGAACCACAGAAACTGAAGTCTGACTGAAAAGACTGCAGTCAAACAGTCAACGGTGAGTTACAAAAAAAATTATGAGCCCTTTTTGCCTGAAACAAATTGACGAAACCTCCGCGAAATGCCAGAATCACTTATAAGCCTAGAGGGTAAGGCAAGGTCGGGGGGCTCAACCGGGCATCGTATGTACCCCCACCAGCCCCTTATTTTCAAAGCTGATGGAGGTTTTGGTGCAAAAGCTCCCACTCTCACCACCGAACCTCATTTTGGCGGGGGACAGATGTTGCCATCATCGCATGTGCGGTATCCAATGAACTTGTTGCGCCAGCTCGCATACCAAGTGATGGAGTAAGGGTGAATTCCTAGCTCGTGTCTGACATCAGGTCATCAGCCCTTAGCCTATGATTCATCCCTTCCGAATTTTGAGCTGAGCTGGTTGTCGCTGACGTTGCTGGGGATTGAGTGGGGCATGGTGATGGTGGGCGGTTGTGGGAAGGGTAAAGAGGGGACATGGTGGATCGGCGCAGGTGAGGGAAAGTGTAACTTTGCTAAATATTCTAGTGACTTCCAGCCACTTAGAGCTCTGCGATGCTAGGTATATGGCTGCTAGTTCAGATGTGGCTCGTGGCTGCTAGATCAGATCTGTCTTTGTAAAAATGGGGGGAGTAAACAAGAAAAAAATCCAAAGGGCACATGAATTGCTGACATAGATGAACATCGGTTGAGAAGGATAAGAACAAGGCAGAGAGCTCACAGTGTGAGAAGGTAAGAACAAGGCAGTGAGCTGACAGTGTGAGAAGGTAAGAACAAGGCAGTGAGCTCACTGTTCACTAAACCAAGGGGTTTCCCACAAAGCAAAGTTGGGTAGCGAGCCAGAGAAAGCGTTGCCTTGCAGCTCACTGTGTGGAGGCATGGTTTGCATGGGATGGGGATGGGGGAATGACCAGCAGTGTGTGTGAAAGAGTTCACAATCGCACATACACAATGAGCATTGTGGTCGTTTTGAGGGATCTCAATCAAGAGACAACTTGAGCACACGCCCTTGCCTCCGTCCTTCCTTCCATACCGGGACCAAGCAACTTCAAGGCGCGCTTACAGAGTCCAGAGATTGTCGGAAACGAGGGCAGAAGGAAGGGGACCTTGAAGCTGGTTGTGAGCCATGGAACTGGAGAGGTTGAATGGGCGATGGTGGAAGGGAGTAAGACGATGGTAACATGCATGCATTGAATATCCCAGAAGGGAATTGCTGTAGTGAGGAGTGAGCATTTAGTGACCCAAGGGCCATGGCATGATGCAAGGCACATGAGACATGTGCACTGCATGCCGCATGAGCTTCCACCTCCGTTTCCGTGCCGCCTGCACCATCCCATAACCAGGTGCAAGCCATCCCGCTTGCATGCTCGGCTCTCTTCCATGCTAACAAGGGTAATGTGGCATGGCACACCATGGCAAGACAAGGCACGGTATGGCAGGACAAGGCACGGCATAGCAAGACACGACATGGAATGATAAGGCTGAGGGAGGAGGTGGCTTAGGCTAATGTTCTTCGCCTCTGGGACAAGGCACCAAAAACATGAGAGAACAATGCGATGTCAATCACCCAAGACTTACAGATGCTCGCAGAAGGCACTGATGGTAGAAGGCATGGAGGTGAGCTGATTGATGCAGAGGTCTCTGCATGCAGTCAGGGCAGGCAGAGGGGAGAGGATGTGGAGGGGAGCGGATGTGGAGGGGAGCGGATGTGGAGGGGAGGGGACGTGGATGGGAGGGACGTGGAGGGGAGGGGATGTAGAGGGGAGGGGATGTGGAGGGGAGGGGACGTGGAGGGGAGGGGATATAGAGGGTAGGGGCTGTGGAGGGGAGGGGATGTGGAGGGGAGGGGATGTGGAGGGGAGGGGATGTGGAGGGGAGGGGATGTGGAGGAGATGTGAAGGCATGCACGGTGAGGTAGGGGCGAGAATGCTTCTTTGCCACACTCTTGGGGGGTGTGCGATGTGGTTCAGAGCTCTTGTACTGGAGGAACATGAGTCAGGGTTGTGATACATACTGCAATGTCATGCCCGAGTGCAGCCTCGGTGGAATATCACAAGCTTTAGAAATTATGGAAGCACGATAGTACGGCAGAATGCCAATCTTGGGCTGTTGGGAACGCAACGCAACGCAACCTAATGATTACATGCTTAATCAAAAGGGCGTTTATGCATTGCTGAGGTAACAATAGGCGGATCTCAAGGGGCGTCTGCTAGAATTTGCCACACGGAGATGAGAAAGCATGGTGAGAGAGAGACTGCCCAAGAGCCTCCAGCACCTCAATCTGTTTGGTGGAGTTGATTCAATTCTCCACCACACAGCCCACTCCTCTTGCTGTTGACCACAGACTCACCGGCTCTTTTCCCATCGAGCCATTTGAGTCCAGTGGTCCCTACGTAGAGCTTGTGGGCTGTCTCATGTAACCGTTGACTACTCGTCCGGACCTCGCCTTTCCCCTCAGTGTCGTCTCTTGCTTCGTTGCGACTGGGAGACATGAGAGGTCGTCCATAGAGCCTTGCATCCCAGGGAATGGCGGATACTGCTCAATGGGTACAAGACTGCGAGAGCGACAGATGGCAGGGTGAAAGGAGGCGGGCCAGGGGGTGGAGTGATTAGCTTTCTGTGGGCTGCGTGTTGCCCATGGCGTAAAAGGGCGCCACAGTAGAACCATCGCGCAGGAGGCTTTTGAGAATCCTCAAATTGCAGCAGCAGTCACAGCAGAAACGGTGGAGCAGAAGCCCCATCTGGGTGGGTGCATGCAACAGTGAGCACGTCGAATTGAGCATGTTAGGAGAATAGAAGGCGGTGAGCTGCGGTAAGGAAGGTGGAGTGCGAGCTGCGGCATGGAAGGTGTGCACACACGGACGGCCTCATCGTCACATGAGCTGCCCTGCAGCACTGCACTGTGTGCTTCAGAACCATGTGGTTCGCATCACATCAGCCAGTGATTCTTCCCAAGAGCCTCCCAAGCATCAAGTTCTTGAGGTGCAGTCACACATTTTCCCTTGACTGCCTGAGCATACACAGTATTCTGTTCCGTAGCCATGTTGCTACGCTGCTACAGCTTCTGCAAATATGTTGATGGCGATTCACACACATCATGCATGCACCATGGCATTCTCCATGGCATGCACCAGCAGGCAGCAAGAGCCACATTCCATTCATCCCCATCAGTCTCACTCTGTTGGAGGGTCGTATGCATATCCATGAGGAAATGAGTCAAAATACTGCCGTGGTGTTCCAATGTGCCTGCCTGTTGGGGCCACTGCAGACAGAGGGAAAGGGGGTTTACATGCTTGCAACGGACTGGTGCGCTACGAAAGAAAGGGGAGCAGCGGCTGGGAAGTGGAGAGGGCACAAAACAACGTGTCAATACGAGGTTCAAGCGATGTGCTTGCAAGCTTGGGGGTGGAGGAGGACAAGGGAGAGAAATAGGAACGAAAGGAAGGAGGTTGGGGGAGGTGAGGGAAGAAATACAGAGATTGGAGTGCAATGAGGCGACTGATGCTGCCAGGGAGACTTCCACTGAGTTTCAGGCCCTGGAGGTTACGGGGATGGGATGCATACGAGTTGGTGCACAGAAGAACGTGCCAGTAGGGGAAAATGTTCATTGGCACTCTAATAGATAAGATTGAATTTCGGAAATTGGTAAAGTAGGGTGCATGCTACATAACAAAAAGAAAGAAAGAAAGGCAAGAATGAAAGCACTCTCCATAGCCGCGAGATGAACTGCCCCCGTCGGCCACGCTAGACACGTGATGGAATCCCGGATTCTGATTCTGCCTCATGTGATAAGGGCAGCAGGTGAACGCCAGAATCATGTTTCATCATGCCCTGTTGCCTTGCCTTGACACTAGAGCCCCCTCTTACAGGTACTACAGGCTCTTGGCATTGCTGATGGTTTTCGGGATGGATCCTCCGAAGTTGGTGTGGCTCAGATCTCTAGTGTGTGCCATGGCAACCGAGTGGGCGGGGGGGTACGCACAGCTCACATGTGGGAGAGAGCGACAAGGAAGGGAAACCGATGATAAACCAACCATTGACTCGACTCGAACGATGAAGGTGGGTATATAGGTGAGAAAGTGCAATGGTGGAAGGGGAGTAGTTGTGTACACATATTGCAACTTGGGGAACTGGCCGAGAATCTCCAGGCGTCCAACGAAGCCATTTCTTGACAGATCCCTACAGAGTGGCATGCAACGCAATGCAATCTTAGAATCGTAGTTAGAATGAAGTAGCCATAGCTAGGGTTTAGGGTACGGGCACAGGAGCGGCTGACTCAGTGGCTACCGAAGCAAGGGCGACGGACTACTGGAGTGACTGGCTCCGCGGCTAAGACGAGCGGCAGGAGCAACGGACCCACTGGCGACTAGTGCAACAGGCTCGCTGGCTACCGAAGCAAGGGCGACGGACTACAGGCGCTGCAGGCGACACGACAGCTACCTCCACACAACCTCCTCCAACTGACCCACACCCTTGACACACACCCCCTGCTGAACCCCTAACTCCACTCGCACGTCACCCCCCTAGCGCCATTCCCCTCGGCTCCCACACACCCACCCCCCTCAGCGGCAGCTGCAGCAGTGGGAGACGGAGGAGGAGGAGGAGGGGACGGTTCACACACCCGCCACCCCCATACCCGTCACCCCCATACCCTGAGTGTGCGGTAAGCGAGCTCAGGTGTGCGCGAATCGTGCACAAGTGTGCGGGAAGCGAACTCGGGTGTGCGGTAAGCAAACTCAGGTGTGCCGGGGAGGGGGGGGCCGCAGGGCGACGCGTGGGTCGACGGGGACGAGCGCACGGGTCCTCGGGGGCGGCGCGCGGGTCGACGGGGCCGCCGCGAAGGGCGACAGGGATCCGCGCGCGGGTCGACGGGGCCGCCGCGAAGGGCAACGGGGAGCCACGCGCGGGTCGACGGGGCTGCCGCGAAGGGCGACGGGGAGCCGCGGGCGGGTCGACGGGGCCGCCGCGAAGGGCGACGGGGAGCCGCGCGAAGGTCGACGGGGACGGGCGCGCGGGTCGACGGAACGCGAAACCGCCGCGCGTGCCCAGGGTGCGCGGCGGGCAGGAAACCGCCACGCGTCCCGAGCGCATGGCGGGCAGAAAACCGCCACGCGCCACGAGCCCGCGGCGGGATGAAAAAGTGTCGCGCGACCAGCAGAACAGTAGCAGCGGAAGCAGTAGGCGGACCCACAGGCCAAGAGCGTAACAGCTCTGATTCCATGTCAGAATCCCAACCACTAGACCATTGGGATAAAAGGGCTTGTTAAGTAGCGGGTCAGTGCGCCCATAACCCCCCAGGCCAACATGCCTGTAATCCTTCCCTAGGATCAATCGGGGATCACCAGTGGACCTCTGACACCCCCCCGCACTGGGATGCCCGAAGTGCACACACTGGGATTTGAACCCGAGACCTTCGCTCTGATACCATGTTATAATCGTAGTTAGAATGAAGTAGCCATAGCTAAGGTTTAGCTAGCTAGGCAAGAGAGAATAAGCAAAGGAGGGGTTTCACTAGCAGTAGTTGGGATACATATAGCAAACCCTAACAGGGTTGTACTCGCTATAGAGCACCCCACTACAGGCTAGATAATAACATTCTGACATGCAATGCAAGAGGCAGGGTGACTATATGAGAAACGAACCCAAGAGTCTAAGCTTCGAGGTCCTGTACCTTTCAAGCTTCGAGGGTTTGCGGATGTTTATAGAAAAACTAGTAGTACCTATGGAGCGGCAGGTGGAATGAGAGCAAGAGATACACAGGGAATTCCCAACTATGTGAGAAGCATTATACTCTGTGTGAGGATTTTTCTAGGTCGCCAGCACACATGTTCCAATGGTGTTTCAGCGCACCCTCAACAACCCAATCTGTGGACCTTTAAGTACCCCTACAGCCATCCACCCTGGCTCCCCCCAACAATGGTAAGCACTGACAGTTTCTGAAGCACAGAGAGGGCTGTGATGGCTGCTGGCACGTCGCCATACGAATCAATAACGAATGCGGACCTACATTACGTAACATGCGATGTGAAATGGAAAAAAGAAAGGCAAAAAGAAAGAATGAAAGAAAGAAACACGTGGATAATGTTGTACGATTTCGATAGAAGCGGCGGCATTGCTGCAGCAGGTTCACTAATGCGTGCTGCACACTGTGTCAGGAGCAAAGGCATGCAAGTTCTCTCCAATTAGGTCGCAGTTCCTGCCTTCCCCCTATCCCCATCCCCACTTACCTCCTTCCCTGTGAGCATCTAGGATCGAGTTCAGGAAAGAAGTTCTGAATTGAATGATCCACCTGGGTACAATGCGAGGCTATATATAGGCTCGACACAAGGCAGGTAACCCAGGTGTTAGGCGAATGTTCAGAGGGTCGCGAAGCGTCCCAAACAGAACCTTCCCGAACTCGGTAGAAAGCAATTCGGTGGGAACCGAATAAGCTTGAGTTCGGTACACGTAACCTGGTTCGGTGCTATAACTATAATAAAATATAGGAATGCACCTAACCTAAGAAATCAAGCATATCTATGCATGATAAAATAAACCCAAGCTAGAAATAGCATAATAAAGTCCAGGCAAGCTAGCAAAGCCAGCATAAGCCGTCGTACTCTCACATTTCCCCATGTACCCGCTACTCCTTTTCCAGAGTGCACAGCAAGATCTCATGACAAAGCTTACAGCTCAGTAACCATGCCGTCTTGGTTACACTTCAAGTCCGCATATCCGCTCTCACACTCATCACAGAACACGTTTGACGAGGTACAATTCATCCACAAATTCAATGCCTGGTTCAGGGCCAGAAGCGCTTTCACTAAGGGCAAGGTAGAGGAGGAGATTTCTGGGGGATGGAAAAGCAGGACGAAGGGGATGAGCATGGCTTGCCAGCCGTCAGGTGACAATTGGGCGGCGACAAGAGCTGGTCGCCTGGCTAGGCATCTCCACGTTCTACTGTACCCCGAAGTGGGAGAAGGGGAGCGATATTTGTGGCAAGAGTAATAAGCAAGGACCCCTTGAAATCTGCATTCGGAATGGCCTGCTGTTAGACGATCATCATATAGGAGAGCAAGAAATTCTGCTACGGTTTGAGCGGCCCAGCCGCCTTCGGCGACAAAAAAAACACTCACATTGTGAAGGTTGCAGCTTAATGCGCGCGTGACTCGACGTTACAGATGCAGCCGCCTGGCGCGGGCGACGACTCGTCGGAGGCAAGCGAGGCATCGCGGAAAAGACCCGTCCGATACGCTGTTGCTGGCCATACGCCACACTGTAGGCACTACTCGCAGCGGCGGAAGCGAGAAGCATGACGACGACCAGCACGCCGCAGACAAAGTAGAGAGGGACGAACGTCGAGTTTCGCGCCATCATGACAGTTGAAAGAGAGAGAGAGAGAGAGAGACGCGGCTTGCCAGAAAACAAGGAAGATTTTATTACGTGGCAACATACCCCCTAGTGCGCCGAAAATCATAACTCGAGATATACTTCATGTTTTGACACGATTCAAATTCAGCTACGTTCTAGAGCTACAACATAATCAAGTTTGAGAGCATTCTAACCATGATTTTTTCGTCGACAGCGTTTCTTGTGGAATCGATGTTTCTTCCCAGAATTGTAGACCAACGATTCACATATATTTCGGTCCCTATTCTTCATAGACTCCGTCCTCAATTTGTAACACACAAGCACTCCCCCCCTTCCTCAATGTAGATTTTTGGCGCACTATGGGGTATGCAGCAGACCCCAAACACGCGTTACTTTTCGCCAGAGGAACTTGCGAAGCGGCTAGACATGTTCACAGCGGCCGAAAATTGGGACATTGCAGCCCTCTGAGACAGTCGCCAATCCCCACTAGCCCGCCGACTACCCCCAACAATCCGCCAGCTGTTCTCGCTGACACCACTTCTCCACCTATCACGAAATCCAGAATCTGTCGCGGGTTGGAAACTGCTGTTATTCCTATCGCGTCTGACACTCCGCCAAGCCTCACGGAGACGACTGGACTGGAAGCTGATCAAGGCTCGGCTTCAAAATTTTCAACGCGGTGAATGGGAGCAACTGTACACAGACGCAAGAGATGCGGTCAACTCCCCTCTGCCACCTCGACACCAGCCTGATGACGTCGAAATCATCAACAGAGCCGAAGGGTTGGCAAAGTGCGGCATCCGTGTCCCCACATCCAACACCGAGCAACTCCGCGTGTGGAACCAGGCATCTCTCCTGCCATCTCTCGGCGGAATCGGCCTAGCAGACCCCACTGTAGAAGCCATCTACGGCTTCACTACAAGCTTCACCCAAGCCAGCCTCCTACTGCGTTCGCTAGCACTAACAGAGTCGAACAGCCTCTCCTCGGTCAGGAATCACATGCTGCTGCCAGGTGACACAACCACCCCACTCCACACCTGGTTGGCGGAGTGTGAAGCGTCCTTGCCCATAGATGCGCGTGAGCTGCTCGAGAAGGAACGGCTGGAACCATCGGGAATACGGCTGCAGCACGCACTGGCGCTATATGTCCATGGAAGCAAATACGCGGATCAGGTGCAGGAGACACGGCAAATGAGCCTAAACCCGCTGTGCGGCCACACCCAGCGCATGTACTCACTGACTGGCTACGCTACAGGCGAATGGATCACCGCCATACCCATCGCGCCCAACCGCCGTGTGGACCCTGAACACTTTGCTAACGCAATCAGATTCCACCTTGGCCTCCCATTTTCAACACCTGCAAACTGTGACTGCTCAAAACACACCGCAAACCTTGACCCACGCCTCCCCAATCACCTATTCCGATGCGGAACAGGCAAGCACCGCATCAACACGCACAACGAGCTGAGAGACGCCTGCATCAGCATGGCCCACGACGCCGATTTTATTGTCCACAGCGAGTCTGCAGCGTATTGCCCAGTGGAGGACCAGACCGCTGATTTCACCATGAGGGACAAAATCTCGGGGGCGTTGTATGTCTGTGACGTGACCATCATAGACCCAATTAGCACCAGGGATCCGGCGGATAAGAAGATTCAACATTACACAAACCGGCCGGACTCGGTGGGGTTCTTCCCCTTAGCCGTTGACACATACGGCTGCCCGTGTGCCGAGGTGCCCGTATTCTTGAAGCTGCTTGCTGACACAGTAGCACGGAACCACTTCAATGCTCCCCCCCAGTCATTTCAAGCGGCAAAGTTCCTGCACCAATTTCGGCAGGGGTGGTCAGTGGCGCTACTGTGGGCACAGTATGTTGGATACCTCATGAAATCCAACCAAGCGGCTGTAATAGTGAACCCCCCGATGGGGGGGACCTAGTCGGAATTACACCTAGGGGATTGTTTTGCTGTTCTTGAGCCCCTTGTGGAGCTCTAGATTGTAGCTGATTGTTGTTTGCTTGTATGATTAAGTTCTAGCATCTATACCTTGCATGTTTGTGCCTTTCCACTATATCAATGCACGGACCATTAGAGAGAGAGAGAGAGAGAGAGAGAGAGAGAGAGAGAGAGAGAGAGAGAGAGAGAGAGAGAGAGAGAGAGAGAGAGAGAATTGGGACATTGCAGCCCTCTAAGACATGGCTTCGCGGCCAGCTTTACACAGGCGGCGCTCTATCTCAGCTGCCTGCCGCTGGAAGAGGATAACGCTCTCACTCTAGCACGGAACCATATGCTACTGCCGCGGGACGACAGCACACCGCTACACACATGGCTGACCAAGTGCGAGGAGGCGCTGCCGCTAGATGCGCGGGAGATACTGGAGAAGGAGCGGCTTGAGCGTTCTGACATCCGGCTCCAACACGTGCTAGGAGTCAAGGTCCACGGGAGCAGATACGCAAAGCAGGTGCAGACGACAAGGCGCATGAAGCCGAATCCGCTTGCAGGTCACACGCAGCGGATGTTTTCACTAACTGGCTACGGCACAGGCGACTGGCTCACCGCGATCCCCATCGCTCCCGCAAGGCGGATAGGGCCAGTGCACTTCGCCAACGCTGTCCGCTTCCGACTTGGCCTACCGTTTTCAACTCCCAAGAACTGTGACTGCGCGGACCACACGGCTATCAGTGACCCCCGCCTCCCGAACCACCTGCTCCGTTGCGGCACAGGCAAGCACCGCATCAACACGCACAATGAGCTACGGGACGCCTGCGTTAGCATGGCGCAGGATGCGGGGTTTATAGTACACAGGGAGTCGGCCGCCTACTGCCCTATCGAGGAGCAAACGGCTGACTTCACCATGACCGATAGAAGCAGTGGAGCGGTCTACATCTGCGACGTTACCATCACTGACCCTATCAGCACTAGGGACCCGGAAGCACAGAAGGGCAGGGGATGGGCGGCACGAGAACAGGCCGACAAGAAAATCAAGCATTACACCAACCGCCCCGAGACGGTTGGCTTCTTCCCCCTGGCGGTGGACACCTACGGCTGTCCCTGTGCCGAGGTACCGGTCTTCCTCAAGCTCTTAGCAGACACAGCGGCTCGGCGCCACTTCAACGTCGACTCAAAATCCTACTATGCCGCCAAGTTTCTGCACCAATTCAGGCAACGGTGGTCGGTGGCCTTACAGAGAGCGCAATCCGTGGGACTCCTCCTTAAGTTGGGCAAGGCAGCAGCAGCAGAAAATCCACCTGTGGGAGGCATAGGGCAGGAGCTGCACCTTGGGGACTGCTTCGCGGTTGTTGAGCCGTTTCTGGAGCTCTAGAGAGGGCGGTGGTGTGATAGTTGTGTGACTGGAGGGTCTTGTCTGTTTGTTTGTTTAGCTAGATGCCGCATTCCATATCTTGCATGTCTGTACCTTCCAACTCTATCAATATACGGACCATTAGAGAGAGAGAGAGAGAGAGAGAGAGAGAGAGAGAGAGAGAGAGAGAGAGAGAGAGAGAGAGAGAGAGAAAGAGAGAGAGAGAGAGAGAGAGAGAGAGAGAGAGAGAGAGAGAGAGAGAGAGAGAGAGAGAGAGGACTAGCCTCTGCCCTCTGCCCTTAGCCTCTGCCCTCGGTTGCCTAGCTATTTAAGGGCCCGTCTTAACCTTCTCTTCCTCATTATTCAGTTGGCGGCCGAAATTTTCCGCTCGCGTCGGCCGCCGGCCGCGTGAGGGGACGGCAAGTAAAACGACAAACAATTGCTTATACTAGGAGACATTACACGCATGGCAAGTCTTACGGCAAACTAGCAGGAAGAAAGAAATCATGGGGCAGTCGAAGCCCGCATCTACATGCGGTGAGCTCCAAGGGCGTGAAGAACGCCCGTCAGGGAGCGCCACAGCTCCCGGACCACAAGCGTGCTTGCGCCGATCGCCGCGGCTCCAGATCCTGCGCGCAAGTGCCTCCTCAAGCCCCGGACAGCCTCGTCAAGCTGTCCCGCAGCAGCAGCGCCACCCTCCGCGGGCGCAGCCAACACGGGCGCCAGCAACGACGCGAGCTGGTCCGCCGCGTCCAAGCACGTGTCACGCTGGCGGCCGCGGAAAGTCTCTGCAGGAATCACGGGGAGGGACGAGTGAGCAAGAACTTGAATCAGCAGCAACGCGTGGAGGCTCTCCGCGAGTCGGTGGAGCTGGCCAAGCGTCGCCTCGGGAATACGCGTCTGCGGAGGCTGAAGTGCCTTCGTTAGGAAAAGAAGTGGCCCATCTGCAGCATCGTGGTGGGAATACTGCGCCGACGAGCCACCACCCGCAGCTACAAACTCTACTCCCGCAACAAGCGGGACCGGCGGCAGATGAAGACGAGAGCCGGAGGGAGGCGCCGATGTAGCAGGAGCAGGAGCCGGCGGGACGGGAATCGGTGGCGGGGGTGCAGCGACAGGCGGCGGACTCAAGGGGAGTGCAGCCGGACGAGGAGCATCAACGGCTGGCGAGGCGCGCATCGAACTGCTCTGGCTCTGCGCCGCCCTCTCCTCACGAACAGCCCTCGACACCTCCCGCTGAAGATTCGCCATCGTCACAGGCGGACGGTACCCCCCACCACTGCCACGCCCGCGGGGAACCCTCCAGTCCCCCTGACCGCCAGGGTGGGCAGGCCAGTGCGCCTGCTGCTGATAACGGCGCGGTGAGTCACGCCTGCGGCGAGACGACCTACGCTCCTGCTAAGGCGCGGGGGAATGGGGCCGAGATAGTCGACGGTCAGGTGATGTGGGACGCGACGGCTGAACTGCTGGGGCCGCCGGCGCACCAGCAAGCGCCACAGCGGGCGACACCGGCGGAGCCGGGTCGGCAGTGGTGGCGGAAGCCGCCTTTGGCGGCAAAGCAGACGCCGGAGCAAGGTCGGCGGGGGCAGAAACGGACGGTGCAGCGGGCGCGCCATGGAGGGGAACCGGGGGATCAGCAACGGCCCCAGCAGGCGCGGGTACCGGCGGTACAACAGAATCAGCCGGTGGAGCTGGAGCAGCAGCCGGAGGGGAGGGAGCAGCAACAGGCACGGACTGGACAAGGGCAGTCACGGCAACAGGAGCATCGGGTGCGAGGGGAGGAGGCATTTCAGAGACTGCTGACGCGGGCTTCGGAGCAAGAGGGAGAGGGGGCTTCATCGCCGTGGTCGCCCCTTCAGGTTCCGACGGGGGCTTGGCAACCACAGCCGACCAGGAGGCAGCGAGCTCTGGCGACGGCTCGTCAGCACCAGCAATCACCATCGCGAGAGCAAGGAGACCGAGGGACGAGAAGACAGACGGCTAGTGGGACGGCTGGCGGTCCGCAGAACGGGTACCAGGCAGCAGGACGAATGGCTTTAATAGCGCTGGAGAGAGCTAATGAGGTCGATGAAAATGCAGACCCTACATATAGTGAAGAGACTCTCCCATCTAGCGAAGATGGCGACGGGGAGGGAGAAGATAGGATGAGGGAGACAGCGAGGGGAGTGAGAGAGGAGTCAGTACAACGCCAGGAAGCAGACCAGGGACCGTCGGATGTCGATCGAACAGACGTAAATCCAACCGGCCCCTCGACCATGGGGACGAGCCGCGCACAACGAAATCGAAGCGCGATTGCAAATTCAGCGGCCCGGCAGACCCCACCAAACCCCCGCTATTTTTCAGCTGACGAACTGGCGAAGCGAGTAGACTTGTTCGCTGGCATCGCGAACTGGGAAATTTCGGCATCAAGTCGACAACCTACCTTGGCACGACGTTTACCGCCCAATCTGTGCCAGCTGTTCTCGCTGGCAATATTGACCCCGTTACTTCATCTGTCGCGGAACCCGTAATCCGAGGAAGGATGGCGCCTGCTGCTTTTCCTCCCACCACTTACACTGCGCCAAACCTCACCTCGACGCCCGAACTGGCCCCAGATCAAGGCTCGGCTCCGAGCCTTCCAGCGTGGCGAATGGGAGCAGCTGTACCAAGACGCAGTCGAGGCAATCAACACCCCTCCACCGCCCCGCCACCAGCCCGACGAAACTGGAGTCATCAGCCGAGCCGAGGGCCTGGCGAAACGCGGCAGTCTCCGACGCGCCGTGTTGGCGCTGGAGTCAACTCCAGTCTGCACACCTAGTCCAGAAATCCTGGACGAACTTCGCCAAAAACATCCGCCAGCTGCACACGCGACGACGACCTGGCCTGACACACGTGGGTCAAAGTTGACCATCACCCACGCTGAATTCGCTAAAATGCTGGGAAGATGCGACAATGGAGTGGGGGGCGGGCCATCTGGCACGACATTCGAGCACCTGCGCGACGCGGCAGTAACCAACGCACTGGTCAGCACCCATATGCACGCCTTGGTAAATACAATGCTGAGAGGAAATTTACCAGGCGCGGTGGCAGACCTGCTGACGGCGTCGCGGCTCATCGCTCTAGCCAAACCGGGAGGAGGCGCCCGGCCAATCGCAATAGGCGAATGCCTGACCAGGCTTGCGGCCAAAGCTGCCCTGACAGTCATGGGAGAATCTGCCCGCGAGTACTTTCTACCACTTCAATACGGGGTGGCGGTACCGGGGGGAGCGGAGGCGATCATTCACGCTGCCCGTGCATTTTTAGATGCCCGTCCCAACAGCCTGGTTCTGCAAACGGACATTTCCAACGCATTCAACAGTATTTCACGACAAGCCATCGCCACATCGTTACACGACCCCAGCCTTTCGCCACTGCTCCCGTTAGTCAAACTGACCTACGGTAACCCGTCGCTGCTGTACCTGGACGCAAACTTCAACAGCGAACCTTTAAAAAGCGAACGCGGGGTTCGCCAGGGCGACCCACTTGGACCACTACTGTTCGCGGCGGGAATACACCCCACACTTCGAGAAACGGCCGAGGCACATCCGGATGTACTCTGCCTGGCTTACGCGGATGACGTCACTTTCCTTGGGGAAACGCCTCGAACAGTTGCAGCTTTTACGTTCTTCACAGACAAACTGGCACGCCTGGGACTGAAGCACAGCCCACAGAAGTGCGCGGCCTGGAGTTCGTGCACGGTTGATCAGACGCAACTTCCGCCAGGAGTGCCGTATTCAGCAGACGGGGTGCGACTCTTGGGCAGCTACCTGGGGCCCGACTCTGGGGCGGCAAGATTTTTGTCTGGACAGCTGGAGGAGATGGCGAAGCCACTGCCCCTCCTGGAACGAGCAGACCCCCAGGTAGCCTCGTTGTTAGTCACGCGCTGCATCTCCAGGCGCGTGGCTTACCTCACCAGAACGACGCCACTCCATCTACTCCCCCGAGACAGCTGGAGCCAGTGGGGACAAGACCTACTGACAGCACTGCTGGTAGCGTGTGATATCCGCGTTCCAACGAGCAGAGCCGAACAAGCACGTGTCTGGGCGCAGGCTTCCTCGCCACCGTCACTAGGTGGCATTGGCATCACGGACCCCTTAGTAGAAGGCGTATACGGCTTCACGGCTAGTTTCCTCCAGGCTGCGCTATTCCTATCCTCCCTCGAGCTAGACCCAGAAAACGCATTGACCTAGGCGAGGAACCACATGCTCTTGCCACGGGACGACACAACGCCTCTGCACACATGGCTTACCGAGTGCGAAGCAGCATTGCCAGGAGACGCGAGGGAGATTCTGGAGAAGGAGCGTTTGTCACCTTCGGACATAAGGCTCCAGCATGTGCTCGGTTTGAAGGTCCACGGCAGCAGATACGCCGTGCAGGTCCAGGGCACGAGGAACATGAAGCCGAACCCCCTCTCAGGCCATACGCAGCGGATGTTCTCCCTGACAGGATACGGAACTGGTGACTGGCTGACCGCTATCCCTATCGCCCCAAACAGACGAGTAGGACCCGTGCATTTCGCCAATGCTGTGCGCTTTCGGCTAGGCCTCCCGTTTTCAACGCCAAAGAAGTGTGACTGCTCTGACCACACGGCTATCACTGACCCCCGCCTCCCAAACCACCTCCTCCGCTGCGGCACAGGAAAGCACCGCATCAACACCTACAACGAGCTGCGGGACGCATGCATTAGCATGGCGCAGGACGCGGGGTTTATCGTGCATAGCGAGTCGGCCGCCCACTGCCCCATCGAGGAACAGACGGCCGATTTCACTATGACTGACAGGAGCAGCGGGGCGGTCTATGTGTGTGACGTCACCATCACTGACCCCATCAGCACAAGGGACCCCGAGGCACTGAAAGGAAGGGGATGGGCGGCACGGGAGCAGGCTGACAAAAAGATAAAGCATTACGCCAACAGGCCGGAGACAGTTAGCTTCTTCCCTCTGGCCATGGAAACCTATGGCTGTCCTTGCGCCGAGGTACCGGTCTTCCTGAAACTCTTAGCAGACACCGCGGCTCGGCGCCACTTCAACGTTATGTCACGTCTAGAGGAGAGACTTCCGGCACAAGCACAGGCGGCACTGGGTGCCTACAGGACAGGGGTTAAAGGTACGGGGAGTCTCCAGCTGTGCCTCTCAAAACACATCAACCAGCAGCGTATCGTGGAGCTCTTGGGTGACAAAGTGGTGGACCGGCCTGGCAACAATGGAGGCCACGCGCAGCGGCTGATTCGTCTGAAAGGGACAGGCGGGGGTGATTGGCTACACGCGGTACCGACAAGAGGTGACCTCTTCATTTCCCCTGCTCAGTTCTCGTTGGCCCTTGGCCTTCGCCTCGGCATGGAGCTCCCTGTGGCTGAAGTGTGCCCGTGCAAACGTAATAACTCGGCGATTGGGGACAAAAGCCTCCCGAACCATCTAATTCGTTGCCAAGATGGGGGGGATGCGGTCAGAACTCTCAACACCCTAGTATATGCGGCGGTGCGCATAGCTAGCGAGGCTGGTTACAAGACGTTCCATGAAACTTCTGCTTTCTCGCCGCCGGTGATGAGGAAGCGAGCCGACTTAGCCATTCGGGACGAAGAACCTGGAGAAACGTGGGTGACAGACATCACCGTGACGGATCCCGTGCTGCAGAATAGAGACAGCAGAGCCCGTAGGCCGCCAGAGTGGGCGGCGGAAGAAGCTTCACAGAGGAATCATCAGCTCTATGAGGGGCGAACGAGCTATGCGGGGTTTTTTTGGCTTGCTGTCGAGACGTGTGGGGCCATGGCTGCGGACACAATTCACTTCCTCCGCATGCTGGCCAACCACGCGGCGAAAACCAAGTTCAGGAAGGGGCGGCTTACAACAACTGCTGCCCGGCTCAATGCACACTACCGCCAGAGATTTTCGGTGGTGCTGCAGCCACACGAGCAGGCCCAGCACCCTCAGGCTCCGCACCCCAGGCTCAGCACCCCCAGACTCAGCACCCCCAGGCTCAGCACCCCCAGACTCAGCACCCCCAGACTCAGCACCCCCAGGCTCAGCACCCCCAGGCCCCGCACTCGCAGGCTCAGCACCCCTAGCAGCACCAGAGTCAACAGCTACCTCGACAGGCTCGACTGCGTCTACCTGAGACACACCTGAGGGGGCAGGACCCTGAGGGGGAAGGGGGTCTACCGGGGGGGGACCTGACGCGAGGAAGAGCGGCGGCGGGGGGAGGGGCGCAGTGCAGTAGGGGAAGAGACGGTAGTAAGGCACCGACTCGTCAAACGTGACGTCCTGGGAGGACAGAACACGGCGCGAGGTGGGGTGGTAAAACTGCCAACCAGGCGCGTCAGGGGGGAAGCCAAGGAAGACGCAGGGAATAGCACGGGGGGACAGCTTGTCCGCAGACAATTAGCGGACAAAAGCCCGAGATCCCCAGACACGAAACGTAGACGCATCGCCAACCTTCCCTGTCCACCGCAGAGTAGGGGAGGTCTCCGGCAAGGAGACTCGGGGCTGAAGGTTGATCTGATGCGCCGTGTACTGAACCGCGAACGGCCACAGAAAATGGGGAGCAGCCGCATGAATCATGGACGTACGAGCGACGTCCATGACCATGCCAATGCGGCGCTCAGCAATCCCATTTTGCTGTGGGGAGGCCGGAAGCGTGAACGTCTGGCGGATGCCCTCCGCACGACAGAAGGCTCCCAGAAGGTCAGAGCAAAACTCTCCGCCTCTGTCAGAGTGCAGACGCAGAACAGGAAAGTCCGAGCCGAAACTCTCTCTGAGCTGGAGACGAGCTGCGCGGATCCAGTCGATCAACACCGCAGTGACGTCACCCTTGCTGCGCAAGGGGAGAACCGTTGTGTAACGCGAGTAGTCGTCAACCACCAACAGGAAGTAACGCTCGTGACCCAGGCCACGGACGCGGGCGGGGCCCCACACGTCCATGTGAAGAGTCTGCAGCGGAGCCTCTGTCGGAGGAAACTCCGAGGAGTGAGGAGCGGCGCGCTGCCGCCCCTCGACGCAGGGAACGCAGGTAGGGGCAGGCCCCGGAGGGAGGGGAGGGAGGGACCGGGGGAGACCAGAGACAAGGTAACGGGAGGCCATGCCTCGGAGACGAGGCAGGGAGGGGTGACCAAGGCGATGGTGCCAGAGGAGAGTCTGGTGGGACAGGAGACGACACGAGCAGGGAGCAGACTCAGGACCAGACCTGGACGCTGCAGCAAACACCTGACCCGACGCAGCTACCTGACCAGACTCAGCAACCGGAGGAGACTCAGTAGTCAGTGTGTACAGGCTCGACCCCGGCTGTTGGGTAAACGTGGCCAAGTGTCGGCCCATCCGAGCACACGTACAGTGGGTCACCTGCTGACTCGCAGGAGTGAACTGGTCAACCCCCCCATCCTGTAGATCAGCACCACTCACCAAGTTCGTAGAGAACGAGGGGAGGTAGAGACCTGACAGGGTGCCAGAGGGGGCCGCCGGACACGGTAAGACAGTGGAGAAGTGGGCAAGGACAGGACCCCCAGAGGGGTCCGCCAGGGAGACCGCAACTGGCCGACTAAGCGGCGTAAGCGTGGTGCGGTCTCGAAAGAAGGAGCGGGAAGCACCCGAGTCAAGGGTGAAGGTGTGTAAGGCCTGAGCCGACGTGGTACCTGAGAGAGCAGACTCACCAGCACCTGGGGCAGCAGACGCACTAGCACCTAGAGCAGCAGCCTCACCAGCACCTAGAGCAGCAGCCTCAATGCCCGGGTCAGGCGGAACACACAGGTAACAGTCACCCTCATCACTAGTAGACACAACATACATGGCAGCAAGAATAGCATCATAATCCAGATCAAAGATAGCAACCCCCGACCTAAGCAGCTCACCCCAGCGGGGGATCTCAGTGGCGTCAAGGAACTGGAGACGCCAAGCGTCCGTCAGGCGGCCAAAGCAGCGCTGGGTGGTGTGCGGGCCACCGCACGGCTCACCAGTGCGGTCGCCGGTACGCAGGACGTAGGCACAGGAACCAGCACCCCCACCCCGCTGACGCGCAGCGTACCACTCACGAAGCTGCTGGGGGGGCGGGGTCTTACGAGTGCGCTGCTGCTGCTAGCGCTGACCACCACCGAAGCCGCTCCGCTGCGCAGAGCCGCCGCCGCCTCCACCTCCACCGCCGCCACCGAAGCCCACACCCCCGCCACCACTCCCACCGCCACCCCCACTCCCCCCGCCGCCTCCACCGCCACCTCCACCGCCCCCGCCAGCCCCTCCAGCGCCCTTGCCCCCCTTGCCCTTGCCGGTGCGGCGTCTCCCGCTAGGGGCAGACGCAGCGCCGACTGACTCGGTGCCAACGAAGTCGACGGCAGCAGCAGAGGCAACAGAGGGCAAAAAGGGGGAGGGGGAGCACCCCTCAAAGAAGGGGGCACGAGGGTCACCACGAGAGGCTCCTACAGCGACTATACTCTTCTCAGCTGCCAGGAGGCGCTCCTCGAGGAGGTCAACGGTGAGTGTGGTGGGGCAAACAGAGAGGAAGTGGTCCCTGACCGAGCGAAGGGAGTCAGGGAGCCGGGTGACTATGTAGTAGAGGGTGATGTACATGGGGGGGGGGGGGTTCTTGGCGCAGAACTCAGCAGGAAGCGCAGCGCGGTAGCGGGTGTCACTAGTGCGAAGGTGCGTAATGAGGTCAGCGACTGTGGGAAAGGCGGCTAGGTCAGGGAACAGGTACGGCAGCATGAGGCGGCTAAGGGCAGCAGTGGCAGGGGAAGAGTAGCGTGCAACTACAGCGTCGTACAAGGTCTTAGCACTCTTGTACTGACTAAAGTGCGCGCGCTCAGAGGACGGCAAGTGACTACGCACAGCAAGACGGGTAGCAGCATCGCGTGTGGCCCACTGTGAGCGAACAATGCTGTCAGCATCGGCAGCAGGTGCAGCAGAGGCGCCAGACGTGAGATCGAACAGTGAGAGACCGTCTTTCCTATCGCACTGTAGGAAAAGTTGTAGATCATCGACCCAGACCTCAAAGTCAACAGCCCGACCCTCAGCATCAAAGACGAGAACGCTAGGGGTAGCCATGACAGCAGTGGTAGCAGGCTAGGGGCAGCAGCAGCAGTAGCAACAGTAGGGGGGGCGCGGCTCGGCGGTGCTCTTACCAGGGCAGGTGGGTAGAGGTCCGCAAGTGGTAGGGCAGGGCCGAGGCGCGCCGGCAGGGACGGAACGGCAGCAGCGGCCCCTGCTGTCGGCGGCGGCGGCGGCTGCAGTCGGCGGCTGCGGCCCCGGCAGCGGCGGCAGCGGCTGCTGCTGTCGGCGGCTGCGGCGGCTGCGGCCCCGGCTGTGGCGGCGGCGGCTGTTGTGTCAAAGTTATATTTAAGATATATCCTGCTTGCTGTAGTTACTGTAGTTATTGTTCTTTGCTGTTGGTGGTGCACCTCTTGCTTGTGTTTCTCGACTATATCTTGTATGCTTTGCTTTAGTGAAGCCAAACTTGTTTGGTCAATTTCTATCGACACTCCCTTGGCCTTGACCTCGACAATAGCTTGGCCTAGGCTACTAAGCCTAGGCCCTCCTTAAATCCGGTTACCAGTTAAGATCGCATCGTAACATGGTATAGAGCCAGTCGATTCTCACATGGGCCCACCGCCCCGCGCTCCGTTAGCCCGTCACCCCGTGCTCCGTCGCCCCATTCGTATCGTAACGCGGCTCCCCACGGGCCCCATTCTCGCGCTAGCCTAAGGACCCCCCGCGGGCCCCGTTCTCGCGCTAGCTAAAGGCCCGCGCGGGCCCCGTTCTCGCGCTAGTTAAGGGCCCGTGCGGGCCCCGTTCTCGCGCTAGTTAAGGGCCCGCGCGGGCCCCGATCTTGTGCTAGTTAAGGGCCCCCTGCGGGCCCCGTTCTTGCGCTAGTTAAGGACCCCCGCGGGCCCTCGTTCTCGTTGATCCGGACCCGCGCGGGCCCCGCCGTCGCGTCGCGCCACCCGTTACGTCCCCCCGTTCCGCTCGCCGCAACCCGCACCCTGCCCGTCGCCTGTACGCCACCCGCACCCCACCCGTCGCCCGTACGCCACTCGAACCCCGCCCTGCTTCCCGTCGCCCCGGAGCACCGTAGCCCGCTGCCACTCTGCCCGTCGCATTACCCGCGCCCCATGCCCGTCACCCCCCCAGTCGCGGCTGTTCGCGTGTGCAGCGGCGGTCGCTGTGGGGGGGAGAGGGAAAAGGGGAAGGGAGTGGCAGCGGAACGCTGTGGGGGGGAGAGGGAAAGGGGGAAGGGAGTGGCGGCGGAATGCTGTGGGGGAGAGAGGAAAAGGGGGAAGGGAGTGGCGGCGGAAAACCAGCGATCACCGCCAGAGCACCGGCGATCGCACCAGCGCTTGCGCGCCTCCTACCGTCAGATCCCGCCCAGCCTGTAGCCCTTCTCCAGCTCGTCCCACCCGTCGCGCCCCATCAGCACCAGGCACCAGGCACCAGGGCCAGCCGCCAGCACCAGCACCAGCACCAGGGCCAGCCGCCAGCACCAGCACCAGCACCAGGGCCAGCCGCCAGCACCAGCACCAGCTCCAGGGCCAGCCGCCAGCACCAGCACCAGCTCCAGGGCCAGCCGCCAGCACCAGCACCAGCTCCAGGGCCAGCCGCCAGCACCAGCACCAGCTCCAGGGCCAGCCGCCAGCACCAGCACCAGCACCAGGGCCAGCCGCCAGCACCAGCACCAGCTCCAGGGCCAGCCGCCAGCACCAGCAACAGCTCCAGGGCCAGCCGCCAGCACCAGCACCAGCACCAGGGCCAGCCGCCAGCACCAGCACCAGCACCAGGGCCAGCCGCCAGCACCAGCACCAGCTCCAGGGCCAGCCGCCAGCACCAGCTCCAGGGCCAGCCGCCAGCACCAGCACCAGCTCCAGGGCCAGCCGCCAGCACCAGCACCAGCTCCAGGGCCAGCCGCCAGCACCAGCACCAGCTCCAGGGCCAGCCGCCAGCACCAGCACCAGCACCAGGGCCAGCCGCCAGCACCAGCACCAGCTCCAGGGCCAGCCGCCAGCACCAGCACCAGCACCAGGGCCAGCCGCCAGCACCAACACCAGCTCCAGGGCCAGCCGCCAGCACCAGCACCAGCTCCAGGGCCAGCCGCCAGCACGAGACCCCGCCAGCAGAGAACCCCGCCAGCAGAGAACCCCACCAGCAGAGAACCCCGCCAGCAGAGAACCCCGCCAGCAGAGAACCCCACCAGCAGAGAACCCCGCCAGCAGAGAACCCCGCCAGCAGAGAACCCCGCCAGCAGAGCACCACCCTCTGCCCTGCCTCTCCCCTCCCGCGGCTGCTACTGTGGGGGGTAGGTGGCGGGAGCGGGGGGGTGGGAGGGCTGGCTGCAGTGTGAAGGACAGGGCAGAGACAACTGTGGGTTGGGCAGGGGTGTGGAGGAAGGAAGGGAGGGAGGGGGTGCGGTTCCAGGGGGTGGCTGAAATGGGGGGTGAGGTTGAAGGAGGGTGGTTGATTGGGGGTGGGGATGTGGGGGTTAGTAAGAGGGGACGCTGCGGCCACCCCCCCACCTCCTCTCCTCATCCCCCACTCAACCCCCCTTTCATAAAAGGGGGTTAGTAAGAGGGGACGCCGCGGCCACCCCCCCACCTCCTCTCCTCATCCCTCACTCACCTCCTCCTGTGTTCTCATCTCCTCTCCTCTCCTCTCTCCCTCTCGCCGCCTCCCCTCACGTACCCCTCTGCCGTCTCCCACTGCGCCAGCTATACCCGTTCAGGGGGTGTTGACTACTCTAGTTCCTACTGCAAGCAGGCTAAGGGGGTGTGTCAAAGTTATATTTAAGATATATCCTGCTTGCTGTAGTTACTGTAGTTATTGTTCTTTGCTGTTGGTGGTGCACCTCTTGCTTGTGTTTCTCGACTATATCTTGTATGCTTTGCTTTAGTGAAGCCAAACTTGTTTGGTCAATTTCTATCGACACTCCCTTGGCCTTGACCTCGACAATAGCTTGGCCTAGGCTACTAAGCCTAGGCCCTCCTTAAATCCGGTTACCAGTTAAGATCGCATCGTAACATGTTGCTGTTGGCGGTTGCTGTGGCCGCGGCCCCGGTGGTGGCGGCTCCCGCTGCAGGGGCAGCGACGGCGGGGCGGCAGGTCCGTGAGGGAGCCGAGTAGGGGCCGCTAAGGGCGGTGAAGGGGCCGCGAAGGGGCCGTGAGGGGCCGCGAAGGGTGGCGACGGGGCCGAGAAGGGGCCGCCAGGGGCCGCGAAGGGCGGCGACGGGGCCGTGAAGGGCGGCGACAGGGCCGCGAAGGGCGGCGACGGGGCCGTGAAGGGGCCGCGAGGGGCCGCGAAGGGGCCGCGAGGGGCGGTAAGGGGCCGCGAAGGGCCGTGAGAGGGGTCGCGAAGGGCGGCGGAGGGGCCGCGAGGGAGCCGCGAAGGGGCCGCGAAGGGCCGTGAGAGGGGCCGCGAGGGGCCTCGAAGGGCGGCGACGAGGCTTGAAGGGGCCGCGAAGGGCCGTGAGAGGGGCCGTGAGGGGCCGTGAGAGGGGCCGCTACGGGGCCGTAAGAGGGCGCGACGGGCCGCTAAGGGCAGGGGACGCGACGGGAGGGTAGGCACGCGCGGCGCGACTCGGGCAGGAGCGAAGCGCGCTCCGGGCAGGAAAAAAAAAATCGATTTTCAGTGGTGGGCCCTAGGAACGTTCCCACTAGGGAACCTGCTCTATACCATGTGATAATTACGAGGGAATGATTGACTAGGGGAAAGATTGGGTACAAGTACAAACCCTAGAAATGTGTTGTACCCCATATGTGCTACCCCACTATAGCCTACATAGGCTAAGTCATATAAGTCTGACACCTGCATGTGAACTGGCCTTTTGGCCTTTGAACCTGTGCTCGGAATGTGTGGTGACGTTGTGATCCACCCTGAGCTTGCTTTGCTTTGCTTTGCTTGACTGGTCTTGTGACCCCTTGTTCTCCCCGACTTTGCCTATGGGGTTGTGTCAAACTTATATGATATATTCTATCTAGGCTGTAGTGGGGTAGACACTATAGGGTACAACACTTCTAGGTTCCTACTTGTACCCACTTGTTTCCTAGTCATTTCATTCATGTTTCTTCATACTCTGATCTCATTTCCCCGATACTGAAGGCCTAGAGTGGCGTTTTTTTTTACACATATGTTTTTCAACAGGCTCAGACTAGCCATTATGCGGTCGAAGTGCCGTCAGACTAAATTAAAATATATATATATATATATATATATATATATATGTTGGTCAGAATCAAGGAGGCGTTTTTTTAAACGTAAGCCCTGACCTAAACAATATTTTTTTAGATGCCTACGAAATTCTCCTAACATTGCTTCCTTGAATTCACTCTCACTCTAATTTTCAATTGAGTTTTTTTTAGCCGCCTAGAAAAATTTGTGAATTGAAAATGATTTTTTAGTACTGATTCCTTGCAAGTGCCAAGTCATTCACACGTAATGATTCCTTGCAATCTCTTCCTCCTGCATCTACCGTCATCGCCCGGATAGTAGACAGTGTTGAATAGTAGACAGGGGTTGTCTATTATCCGTGTGTCTCTTATAAACATGCTAGCCTCATTATAAGACACCTATTTGTGTGTACGGGTTATGCAAGTGTAGGGGTTAGGGGCAATTGCATAACGAGGGGGTATCTTCTGAACGGATCTTTGTCCATTTATAAGACTTATAAGATACCCTAAACCGTCCCAAATACAAGACAACCCAAGCATTTTTGCTCGTGTACGAGATAAGACATATATGTCTTATATCCGGGCGATGACGGTAATACAGTAGTTTCAGCAGTCTGACGGACGCCATCCATCTACGGAGGAACGTAAACGTCCCCCCAGCTTTTTGAGGTTTGATTATCATAAGACCCTTTGGTCTTATATACGGGGGTTTACCATATACATGTGCATTGACTTGACACTAAACGTGATTAGCATGTAAATCTCCGACTCACAACAAATATATTCCAGGCGCAAGCTGAAAAGTAGCCACAAAATCCAGACCTTCACTAGCATACTAATGGATTAATGCAATCTCTCAACACATACGGTATATTTGAAGATCACCCCGAGTATACTATTCCAGACTTGGGGTCTCATTACCCCAAGTCCACCCACCCACAACTATCGATACGGAACCGCCACGTCAAAACTCTACGCTTCACATCCCGAACACCAGGAGCAAGATGGCGGCAACAGCAGCAGTAGAGTGGTCAATGGAAGCATCAATGCGCGTGCGAGGGCCGGATGCCGATCGTGCCTGCGGTGCTGGCCATGCTGTTTCCTTTGTGTCCCACATTGGTGCGTCAGTCACCGGTGCTGGCCATGCTGCATCCTCTGTGAGCGCCGACACTGGGATGTGGGCACAGACATAGATTGGAACGTTAAATCAGACTCTGTGAAGCACACCTATTCCACCAACCACCTGTTGTTGGAAAGTTTGATTGGAGCCGGTGTGGCATCGTTCTTATGCGTGCGTGTGTGTGTGGGCAGCCACTGCAGCATGGAGACTTACAAGCAAGGGGGGTGCAGGAGGAGCAGAAGGAGAAGCAGAGGCGGCAGAAGCCAGTGGTGTTGCTCTGCTTCACCAGGCACTTGCTGCCGTTTGCAGGGCAGGTCAGCCCCGTGCCTGACACGTTCCTGGGGGTGAGTGTTGGATGAAAAGGATTGGAGAATTGAGGAAAAAAATCACACTCATGGGCAGAAATTGACTTGAAACTAGAGTGCAATAAGAAAATACATGCAATTACCAGGCTAGTTTGAGGTATTGCTGTGAGCATTCGGTCCAATACCGATTGCCATGTGAATGCGGAGTTAAATGGTTACTGGCTTACATACAAAACTGAATCTAGAACTCTACGTGAGAGGCAGTTTGGGCTTGTGAAGCATGTGGCACAGATGAGTGGAAGGAGAAAAGAGGCCAGCCAACTCAACACCACTATGCTGTCATTGAGTTCGAATCCAGGGGGGAAAAATAGGAGGATTCCCGATGCAAGTGATAGTGAGACCCTGGCAGGAAGGATGGAAGTTGTAAGAGCAGGGCGAGGAGAGCAGTCACCTTAGGCTTGTGGTGGATGGGGAACGGTTGTGCTACTCACAGGTATGATAGATCGGTAAGTCCGCCCAGGCTAGCAGGTATGACGCCACTCAGAGTGTTGCCTCCAAGCCCCCTGCCACGCCATGCCATGCCATGCCACACGTGTATGCCAGCAACCAGAGTGCATCAGCTGTTTGCAACAATGTCTGCAGTGATCCTTAGTGAATTTCACATGGTGGAATGCAGAAAAAAGTGCTACCTCGGCTAATGCTGTCAGAGGTGCTGGGCCCAGACAAGGTGTTTCTCAAGGTAGCGTTTGTGCTTCCTCAAACATCCCCTCAACAGCACCGCTTCCTTATTCTCAAAGAGAGATGGAGCAAGGCTCACAGTCGGTAGAGCAATGCAAGGCTCACAGTTTCCACAGCGATGTAAGGCGGGTGATGGAGTCAGGGAGGGAGCCACTGAGCTGGTTGTCGCTGACGTCGCTGGGGATTGAGTGGGGCATGGTGGTAGTGGGCGGTTGTGGGAAGGGTAAAGAGGGGACATGGTGGATGGGCGCAGGCGAGGGGAATGAGGATCCAAGGGAAAGTGTAACTTCGCTAAATATTCTAGTGACTTCCAGCCACTCAGAACTATGCGATGCTAGGTATGTGGCTGCTAGTTCAGATGTGGCTCGTGGCTGCTAGATCAGATCTGTCTTTGTGAAAATGGGGGAGTAAACATGAAGGAAATCCATAGGGCACATGAAGGGCTGACATAGATGAGCATCGGTTGAGAAGGATAAGAACAAGGCAGTGAGCTCACAGTATTTCAAGGTAAGGGTATTTCCACAAAGCAAAGTTAGGTAGCGAGCCAGAGAATGCATTGCCTTGCAGCTCACTGTGTGGAGGCATGGGTTGCATGGGATGGGGATGAGGGGATGACCAGCAGTGTGTAGGAAAGGGAATGTTTACGATTGCACATAAATAATCTGCATCGCTGTCGTTCTGATGGAAATCAATCAAGAGACAACTTGAGCACACGCCCTTGCCTCCCTCGTTCCTTCCATACCGGGACCAAGCAACTTCAAGGTGCGCTTACAGAGTAACGAAATCGGTGGAAACGAGGGCAGAAGGAAGGGGACCTTGAAGCTGGTTGTGAGCCATGGAACTGGAGAGGTTGAATGGGCGATGGTGGAAGGGAGTGAGATGATGGTAACATGCATGCACTGAATGTCCGAGAAGGGAATCGCTGTAGTGAGGAGTGAGCATTTAGTGACCCAAGGGCCATGGCATGATGCAAGGCACATGATTCATGTGCACTGCATGCCGCATAAACTTCCACCTCCGTCTCCGTGCTGCCTGCACCATCCCATAGCCAGGAGCATGCCATCCCGCTTGCATGCTCGGCTCTCTTCCATGCTAAAAGGGGTAATGTGGCATGGCACAGCATGGCACGGCAAAGCATGGGACGGCACAGCATGGCAAGACAAGGCACGGCATAGCAAGACAAGGCACGGCATGGCAAGACAAGGCATGGAATGATAACGCTGAGGGAGGAGGTGGCTCAGGCTAATGTTCTTCGACTCTGGAACAAGGCATCAAAAACATGACACAAAAGATAGAACAATGCGATGTCAATCACCCAAGACTTACAAATGCCCCCCCCAATTGAGGGTAGAAGGCATGGAGGTGAGCTGATTGTGGGAGAGGTCTCTGCACGCAGTGACGGCAGGCAGAGGCGAGGGGATGTGGAGGGGAGCGGATGTGGAGGGGAGGGGACGTGGAGGGGAGGGGACGTGGAGGGGAGGGGATGTGGAGGGGAGGGGACGTGCAGGGGAGGGGATGTGGAGGGGAGGGGATGTGGAGGAGATGTGAAAAATCACGGTGAGATAGGTGCGAGAATGCTTCTTTGCCACACTCCAGGGGGGTGTGCGATGTGGTACAGAGCTCTTGCACTGGAGGAACATGAGTCAGGGCTGTGAAACATACGGCAATGTCATGCCCGAGTGTAGCCTTGGTGGAATATCAGAAGCTTTACAAAATATGGAAGCACGATAGTACGGCAGAATGCCAATCTTGGGCTGTTGGGAACGCAGCGCAACGCAACGCAACCTAACGATTACATGCTTAATCAAAAGGGCGTTTATGCATTGCTGAGGTAACAATAGGCGGATCTCAAGGGGCGTCTGCTTGAAGTTGCCACACGGAGATGAGAAAGCATGGTGAGAGAGAGACTGCCCAAGAGCCTCCAGCACCTCAATCTGTTTGGTGGAGTTGAGACTCAGCATGCAATGCAAGGTGCCACATGGAGGTGCATTGCAATCCAAACCACGCCATACGTGAGCTCATGCCAGGCGTGGCGGGCCTGGGAGACTCACAAGTGAAAGGATGTGCGAGGATGTCAGGAATGGCGCCGGTGAGATTGTTAAAGCCAAGCAACCTGTGTGGGAATCAAAGGGGGAGATGTGATGTGATGTGATGTGATGTGATGTGATGTGATGTGATGTGATGTGATGTGAGGGGCTTACAGGGCATGCAATCTAGGTAGCTCGCTGATGCCAGCGGGAATGCTCCCTGAGATGTTGTTCCCGTAGAGGTCCCTGGTGGGGCCATGGCGAGGAGGGGAGGGAGGAGGGGGAATGGCCACAGGAACAACCACTCTCACTGAGTGAACCGCTTTCACGGGAAGAAGTGTTTTCACAGAAAGAACCACTTTCACCAGACGAACCGCTTTAACTGGGTGAATTGCAATCACTGGATGAACCGTGATCATGGAATGAACTGCCTGTGCAAGAGCTCTATTCGGAATCTATTATTCAGCTGGATCTGACACCTTGGTGCTCGCAACCTGGTGCTCACAACCTGGTGCTCACAACCTGGTGCTCACAACCTGGTGCTTTGGCGTATACGACCACTGCATTTCTAATGGGGTTCCCATGGACGGACGGGGAAGGAGAGGAAGGAAGGGGAGAGAGGAAGGAAGGGGAGAGAGGAAGTGAGGGGAGAGAGGAAGGGGAGAGAGGATGGGAAGGGGAGAGAGGATGGTAAGGGGAGAGAGGATGGGAAGGGGAGAGAGGATAGGAAATGGAGAGAGGATGGGAAGGGGAGAGAGGATGGGAAGGGGGGAGAGGATGGTAAGGGGAGAGAGGAAGGAAGAGGAGAGGAAATGGGAAAGGGAGAGAGGAAGGAAGAGGAGAGAGGATGAGAAGGGGAGGCGTACAAGATGGTGAGGGCGGTGAGGGCGGAGATGGTGGAGGGGATAGAGCCAGTGAAGCCATTCAGACCGGCCCGCCTGGAGGTGCAAGGGGAGGGGCGAGAGGAGGGGAGGGGTGAGAGGAGGGGAGGGGCGCATGCATTGGCAGCTGGAGGGCAACAGAACGGGGCTGAGCGGAGTGGCCCATCAGGCAATGTAAGGAACGGATGGCTTTGGATGGTGAGGCGAGCAGCAGCAGGTGTCAAACCAAGCTGATGTGTTGTGGACATGGCGGATGGCTCACTCACAGCGTTTCCAGCCTTGTGAGAGCAATCCATTTGGTGGGGAAAGGTGCAGAGCGGTGGACGTGTAACTTTCCAGTGACGTCTCTGCAGGGCAGACAAGGGCAGGAAGGTAGAGGAGTCACGGGGCACTCCAGTTGGTGGAGAGGCACGGCAGGGGGAGCGTTGCAAGTGGCATTAGCGTACATCTGAATCTCTCTTTCTAGCCAATGTTCCACCCCTCTAGCCATTGATCAAACCCCCTAACCATCGTTCATCCCCCTAACCACATGTGGACCAATGCAGGGCAGAATGGCGCAGGGCAGCACAGGGAACGCCGTCGAACACCGTCGATTCAATGCGGCACAGACCCGTCAGGGTGCGAGCTTGAGGCGATTTCATTGGCATCGCTCCAGCAGCAAGCTATGGAAGCAGAGAGTGAGAGCGCAAGTGGCATGGCAAGGCTGTAGCGAATCACAGGTGGTGCAGGGAGAGAGAGGAAGTGGAACCCGCAGAGCGGACGTGCGCTGGCCTCTTTATCCCAAGTGAAGCACGGGCAAGGTGCAACAGGAAGCGGTGATGATAGTCAGGGCGGGGTGGGGCGAGAGGCTCTTGGTGCCACTCACAAATGAGTGAGCCTAGTGAGTGAAGCGATCCATTGCGGCAAGCGGGTGATGGGAAGGAAACTGAGGTCTCTGCTATGCAATACAGGAAAGAAGGGAGAGAAGAGATGGTGAGCGCACCCCCAAGCTCCTGCCTGCTGGCCCCTGCCGGATCAACCATGAGAATGTCTTAATGGTTCCATAATTAGAGCTATGGGACCTTGAAAGAGAAACGTGCTCGCTCGCTCCTATTTCAACTTACGTAAGCACGAAAGAAATTCGTTGCTGCTGATTGTGCCTTTTTCATGAGCATACAGTGATGAGATGCAATGCAACGCGCGCAACGAGCAAGCACATACCCAAGGCTAACCAGGAGCAAGTGAAAGATGATGCCACACCAGCACCATGGTTGCACTTTGGTGATTGCCAACACAAAGCATAAAAAATATGAGATAACAACTATACCAAGCACTCGCTTAAGGAAGATACTCGAGAGACTTACAGGTGCTTGAGTGAAGTAAGCGCAGAGAGAGAGAAAGGGAGATCTCCAGCAGTCAGGTTGAGACTCATGAGAGCGCTGAGGAGAAGTGAGGATGGAAGAGAGAGAGGCAGGCATGCAGGAGAGACGGTGAAAGACACTGGTAAAGTGGACAGACGGTAGTTGGGGAGCAAACAGAATGTGAGCGAGTGAGGAGGTGTGAATGAAGCACGGGCAAGTGCTGTGTTCAATGTGCAGGTGTGAATGAAGCACGGGCGAGGGGCAGCAGCAGGTAGCGAGCCCCTTGGATGTGCTGCGATCTGCAGGGGGACTTAAATCCATGAACTATGCTGCTGGACTGACCGTTGCACGCTGAATAGGAACATGTGTTAGCAGAGAAAGAGGGGATGGCAGATAAGGATGAGTGAGAGGGGAGGGGAAGACGGGTAAGTGGGGGGTGAGAGGGGAGGCGAAGGCGGGTAGGAAAGAGTGAGAGGGGATGAAAGGCGGGTAGAAATGAGTGAGAATAGGTAGAGATGAGTTGATTCAGAGGGAAGGGGAGGGCGGGTAGGGATGAGTTAGATTAAGGGAAAAGGCGGGCTAGGAAGAATCGAAGCATACAGGTTCTGGAGGCGAGTGAGTGGAGCGAGACAGGAGAGGTCGTCCACAGAGCCTTGCATCACAGGGAAAGGCAAGTACGGCTGAATGGATAGAGGACTGCGAGAGCGACAGATGGCAGGGTGAAAGTAGGCGGGCCAGGGGGTGGAGTGATTAGCTTTCTGTGGGCTGCGTGTTGCCCATGGCGTAAAAGGGCGCCACAGTAGAACCATCGCGCAGGAGGCATTTGATAATTCTCAAATTGCAGCAGTAGTCACAGCAGAAACGGTGGAGCAGAAGCCCCATTTGGGTGGGTGCATGCAGCAGTGAGCACGTGGAATTGAGCATGTTAGGAGAATAGAAGGCGGTGAGCTGCGGTAAGGAAGGTGGAGTGCGAGCTGCGGCATGGAAGGTGTGCACACACGGACGGCCTCGTCGTCACATGAGCTGCCCTGCAGCACTGCACTGTGTGCTTCAGAACCATGTGGTTCGCATCACATCAGCTAGGCATGAGCAGGGGGCGAACTCGAACATGTTCGTGTTCGCCCCCTGACGAACATGGCCTTCTGCCGAACCGAACAGTGTTCGGTTCGGCGAACGACTTGAGTGAAAATAGGTGTTCGCCGTTCGCCCTAGGAGGAGAACGAATTGCTGCAACAGGCGAACACGAACATGTTCGTGGCGAACATGTTCGTGTTCGCCCAGGGGGAAATTCAATATAGAGTAAAATTCAAATCGTCGCACATTCTCTCCCCCCACCTCCCAAGCCAGTCCCGCCCTGCTTCATCCATCTAGTGCCAGCGTGCAACGGCGAAATGCTAGATCCGCACTTAAGCAGCGGCGAAATGCTAGATCCGCACTTAAGCAACGGCGAAATGCTAGATCTGCACTTAAGCAACGGCGAAATGCTCGATCCGCACTTAAGCAACGGCGAAATGCTAGATCCGCACTTAAGCAACGGTGAAATGCTCGATCCGCACTTAAGCAACGGCGAAATGCTCGATCCGCACTTAAACAACGGCGAAATGCTCGATCCGCACTTAAGCAACGGCGAACTGCTCGATCTGCACTTAAGCAATGGCAAAATGCTAGATCTGCACTTTACTAACTGCGAAAGGCCAGATCTGAGCCCAAACACCAAGGCCCGCGACCTAAAAATTGGTCGCGGGCCTATTTGTCGACGAACACATTGGTGTTTGTCGAAGGCCCGTGTCGAACACGAACACGTTCGTGTTCGACGCGCCTCGGCGAGCTGAGCCGGGCGAACGGCGAACGTGTTCGGGCGAACACCGAACACGTTCGCCCCGAACAATTTAGGCCAAAAAAAAATCCTGTTCGGTTCGCCTCGAACACGTTCGAGGCGAACCGAACAGGAGTTCGTCATATTGCTCATCCCGAACATCAGCCAGTGATTCTTCCCAAGAGCCTCCCAAGCATCAGGTTCTTGAGGTGCAGTCACACATTTACCTCTGACTGCCTGAGCATACACAGTATTCTGTGCCGTATCCATGTTACTACGCTGCTACAGCTTCTGCAAATATGTTGATGGCGATTCACACACATCATGCATGCACCATGGCATTCTCCATGGCATGCACCAGCAGGCAGCAAGAGCCCCATTCCATTCATCCCCGTCAGTCTCACTCTATTGGATTTAGATGGCCGTTGAGGTATCTATAAGGAAGGCGGTCATCCGACTCAATCCCAATGTGCCTGCATGTTGGGGGCAGTGCAGAGAGAGGGAAAGGGAGTTTACATGCTTGCAACGGACAGGTGCGCTACGAAAGAAAGGGGAGCACCGGCTAGGAAGTGGGGAGGGCACAAAACAAAGTGTCAACATGAGGTTCAAACAACATGCTTGCAAGCTTGGGGGTGGAAGAGGACAGGGGGGAGATTTAGGAAGGCAAGGAAGGAGGTTGGGGGAGGTGAGGGAAGAAATACAGAGATTGGAGTGCAGTGAGGCGACTGATGCTGCCAGGGAGACTTCCACTGAGTTTCAGGCCCTGGAGGTTACTGGGATGGGATGCATACGAGTTGGTGCACAGAAGAACGTGCCAGTAGGGGAAAATGTTCATTGGCACTCTAATAGATAAGATTGAATTTCGGAAATTGGTAAAGTAGGGTGCATGCTCCATAACAAAAAGAAAGAAAGAAAGGCAAGAATGAAAGCACTCTCCATAGCCGCGAGATGAACTGCCCCCGTCGGCCACGCTAGACACGTGATGGAATCCCGGATTCTCATTCTGCTTCAGGGTGACAAGGGCAGCAGGTGCACGCCAGGATGATGCTTCATCATGCCCTGTTGCCTTGCCTTGACACTAGAACCCCCTCTTACAGGTACTGCAGGCTCTTGGCATTGCTGATGGTTTCCGGGATGGATCCTCTGAAGTCGGTATGGCTCAGGTCTCTGGTGTGTGCCATGGCAACCGAGTGGGTGGGGGAGTACGCACACCTCACATGTGGGAGAGAGCGATGGGAGAGAGCGACAACCAAGGGAAACTGATGATGTAAGCCAACCATGGACTAGACTCGAACGATTAAGATAGGTTTATAGGCAAGAAGGTGCAATGGTGGAACGGAAAGCAGCTGCGTACACATATTGCAACTCGGGGAATTGGCCGAGAATCTCCAAGCTCCCACCGAAGCGATTGAAAGAAAGATCCCTACAGAGTGGCGTGCAATGTAATGCAAGAGTGCAGGGTGACTACACGTCATATACGAGAAGCGAATCCCAAGGGATTGAGAGCTCCGAAGCCCTTTTCCCCTTTGAGCTTCGAGGGTTTGCAGATGTTGGAAAATAAACTAGTAGCACCTATGCAGCGGAAATGCGACAGAAGGTAAAAACGAGAGATACACAGGAACTTCCGACTGTGTGCGATGCATGATACATACAAGGATCTTTCTAGATCACCAGCACACGTGTTTCAGCGCACCCACGACAACCCATTCTCTGGACCTTCAAGCACCCCTACGGCCATCCTGGTGCCCCCCCCCCCCCAACAATGGTATGCACTGACAGTTTCTGAAGCGCAGAGAGGGCTGTGATGTCTGCTGGCACGTCGGGATACGAATCAAAAGAAAAGCGTGAGGACCTACATTACATATCATACGATGTGAGATGGAAAAAAGAAAGAAGGAAAGAAGGGAAGAAAGAAAGGAGGAAGGGAGGAAGGGAGGAAGGGAGGAAGGGAGGAAGGGAGGAAGGGAGGAAGGGAAGAAGGGAGGAAAGGAGGAAAGGAAGGAAAGAAGGAAGGAAAGAAGGAGGGAAAGAAGGAAGGAAAGAAGGAAAGAAAGAAGGGAAGGAAAGAAGGGAAGAAAGAAGGGAATAAAGAAGGGAATAAAGAAGGGAATAAAGAAGTAAAGAAAGAAGGAAAGAAAGAAGGAAAGAAAGAAGGAAAGAAAGAAGGAAAGGAAGAAGGAAAGGAAGAAAGAAAGGAAGAAGGAAAGGAAGGAAAGAAACAAGGAAAGAAACAAGGAAAGAAACAAGGAAAGAAAGAAGGAAAGAAAGAAAGAAGTGGATGGTTGTACGATGTCACATGCAAACGCATGCAAGCTCGCTCCAGGTCGGGTCAGTTGTCTAGGGTTCCTCGACCCAGCCGGGTCGGGTCGGGATCACGGATCCGGTCGGTCCATGATCCAACATTAGGGTCAAACATCGGGTCAAGGCAACCCGTCGGGATGGGAGTAAGAGCTAGCGGGAGTGGATTAGCGAGCGGGCGAAATCGCCGATCAGTTCGAACAGAACAGGCCCGACAGGTCGGGTTGGCTTCCCCGGGTCAACCAGACTAGTATCCGCCTCGTCTCAAGCAAAACGGGTTGGTTCGGTTCAAGTCGTGTCGTTGCTTACCAACACGTTCCCATGGCATGGCCATCCACCCTTGCGGTGCTGCCTCTCTTCCATTGAAGTACAGGCCTGGTAGGATCATACTAGGTTTGGGAACCCTAACTACAATGTAGCTCGAACATTCTAGATTGGCTCCGTCAGCAGAGCACAAACACACTAGCCAGTACCAAAGCGATACATTCCTCCTACTAGTTCACATTTGTTAGGTTCGGCAAGTATGGTCCGTACGAGATAACCCGAATAGCATGTATTTTCATTGCAGAGACTGTACATACACCTCGGACGAGGGCACGAAGTTCCTACTACATGGTTCGCAACACCCAACCCCTCGATAATTGTTTTAGGATGTATCATCCATCATGCCAAACAGCCCTTCTATACCAACTCCTTCCTTCCCCCTATCCCCATCCCCACTTACCTCCTCCCCCCATGTACCCGCTACTCCTTTTCCAGTCTATATAGCAAGGTCTCATGACAAAACTTACAGCTCAGTAACCATGCCGTCTTGGTTACACTTGACACGCGCATATCCGCCCTCCCAATCACAGAACACGCTTGACGCTAGGTTCAGGGCCAGAAGCAATTGCACTGGGGGCAAGGTAGACGAGGTGATTTTTGGGGGATGCAAAGGCAGGACGAAGGGGATGAGCATGGCTTGCCAGCCGTCAGGTGACTGTTGGGCGGCGACAAGAACTGGTCGCCTGGCTAGGCATCTCCACGTTCTGCTGTACCCCGAAGTGGGAGAAGGGGAGCGACATTTGTGGCAAGAGTAATAAGCAAGGACCCCTTGAAATCTGCATTCGGAATGGCCTGCTGTTAGATTAGACGATCATCATATAGGAGAGCAAGAAATTCTGCTACGGTTTGAGCGGCCCAGCCGCCTTCGGCGACAAAAAAAACACTCACATTGTGAAGGTTGGAGCTTGATGCGCGCCTGACTCGGCGTTACAGACGCAGCCGCCTGGCGCGGGCGACGACTCGTCGGAGGCAAGCGAGGCATCGCGGAAAAGACCCGTCCGATACGCTGTCGCTGGCCATCCGCCACGCGGTAGGCACTACTCGCAGCGGCGGAAGCGAGAAGCATGACGACGACCAGCACGCCGCAGACAAAGTAGAGAGGGACGAACGCCGGGTTTCGCGCCATCATGACAGTGGAAAGAAAGAGAGAGAGAGAGAGAGACGCGGCTTGCCAGAAAACAAGGGCGAAAATGCAAAAAGACTTGCTCCAGTTCAGACGAAGGTTTCATTATCGGCGAGGTCAGTGCGTTCGTCCCTTCTTCATCTTGTACAGGTCTCGGTTTAAACAGTGGATTTTGATTACCGTTGTGCACCGTCTGGAAATGTCTTCCATACGATGGAACCGTAAATGAATGCAGGACGACTCGCTGACCTCGCCCTGATAGAAAACTAACAATATATGTTTCGGCGTGAAAGCAGATACAGCTGTAGATTTCGCTGGATTGGAGCAGTACTCTAAGGAATTTTCTCGATATTCCTTAGCGCACCCTGCAACATCGCGTACAGCAACAGCCGTTGTTCGCCCGTTACTGCTAACGGGGCTTCGCCGACTTCGCGTGCACTGTTTCACCAAACCTCGCACTGCTGGCCTGACCGTGTCGGCCTACGCTTCGGGACTAGTCCGAGCCTCGCTTCCAGCGTAGCACTAGCTAGCTCGCACGCACCGCATTACCGTTTGCATGTTTCGCGTATAAATGTTCGCTCATGCCTTCGCTCACATTTTGTACTCGTTTGACACCTTAGTGCAATTCTCGCTACTTCGATTCATTGCACCCGTAACACTTGGTATCAGAGCCTCTTTCCTTTCGGACCGCGCATCTCCGCACCCCAGGAAATCAACTTTTGATTTTTCACTCGAAGGGACTCACGTACCTTAGCACCTAGGAGCCGCTGTCCTCGTGTTCTCTCGTAAACGCGTGCAGCCACGATTGCGCCTAGACTAAGACGAGCCGACGCCCTTCGAAATGGCTGAACATATCGACGTCACGACTCTCACGCAGGAGCACTTGAACGATCTGCTGCGACAAATCCGCGAGAGCGCCGAGGAAATCGCAACGCTGACGGCAGAACGCTCGTCCCTGCAAAACGACCTCACACGAGCACAATCCCAAGCACCTGGCACTCCGATTCAGCCCGCACCACAGACATCACAGCACGGAAGTGTGGGGCAACCCGCGAGCGCCGCAAGTGATGGCGTCGTCCACCATGACGGAGACGACGACCACGGCACGACACACCCCGACGCGACGAATGCGGCCAGGACTCAGCCTCGAGTCACGATCTCAGTGCCGGCCGGCGAATCAGCTCTTTCGTCGCCGATGCCGCTAAAGCCGCAGCGTCCGCCATGCTTTGACCCAAGTCAGCGGGGTGGTCCTACCGTTCAGGCGTGGCTCTTCACGTTGAACGTTTTCTTCGACGCGAACTACGTCTCGGAGGATACGGCGAAGATTCGCTACGCCGTGTCGTTGCTGCGAGGACCCGCCATGGACTGGTGGCGCGTCATCGTCACGAAGCCGGTGGACTACGCGACTCTACCGACACGGGAAGGACAAACCAGACCCTGGGCGCCGTCGTATTTCGTGGAGGTGCCCCAGTATCGCACATGGGACGCGGGGTGCGCAGGTCTGCGCACTCGTTTCGGGCCAATCGCGGCTTCGATCGCCGCGCGACAGAAGCTCCGCACTTGGCGCCAACTCGGTTCCGTCCAAGATTACATGAGCGGATTTCTGGCGCTATGCGAGCAGGTGGGATATATGCACGAGAGCGAGCGCATCGGCCGCTACATCGGCGGCCTGAAGCAGGACATCGCTCAGGAAATCCAGCTTCGCGGCGTCACCGATTTTCAAGAAATTCTCGCTATGGCGGAGAAACTCGATTTCTTCCGCCGACCGAGACCGGGGTCCTACGGAAGCAGCCATTGGGGACATCGGCCTCGTGGGACGAACGAGGGCGCCACGATACGTGCCGTCGCCGCAAATGCCGTTGCCGCACCGTTCAAAGGGCGCTGCTTTACGTGCAATCGGCCGGGACATCGCAAGAGCGAATGCCCGGAAAACGCTAAGGGAAAGGGGGAAGCTGAGCAGCAGAAACAGACCAAGCAGCAGGGAAACGCTGGGAGTCAGTAGCAGACGGGCCCTCTACTGACAGGTCACGCCGCTCGCCCGACCCAACCGACCCTCACCGAGTGATTGTGCCGGTTCACGCAATCGACCACACCCGGCCGAATAAGGAGGGTACTACGGTAGACAGCCCCATACTGCTTAGTGGGAAAATCGGGACGGACTTAGTAAAAATCTTCGTAGACGGGGGAGCCAGCCACAGCCTCATCAACACTGCCACAGCACGAAAACTGCGATTGCCACTGGACAGATGTTTACCTGAGATCGACGCAAGACTGGTAGACGGCACGCCGCTGGCGATACGGGAACCGTAGACCGGGTTCGGATTCGATGTGGGGGTAACTTCACGTGTAGCCAGGAAATGCTCGCAACGACCCTCGATGGAACCGATATCTTACTCGGGCGTGATTGGCTGCGACGACACAATCCGCGAATCGACGACGGGTGACTTCACCGTGCGAGTGAACGGTAACAACATCGCCCTACCTCGCTGGGGCTCGCCTGAGTCTTCGTCGGTGCGTGTCAACGCGATCACGATGAAACGCGCCGTAGCGGCAGGAGCTGACGTGTACGCGGTCGACATTCGGGAAGTCGAGGCAGCAGACAAAGGAGGGGATTTACAGAAACTGCTGGCCGACGTATCGAGTGATCTGGCAGCACTGATGAAGCAGTACAGCGACATTTTCCTGGATGATTTACCGACGGGACTGCCACCTCAGCGACCGCACGACCACAGGATAGAGTTAGAACCGGGGGCACAGCCAACAGTACAGCGACAGTTTCGACTGACCCAGCCCGAACTGGACGAACAGAGGAAGCAACTCGATTACCTGCTCGAGAAGGAATTCATTCGCCCTAGTTCGTCGCCTTTCGCAGCACCGATACTGTTCACACCGAAAAAAGACGGGGGATTTCGCATGTGCATATACTACAGAGCACTGAACAGGGTTACCATCAAATCCCGTTACCCCATCCCGCGAGCCGACGAACTGATCGACCAACTGCGCACAGCCCGGGTTTTCTCGAAAATCGACCTCCGAGGGGGTTACCACCAGATTCGCGTCAACCCGCCCGAGTGCCCTAAGACCGCATTTCACACACGCTACGGATCCTTCGAATACACAGTCATGCCCTTCGGACTGACCAACGCCCCCGCCACTTTTCAAATGACCATGAACGAAGCTTTCCGCCCGCTCTTAGATAAGTGCGTCATAGTATACCTGGACGACATCCTGATTTATAGCCCTGACAGAGCACAGCACTTACAGGACATCGAAGCAGTTTTTAAAATACTGAGTGCAAACCGCCTACTGACAAAAGCGTCTAAGTGTGAATTTTTACAGGACCGCCTGGAGTTTTTGGGACACGTTATTTCAGCCGCAGGAGTGGAAATAGACCCGAAGAAAATTGCGACGATTCAAGCATGGCACGCGCCGACCAACTTGACCGAGTTGCAGAGTTTTCTGGGGTTTGTCAACTACGTGCGCCGGTTCGTCCCCGACATGGCGAAGCTGACTGCCCCGTTGACCGACCTGCTGAGGAAGGGGGTTGAGTACACGTGGGGGGAGAAAGAGCAAGCTGCCTTCTCGGCCCTCAAAAACATTTTGTGCTCACCGCCCGTGCTTCACATCGCAGATCCACACCGTCCGTTCGAGCTCGTCACTGACGCAAGTGACATCGCTATGGGAGCAGTACTGTTGCAGGATTTCGGGAACGGCCTCCAGCTAATCGCGTACGAGTCCCGCAAACTGCACCCGCCCGAACGCAACTACCCGATACACGACCGCGAAATGTTGGCGATCGTGCACGCGTTCAAGGTTTGGCGGTGTTACCTGACTGGCGCCGACGTGACAGTACGGACAGACCACCGATCACTACAGTACTTACGCGCCCAACCAAATCTCAATCCGCGACAAATTCGCTGGCTGGACTACCTCGAGTCCAACTTCCACTACACGGTTACGTACAAGAAAGGCGCATCCAACATCGCCGACGCACTCACCCGCCCTACCGCCCAACTCCACGCCATCCTACTCGCCCAGACCAACCCGCTTTTAACAGGCCTATTCACCCACGGATACCGCACCGACCCATTTTTCACGACCGGAAATTCATAGCAACTGGCAGAAGCTAAAGGAGTTTATTACGTAAAAACAGGCACCAACCGCATCTGGGTACCCGCGTACTCACTACTGAGGGAGCTGCTACTGCAGGAGGCACACGACGGAATTACCTCGGGACATTTGGGGTAGAAAAAACGCGACAGCAAATGCAGCGGTATTACTATTGGCCGGAGCTGTTGACCGACATGCAGCAGCACGTGGGCTCGTGCCCCACGTGTCAGGTGATGAAGAGCTCGAGGAAGCGGAAGGCGGGTCAATTGCAGCCGATACCACCGCCCGAGCGCGCCTGGCAGCAGGTTACCATGGACTTCGTCACAGGGTTACCTTCGAACCCTGGGGGTAACGACGCGGTGATGGTCGTCGTTGACAGGTTGACAAAGATGGCACACTTCGCTGCGTGCACAAAGTCGATCTCAGCCGAGGAGACCGCTCGCCTGTTCATCACAGCCGTTGTTCGCCTGCACGGGATACCAGCAGCGATTATCAGCGATAGGGACACGAAGTTCACCAGCAACTTCCGGAAGAACCTCTGGGAGCAGTTCGGGACCAGGCTACAGTTCAGTTCGTCGTACCACCCCGAGACCGACGGTCAAACGGAGCAGACGAATCAGACGATGGAGTAGTTGATTCGTGCCACGTGCGACGACCCCACGACTTGGGAGCAGCAGCTGCCGCTGATCGAGTTCGCGTACAACAACGCCACGTCAGCGACGGCGCAGCAGTCCCCCTTCTACCTGAACTACGGGCAAAAT
The DNA here is from genome assembly GCA_947471745.1 of Closterium sp. Naga37s-1. Lineage (NCBI taxonomy): Eukaryota > Viridiplantae > Streptophyta > Zygnematophyceae > Desmidiales > Closteriaceae > Closterium > Closterium sp. Naga37s-1. Next base: position 381,372 of record CANJKZ010000005.1, read on the forward strand.
CCTACAGTGCCCATGACGCCGAGTCCGGACAACCCAACGCCACGTGCACAGCAATTCGCCGAAATTCTGCAAGCTGCCCGTAGCAGAGCCGCAGAAGCAATTAAAAAAGCAAACGCCATCGTTAAGCGCAACGCTGACCGCCACCGCCGCCCAGTCACATACCAGTCAAGGGATTACGTACTGCTCGACACGCAAAATCTACAACTGCCCGACGTACCAAAACTTCGACCGCGCTACTGTGGCCCATTCCAAATCAGCCACATGATCACGCCAGTAACTGCGCACCTACTGTTACCGACCGACTGGTACATCAGCCCTTCGTTCCACGTCAGCTTGCTTCGCCCATACATCCCAACCACAAGCCAACTGCCTCGCCACCGCCCGCCAGCCATGACTCGCCCTGCATCGGAGCCGATCATCGAGCCCGAAAAAATCCTGAGCCATCGGATTCGCCACCCCACGGGAATCAGGAGGATTGAATTCCTCGTTCGCTGGAAGGACCGCACGCCAACTGAGGATAGCTGGGTGCCCCTGGCCAACATCGAAAACCACCCTGCCCTGCAAGTGTACCTGAGGAGCCGGGGCTTCCGCGATATACACGCACTCGCATAGCGGAGGGGGCTTCTTGAGGGGGGGTGTAGTGTAAGGAATTTTCTCGATATTCCTTAGCGCACCCTGCAACATCGCGTACAGCAGCAGCCGTTGTTCGCCCGTTACTGCTAACGGGGCTTCGCCGACTTCGCCCGCACTGTTTCACCAAACCTCGCACTGCTGGCCTGACCGTGTCGGCCTACGCTTCGGGACTAGCCCGAGCCTCGCTTCCAGCGTAGCACTAGCTAGCTCGCACGTACCGCGTTACCGTTTGCATGTTTCGCATATAAATGTTCGCTCATGCCTTCGCTCACATTTTGTACTCGTTTGACACGTTAGTGCAATTCTCGCTACTTCGATTCATTGCACCCGTAACAAGTACCCTCAATGCAGTCGCAGAGGAAATCGAACAGCCGATACACAAAACAATGAGGGAACACCTGACGAAATGATTCCATCATTTTCAAGGGCCTGGGGCCTGAAATAGTTCGCCTCATTCCAACCAGGGCTGTCGAGGTTGCTGGTCGCGAAACGCCACTCCCCAGGCTGACACGACCTTGACGAGGCCTTCGCGAGGCCTTTACGCAACCTTGACGAGCCCTCGGCTCGTTTTCAGCTTCGCGTGCCCTTCGCGGGGCTTTCACGGGACTTTCACGGGTCCCAAACTCGAGTTCCGGGCCCTGTTCTGTTGGCGCACAGGCCATTCGCAGCTGCCGCACAGGTACTGCGGACATCGTTTTCCTCGAAAGGAAGAGAGGGCCTGCAGCCTCGTCGAAGGGTTTGCTAATCGACAAAATAACGACATTTTTTCTTCCGTGTGCCCGAGAAAATGTTGTTATACACTGCCCTGGCACTCTTTTAAAGTCAAAATTTCGCGAACCGATGCACTGGATGTGGCAGTCTTACTAATTAGCCATTAGATTGTTTTCGGGGTGAGTATTCCACCGAAACAATACCCCAAAACGGGCGTTTATATCTGCCCGTTATTTGTTGTGCGTCTCTTCAATCCCCCCTCGACGAGCGCATAGGGCTCGCACAGGCCATGCGGGAAATTTGCCTGTGAAACCAAGCTCGTGGAAATTTCTCAGCGCACAGAGAGGTCAGCGTTCTTGCGCACGCATGAGTAATGCGCGCACAACTACCGCACCAGAGGTTCGGGAGACAATAACGATTTGGGAGGCTCGACATGGGCTTTAAGCATTGTTATGCGCATTCCGAGAATGTTCAATGCTTGGACTGAGCACCCCTTATGCGCCAACAGAACAGGGCCCCGAAGTTTCTGCACTTTACAGCACCTTGACGGGCCTTTGAATGGAAGTTTCACGGATGAAATCCGAGTCTCTAGGCTTGACTCAGCCTTCACGAAACTTTGACGGGAACTTTGCTGCAGCACTAGGAAATTTCGACCAATCACGTGTGAACACAAATTCCAACCGAGTAATTCAAATGTGTTGCAATTGTGTTGATTACAAATGCCTAGTACAAACTTATACTCTACCAAAAGCACACACACAAATTGGTAACCCAAACATGTTTCACAAGCAAGCCCTTGCCCACGTTTCACGTCGCGTCGCACACGCAACCACCCCAACTTCGTCGAACACTCCCGAAGTCCGAAAAAACGGGAAACTTGTTGAGCACGCCTCTGTTGACCCACACATTTCTCCCCGTCAAACCCTTTCTTCCCCTTCTAGCCATTTCTCCCCCGTCACTTCTCCTTCACTCCCGTTTCTTCCATAACTTCATCTCCTTTCCCCTTAGCGTAGACCACACGCCAAGCCACTTAGATACTTCTTAGTAATTTCTTCTTGCTTCTTCCACACGCCACCGCCATCAGTCCGCCGTCGGTTCGCGTTTCTCGCCGTCGTTGGTGTGGTTCGTAGAAACCACTCCAACAACCTCCCCTGTGGTTTCGTGAACCACACCTCCACCCGCATCTCTTCTGCTCCTTTGTAGTCCTCATGATGTCTAAGTCAGATTCACACTCCCCTGCAGCTCCTTCTTCTTAAAACGTTGCTTACGTGTCTTGAGATGGACCGCCTTGACGTCCAATCCGCGATAGAGACTCTGGAGCCTTGCACTCCTCCTTGGCCGCTTCACATCATACACTTTCTGAACGTTGTTGCCACCAACTCGAGCTCCCTCCTTGAGTACTCCCTCCGTTGTAGCTGCGTTTTCCACCATTGCCTTCACCACATAGCTTCCTTTTGCAGCTTCGACTCCTTCATTCTCCTTGCACACAGCTTGGTCTTCGATGATGAACGTTGCTGCGTTGTTGACACAAATCACCTCGTTCGGCTTCACCGTTTTCTCCACACGCACATCCTTCTCCTTGATCAACACATCCTCCACATTCTTCACCACATCCTTCTTCACACAAGAAGTCACATCTCCCTTGTCATCAACCTCACCAACCTCAAGGAATGAACTCCCCTTCACTTGCACCTTATAGAACTCATCATCATCATAAACAGTGTCCATGTCGTTGCACGCTATGAGGTTCATCTCATAGAACCCATCATTGTAAACACCATCCGCGTATCTCTCCCACTCAGAACCAAACACAAAAACCTTCCCTTCATCGTAGAATACCTTGCACCCCTTGTCGTCGAGTTGTGACGGACTAATGAGGTTTACCTTTAAGTCCTCCACAAGTAGCACGTTCTCCAACTCCAATCCTCCATCACGACCATGTAGCACCACTTCACCTTCTCCCATAACCGGCAATTTTCCATTGTTACTGTGAACGGGAATGGAGTGTTGGCCCCGCCCTCGCTTGGGCAACGCCGACGACTTGGTCGGATGTACGGGAGTAGCAGCCGACCGTTCACTGGGGGAGAACTGCTCGACAGGCTTCGTCGAGCTGCAGGGGACCGCTGTGGTGTTGCTGTCGACCAGGGAGCTCGACAGCTGCAACTGACTTGTCTGGGCGACGGGTGGGACGTCGACCAGGACCTACAGCTCGACCGGGAGGTCTCCGGAGCATCCCGTCAACCTGCCGTTCGACCGAGAGGTGTCCGGAGCATCCCGTCGACCTGCAGTTCGACCGGGAGATCGACGGAGCAGTCCGTCGACCTGACAAGTGAGCAGCGGTCGACGAGGGGAGCTCGGCGACAACCGCTGATGGTTTTGGTCGACGGAAGGGGTCCGTCGACCAGGGGGTAGCTCGACGGGAGTTGTGGTCGACCAGAGGCACCTGGTGGTCGACCGGGTCGACCAGGTAACCTGCTCGACGAGTTCTGCGGAGGCACGCGAACGTCGTCAAGGATGCGATGGCGCAGGCGACTGCGGGCTGGTATCCCGGAGTCGATGTGGCTCGTCAGGCGCAGACAACAGCCGACGGATGCCCAACGAGGCAAGTCGGGCCAATCGTCTGCGCGCATCTGCGAGCGTGCGCACTGGTGTGTTCTACGGGGCGACGCTAGGCAGCCGCTCTGCTGCAGCGTTGGCACGCCGTCGACCTGCTCTATTGGCAGGTCGCCCTTCTGCAGTGCTGGTGCGGCTCCTCTACGCAACGCTGGCAGGCGGTCGACCGAGCTGTGCTGGCGGTCGACCAGGCTAGCAGCAGGGTTGCTAGGTGCCTGATGTAGTCATTGTTGTCATTGCTTGTTCAATTATTCTGTAATTCCAACTTTGCTAGTGAAAACTCTTGCCGATTTCTCCCGTGAATATGCAAGCACTAAGGAACCAAGCAAAGCTACGATTACTCCTAGTGGTTCGTGCCAACCCCCGTGGTCTAGCTCACTACTGTTGTAGAGTGACTCTCCTCATGGTGCGGTGAGCGTGGACGGCCCCGCAGATTACCTTCAGATAGGAGCCGACTTTTGCACCTACTAAGTCGTTCGTAGGCCGGCAGCCGCGATAGTCACCATGGTTGACCCCGTAGTTGATGCGGGTGTAGCGGACACCTTGGAGACACGCTTGGCTGATGCGAGGAAACGCCACGCGGATGGCGAGTACGGGACGATCCCCTTGCTGATCGTCGAGTTGGGCATCCGGTCGAAGTGGGCGACGGAACACCCTTCCCGTCCTGCATCTCCTCGACCAGTGTGCAACGAGGGTGGCGTCGACGACGAGGTCGACGGTGGTGCACGAGTCAGCGGCAGCGAAGGCACGAGGCAGAGAGGGGTGATCAAGGTTGACGGTGGTGTCGACGGAATCCAGGCGCGAGTGCAGCGGTCGACGGCGGCTGCAGGCAGCTTGCGTGTCGACGTCGATGTTCGACGTCGCTCTCCTCTACGGAGCGGTGGAGGGTACTCGGCGACGACGCATGTGACGGCAGGCGGGATTGCACCGGCGTATAGCTACTTCAAGTTCTCGCCGGACCGGATCACCGTCGCACCACTGCAAGGTCGACGGGACCTCATCACCTGGAGGGAGTCGATCGAGCCTCAGCTGGAGGTCGCCGGGCTGAAGGGCTTCGCCGACGGCACAGTGCCAATTCCGCCCGTGGACGATGTCGAGCTGCGCAGGGAGTTTCGAGCGGCTCACTTGCTCACCTTCATGGTCATCTCGAGGTGCTGCTCACCGGTGGTGCAGCTGGCGCTCAGGAGCTGTCGAGAGCGAGTCGATGATAGTCACCAGGCATGGCACTTCATCATGTTGACGTACCAGGTCAGTGACGACCTGTACATCGGGCAGCTGGAGGAGAAGATGACTCACATTCGAATGGGCGAGCAGGAGTCGGCGACGGATTACTGCAACCGTGCTCGACGGATCCTGGCTGAGATGCGGATGGCGGGCGCCGAGTACTCGACGGCGTCCTACATCACCCACATCGTCAAGGGCCTGCCGCGCAGCTACAATCTCATGAAGAGGATGATGATGGTACCCGGCACGCGTGAGTCCCTCGACGAGGACTCCATCACCAGCTACATTCTCCAGGATGAGGCGATGTAGGAGGCAGAACAGCCCACGGAGTTCCTTCCGCAGACGAGTTACGCTGCACGGACGAAGCCGAATCGTCAGCAGGAGCAGCGCGGGAAGCCGGGCGCAGGTGGTAGCGGAGGTGGGCGGTCGACGAAGGACGTCGACGAGAAGCGGTCGACGCGGGACAAGGGTCGACGAGGTGGTGGTCGACGGCGGGAGTGCTGGATCTGCGGCGACCCCGGCCATCTCTCCTTCGAGTGCCCCGACCGCGATGACAGCGACGAGGACGACAACAAGGGAGGCCGTGGTCGATCGGCCAGTCGTCGCCCCCGTCGAGATGAGAAGTCGCGCGAGGAGAAGCAAGCGTCGAAGAAGATGTCGTCGACGAAGGACGTCGACAGCTCCAGCGGAAAGATCCGAGGCGACGGGGAGTCGTCGTGCTCGATGGTCGGCGTGATGGAGCCGACGGTCTCGCTGGCGCCGGAGGTTGGCGAGGACTTCCAGGCGGTGGCGGCAGCTGTGCAGGCCAACCCGATGGTGGTGCTGCTCGACAGCGGGTGCTCTCACCACCTGATGGGGACGAAGTCGGTCTTCGTCGACATGGGGCCGAGCGACGGGGTGAAGCACGTGCGTGGATTCAACGGGGCATTGCAGCCTGTCGAAGGTCGCGGAACCGTCGCTCTGCAAGGGGAGGCCGGGAAGCAGGTCCTCATCCCCGACGTACTCTACGTTCCGGGCGTACAGGCGAACCTGCTGTCTGCTGGCCAGCTGAAGGAGAGCGGACTGCTGCTGCAGGGCGATGGTGACAAGATGCTGCTCGTCACCGCGACCGGGGAGGTGCTCGGTCGAGCACGCTATACTGGACGAATCCTCTGCACCGACCTTCGCTCCTGCTCGACGCAGTCGCAGTCGACCGAGGTGGTGGCGCTGCGGACGATCGTCTCGACGAAGACGTCGACCCCTGATCGGCTGCATGAGAGACTCGCGCACGTCAGCGTCGACATGATCAAGAGCTCGGCGAAGCATGAAGTTGCTGTTGGGCTCGACATCACGCCGTCGACCGGAGCAGATCCGTCGTGTGTCTCGTGCGTCGGAGGGAAGCTGGCACGCCACACCTTCCCCGACAAGGGCTCGGATGCCGAGGAAGCATTCGCTGTCATGCACATTGACTTGTGCGGGCCATTTCGGGTGGCTGCCAAGGATGGCAGCTTGTACTTCTTGCCGCTGAAGGATCGCCATACTCGGTCCGTGTGAGCAATGCCGGTCGCTAAGAAGAGCGACGTGCTACGGGAGTTCGAGAAGTGGTTGGTGCTTGTGGAACGACAGACGAAGAAGTCGGTGCTGTCGCTCCGATCGAGGAGGGGAGTTCCTCGGCAAGGCGTTCACCGACTTCGTCGACGGGAAGGGCATCGTCCACGACCTGACGTGCCCCTACACTCCGCAGCAGAATGGGATGGCTGAGCGGGAGATGCACACGGTCGTCGAGTCCGTGCGGACGATGCTGCTGCACATGGGCGTGCAGCATCACTGGTGGCACCTTGCTCTTCGCCAGGCGGTCTGGGTGCGCAACTGCTTGGAGCGGTCGACGACGCCGCCGGCGACGACTCCGTACCAGCTGCTGACCGGGACGAAGCCCGACCTCACGCTGGCGCGGGTGTGGGGCTGCATGGTGCAGTTCATGGTTCCTGAGCAGCAATGCGGTGGGAAGCTGGCGCCGAAGGCTTGCTGGGGGCTTCACCTGGGTGTGTCGCCGGAGAGCAAGGGCTGGGAGGTGCTCGACCTGACCGACAACAAGGTGGTCACGTCGGTCGAGGTGATCTTCTACGAGACGATGTCGCTTGAGGTGTGGAAGGCGAAGTATGGGCCAGCGTCGGAGCGGACGCAGGCGCACCCGCCAACGGACACCTCGACGGCGACGATTCCGTTGCTTGCCGAAGTCGACGAGCCTGCTGGTGAGGATGTTGTGGAGGTTCTTCCCCCTTCCCCTGTCCTTGCTCCTCCGTTCCCCGTCGCAGATCGGCCTGGGTCGGCACCTGTGTCGACCACCGACGATGAGGGGAGCCTTGAGGCGACGCCTGTGGCGCCGGCCCATGGCATCGCCGGCGGTTGACAAGGCGCCAAGCTCGTGGACCAGGATGGGAAGCGGTCGGCGACAGGGGAGCAGCAGACAGGGGAGCCGGTCGAACAGGAGGCAACAGCAGCGGTGCAGCCGACAAGGGAGCAGCAGCCGGGGCGGTCGACAGGGGAGCTGTCGAAGTCAGCAGCAGACGAGCAGCCGGACGACGAGTCGAAGCAGCAGGTCGACGACGAGGACGTCGACGAGGAAGGGGAGCAGTCGGCGGGTGAGGAGTCCACCGAAAGCGACGTGGTGGAAGTGCCAATTACGAAGCCTGAGCTGCGACGCACAGGTCGAGCTCGACGGCCACCGGAGCGGCTGAGCTTCCACGCCTGCATACCGCCAGCTGCCTTCACCACGGTGTTCGACGAGGTCGACGACGACCTGTTGTACGACGACGCCGAGGAGGATGAAGACCTGCCGGAGCTCGACCCCGACATGCATGCCGACCCCGAACACCGTTGGGACATCGCCACGATGACGGTGAAGGAGGCACTGTCGAGTTGGAAGGGCGAGGCGGTGAAGGCCGCCATGGAAGAAGAGATTCGCAGCCTCATCGGCATGGGCATTTGGGAGCTGGTCGAACGCCCACGTGGGGTGAACATCATGAAGAACCAGTGGGTGCTGACGACCAAGTACCGCATCGACGACACCGTCGAGCGCGAGAAGGCAAGGCTGGTCGTGAAGGGCTTCACGCAGGTGTACGGTGCCGACTATGACGAGACGTACTCGCCGGTGAGCAGCTACGTCACGCTGAGGATCTTCCTCAGCATCGTCGCCGTCCTCGACCTCAACCTGATGCAGCTCGACATGAAGAACGCTTTCCTGCAGAGCAAGCTCGACAGGGTGCTCTACATGTACCAGCCGGACTACTTCGATGATGGGACCGGCCGGGTGTGTAAGCTGCTGAAGAGCCTCTACGGGCTGAAGCAGTCGCCGCTGCTGTGGTACAGGGCTCTCGACGGAGTGCTGCTGGGCGCTGGCTAGAAGAAGAGTCAGGACGACGAGGCGCTCTACTTCAAGACCGGCGGCGACGGAGTGACCTGCTGGGTGCTGGTCTACGTCGACGACCTGCTCGCCGCCAGCAGCAGCATCGCGATGCTGAACGAGCTGAAGGAGCTGCTGGAGGCCGCCATCCCTCCTTCTCTCATACCCGCCTCCCCTCTCTCCTCCCCTCCGTCATACTCTCATCCCGTCCTCCCCTCTATCAGCCCATCCCTCCATCTCTCATCCCCTCCTCCTTCCTTCTCTCATCCCCTCCTCCCATCGCACGTCCCCCTTTCCCATCTCTCATACCCTCCTCCCATCTCCCATTCCCCCCCTCCTTCTCTCATACCCGCCTCTCCTGGCTCCTCCCCTCCGTCATTCTCTCATCCCGTCCTCCCCTCTATCATCACATCACTCCTTCTCTCATCCCCTCCCTCCCAAACTCATCCCCTCCCTCCCCTACGCATCCCCTCCTCCCATTGCTCCTCCCCCCTTCCCATTGCTCATCCCCTCCTCAATTCTCTCATCTCCACCCTCATTCTCTCATCCCCGCCTCCCCTCCCTCCTCCCATCTTACCTTCTCTCATTCCCTCCTCCCCTCTCTCATCCCCTCCTCCCCTCTTTCAGACCATCCTCCTTCTCTCATCCCGGCTGTCCTTCACTCGTCCCCTCCTTCCTTCTCTCATTCCCTCCTCCCATCGCTCCACCCCAGTTCCTTCTCTCATCCCCTCCTCCCATCCCACCTTCTCGCATCCCCTTCCTCCTTCTCTCATCCCCGCCTCCCCTCGATCCGCCCCTCCGTCCTTCTCTCATCCCGTCCCTCCCTCACTCAACCCCTCCGTCCCTCGCTCATCCCCTCATCGCCTCTCCCATCCCCTCCTCTCCTATCTCATCCAATCCGGAGCCTATCTCATTCCCTCCTCTCCTCTCCTCCTCCCCTGTCTCTTCCCCTCCTCCCCTCTCTCATCCCCTCATTCCCTCTATTATTTCCTCCTCACCTCGCATTCCCCCCCACTTTCCATTTCTCATCCCGTCCTCACATCTCTCATGACCTCCCCCTTTTTCTCACCCCCGTCCCCCCCTCACTCATCCCTCCCTCTCCTTTCTCATTCCCTTCTTTCCTCTTTCATCCATTATGATCCCCCTCTATCCTCTCAGGACCATGTCCTCCTCCCTCTCATCCCTCCCTCTCCACTATCATCTCGTCCTCCCCTCTCTCATCCCTCCCGTCCCTCTCTCCTCCCGTCCCCCACTCACTCATCCCTCCCTCTCCTTTCCCATCCCGGACTCTCCTCTCTCATCCCTCACTCTCATCTCTCATCCCTCACTCTCATCTCTCATCCCTCACTCTCATCTCTCATCCCGTCCTCCCCCTCTCATCCGTCCATCTATCGTCCCTTCCTCCGCTCTCACGTCGTCTCCTCTCCTCTTTCATCCCGTCCTCTCCTCTCCCATCTCGTCCTCCCCTCTCTCATCCCTCCCTCATCCCTCGCCACGCCACGATGTAAGTTCCCGAACGCCGCTTCATCGCCGCCTCGCCACCCCGCTAATGCAATCGCGTCCACATCACCGCCACGCCGATGCGCCTCCTCAACGGCTTGCAGCCTCCATGTCGCGCCTCATCACCTACGCCTCCACCGCCGCCTCGTTACCTCCAAGGACGAAACCTGATCCCTTTTCCGTTCCCATCTCTCCCAAGGTCGCAACTCCCTTTTCCCCCATGTCACACTTCCCCTTTCCCCCAAGTCGCACCTCCCCTTCCGAGCAAAGTCGCACCGCCACTATCCCCCAAGTCGCACTTCCCCTTCCACCTAACTCGCACTTCAACTTCCCCACAGGGCGCTCCTCCCCTTTACCCCAGGTCGCACCTCCTCTTCCCCCAGGTCGCTCATCTCCTTTTCCACAGGTCGCACTTCCCCTTCCCCTCCACTTCCCCTACCCCCGCGGGTCTCTCCTCCCCTTTCTCCCAGGTCGCCATTCCAAACCCCCCCAAGGTCGCTCCTCCCTGTCCCCCAGGTCGCTCCCCCCCTTTCCCCCATGTCACACTTCCCGATTTTTCCTCACAGAGCACCTTATCACTCCCTCACAATGCACTACCCCTCCCTTCACTATGACTTCCTCTCCCCTCCAATCCCTTTTATTCTCTTCGCTTCCCCCCCTTGCTTCCTCTAATTTCCCCCCTTGCTTCCTCTAATTTCCCCCCTTGCTTTCCCTACGTTCCCCCCTTGCTTCCCCTCCTTTTCCCCCCTGCTTGCCCTCACTATTTCCGTGATTCGCGTCCTCTGTTTTTCTCTTGCCTACCCACCTGTTCGCCTGTGCTTGCCCTCTCAGTGTCCTTGTCATGTCCCCCCGTGTCCTCCTCTCCCGCCGTGTCCTCCTCTCCCCCCGTGTCCTCCTCTCCCCCCGTGTCCTCCTCTCCCCCCCTTGTCCTCCTCTCTCCCCAGTGCCCTCCCTTCTCCCTTCTCTTTCCCTCATGTACCATCCTCCTTTCCCTTATTTCCCCTCTCCAACCCCTCATTTCCTACCCTCTTTCCCTCTGTTTCCCCCTTTTCTTCCCCGTTGCTCTAGGTTTTCCCCCTTGCGCCTTCATTTCCCACTCTGCTTCCCCTCTTTCCCCCCCTGCTTCCCCCCATTCCCCCACCTCCTTCCCCTCGTTCCCTCCCCCTCCCCTCCCCCCCCCCCCCCCCCCCCCCCCTGCTCTCCCTTTCCCACCATCGTGCCCACTCAGTTTCCGTGTTGCTTGTCCCTGTTTCTCCCGCCCCCCCGCCCTTCTCCCTTGTGAGCTTTTCTTTGCAGCATGGAGCAACAAAGTACAATATGATTTTATTTTAGGCTACTGTGTGCCCTCGTGCCATCCGACGGCACATTACAACACATTGATACTGTACTCAAGTTTAGGTTCATGCTGCTGTCATGACAGCCTCTTAGTATTGTGTGTAGCCCTTTTAGAACCATATCCAAGTCAGGCGACAAGATGTGAACCTTTTAGAACCATTGTATGAGATGTAAATACACATTATAAAAGCATGCAGTATCAAGAAACAAGCTCGAGCCTTTGCTCCGTTTGAATCTGCTGGCGGTCCCTTTACGTGATGTAGCTCATCTGCGCCTTTGAGGTGATGAAAGCAGATGCAAGGTGAGGCGGCACGCACGTCCATGCAGTTTGTCTGAGCCTTGCGCCTTGCTCGTCTAGGATGGTGAGGGGATGGGGCAGGGCGGAGCGAGGGGATGGGGCAGGGCGGAGTGAGGGGATGGGACAGGGCGGAGAGAGGGGATGGGACAGGGCGAAGTGAGGGGATAGGTCAGGGCGGAATGAGGGGATGGAATAGGGCGGAATGAGGGGATGGGACAGGGCGGAATGAGGGGATGGGACAGGGCAGAGAGGGGGCATAGGATAGGGCAGAGACGAGTGAGGACAAGGAAGGGAGGTGATGTTACACCCCCGGAATAGGCACTGCGGCGGAAAGGGGGAGAGGCACTGTGACGGCGTGGGGAGAGATGAGAGGCGAGGGAAGAGGCGTGGCGAGAGTGACGGGAAGGGCGCTGTGACGGCGAGGGGAGAGGCGGCGCAGCGATGGCGACAAGAGAAGCTGCGACGGCGAGTGGAGAGGCGCATCCGAAGGTAAGGAGAGAGGGGGGTGAGGGCGATGGGAGAAGCTCTGCGACGGCGAGGGGCGTGCACTGTCCGAGCGAGATATGCGCTGTTCTGGCTGACGAGAAATCCCCTGTGGCGCGTGGGGAGGGGTCCTCTCAGGTGGAGTTTGTAAGGAGGAAAGGGGGAAGGAGGCAGAGAGGGGAAAAGAGGCAAAGGGATTAAGGCAGAGAGTGGAAAGGGGGAAAAAGGGTGAAAGTGGTGGTGGCAGTGGTGGTGAGAGATTGGCAGATGAGGGACGAGATCCAGTGACTGGTTGGGCAAGGAGGCTCAAGACTGACCAGAGACGGGGATGACTCAGAAGCGGGAAGAGGGAAGGTCGGAAGGGGTCGCTGACTCGGGGAACACAGTACCAATGGAGCGAGAGTGGGGCTACGTGAGCAAGTGAGGAAGCACACTGACGGAGCACGCAAGGCAGTGACGAAGTGGGTACGACAGGGAGCACACGTACGGAGCATGCAGGGCAGAAGGAGCATGCGACGACGCCCTATCCGTCACCGATGCCAACTGGGACACCACTCTTTCCACGCTGTACTCTCCTCTCCACCCTGCTGCTGATGTGGCTGATGTTGCTGATGGACCAAGAATCTGTGAACGCCCCCTGACTGCATGCTCCCTGCTCCAGTAACGTTTGGACACGTGTGAGGAGGAGAAGCTGCAGGCGGGCCCTCTAAGCCTCCTGGCCTGACGGCTTCTTTGGCAGTCTCCTCGTCAGGCAAGCCAGAAGATGGCGATGAGGAGCAGCCTAAACGGATAAGGGGTGGGGGTGGGAGGGAGGAGGGAGGGAGGGAGGGAGGGAGGGAGGGAGGGAGGGAGGGAGGGAGGGAGGGAGGGAGGGAGGTAGGGAGGGGCCTATGTTAGGAGACCTCATAAGAATTTGCCATAAGAGAAGAAGAGTGGAAATTTGACGGTACGCAGTGTAGGCGGAAATGGAGGGGGAGAGCGAGAGGAGGGGGAGGGCGGCGTCTAGCGAGGGGAGTGGCGCGGAGAGGAAGAGCGGGTCGAGCAGGGCGTGGCGGGCGGAAAGGGGAAGTACTGGCGCCGCCCCTGGAGGGAAGAGGGGGGAGGGGAGGGGGAGGGAGGAAAAGGTGAAGGGAGCAGGGAGGGGTGAGGAACGGGAATGTGATGCGGAGGCGAGGCGGTGATCAGGAGAGGAAAGGGAAGAGAGAGGCCGAAGGAGAGAAGACGGGAGAGAGGCAGGAAGAACAAGGGGACTGGTGTGGTACAAGGGGAGCAAGATGAAACAGCTTAGGGAGAGATGGGGGAGAAGAGGGAGCAAGGGAGGTAACAGGAAAAACGAGGGCGAGAGCGAGAGAGAAAACGATGAAGAGCAAAGAAAGGTGAGTGTGAGAGAAGAAGGGGAGGAGGAGGGAAGAGAGAAACAGGAAACGGTCTATTCGTCGTACGGACGGAGCAGAAGCAACTACGAGAGGGCCACGAGGTGGTCCGATAACAGCACGCACAGCACGCGGAGAGGTGACATCCATCGGTGCCTTCGCTTCTGTCGCAGCGGCGTCTCTCACGCCCGTGAAGAGCCTTTCATCTCCGATTCCGTCTATTGCGCTGCTCGCACGATCCGCTTCTACTGTCGACGCTACAGCGCGCACGTCTGGTGCCAGCAAAGCGGTGACAGCTGTTTCAACGGCTGCAACGAGCAGCCGCGTTTAGGCTCCCCTCAAATCGTGAGAGGAGCCGAACGGCTTCCTCCTTCTCGTCAAATCGCTGCTCTTGCTGAGCTGTAAAGACATCGACGGGATCTGATCGAGTGCTACTCAACTGGGAGCTGTCGTCCAGTCGAGTCGCCATGCGAGTCGCCATCACCATCGAGCCAATTATGCTGCTCCATTGATCAATTTCCTATCGTCGCTATTATATTCAGTCGTATTTTCACAGCGCCTGAAAAGACTACCTCGCTATAGCGGGCGAGATAAACACAGGGTGGGCGCGTTTGATGGCCGTAACCCTAAGGCCCGCTTTTGGCGACGGCGTAACTGTGCTACTCTCGCTGTCTAGTTTATCGATTGCCTGCACTAATGCTCTGATGTTGGCGGTGCGGTAGAGTTGTGGTTGCTAGCTGTTACTTGCTTGCAATTTGTATGCCGTGGTTGTTATAAGCTGTGAAAGGAAAGAGTGCGCAGAACTCAATAATGCGGAAGTGATTACAACGTCTGAATGAACAACGAGGCCTAGGCACAATATAGCAAGGCTAGCTAGGCCGAGGTCGCGGGGTCGCGAGATGGTTGGGTGCAGGTTCGGGGTTGGAAAACCCGAAAGCGACGCGGTGGTGGCTCGGAAGGCGAGGTCGGCGGGCCGAGCCTGGTTTCCGAAAGTCGGGGTTGTACGCGTACAGTGTGACCCAGTAAGGAATCCGGAAAATTCCTTACACTACCCCCCCCTTTAAGAAAGGTGGTGAATATCCGAAACACCTCGGCGGGCCAGGTAAACGTCCAAAACCGGGTGTCCCAGTAGCGAATCAGCAGCGACATACGTGTCGTCCTCGCTCGTGCGGTCTTTCCAGCGAAGCAGGAATTTCACCGAGCGGCCGGCGGCAGTCACATCCACGCGATGGTTAAGAATCTTCCAAGGTTCCAGCATTGGCTCTGCCACGGGGCGAGTGGTCGGCGCGATGGTTGGTCGAGCAACAGCTGGCGACTGCGGCTGTTCGTAATGACGCAACAGGCTGACGTGGAAGGCGTCATGGATTTTCCAATCGTCGGGCAGCAGCAGCTTCGCGGTGACAGGTGTCACCATCTGGATGATACGGAATGGTCCCACGTATCGGGGCCCTGATTTCGCGGGCTGCGGCAGCCGAAGGTTCTTGGTGTCCAGAAGTACAACCTGCCCTGTGCAGAAGGGTAAATTTCGTCGGTGTTTATCCGCCTGGCGACTGGCCGTGGTATTAGCCTTGCGAATAAAATCGGCTGCTTTCGTTCGGACGGTTTGCAGTTCCGTGACAAACTGCTGCGATCTTGGTACCGGGTTGTCCACAGTCGTTGAAGAGGGTACCACGGGGTCTATCCCGTAATTCAGGAAGAAGGGTGATTGTTTAGTCGTGGCCGACGGGGCGGATTCCAGCATCGGCAGCGAATCTTCCCACTTGCGAATGTCGGGGCAGTTGGTGCGAATCAGCTGTTCCATGGTCTGATTTGTCCGTTCCGTCTGTCCGTCGGTTTGCGGGTGGTATGACGACGAAAACTGCAGGCGGGTACCGTACTGTGCCCACGTTTCCTGCCAGAACTTCGACGTAAATTTCGGATCACGATCGCTGATGATCGCCGAAGGTAACCCGTGTAGGCGTACGACGGTGGAGATGAACAGTTTGGCTGTATCTTCGGCTGTGATCGTCGTTCGGCATGGGGCGAAATGCGCCATCTTCGTTAGGCGATCGACGACGACCAACACCGAGTCGTTGCCACTTGTGCCAGCTGGGAGCCCCGTGACGAAATCCATCGTCACCTGTTGCCACGGTCGTTCGGGTGGCGCGAGGGGTTGCAGCAGTCCGGCTGGCCTTTGTCGCGACGACTTCATTGCTTGGCAGGTCGGGCAAGTTGACACGTAGCGCTGCACATCGGTCTGCATGTCCGGCCAGTAATAATTCTGCTGCAGCAGGTTCAGTGTCTTGTCGGTGCCGAAATGCCCGGAGAGGTTGGAGTCGTGAACCTCCTGCGTCAGCAGCTCCCGTAAAGGCTGGTATGCTGGTACCCAAATCCGGTTCGTACCGGTTTTTAGGTAGTATTTGCCGTGCGGTGTAGCAGCCTGTTGTTGCGGGTTCCGAAAAAACCTGTCGATCTTGTAGCCGTGGGTGAATAGTCCTGTTAGCATCGGGTTGGTGTGGGCGATTAGTACTGCCGCGTTTTGCATGGATGGTCGGGTAAGGGCGTCGGCGATGTTGTTGGCGCCCTTTTTGTACGTGATGGTGTACCGGAAATTGGATTCGAGGAAGTCCAACCACCGGATTTGTCGCGGGTTGAGTGTCGGTTGCGTGCGCTGTGAATGAAGAAAACAGGAATGAGAATGACTAAGGGAAAGTTGGGTACAAATACAAACCCTAGAAAAACTGTACCCCATATGTGCTACCCCACTATAGCCTACAGTAGCTCTGTCATATAAATCTGACATACCCCCATAGGCAAAGTGGGGGAGAACAAGGGGTCACAAGACCAGTCAAGCAAAGCAAAGCAAGCTCAGGGTGGATCACAAAGTCACCACACATTCTGAGCACAAGTTCAAGGCCACAAGGCCAGTTCACATGCAGGATTACATATATATATAAGGCTAGACAAGCAAGAGCACGTGTATATATATATGCAACAGTACAAACAAGGTCAAGGGGTGAGCAAGTGAGGCAAGGTAGGCACAAGGCCCAGCTGAGTACAGAAATGCTGATGATCACAAGGCGCAAGTGCCTTGGTGAAGATATCAGCAGTGTTGGCCTGAGAGGCCACGTACGCAAGTCGCAGCTGACCACGCTGCTGTAGCTCACGAGCAAGGAAGTAGCGGAGAGCAATGTGCTTCGTTCTGTGCTCCAATCTCTGCTCTCGACACAAGGCCAGCATGGCCTTGTTGTCTACGTACAGCACTGGAGGAGAACGAGGCGGCTCTCCGAGGTCAGTCAGCAGGTAGGTGAGCCAGCGAAGCTCCTGTGCAGCCATGGCCCCAGCGTAGATCTCAGCCTCACAACTGGAGCCGAGAACAGAAGACGAGCGGGTAGCCCGCCACGAAACAGAACCGGAACCAAGGCTGAAGGTGTAACCCTGTGACGACCGCTGCGTAGCCTGGTCGTCAGCCCAAGAAGCGTCTGCGTGCCCAGTGAGGACCACTGGACTCTGCCCTCCAAGCACAAGCCCCATGCCCGACGTACTGCACAAGTAGCGCAACACCCTCTTCGCTGCAGCCATGTGCTCCGGTCTGTGTCTCCCAGGAGCAACATAGCGTGCGAGAATGCTAAGAGGGTATGCAAGGTCAGGTCGTGTGCAGGTCATCAGGTACATGAGGCAGCCAACAAGCTCTGGGTACGGGCCACTCGACTCTACGGACTCATCCGAAGGCAGAGCTGAGAGCGAGTGGCGAGTAGGCAGAGGAGTGGCCTGAGGCGAGGAGTACGTGAAGCCGAAGCGCTGAAGGACCTGCTGCACCATGTGTGACTGAGTCAGGGTAATGGTGCGGCGTGCTCTGTCCCGGGTGATCTGCAAGCCAAGGTAGCTGCGCAGTTCACCCAGGTCTGTGCACGTGTGTCTCTTCTGCAGCTCGGACTTCACGTGGGCGAGTCCAGCAGTGTCAGCTGTGGCAAAGACCAAGTCGTCGACGTACACGAGGATGTAGAACGGCGGCAAAGAAGTGTCGGTGCGCAGAAACAGCGACGGGTCGGCAGTAGAGGGAGCAAACCCAAGAGCCGCAAGTGTAGTCCTCAGTGTGTCGTGCCACTCACGCGGTGCCTGGCGGAGACCGTAGACTGGCCGCCGGAGGCTCCACTGGGTGCCAGGAGGAAAAGACCCAGTGAAGCCAGGTGGGCGACGCAGCCAGATCTCCTCGTGCAGGCTACCCTGCAAGAAAGCAGTGCTGAAGTCAAGAGAGTGTAGCTCGTAGTCGCGGTGAGCAGCTACGTGCAGCAGTACCCGAAGAGTGGTCATCTTCGGGGTGGGAGAGAAGGTCTGAAAGTAGTCAACTCCCTGCCGCTGACTAAAGCCACGAGCCACGTAACGCGCCTTGAAGACAGGCGGAGAACCCGGCGGCCGCTTCACCCTGAAAATCCACATGCCACTGACGATGTTCGCCCCAGGCGGGGGAACCTCGTCGACGTAGGTGCCTGTGGACTTCCAGGAAGCCATCTCTGCGTCCATAGCTGCCTGCCACTGAGAGGAGTAGGGACCCTCTATCGCCTCCGCGTAAGAGCGCGGAGTCGGGATGTCAAGTGCATCCGGGTCTCCCTCAGGGGTAAGCAGTACGGACACGAGATGAGGTGAAGCAGCAGCCAAACACTGGAACTCCTCCTGCCTGTCCTCAAGGACGTCCGTGCCAAGGGCACACTCACACCCGACGGACGGAGGACAGACAGACTCAGCAACAAGACTAGCAGCGTAGTCTAGACGACAGCGAGCAGCAAAGTCGAGGAGCTCAGTAACTAGGGCAGACGCAGCAGTGGACTCAAAGGAAGGGTCAGTGACAACAGCAGCAAGGAGACGTGTGACAGTAGGACTGGCAGCACGAAGAGAGTCCGACTCCGGGTCAGGAAGAGCAGGAAGAGAGGACTCAGGAGGAGAAGGCAAAGGGGCACGCAGAGGAGCAGTGGACGGACGCAGAGACATCCGGTGCGTGCCAGGGACAGGAGGAGGACGCTGACGCGAACCACGACCACTAGTGCGAGCAGCACGGACAGGCGACGCAGGGCGGGACGCAGGCTCACGACGCTCAGCAAGACCTCCAGTAGGACCAGTGTAGGGAGAGGGAGCGGGCAGTGGGGAGGCCGGCTGTAACTGGAACTGTGACGGGACAGGCTGTGGACACTCTAAGGGAGGAGGAGGAGCAGTAGAAGGCGGGAGACCAAGAACCTGCTGAAGGAGCGGAACGAAGTACGGCCGAGGCCGCGCGGCGACTCCAGACATAGCAGGGACAGCACCAGTACCCCCAGCGGCAGCACCAGCGCCAGCAGCACCTCCAGCTCCAGGACCTCCAGCCGCACCAGTAGTACCCCCAGCAGGACCGCCTCCAGGACCGACAGCAGTAGCCTCAGCGTCAACACCCTCAGCAGCTCCAGCTCCAGTCGTACCCGCAGGCCCAGCAGCTCCAGTACTCCCAGGACAAGCACCTCCGGGACCCACGGCACCAGCACCCTCAGCAGCCGAAGAACCTCCAGCTCCAGCAGCACGCCTCCAGCGCCGGGCAAACCACTCGCGCAGCTCCTGTGGAGAGAGTGGCTCCCGCCGAGACGAAGCACCCGGAGAACCTCCAGGCTCAGCACCGCCAGACGCCACACGAGCAGGCCCAGCTCCCTCAGGCTCCGCACCCCCAGGCTCAGCACCCTCAGGCTCAGCACCCCCAGTAGTAGCACCCCCAGGCTCAGCACCCCCAGGCTCAGGACCCCCAGTAGTAGCACCCTCCGGCTCAGCACCCCCAGGCGTAGCACCCACACGCTCAGCACCCCCAGAGTCAGCACCCCCAGGCTCAGCACCCTCAGCAGCACCAGAGTCACCAGTAACCTCGACAGGCTCGACTGCGTCTACCTGGGACACACCTGAAGGGGCAGGACCCTGAGGGGGGAGGGGGTCTACCGGGGGGGGACCTGGTACAAGGAAGAGCGGTGGCGGGGGGAGGGACGGAGTGCGGTAGGGGAAGAGGCGGTAGTAGGGGACCGACTCGTCAAACGTGACGTCCTGGGAGGACAGAACACGGCGAGAGGTGGGGTGGTAGAACTGCCACCCTGGCGCGTCAGGGGGGAAGCCAAGGAAGACGCAAGGAGCAGCACGAGGGGACAGCTTGTCCGCAGACAAGTCGCGGACAAACGCCCGAGATCCCCAGACACGGAACGCAGACGCATCGCCAACCTTCCCCGTCCACAGCAAGGCTGGGGAGGTCTCCGGCATGGAGACCCTGGGGTGAAGGTTGATCTGATGCGCCGCGTACCGAACAGCAAACGGCCACAGAAAATGGGGGGCAGCCGCATGCATCATGGACGTACGGGCGACGTCCATGACCATGCCAATGCGGCGCTCAGCAATCCCATTTTGCTGTGGAGAGTCCGGAAGCGTGAAGGTCTGGCGGATGCCTCGTGCACGACAGTAGGCTCGCAGAAGGCCAGAGGAGAACTCTCCACCTCTGTCAGAGTGCAGACGCAGAACAGGAAAGTCCGAGCCGAAGCTCTGCCTGAGCTGGAGACGAGCTGCGCGGATCCAGTCGATCAACACCTCAGTGACATCACCCTTGCTGCGCAAGGGGAAGACTGTGGTGTAACGCGAGTAGTCGTCAACCACCAGCAGGAAGTAGCGCTCGTGACCCTGTCCACGGACGCGGGCCGGGCCCCACACGTCCATGTGAAGCGTCTGCAGCGGGGCCTCTGTCGGAGGAAACTGGGAGGAGTGAGGGGCAGCCCGCTGCCGCCCCTCGACACAGGGGACGCAGGTAGGGCCAGGCCCCGGAGGAAGGGGAGGGAGGGACCGGGGAAGACCAGAGACAAGGACACGGGAGGCCATGCCTCGGAGACGAAGCAGGGAGGGGTGACCAAGGCGGTGGTGCCAGAGGAGAGTCTCGTGAGACAGGAGGCGACACGAACAGGGGGCAGACTCAGGACCAGACCTGGACGCTGCAGCAAACACCTGACCTGACGCAGCTACCTGACCAGACGCAGTGACCGGAGGAGACGCAGTGGTCAGTGTGTACAGGCTCGACCCCGGCCGACGTGTAAACGTGGCCAGGTGTCGGCCTGTCCGAGCGTCCGTGCAGTGGGTCACCCGCTGACTCGCAGGAGTGAACTGGTGAACCCCCGCATCCTGTAGGTCAACACCACTCATTAAGGTCGTAGAGAACGAGGGGAGGTAAAGACAAGACAGGGTGCCAGAGGGGGCCGCCGGACACGGGAGGACAGTGGAGAAGTGAGCAAGGACAGGACGCCCAGAGGGGTCTGCCAGAGAGACTGCAACTGGCCGGCCAAGCGGCGTGAGTGTGGTGCGGTCTCGAAAGAAGGAGCGAGAAGCCCCCGAGTCAAGGGTGAAGGTGTGGGAGGCCGAAGCCGACGCAGAACCTGAGAGAGCAGACTCACCAGCACCTGAGGGAGCAGACGCACCTAGAGCAGCAGCCTCGCTAGCACCTAGAGCAGCAGCCTCACCAGTACCTAGAGCAGCAGTCTCAATGCCCGGGTCGGGCGGAAAACACCGGTAACAGTCACCCTCATCACTAATAGTCACAGTATACATGGCAGCAAGAATAGCATCAAAGTCAAGGTCAAAGACAGCTACACCCGCCCTAGACAGCTCACCCCAGCGGGGGATCTCAGTGGCCTCAGGGAACTGGTGACGCCAAGCGTCCGTCAGGCGGCCAAAGCAGCGCTGGGTGGAGTGCGCACCCCCGCACTGCTCACCCGCGCGGTCGCCGGTGCGGAGGACGTAGGTGCACGGACCAGTACCCCCACCCCTCTGGCGTGCAGTGTACCACTCACGGAGCTGCTGAGGGGAGGGGATGTCACGAGTGCGCTGCTGCTGCTGCTGCTGCTGGCGCTGACCACCACCGGAGCCGACCCTCTGCGCAGCGCCACCCCGACCAGCTCCACCTCCTCCGCCGCCTCCTCCTCCACCGCCGCCACCTCCGCTCCCACCGCCACCGCCGCCTCCGCCTCCGCCTCCACTGCCGCCACCGACACCTCCACCCCCGCCACCACCCCCACCGCCACCCCCACCCCCTCCACCGCCTCCACCTCCGCCTCCACCGCCCCCGCTAGCTCCTCCAGTGCCCCTGCCCCCCTTGCCCTTGCCAGGGCGACGTCTCCCGCTAGGGGTAGACGCCGCACCGACCGACTCAAGCCCAACGAGGTCGGCCGCAGCAGCAGAGGCAACAGAGGGCAAAAGGGGGGAGGGGGAACACCCCTCAAAGATGGGGGTGCGAGGGTCACCACGAGAGGCTCCTACAGCGACTATGCTCTTCTCTGCTGCTAGGAGGGACTTCTCGAGGAGGTCAACGGTGAGAGTGGTGGGGCAAACTGAGAGGAAGTGGTCCCTGACTACGCGAAGGGAGTCAGGGAGCCGAGTGACTATGTAGTAGAGGGTGATGTACATGGGGGGGGGGTTCTTGGCGCAGAACTCAGCAGGAAGCGCAGCGCGGTAGCGAGCGTCACTAGTACGGAGGTGCGTAATGAGGTCAGCGACTGTGGGAAAGGCAGCAAGGTCAGGGAAAAGGTACGGTAGCATGAGGCGGCTCAGTGCAGCAGTGGCAGGGGAGGAGTAGCGCGCAACTATAGCGTCGTACAAGGTCTGAGCACTCTTGTACTGGCTAAAGTGCGCACGCTCAGAGGTAGGCAGGTGGCGACGCACAGCAAGACGTGCAGCAGCATCGCGCGTGGCCCACTGTGAGCGAACAGTGGCGTCAGCATCAGCAGCGGGGGCAGGAGAGGCACCATAAGTGAGGTCAAAGAGGGAGAGGCCGTCTGCCCTGTCGCACTGTAAGAAAAGCTGCAGGTCATCTATCCAGACATCAAAGTCAATGGCCCGACCCTCAGCGTCAAAAGCGAGGACACTAGGGGTAGCCATGACAGTAGTAGACTAGCAGCGCAAACAGTAGGGTGAGGGCAGTGCTGTGAAAGGGGCGCTGCTCTTACCGGACAGGGCGGCTCGGGTGGCTCGGCTGCAGGGCGGCTCGGCGGCTCGGCTGCTGGGCGGCTCGGCGGCTCGGCGGCTCGGTTGCTGGGCGGCTCGGCGGCTCGGCTGCTGGGCGGCTCGGTGGCGCGGCTGCTGGGCGGCTCGGCTGCTGGGCGGTTCGGCGGCTGGGCGGCTCGGCTGCTGGGCGGCTCGGCGGCTCGGCGGCTCGGCCGTTCGGCTGCGACTGCTGCTGCAGAGACGGCGGCGGCTGCTGCCTCAGGGACGGCAGCGGCCGGCCGCTAGGGGCCGCGTCAGGTGCAGGAGAGGGCCGCGTCAGGGGCGGCGTAGGGGCCGCGGCAGGGGCGGCGAAGGGGCCGTGTTAGGGGCCGCGTCAGGGGCCGCGGCAGGGGCCGCGGCAGGGGCCGCGTCAGGGGCCGCGTCAGGGGCCGCGGCAGGGGCCGCGGCAGGGGCCGCGTCAGGGGCCGCGTCAGGGGCCGCGTCAGGGGCCGCGTCAGGGGCCGCGTGAGGGGCGGCGTAGGGGCCGCGTCAGGGGCCGCGTCAGGGGCCTCGTCAGGGGCCGCGGCAGGGGCCGCGTCAGGGGCGGCGTCAGGGGCGGCGTAGGGGCCGCGGTAGTGGCGGCGGAGGGGCCGCGTCAGGGGCCGCGTCAGGGGCCGCCTCAGGGGCAGCTTAGGGGCCGCGTAGGGGCCGCGTCAGGGGCCGCGGCAGGGGCCGCGTCAGGGGCTGCGTAGGGGCC
This sequence comes from Closterium sp. Naga37s-1, assembly GCA_947471745.1. Taxonomy (NCBI): domain Eukaryota; kingdom Viridiplantae; phylum Streptophyta; class Zygnematophyceae; order Desmidiales; family Closteriaceae; genus Closterium; species Closterium sp. Naga37s-1. Next base: position 404,621 of record CANJKZ010000005.1, read on the forward strand.
GCGTCAGGGGCTGCGTAGGGGCCGCGTCAGGGGCCGCGTTGGGGCCGCGTCAGGGGCCGCGTTGGGGCCGCGTCAGGGGCCGCGTAGGGGCCACGTCAGGGGCCGCGGTGGGGCCGCGTCAGAGGCCGCGTAGGGGCCGCGTCAGGGGCGACGTAGGGGCCGCGTAGGGGCCGCGTAGGGGCCGCGTAGGGGTCGCGTAGGGGCCGCTAGGGGGGGGGCCGCTAAAAAAAAAAAAAATTTAGGGCAGGGGCGCAATGCGCGTCGGGCAGCTAAAATTTTTTTTTTCGTTATGGTGGGCCCTTAGGAAGGAACGGTCCCATGTAGGAACCCGCTCTATACCATGTGAATGAAGAAAACAGGAATGAGAATGACTAAGGGAAAGTTGGGTACAAATACAAACCCTAGAAAAACTGTACCCCATATGTGCTACCCCACTATAGCCTACAGTAGCTCTGTCATATAAATCTGACATGCGCATGTACTGTAGCGATTTATGGTCGGTCCGAATCGTCACGTCGGCTCCTGTGAGGTAGCAGCGCCAGACGCGAAATGCATGGACGATGGCCAGCATTTCTTTGTCGTGGACTGGGTAGTTGCGCTCAGGTGGCTGCATCTTGCGTGACTCGTAGGCGATGGGTTGCAGCCCTTGGCCGAAGTCCTGTAGCAGGACGGCGCCGACGGCGAAATCGCTGGCGTCCGTGACGACTTCGAACGGTCGAGATGGATCGGCGAGGCGGAGTACCGGGGGTGAACCCAAAATGTTTTTGAGGGCGTCGAAGGCGGATTGCTCCCTCTCCCCCCACCTGAAATCGCTGTCGTGGTGCAGCAGGTCGGTCAGCGGCTTGGTTATCCCTGCCATATTGGGTACAAAACGACGAACGTAGTTAACAAACCCCAGAAAACTTTGCAACTCAGGGATATTAGTAGGCGGCTTCCACTGAACGATGGCGTCCACCTTACGCGGGTCGATTTTAATCCCTTCGCCAGAAACCACATGCCCCAAAAACTCTAATTCCGGCTTCAGGAACTCACACTTAGACCCCTTTGTAATCAGCCGATGCCCCTGTAAACGCCGGAACATCTCCTCTAAACCCCGCAGATGGTCCTCTTTTGTCGCGCTGTACACCAGTATATCGTCCAGGTACACGATGACCTTCTTGTCCAGCATGTCCCGAAAAATTCCATTCATGGTGAGCTGGAACGTCGAGGGCGCGTTTGTCAGGCCGAACGGCATCACTGTGAACTCGTAACTGCCGTAGCGTGTGCGAAAAGCAGTCTTCGGGCAGTCGTCGGCGAATACGCGAATTTGGTGGTAGCCTCCTCGCAGGTCGATTTTCGAAAAATATCGAGCTCCGCGAAGTTGATACAGCAGATCGTCGGTTCGCGGGATCGGGTAACGCGACTTTATCATGACCCGATTCAGCGCCCGATAATCAATGCACATGCGTAGGCCACCGTCCTTCTTCGGCGTGAACAGTATTGGTGCTGCATACGGCGACGTGCTGGGCCGGATAAATCCCTTGGCGAGCAGGTAATCCAGCTGGGCCCGCAACTCGGCGAGTTCTGGTTGACTGAGCCGCCACTGTGTCCGCACAGTAGGTTGGGCGCCGGGCTCTAGCTGGATCCGATGATCCTCAGGTCGTTGGGGGGGCAAACCATCCGGGAGGTCATCCGCGAAAATTTTGGGATACTTCCGAATAATGCTCGCCAATTCCTCGGGGACTGCCGCGCAGAGGGTGTCGATGTCCGCGATTTTCTCGGAAGCTGCCACTTCGTACAGGTGCACTAAGAAGGCCTGAGCTCCGCTGTTCATCGCACGCTGCATGTTGACCGCGTTGACACGTGTCGTCACCGGCTCCGGCTCCGTCCATTTCGGAAGCGTCGTCTTCCCTCCGTATCCTCGCACGACGCACGCCCCAGTCGTCCAGTCGATCGTCGGATTGAAGCGCTGCAGCCAATCCCTCCCCAGCAGCACATCGCAGCCGTCCAACGTCGTCGCCAACATCCTCATGCCAAACCCGAATTTGTCGCCGCACTGTATCCGAATTTTTCGCGCCTCATCTCGGATGGCCAGCGGTGTCCCGTCCACCAACCTTGCATCGATCTCTGGCAGACACCTGGTCAGCTTCACCCCCATTTTTTTGGCCGTTGCCAGGTTGACGAGACTGTGGCTCGCCCCACCGTCAACGAAGATTTTAATTTTATAACCGTTAACCCTCCCTACCACCAGCACAGGGTAGTCCACGTGTTCACCCACGTTATTCTGTCAAACATTATATATGTTGTGTTAGTTTAGGCTACAGTGGGTTAGCCTATAGGGGGTACACAATTCTAGGGTTAGGTACTTGTACTCTTTTCATTGCTAGTTCATTCATTCCTGTTCAGTGATTCCAACATGGTATAGAGCAGGTCCTTCCTAGGACCGAAATTTTCTAAGGGCCCACCACTACGTAACTACCTACCTACCTACCTACCCGTGCCCTAGGGCGCCTCGGCGTGTCACGCCCCTAGAGGCCCCTCTTGACGGCCCCGCGCTAGCCCCGTTTAGGCCCCGTCGGCCCCGTTTCAGGCCCCGTCGGCCCCACGCTAGCCCCTCTCAGGCCCCGTCGACCCGCGCTAGCCCCGTTTCAGGCCCCGTCGGCCCCTTTTCAGGCCCCGTCGGCCCCGCGCTAGCCCCTCTCAGGCCCCGTCGGCCCGCGCTAGCCCCGTTTCAGGCCCCGTCGGCCCCGTTTCAGGCCCCGTCGGCCCCGCGCTAGCCCCTCTCAGGCCCCGTCGGCCCGCGCTAGCCCCGTTCCGCCCGTCGCTCCGCATCTGCACTCCTACCCCCATCCCCCTCCCTTTCCCGCAGCTGAACAGGTGCAGCAGCGCAGCCGAGCAGCAGCGTAGCCGCGAAGCCGAGCAGCCGTGTAGCCGCGAAGCCGAGCAGCAGCGCAGCCGAGAAGCTGAGGGTGGTGTGTGGGGGGGTGTGTGGGAATAGGATTAGTAGGTAGTTGACACTAAATTGGCGTTTCAGTCGAATTCTCCTTCAGAAACCCTAAACCTCAAAATTCTCTTTCGTAAACCCTAAACCTCCGGTTCTTCAAAATCTCCTTCGGAAACCCCAAACCTCAAGTTCCTATCGTTGACTCAAGAGCGACGCTCCGCGCGACACCCTAAGGGGTCTCCATCATGGCATTCGCCTCGTCCACCATGGCCAACCCCATCACCCCACTCCGTCTTGACGCCGATGGCTCTAGCTCCAACTTCAAGGCATGGAGCTATGGGGTTGACAAGCACCTGCTGAGCCGTGATGTGCAGGGATTGGACCTCAAGGATGTCCTCCTCAACCGTGGCAAGGGAAAACAGCCCCTTCTCCCTCGCGAGCCGACCGAATCTGCTAGTGAGGCTGACACAAAGGCATATGAGGAAGCCGTTGAGAAGTACCGGAAGTGGGAGAAGGCCGATGCTGCAATTATCAGCGTCTTCATCGCCTCCACCCCTCCAGAACTTGTCAACACGTTCCATAACTACCCTACCTCCAACGCCATCTGGAAGTATCTCCAGGATCGGTTCATGAACAAGACTGCAGTCGGAGTTGCCATCCTCATCCCCAGCATGTTCCGGGTCTGCCTTGAGGATTGCTCGGGAATGGCCGACTACATTGCCAAGGTTCAGACCATTCATGGCGAACTCAAGGAGCTGGGTATAGTCTTCCCCGAACAGGCCCCTGCAGCAGCTCTTCTCGTTGGTCTCACCACAACCTATGAAATCACAAGGAAGATGCTCCTCACGCTGACTGCGGAAGACCTCACTTTTGCCAAGGTCTCCACCGCACTCCTCTCTGCCGAGAAAGACTCCACGGCTCAGGCCAAGGCTTACGCCATCCGTGCTCCCATGCCTCAAGCCAGTGTCGCATCGGCCCTTGCCTCGGCGCCCCTCCAGCGCAACCGCTTCCCACCGTGCACCTACGTCGTCAAGTATGGCAATCGCAAGGGACAAGTGTGTGGTGGCACTAACCACCCCCTCGCTACGTGCTTCAAGAAGAAGGACGACGAATGGTACGCCATCCACGGCATAGACAAGAGGCCACCGAACTGGATGCGTGCGCGTAAGGCCAGCCTGGTTGAGGTCCAGGACCCCGCTTCGGCTAGTGCTAGTGATAGTGCTCCTGCTGATGCCCGTATCAACCTGTTGTTCCCTGGCACTGCCATGATTAATGAAGCTTCCTCCCAGTACCTCGGCTCATCACAAGCACCACAATACATAGAGTTTACACTCGACAGCGGGGCCACACACACTGTACTCAAGGAGACACTCTCCTTCAAACCCTACGCAACACCCATCCCTCTCCTAGGAGCTGACTCAAGCTTCACCACTCATGCCAAGGGTTCATCCACAGTCCCGTGCCCCGCCTTCCCTTCCGGCACTGTCACTGGAATGTGCGTGCCTTCACTCCGCCACAATCTCGTGGCCCAAACGGAAATTCAGGAAGCTGGACTACGCACCATCTTCTGGGAGAACGAGAACTATGGTGATATCCTCGACCCACTCACCAACAAGGTCTTGACTCGTTTCACCCTCAACAGCAGCGGCCTTTACACGCTGCAAGTACCCATCCCACAGGTGTCAACCACCCAAACAGCGGTGACTACCTCACCATGCTCGTGCCGCAGTTTCTCCAACCCGACCATACTCTACCACCATCGGCTCGGGCACCCAAACTTCCGCACACTTGCTGACATGGCCTCCAAGAAACTTCTACTCGGCCTGCCAGCCTCACTTCCTCCACCACCAGACTCCCCCGCTCCCACGTGCCTTGACTGCACCAAGAGCAAACTGCGTCAACAGCCCCACCCGGCCTCACCCTCTGTTGCAGCAGGACCACTGGACGTGGTACACCTGGACGTCTGGGGCCCTGCCCCTGTTCCCGCACGAGGTGGTTATCGCTACTTCCTTGTTATCGTCGATGACCACTCTCGCTACGTCTCTGTTCACCTCCTCCACACTAAGGCTGCGGTTCCAGAGGTCCTCATGGCGTGGGTTAAACAGGCACAGACCGCCTTTGACCGCAAAGTCAAGCGCCTCCACTCAGATGGTGGTGGTGAGTTTTGCAACGACAAGCTCAAAGCCTTCTGCTCTTCAGAAGGCATCCAGCAAAACTTCACCCTCCCTGACAGCCCGCAGCAGAACGGCATAGCTGAGAGCCGCAACCACACCCTGGTGCAGATCACTCGGTGCCTCCTCAGCCACTCCAACGCTCCACACTCTCTCTGGGGGTACGCTCTCTACCACGCCGCCCTCCTCTACAACCTTTACCCCCACCCGCATCTTCCCGACACCACTCCAACCACACTCTGGCTCGGGAAAACGCCCACTGCTCGCTCTCTTCGCGTTTTGGGGTGCACCGCCTATGTCCTCCTCAACCCTCAGGCTCGACGGCAGCACGGCGGCAAGCTCGGTCCCAAGACCCAGACATGCATCTACCTCGGACACAACGCCGACTCGCCTGACTACCTCTTCCTCAATCCCTCCACTCAGCAGTTGGTCCGGAGCCGCGACGTTGTCTTTGATGAGACCCGCCCATTCTACTCCACTTCGGGACGGGACCCTCTCCCTGACCCACCCTCCCTCGTGTGGGCAGACTTTGATGCGCCTCCTGACCTCTCGCCTGCTCCGGCCCCTTCACCCCCTACCCCTCCTGCCACCGCACCGTCCCCCTCTGCGGTCTCTGACCCGCTCTCACCGGTGTCTTCGGCAGCTGCTCCTCCATCCCCCTCACTTCCCACTCCGCCGACTGTGCAGCCACCTCCGAGCGCACCTATCACCTACTATCGGCGGTCCCACCCTCCGGCCCCACCTCCTCCCCCGGTTCCCCCCACCACAGAGGAACCCGCTCTCCCACAGTCGCCCGAGCTGATCACGTACCACCGGCGGCCCATTCCCCCGCCCAAGCCTCCTAAGTCAACCCCTCCGACACCGCCTGCCCCACCCTCTTCTCCGGTGGCTCATGGCACTCGTTCGCATGGCGCGGCTCTTCCACTAGCGCTGGTTCTTCGATACACGGCGATCACACCGCCTCCTCCTGCTGGGGGGGATGTGCCCTCTACCCTTCTGGAAGACAGGCATGAGGAGCTGTGTGATCTTCATGCAGTCATTCCTCAGCTCTCGCACATCTTCCCCGACATCACTGACTCACCCTCCCTCAACTTCGCGGAGAACCCGACCATCCCTATCCCTCTCACCGTCCAAGAGGCTCTCTCAGGCCCTCATGCTGCCGAATGGCGTGCTGCCATGGAAGCGGAGATTGCAGCATTCACCCGCAACCACTCCTTCGACGACGAGACTCCACCTCCAGGAGTCAACATCGTCGGGGGCAAGTGGTTGTTCCGTGTAAAACAGCTCCCAGACGAGGCCCAGGTGTTCAAAGCGCGTTACGTAGCCAAGGGCTTCACCCAGCAGCAGTACCGCGACTTCTTCCTAACCTTCTCCCCCACATCCAAACCTCCCACCATTCGTACGCTCATGGATGTCGCAGCTCGAGAAGACTTTGAGATCAAATCCATGGATGCCTCATCCGCCTTCCTACAAGGACGTCTCAAGGAGAGAGTGTTCATGGACAGACCAGAAGGCTTCCTAGGAGAATTCCCTCCCAACACTGTCTGGAAGCCGAATCGCCCCGTCTACGGCCTTAAGCAAGCCCCTCGCGAATGGCACAACAAGGTGAAAGAAGTCCTCCTCTCCCTGGACTTCCACCCTTCAACTGCTGACCCGACTCTCTTCATCCGCCGTCATTCTGAGCCATTCTACATCCTGGTCTACGTGGATGATTTCATCCTCGTTGCCAAGGACTCGGCCCAGATGACCTCTGTCCAGGCAGCCCTGAGCAAGACTCTCCAGATGAAAGACCTCGGTGACCTCAAGCACTACCTGGGGATGGAGATCACTCGTGATCGCCAGGCTCGCACCATTTCACTCTCCCAGGAGTTCTACATCGACAATGTGCTCAAGCGGTTTGAGATGGAGCTGTGCACACCTGTTGCCACCCCGCTGCCGCTGCAACACCTCCTCACTGCTCCAGCTGTACCCACACCAGAGGCCTGCTCTGAGCCATACCCGGAGCTTGTTGGGTCCCTCATGTACGCCATGATGTGCACCCGACCGGACTTGGCCTATCCTGTCAGTGTACTCTCTCGCTACGTGGCCCCTGGACGCTTCACTGATCTTCACTGGAAGGCGGCGAAGCGGGTGCTGCGCTATCTTCAGGGCACCAAGTCTCACGTTCTCACACTCGGTGGGCTCTCCCCTCCTCGCCTGGAAGGTTACACCGACTCCTCCTGGGCTGATGACCAGACCGACCGACGCTCCTCTCAGGGGTACTGCTTAACCCTTGGGAGCGGAATTGTCAGTTGGCGCTCCACCAGGTCGTCTGCAGTCTCCCTCTCCTCCTGTGAGGCAGAGCTCTACGCAGGCACCATGGCTGCTCAGGAGGCCCGTTGGCTCACCTTCCTACTCCAGGAGCTTGGTTTCCCACAGTCCGCCCCCACCCTCTGGTGTGACAACCAGAGTACCATCCACATCTCTCAAGACCCTGTGTATCACACCCGCACCAAGCATATTGAACTTCGGCACTTCTTCATCCGTGACCTTGTCCAACAGGAGCAGCTGAAAGTGGAATACGTTGCATCTGACTGCAACCTGGCTGATCTGTTCACCAAGCCCCTTGGGAAAGTTCCCCACCACCGTCTCCTAGGCGCCATGGGGCTCTGTGCACCACCCTCTCTACCATGAGTTCGATTGACGCCTATGGGGGGGTGTTAGTGTTAGCCTTCAATCTCACACTTTGTACTTTGTATTTTCTATATCATAGAGTAGTGTAGTTTGCACATTGTGTTTGGTTGGGTGTACACCTACATCCCAACCAAACCCAAATGTAATCTCCAAGCAATCTCCAACCCACCAATTGGAGATTGCCTTGGGATTACCCCTAATCCCTAGGATTGCCCCCGATTCCCTTCCCCATCCATTCCCTCCCCTTCTTGGATGTATTTAAAGAGCTTCAAGCTCATTACTAATGCATCGCTTCTAAGCCTAAGTTCTAAGAGAGGCGTGTGTGTGACGTCCTGGCGCCACCCACGGTGCAGTGCATTAGAACCATCCCTTCACACGAACGAACGTATCACTGTTTGCAAACTAGCTCCAGGCAGCAGGATCCCGCTGTGGAGTGACTTGACTCGTAGCTGTCGACATTGGATCATCGGACCAAAAACGCAACAACTACTCGACTACAACACGTGTTTGCATGTGCACCGTTCGGGTGGTGGGAGAGTGCGGGGGTACAGGAAGGTGAGTGCAGTGAGGCGACTGAAGGTTGAGGGAAGCCGTCCCGCAATGCTGATGCCTGATAAATCACTGGGGTAGGGAGGAATCAGCATGCATGCACAACCACACAGGGACAGAAGCTCACAAAGTTGAACATGCATCAGTGCGTAAACAATTGCAGGCACACAAACACATGTGTGTGACACAATCTTCCTTTCTTTTCTTTCTAGCGGGGAGGGGGTGTTAGGGTGAACCTAGGAAAAATTGAGCAATTTCCGTTCTCATGGCACAAGAGAGGGCAGTGGGAGAAGCAAAGGTGGGCATGAAGGCGAGAGCAGTCCAGTTCATTACGTCCGTCCCCACGTGCACTCGCGATCTTCTCCTCACATCCGCATTGCCAAACCCCCCTCCCCAACTCCGTCATTCTCCCCTCCCCTCCCCTCCGCGCACCCAGCCAGCAACCCTGCTGAGCCTCACCCCCACCAATCCAGGGTGAGGGCTTGAAAGCACTCTCACAGGTGCTGGAGAGCGGTGGCATTGCCGATGGACGCAGGGATTTCCCCTTCAAATCCAGTGAAGCGCAGGTCTCTGCCATGGTCCGTGGTGGGCGAGAGGGGTGGTGGGTGGGGTAGGTAGAGGCTGCATGTGAGATAGTGCGGGTGAGAGCATGGCGGAGGAGGGGTGGACCGTGAAACCCGGAGGGATGAATGCGGACAACAGAGGCTGAAGGCGAAGGAGGTACGGCCCTGTATGATTTAGACCAAATGTGAGTTGAGACAAACAGCGAGTTCAGTGGATGAATGAGGGCAGAAAGGGTGACGACGATGCAGGCAGGAGAGGTGAAGCGTACACGTATTGCAGGCGGGGGAAGTGGCCGAGCATTTCCAGGTTGCCGGATAATCCCCACCACCGGAAGTCCCTGCAGAGGAGGCGTGGGCGATGGGAGGGCGGTCGGGCAGCAGGCAGCGAGGAGAAGAGCTGATGACCTGCGTGTGCCAGGGATGCGCTGCAAGCAGAGGGCATGCCGGCTTTGCGATGAACATGCTCATGGTGTGTGTTTGTGGGCGCGCGCGCGTGCGTACATGCGTGCGTGCGTGCGTGAGTGAGTTTGTGTGTGTGTGTGCATGCGCGCGCGCGCGTGTGTGTGTGACTGCGTGTATGCGCACGTGTGAATGTGTATGTGAGTGAGTGTGGTATGGCGTGAGCTAACATGACATTTGGATGGTGATATCTGCATGAAACTATGCCATATGGGGCGAGGGAGGCAGGGTGAGGAGGATGTAAGCAAGCACACACGCAGCATGGTCAACAGGGGGGTAGGGGGGGACAAGCATGGAGGCGGTTGCCGGAACAGCACAGCCCCGACTTCGATCACATCATCGGCCTTTAGGACTCATGATGGCACGGTGTGGAGTGACTGACAGGGTGTGCAGTGACTGACAGGGTGTGCAGTGACTGACAGGGTGTGGAGGGCGGTGAAGGCTGTGATGTCCGACGGCAATGTCCCAAATGCGAACGGTACATCTGGATCCCCGCCGATCCTGCATGGCATGGCATGGCATGGCATGGCATGGCAGCAGCAGGTGGAGGGGATTTCTGTTGCACGGAGACTTGGAACGGATAGAGCTGCATGCACGCGTGCACTCTGCCTGAGGTTGCTTGCAAGGTTTCACGCTCATGTGGACACATCACAAACAAGTGCACACACACACATGGGACCTCCCGGGTTTGCACCACTCCGGGGCCTCACCCAATATATCCACACCTATATATTCACCACCTCTTGCCCTAACATCCCATCACACCTTTATCTTCCATATCCCGCATCTTCCGACCCACCTTCATCCCCACCCACATTGCTCTTGCACACTGCAAGGAAGAAACGAGCATCACAACCCGATCCCTTCATCCCCACCACTCCCTCCCGCCCTTCCCCATGCGCCGGGGAGCACAACATCATCCCAGGGCGGGCAGGCAGGGCTCACAAGTCAGTGACCATGCCGTGCGCGTCACACGTCACGCTGAGGTCGATGTTGCTGTTCCACGCGTCGCACCACCACGCCTTGCCGGACGGGCCGTTCCCCTCCGCCCACTCCCACGCCTGCCACTCCCGCTCCAGCGCCAGCAGCGCTTGCACTGCCAGGCCCGGAGGGGTGCGGGGAAGGCACGGGGGCAACGAAGGAGGAGACAAGTGGGGAGGGGAGGTGAGTCTGGGAGGCGGCAGCAACAGCAGCACCGCGTGGGACGCTCATGCATTGGGCAACTGAGCCGTGCGACTGGGGCTGCGTGACATTGCATCCCCTTGTTTCGCTGGAATGGAATCACTTCACTCCACAAACAGACGTGGCTCTTAGTTGAGGGTACGCAGGAGCTTAAGCAGGGAACGGCACACGCCGAAAGCGCCGTGCTGGACAGCTGCTACCCATGTATCCCCGCAGCTGGTCGCACGTGGTGAGCTGGCAAGGGCTAATGAGTCGTCCTCACACTGCGAGGCTTAGGCGACAGTTTCGGCCCTCCAACTGCCTGCTGGAATCTGACACGCGCTGTGCCCATAGAGATGGCTCCTAAGACGCCTCGAAAGGCCCGTAGCTCAACAATAGTACGTCACGTATTAGACGGTCTGGCACTATCAGAGTCGGAGTGCCGTGAGGGTAGCTGTCTGTCGCTGAGTCGGACTCACACTGTGAGGGCGCGAGCTTGACGCGCTCCGCCTGGTCTCGTTCTGTCGATGCGGCTTCTAGTTGGCGACGCGCGGCGGACGGACGACGGCCCGCCGCGACGAGCGCCGCCGGCGGCGGCGAAGCTCGCGACGGGCCGCGGCGCGATGGGCCGTTGGTTGCGAGAATGCTGCTAGTGCGGCCGCCTCGCAGAATGGTGGTGGTGGTAGGGGCAGTGACAGTGGTACCACTGGCTGTGAAGGGAGAGAGAAGCACGAGGAGCAGGAGCATGATGCAGCGCATATAGCGGTGTGCGTGGCGAGGGGCCATCGTAAGTGGCGAGTTTCGCGACATGATCAATGCTGGAGTGCGAAAGCCGAGAGGAAGGATTTTGCAGTGCGAAAGTTGCTCGTTGGTCGCGGATCTCGCGAGTCGCGACTGGGAAGGATGGGAGAAAGGAGAAGTAACGAGGAGAGGGAATTTTTGTGTGACCTACAACTGCTACTGACTAGTTGTTGGGTTGGGTCTTCGGGTTTTCGTTGGTATGCAATTAGTCAAAAGGTTCATTTGGTTCTAAAAAGCGGTCTGAAGCGGTTAAAACGAAGGCCGTCCCGAAACGTGGCTAACCGTTTTGAACCGCGTCAAACTAACTATGAGCAAGTATGACCCGCCGCACCCGGACAGGGAAGGTGGGGGGGAGGGGGCTGCGCAGAGCGGGGATGCTTATCGGGGCTGTTCCCCAGAATTTCTGTTCAGGTGCACCAACAAGCTGACGCCCACCTAAACAGATATGGCGGAAGCTGTTGACTTGGATGACCTACCACCACCCGAAAGGAAAAGATCAATAAACCCAAACATTAGGGCGACGTTAGGTTATACTTTCTCATGGGTTTACAGTTCTTGTATCGTGGTCCAGGACGTATTCTTGACGTTTACCGCTCTGCACCGTGTTGAAACAAAGTTAACCGCAGTGGGCGTACAAATAGCTGTACAACCTGACGTCGCCCTTAGAATTCAGCCATTTTGAAGGGAAAACCCAAAAATCGATTCTACAATTCGCTTTTTGCTTCGATAGTACAATCTTCGCTTGCTCGCTCGATTGCACCCGTAACATTGAGAGATATCGAGTCCGTCAGCTCAAACAAGCCAAACCAATACGACCAAACAAAACCTTCAGGAGAGGGATTTGACAAGCACAGCCAAGCAGCGTGAGGCTTGTCACACTGAAGCGAATGCTTCTGCTCGTTTCTTGGTTCAGCTAGCTCTCGGTCCTACCTTGCTCCAAGCTTCTTGGTTCTACGTTCTTGCTCCTAGCTTCTGGTTCTATTAGATTCTTAACCACGTGTTAATCGCAATCCGAGTTTCTAACTTCCTTCATGGCGCGAAACTCTACGCTCGTCCCTCACAAGGCGTACTGTGTGCGCCGCGTGCTGGTCGTCATCCTTCTCGCTTCCGCCGCTAGCGCCTTCCGTGCCGCCCCGAACGACGGTCGTCCGCGCGTAGTAGCTGCGCCGCAGCGCCAGGTGGCTGCGTCCGTAACGCCGAGTCAGGCGCGCATCAAGCTCCAACCCTCGCAACGTGAGAATGTCTTGGTTGTTTTACCATAGCACGGTCGACTCGGCAACGGGGCATATTGAGTGAATCCCCCCAGACGCCGTCCAGTTCATTTCACTGGAAACTAATAGCCACTAGAAAGTCACTTTCAGTGGTGTTAGTGGCTGTGGGGATACGTGGGAGTCGCCTGGGTTACGCACACCAGGGTAACCCACAAATCACGTGGGTGTAGAGGTTTTCAAGCCCAATGTCTGGGATGTGTTTTCTCACGCTGTGATGAAAACGTAGGTGAAGCACTTGTGTAGAGTTTATGCCCACAGCGAAGAGTCTTGGCATTCTTGGCGAAGAATGACCCGAGATCGTGTTACGCCGGTAAGAAGCAGGATGCTGCGCAAAAGTTGAACATGCACTTATTTCAACACCTTTGTTGACAGCGACACATCCCCCTCACACAAACAACCATTTCCACATATTTCAAAACAAACTGGAATGTGCGCAGCGCACTGAACCCAGCTATTCTCCTGTACCGACTGCAGCACGCCATCCCTCTGATCACGGGCCGTGCTCCGCCATGCGTCTTGCCACAAATGCCACTTAATCTTTCTCGGAAAACAGGCACATAGAGATGGATTGCCAGGAGACCACTTCTAGTCGCCCAACAGTGTTGGTCGGTTGGCGAGCCATTGTCATCCCGTTCGTCTTGCCGTTCCGCCCCCCAACAACCTCCCTCCACCTGCCCCCAGTACAAGCGCTGCTGGCCCTGAATAGCGAATGGGGTGTGTGGCCCCAGTACAACTCGACTGATGTATTCTGTGATGAATGGGAGGACAACTCGTTCAGTCATTTGGAATGTAACACACGCGGCATGGTCACCGCCCTGTGAGCTCCTCCATGTGTGCTCTGGGATGAGTACGAGACACGAGGCAGGCAGGAAGGAGGAAGTGAGGATGGGGAGTGAGGGGAATGGAAGGGCAGTGCACGGGGTAAGGAACGTCTGTTTGGCATGATGGATGATGGATGAAAGCAGCCCTGCAAAGGCGGAGTGGCTGTGTTGTGGGACCGATCAGGAAAGATAGTAGAGCGAACTTGCCTGTTTTCACATGACCATGCACGCCGTTGCATGGTGTGCAGAGCAGGCATTGCTGAACTTGCTGCTGCAACGCCACCATTTCCCTTGCATCCGAGTGAACAGCCACCTACTTGTCAATATTTTGATGCAGGTTCGTGATGCCGGACGATCGCTTTGTACCATATGGAGTCGTTCCTTCAGCCATCACAGCCCTCACAGCGCTTCAAAAACTGTCAGTGCTACAGTTCACTTGTGAGGAAATGGCCGCAGGGGTACTTGAAGGGCCACCAGATTGAGTGCTTGGGATTGCACTGAACCACCACTAAATAACGTTTGCTGTCGATATTTTTTTCCTTTGCAAAGCTTGGAGGTTATTTGTTTATTTCGTAACTTGTTGTTCCACAAGCTGCTTAATACCCAATCTGATGTCTGTACACCTTGCACGATTTCTGAGCTCACTTATCTTGTCGTTCGCCTCTCTCAAAGCCACCCTTCCCACTTGCATGGCTCTTGGCAGGGGATTGCCTTGGTGCGCCTTCACTGGAAGCCTGGAATTCCTTGGCAAGTTGCCTCACTTGGAAATTATGTACGCACCTTTGTTCTGCTCTACCCTTGTGCCGTACTCACCTCTCTTGCTCTTTCCTCTCTCTTGACCTGCCCTTCCGGCCCCCTCTATGCCTTTCTCTAACTCATTCGGTCCCCACCGTGTTTACTCTCTCTCTCATGCAAAGTCGGCCTGCCTGCCTCACCCGCGTGTCAATGCCATGACAGGGATCTGCACGCCACCGGATTAAGTGGATCGATCCCTGAATCCATCGGCAATGCCATGAATCTGCAGCACCTGTAAGAGGTGGTTCTATTGTCAAGAATTCCCCCTTGCTGCCTCAGCTTGACTTATTTTCACATCGTCTTGCTCGCGAGGGCAGCTCAGATCACAACGATGCCTGTAACTTGTTTGTCTGTGTGTGTGTGTGTGTGTGTGTGTGTGTGTGTGTGTTTTTTTTTTTTTTTTCTTTTCTTTTCTTTTCTTTCAGAATGAGCAGCCGCTCGAAGCAACTCACCTCTTCGGTTTCAGTTTCGAAATGTTGGAGACTCAGCCTCATCTGTTTGTGAACCCCTTGTCATCTCCATCCCATGCCAGTGAACTGTCGGACATTGCTGATCTCACTGGAAGTCTCCCATCCACCATCAGTCGCCTCACTGCACTCACCTACCTGTACCTCCTATCTTCTCTTTCCTGAACCTCCTCCCCCTCTTTGCACCGCCCTGCTGCCACGTGCATCACTTGCATCCCGGGTTGACACCTTGCACATTGCTCGCTCCACATCCCAACCGCTGCTCCTCTTTCTTCCTGTTTGCATCCATCAGTTGCGTGCATGTGTTTTCCCTTCCTGGCTTCCTTTCCCACCCTCTGCACTGCCTCCCCATGCAGGTCCATTGGAAGGTCTCAGTTCAATGACTACCCTAGCTATACCGTTGTCTATGCTTATACTGTTACCAAGAAGCCACCAGAGTAAGACTGATGGGGTCTAGATTTCTGCTGCTGCATGCTATGCTATGGTGCATGGTGCATGCTATTGTACATGCCATGGTGCATGCTATTGTACATGCCATGGTGCATGCTATTGTACATGCCATGGTGCATGCTATTGTGGCATGCCATGGTGCATGCTATTGTACATGCCATGGTGCATGCTATGTACATGCCATGGTGCATGCTATGTACATGCCATGGTGCATGCTATGTACATGCCATGGTGCATGCTATGTACATGCCATGGTGCATGCTATGTACATGCCATGGTGCATGCTATGTACATGCCATGGTGCATGCTATGTACATGCCATGGTGCATGCTATGTACATGCCATGGTGCATGCTATGTACATGCCATGGTGCATGCTATGTACATGCCATGGTGCATGCTATGTACATGCCATGGTGCATGCTATGTACATGCCATGGTGCATGCTATGTACATGCCATGGTGCATGCTATGTACATGCCATGGTGCATGCTATGTACATGCCATGGTGCATGCTATGTACATGCCATGGTGCATGCTATGTACATGCCATGGTGCATGCTATGTACATGCCATGGTGCATGCTATGTACATGCCATGGTGCATGCTATGTACATGCCATGGTGCATGCTATGTACATGCCATGGTGCATGCTATGTACATGCCATGGTGCATGCTATGTACATGCCATGGTGCATGCTATTGTACATGCCATGGTGCATGCTATGTACATGCCATGGTGCATGCTATGTACATGCCATGGTGCATGCTATGTACATGCCATGGTGCATGCTATGTACATGCCATGGTGCATGCTATGTACATGCCATGGTGCATGCTATGTACATGCCATGGTGCATGCTATGTACATGCCATGGTGCATGCTATGTACATGCCATGGTGCATGCTATGTACATGCCATGGTGCATGCTATGTACATGCCATGGTGCATGCTATGTACATGCCATGGTGCATGCTATGTACATGCCATGGTGCATGCTATGTACATGCCATGGTGCATGCTATGTACATGCCATGGTGCATGCTATGTACATGCCATGGTGCATGCTATGTACATGCCATGGTGCATGCTATGTACATGCCATGGTGCATGCTATGTACATGCCATGGTGCATGCTATGTACATGCCATGGTGCATGCTATGTACATGCCATGGTGCATGCTATGTACATGCCATGGTGCATGCTATGTGCATGCCATGGTGCATGCTATTGTGGCATGCCATGGTGCATGCTATGTGCATGCCATGGTGCATGCTATGTGCATGCCATGGTGCATGCTATGTGCATGCCATGGTGCATGCTATGTACATGCCATGGTGCATGCTATGTACATGCCATGGTGCATGCTATGTACATGCCATGGTGCATGCTATGTACATGCCATGGTGCATGCTATGTACATGCCATGGTGCATGCTATGTACATGCCATGGTGCATGCTATGTACATGCCATGGTGCATGCTATGTACATGCCATGGTGCATGCTATGTACATGCCATGGTGCATGCTATGTACATGCCATGGTGCATGCTATGTACATGCCATGGTGCATGCTATGTACATGCCATGGTGCATGCTATGTACATGCCATGGTGCATGCTATGTACATGCCATGGTGCATGCTATGTACATGCCATGGTGCATGCTATGTACATGCCATGGTGCATGCTATGTACATGCCATGGTGCATGCTATGTACATGCCATGGTGCATGCTATGTACATGCCATGGTGCATGCTATTGTACATGCCATGGTGCATGCTATGTACATGCCATGGTGCATGCTATGTACATGCCATGGTGCATGCTATGTACATGCCATGGTGCATGCTATGTACATGCCATGGTGCATGCTATGTACATGCCATGGTGCATGCTATGTACATGCCATGGTGCATGCTATGTACATGCCATGGTGCATGCTATGTACATGCCATGGTGCATGCTATGTACATGCCATGGTGCATGCTATGTACATGCCATGGTGCATGCTATGTACATGCCATGGTGCATGCTATGTACATGCCATGGTGCATGCTATGTACATGCCATGGTGCATGCTATGTACATGCCATGGTGCATGCTATGTACATGCCATGGTGCATGCTATGTACATGCCATGGTGCATGCTATGTACATGCCATGGTGCATGCTATGTACATGCCATGGTGCATGCTATGTACATGCCATGGTGCATGCTATGTACATGCCATGGTGCATGCTATGTGCATGCCATGGTGCATGCTATTGTGGCATGCCATGGTGCATGCTATGTGCATGCCATGGTGCATGCTATGTGCATGCCATGGTGCATGCTATGTGCATGCCATGGTGCATGCTATGTGCATGCCATGGTGCATGCTATGTGCATGC
This sequence comes from Closterium sp. Naga37s-1, assembly GCA_947471745.1. Taxonomy (NCBI): domain Eukaryota; kingdom Viridiplantae; phylum Streptophyta; class Zygnematophyceae; order Desmidiales; family Closteriaceae; genus Closterium; species Closterium sp. Naga37s-1. Next base: position 422,120 of record CANJKZ010000005.1, read on the forward strand.
CATGGTGCATGCTATGTGCATGCCATGGTGCATGCTATGTACATGCCATGGTGCATGCTATGTACATGCCATGGTGCATGCTATGTACATGCCATGGTGCATGCTATGTACATGCCATGGTGCATGCTATGTACATGCCATGGTGCATGCTATGTACATGCCATGGTGCATGCTATGTACATGCCATGGTGCATGCTATGTACATGCCATGGTGCATGCTATGTACATGCCATGGTGCATGCTATGTACATGCCATGGTGCATGCTATGTACATGCCATGGTGCATGCTATGTACATGCCATGGTGCATGCTATGTACATGCCATGGTGCATGCTATGTGCATGCCATGGTGCATGCTATGTGCATGCCATGGTGCATGCTATGTGCATGCCATGGTGCATGCTATGTGCATGCCATGGTGCATGCTATGTACATGCCATGGTGCATGCTATGTACATGCCATGGTGCATGCTATGTACATGCCATGGTGCATGCTATGTACATGCCATGGTGCATGCTATGTACATGCCATGGTGCATGCTATGTACATGCCATGGTGCATGCTATGTACATGCCATGGTGCATGCTATGTACATGCCATGGTGCATGCTATGTACATGCCATGGTGCATGCTATGTACATGCCATGGTGCATGCTATGTACATGCCATGGTGCATGCTATGTACATGCCATGGTGCATGCTATGTACATGCCATGGTGCATGCTATGTACATGCCATGGTGCATGCTATGTACATGCCATGGTGCATGCTATGTACATGCCATGGTGCATGCTATGTACATGCCATGGTGCATGCTATGTACATGCCATGGTGCATGCTATGTACATGCCATGGTGCATGCTATGTACATGCCATGGTGCATGCTATGTACATGCCATGGTGCATGCTATGTACATGCCATGGTGCATGCTATGTACATGCCATGGTGCATGCTATGTACATGCCATGGTGCATGCTATGTACATGCCATGGTGCATGCTATGTACATGCCATGGTGCATGCTATGTACATGCCATGGTGCATGCTATGTACATGCCATGGTGCATGCTATGTACATGCCATGGTGCATGCTATGTACATGCCATGGTGCATGCTATGTACATGCCATGGTGCATGCTATGTACATGCCATGGTGCATGCTATGTACATGCCATGGTGCATGCTATGTACATGCCATGGTGCATGCTATGTGCATGCCATGGTGCATGCTATGTACATGCCATGGTGCATGCTATGTACATGCCATGGTGCATGCTATGTACATGCCATGGTGCATGCTATGTACATGCCATGGTGCATGCTATGTACATGCCATGGTGCATGCTATGTACATGCCATGGTGCATGCTATGTACATGCCATGGTGCATGCTATGTACATGCCATGGTGCATGCTATGTACATGCCATGGTGCATGCTATGTACATGCCATGGTGCATGCTATGTACATGCCATGGTGCATGCTATGTACATGCCATGGTGCATGCTATGTACATGCCATGGTGCATGCTATGTACATGCCATGGTGCATGCTATGTACATGCCATGGTGCATGCTATGTACATGCCATGGTGCATGCTATGTACATGCCATGGTGCATGCTATGTACATGCCATGGTGCATGCTATGTACATGCCATGGTGCATGCTATGTACATGCCATGGTGCATGCTATGTACATGCCATGGTGCATGCTATGTACATGCCATGGTGCATGCTATGTACATGCCATGGTGCATGCTATGTACATGCCATGGTGCATGCTATGTACATGCCATGGTGCATGCTATGTACATGCCATGGTGCATGCTATGTACATGCCATGGTGCATGCTATGTACATGCCATGGTGCATGCTATGTACATGCCATGGTGCATGCTATGTACATGCCATGGTGCATGCTATGTACATGCCATGGTGCATGCTATGTACATGCCATGGTGCATGCTATGTACATGCCATGGTGCATGCTATGTACATGCCATGGTGCATGCTATGTACATGCCATGGTGCATGCTATGTACATGCCATGGTGCATGCTATGTACATGCCATGGTGCATGCTATGTACATGCCATGGTGCATGCTATGTACATGCCATGGTGCATGCTATGTACATGCCATGGTGCATGCTATGTACATGCCATGGTGCATGCTATGTACATGCCATGGTGCATGCTATGTACATGCCATGGTGCATGCTATGTACATGCCATGGTGCATGCTATGTACATGCCATGGTGCATGCTATGTACATGCCATGGTGCATGCTATGTACATGCCATGGTGCATGCTATGTACATGCCATGGTGCATGCTATGTACATGCCATGGTGCATGCTATGTACATGCCATGGTGCATGCTATGTACATGCCATGGTGCATGCTATGTACATGCCATGGTGCATGCTATGTACATGCCATGGTGCATGCTATGTACATGCCATGGTGCATGCTATGTACATGCCATGGTGCATGCTATGTACATGCCATGGTGCATGCTATGTACATGCCATGGTGCATGCTATGTACATGCCATGGTGCATGCTATGTACATGCCATGGTGCATGCTATGTACATGCCATGGTGCATGCTATGTACATGCCATGGTGCATGCTATGTACATGCCATGGTGCATGCTATGTACATGCCATGGTGCATGCTATGTACATGCCATGGTGCATGCTATGTACATGCCATGGTGCATGCTATGTACATGCCATGGTGCATGCTATGTACATGCCATGGTGCATGCTATGTACATGCCATGGTGCATGCTATGTACATGCCATGGTGCATGCTATGTACATGCCATGGTGCATGCTATGTACATGCCATGGTGCATGCTATGTACATGCCATGGTGCATGCTATGTACATGCCATGGTGCATGCTATGTACATGCCATGGTGCATGCTATGTACATGCCATGGTGCATGCTATGTACATGCCATGGTGCATGCTATGTACATGCCATGGTGCATGCTATGTACATGCCATGGTGCATGCTATGTACATGCCATGGTGCATGCTATGTACATGCCATGGTGCATGCTATGTACATGCCATGGTGCATGCTATGTACATGCCATGGTGCATGCTATGTACATGCCATGGTGCATGCTATGTACATGCCATGGTGCATGCTATGTACATGCCATGGTGCATGCTATGTACATGCCATGGTGCATGCTATGTACATGCCATGGTGCATGCTATGTACATGCCATGGTGCATGCTATGTACATGCCATGGTGCATGCTATGTACATGCCATGGTGCATGCTATGTACATGCCATGGTGCATGCTATGTACATGCCATGGTGCATGCTATGTACATGCCATGGTGCATGCTATGTACATGCCATGGTGCATGCTATGTACATGCCATGGTGCATGCTATGTACATGCCATGGTGCATGCTATGTACATGCCATGGTGCATGCTATGTACATGCCATGGTGCATGCTATGTACATGCCATGGTGCATGCTATGTACATGCCATGGTGCATGCTATGTACATGCCATGGTGCATGCTATGTACATGCCATGGTGCATGCTATGTACATGCCATGGTGCATGCTATGTACATGCCATGGTGCATGCTATGTGCATGCCATGGTGCATGCTATGTGACATGCCATGGTGCATGCTATGTACATGCCATGGTGCATGCTATGTACATGCCATGGTGCATGCTATGTACATGCCATGGTGCATGCTATGTACATGCCATGGTGCATGCTATGTACATGCCATGGTGCATGCTATGTACATGCCATGGTGCATGCTATGTACATGCCATGGTGCATGCTATGTACATGCCATGGTGCATGCTATGTACATGCCATGGTGCATGCTATGTACATGCCATGGTGCATGCTATGTACATGCCATGGTGCATGCTATGTACATGCCATGGTGCATGCTATGTACATGCCATGGTGCATGCTATGTACATGCCATGGTGCATGCTATGTACATGCCATGGTGCATGCTATGTACATGCCATGGTGCATGCTATGTACATTGCCATGGTGCATGCTATGTACATGCCATGGTGCATGCTATGTACATGCCATGGTGCATGCTATGTACATGCCATGGTGCATGCTATGTACATGCCATGGTGCATGCTATGTACATGCCATGGTGCATGCTATGTACATGCCATGGTGCATGCTATGTACATGCCATGGTGCATGCTATGTACATGCCATGGTGCATGCTATGTACATGCCATGGTGCATGCTATGTACATGCCATGGTGCATGCTATGTACATGCCATGGTGCATGCTATGTACATGCCATGGTGCATGCTATGTACATGCCATGGTGCATGCTATGTACATGCCATGGTGCATGCTATGTACATGCCATGGTGCATGCTATGTGCATGCCATGGTGCATGCTATTGTGGCATGCCATGGTGCATGCTATGTACATGCCATGGTGCATGCTATGTACATGCCATGGTGCATGCTATGTACATGCCATGGTGCATGCTATGTACATGCCATGGTGCATGCTATGTACATGCCATGGTGCATGCTATGTACATGCCATGGTGCATGCTATGTACATGCCATGGTGCATGCTATGTACATGCCATGGTGCATGCTATGTACATGCCATGGTGCATGCTATGTACATGCCATGGTGCATGCTATGTACATGCCATGGTGCATGCTATGTACATGCCATGGTGCATGCTATGTACATGCCATGGTGCATGCTATGTACATGCCATGGTGCATGCTATGTACATGCCATGGTGCATGCTATGTACATGCCATGGTGCATGCTATGTACATGCCATGGTGCATGCTATTGTACATGCCATGGTGCATGCTATGTACATGCCATGGTGCATGCTATTGTACATGCCATGGTGCATGCTATGTACATGCCATGGTGCATGCTATTGTACATGCCATGGTGCATGCTATTGTACATGCCATGGTGCATGCTATTGTACATGCCATGGTGCATGCTATTGTACATGCCATGGTGCATGCTATTGTACATGCCATGGTGCATGCTATTGTACATGCCATGGTGCATGCTATGTACATGCCATGGTGCATGCTATGTACATGCCATGGTGCATGCTATGTACATGCCATGGTGCATGCTATGTACATGCCATGGTGCATGCTATGTACATGCCATGGTGCATGCTATGTACATGCCATGGTGCATGCTATGTACATGCCATGGTGCATGCTATGTACATGCCATGGTGCATGCTATGTACATGCCATGGTGCATGCTATGTACATGCCATGGTGCATGCTATGTACATGCCATGGTGCATGCTATGTACATGCCATGGTGCATGCTATGTACATGCCATGGTGCATGCTATGTACATGCCATGGTGCATGCTATGTACATGCCATGGTGCATGCTATGTACATGCCATGGTGCATGCTATGTACATGCCATGGTGCATGCTATGTACATGCCATGGTGCATGCTATGTACATGCCATGGTGCATGCTATGTACATGCCATGGTGCATGCTATGTACATGCCATGGTGCATGCTATGTACATGCCATGGTGCATGCTATGTACATGCCATGGTGCATGCTATGTACATGCCATGGTGCATGCTATGTACATGCCATGGTGCATGCTATGTACATGCCATGGTGCATGCTATGTACATGCCATGGTGCATGCTATGTACATGCCATGGTGCATGCTATGTACATGCCATGGTGCATGCTATGTACATGCCATGGTGCATGCTATGTACATGCCATGGTGCATGCTATGTACATGCCATGGTGCATGCTATGTACATGCCATGGTGCATGCTATGTACATGCCATGGTGCATGCTATGTACATGCCATGGTGCATGCTATGTACATGCCATGGTGCATGCTATGTACATGCCATGGTGCATGCTATGTACATGCCATGGTGCATGCTATGTACATGCCATGGTGCATGCTATGTACATGCCATGGTGCATGCTATGTACATGCCATGGTGCATGCTATGTACATGCCATGGTGCATGCTATGTACATGCCATGGTGCATGCTATGTACATGCCATGGTGCATGCTATGTACATGCCATGGTGCATGCTATGTACATGCCATGGTGCATGCTATGTACATGCCATGGTGCATGCTATGTACATGCCATGGTGCATGCTATGTACATGCCATGGTGCATGCTATGTACATGCCATGGTGCATGCTATGTACATGCCATGGTGCATGCTATGTACATGCCATGGTGCATGCTATGTACATGCCATGGTGCATGCTATGTACATGCCATGGTGCATGCTATGTACATGCCATGGTGCATGCTATGTACATGCCATGGTGCATGCTATGTACATGCCATGGTGCATGCTATGTACATGCCATGGTGCATGCTATGTACATGCCATGGTGCATGCTATGTACATGCCATGGTGCATGCTATGTACATGCCATGGTGCATGCTATGTACATGCCATGGTGCATGCTATGTACATGCCATGGTGCATGCTATGTACATGCCATGGTGCATGCTATGTACATGCCATGGTGCATGCTATGTACATGCCATGGTGCATGCTATGTACATGCCATGGTGCATGCTATGTACATGCCATGGTGCATGCTATGTACATGCCATGGTGCATGCTATGTACATGCCATGGTGCATGCTATTGTACATGCCATGGTGCATGCTATGTACATCATGGTGCATGCATGGTAGCATGCATGCCTATGTACATGCCATGGTGCATGCTATGTACATGCCATGGTGCATGCTATGTACATGCCATGGTGCATGCTATGTACATGCCATGCCATGGTGCATGCTATGTACATGCCATGGTGCATGCTATGTACATGCCATGGTGCATGCTATGTACATGCCATGGTGCATGCTATGTACATGCCATGGTGCATGCTATGTACATGCCATGGTGCATGCTATGTACATGCCATGGTGCATGCTATGTACATGCCATGGTGCATGCTATGTACATGCCATGGTGCATGCTATGTACATGCCATGGTGCATGCTATGTACATGCCATGGTGCATGCTATGTACATGCCATGGTGCATGCTATGTACATGCCATGGTGCATGCTATGTACATGCCATGGTGCATGCTATGTACATGCCATGGTGCATGCTATGTACATGCCATGGTGCATGCTATGTACATGCCATGGTGCATGCTATGTACATGCCATGGTGCATGCTATGTACATGCCATGGTGCATGCTATGTACATGCCATGGTGCATGCTATGTACATGCCATGGTGCATGCTATGTACATGCCATGGTGCATGCTATGTACATGCCATGGTGCATGCTATGTACATGCCATGGTGCATGCTATGTACATGCCATGGTGCATGCTATGTACATGCCATGGTGCATGCTATGTACATGCCATGGTGCATGCTATGTACATGCCATGGTGCATGCTATGTACATGCCATGGTGCATGCTATGTACATGCCATGGTGCATGCTATGTACATGCCATGGTGCATGCTATGTACATGCCATGGTGCATGCTATGTACATGCCATGGTGCATGCTATGTACATGCCATGGTGCATGCTATGTACATGCCATGGTGCATGCTATGTACATGCCATGGTGCATGCTATGTACATGCCATGGTGCATGCTATGTACATGCCATGGTGCATGCTATGTACATGCCATGGTGCATGCTATGTACATGCCATGGTGCATGCTATGTACATGCCATGGTGCATGCTATGTACATGCCATGGTGCATGCTATGTACATGCCATGGTGCATGCTATGTACATGCCATGGTGCATGCTATGTACATGCCATGGTGCATGCTATGTACATGCCATGGTGCATGCTATGTACATGCCATGGTGCATGCTATGTACATGCCATGGTGCATGCTATGTACATGCCATGGTGCATGCTATGTACATGCCATGGTGCATGCTATGTACATGCCATGGTGCATGCTATGTACATGCCATGGTGCATGCTATGTACATGCCATGGTGCATGCTATGTACATGCCATGGTGCATGCTATGTACATGCCATGGTGCATGCTATGTACATGCCATGGTGCATGCTATGTACATGCCATGGTGCATGCTATGTACATGCCATGGTGCATGCTATGTACATGCCATGGTGCATGCTATGTACATGCCATGGTGCATGCTATGTACATGCCATGGTGCATGCTATGTACATGCCATGGTGCATGCTATGTACATGCCATGGTGCATGCTATGTACATGCCATGGTGCATGCTATGTACATGCCATGGTGCATGCTATGTACATGCCATGGTGCATGCTATGTACATGCCATGGTGCATGCTATGTACATGCCATGGTGCATGCTATGTACATGCCATGGTGCATGCTATGTACATGCCATGGTGCATGCTATGTACATGCCATGGTGCATGCTATGTACATGCCATGGTGCATGCTATGTACATGCCATGGTGCATGCTATGTACATGCCATGGTGCATGCTATGTACATGCCATGGTGCATGCTATGTACATGCCATGGTGCATGCTATGTACATGCCATGGTGCATGCTATGTACATGCCATGGTGCATGCTATGTACATGCCATGGTGCATGCTATGTACATGCCATGGTGCATGCTATGTACATGCCATGGTGCATGCTATGTACATGCCATGGTGCATGCTATGTACATGCCATGGTGCATGCTATGTACATGCCATGGTGCATGCTATGTACATGCCATGGTGCATGCTATGTACATGCCATGGTGCATGCTATGTACATGCCATGGTGCATGCTATGTACATGCCATGGTGCATGCTATGTACATGCCATGGTGCATGCTATGTACATGCCATGGTGCATGCTATGTACATGCCATGGTGCATGCTATGTACATGCCATGGTGCATGCTATGTACATGCCATGGTGCATGCTATGTACATGCCATGGTGCATGCTATGTACATGCCATGGTGCATGCTATGTACATGCCATGGTGCATGCTATGTACATGCCATGGTGCATGCTATGTACATGCCATGGTGCATGCGTTGCAGGAGGAATGACATGCTTGCAACAGACTTGCCACTGGCACGTAGATACAGAAGCTGCAGGGAAGGTTATCTGTGTGTGCAGTTTCAGAATCTGATTCTTGTGGTGGTTGCAGCCATGCAGCAGGGCAGTGCAGCAGGGTAGCTCATATGCCAATACCAGCTGTGTGGTCCAACCTGCTGTGGTGCCCTTTCACTCTGTATGCAAACGCATCCATGGTAAGCAAGCATCACGCTCCTCCTCCTCTCTCCCTCTTGCTGTCGCCCTCCCTCACAGCATTCACTCCATTACGGATAACATGAAGCCCCCTGTGCTGCAAGGCTCCATGGCCGACCTCTCCTCTCTCGCCCCTCTCACTCGCCTCCAGCACCTGTACGCCCCACTTCCCCTTACCCCTCACTCATCCCTCCCCGCTTTCCCCTGCCTTCTCTCATCCCTGTCCACCTTCTTTTCGTGCTCTGCAAGCTCCTTGTCCGCTTCATTGCTCAGTAAACAATCCAACTCCATTGTTCAGGGAAACTCAGTAATCACATTCTCTCTCTCCTCCCCAGCATTCCCGAGTCCACTTCACCATTGTCTTTCATCCTCCCTCTTGCACCCACGCCTCTTTTCCTGTCATACTCAATCACGTCTCCTCAGCGCTCTCATGACTCTCAACCTGACGGCTGGAGAGCTCCCTTCCTCTCTCTCTGCCCTTACTTCACTCACAACCCTGTAAGCCCCTTTTTCCTGGTCGGGAGCACGCTGCTGCATCGTTTTCTCCCATGGGTTGGGCATGGTGGTTAATGGTTAAGAAGTACTCCCCCAAGCACAACCTTTACACTCTTGGCATCCTTGATGTGCTCTTGGTTAGCCCTAGGCATGTGGTTGTTTGTTGGATCATTGCATCGTATAGCAAAATGGACCTCTCCCAGAAAGGAGCAAACACGTGTCTCTTTTAGCAGCACATATGTTGCGAAATCGGACGCTTTTACCATTGCTTCCCATCGCTAACTAGCCCCGACCATCAGCCACCATTAGTCATCTCCATGGTTGAACGTTCAGCGGGTCTTGGCAGTGCCACACCCTCTCTCCCTCCTCTATTCTTCCCTCTCTCGCAGTGACCTGAGGTTCCTTTCCATCACCCGCTTACCGCAATGGATTGCATTGCTCCCCAACCTCATTACACTGTGAGTGCCGTGCCACCACAACGCCCTCATCCCACCCAGCTCGCATCCCCTCAAAAATGCTTCCCGCACCACCTGCACCTCGCTACAGTCTTGCCATATGCGCATTCACTCTCTGCTTGACTCTCGCTGCCAAAGCATTTCTTCCTAGTGCTTGATATGCCACCCGAAGAGCTCCCCAGGTGAGTGAGTTTTACCTCTTTTGATTGGAGTGCTTCTCTCTGCGTCGTCCCTGCCGGTCTGTACCATGCTGCTTTGCCCTGTGCCACGCATGGACTATGGCAGGCCAGGGCCGTGCATGATGGCTAGAGGGATAGAGTCGAGATGCACATTGATTCCACTTGCACTGCTCGCCCGCTGTGCCTTTCAAGCGATTGAAGTGACCCTTGTCTCCCGCATCCCCCTGTCCTTGACCGCGCTGTAGGGATGTCACCGGCAACTTTAATGTCCACCGCTCTGCTCCGTTCCCCACCGAATGGATGGCGCTCACAGGGCTGGAGACTCTGTGAGCCGTTTATCGCGTCATGAGCGCACAGCCTTGGGTTGACACCTTGAGCTGCTGAGCTCACCGTGTTGGTCTGAGATGCTCAGGCGACCATCCACAAACATTCATGCCATACATTGCCCACCAGCCACCAATGCTTTCCCCCGCCCGTCCGTTCTTCACATTGTTGAGATTGCTCAGTGGTCCGCATTGCATTGCCCTCTTCTTTGCCTGCCACCCATCACTGCGCCCTCCCCTCCTATCTCCCCTCCCCTCCCCTTCCACCTCCAGGCAGGCCGGTCTGAATGGCTTCACTGGCTCGATCCCCTCCACCATCTCCGACCTCACTGCCCTTGCTAATCTGTACGCCTCCTTTTCCACCCACTGCTCCCTCGCTTTCTCGCACTCCCCCTCGTCCCAACATATCTCTATTGGAGATGCAGTAGCCATAGAAAATGGGAAGACAAGACCACGAGATACGCAAATGGGCCAGGTTGTGAGGACAAGGCGGCGAGATTATTGCTCCCCTCTTACTTACACGTCATGTGAGGACCAACATGGAAAGGAGGTCACCTGAAATATTCACAGAATACAACGTTTTCTACAAATCGAATTCAACCCTGCACCTGCACGCGCATATCTTCGCTCTAAGCGAATGACCCATAGAGTCACTGCTTTGCTCCGTTCATATCACATAATCACACACACATGCATACCTCAGCCCCTCCTCACACGCCCTTGCCTCCACACAACACAGGGGGCTCTCCTTCAACAATCTCACCGGCGCCATTCCTGCCATCTTTGACACAACCCTCCAAACCTTGTGGGTCTTCAACGCCCCCCTCGCCTCGCGTGCACATATGAGTGGCTTGGATTGCAAATGCACCTCTGTGTTGCAAGTTGCATGCTAAGTTTTTACCAAACGGAATCAGGTGGCGGGGTCTTCTGGTAACATATGATGTCATATGGTGTTTCCGCGTCTGGCAGCTTTCTGCAGAGCAGTCAACCCTTCAGTCCCCCCTGTTAGTGTTAGCCCTCAATCTCACACTTAGTATTGTGCACTTTGTATATCCTAGCATTGTGTAGTTTGCACTTTGTGTTTGGTTGGGTGTACACCTACATCCCAACCGAACCCAAATGTAATCTCCAAGCAATCTCCAACCCACCAATTCGAGATTGTCTTGGGATTGCCCCCAATCCATAAAGATTGCTCCCAATTCCCCTCCCCATGTATTGCTTGCCCATCTTGGGTGTACTGAACTTCAAGCTCATTACTAATGCATCGGTTCTAAGCTTAAGTTGTGACACCCCCGGGCCCCTGCTGTTGCTTCTGCTTCAGTTGTGCATTTGTGGTTCGGTTACGTGGCAAGCCACTGTGTTGCGTTGTTCTTGGTAGCTTAAGAAGGGCATGGATCATACTGTCGCCCCAGCATGTTCTGAGAAGATCCATTCAGTCTTCCCAGACACCACATTGTCATGATGATGCCTCATGCGTCTTTTCTTTCACAGCCCTGCCTCGTGCTCCTCCGGATCAGAGCTGTTCCTAACCGCCCAGCTACCAAGCATGTGGCACCCACGCGTTCTCGCTCCTACCTCAGCGTGCATGTCTACTCCTCTCCTTCACACCCCGTCCTTTCTGCGTGCCCTAACTTCGTGCAGAGACCTCTCCCACAATCACCTCACCATCATTCCTACTGATTTGTGAGCCTTGAGTGGATTGATATCACGGGGGCGTGAGGGAGCGACAGGGAGTTAGGGAGAAAGCAGGGAAGAGGGGGAGAGGGGACGGGCAGTACACGAATTCACCACTCACTTGGCGATGAATGCACAAGGAGTCAACCCTCATTTGCCAGCGGTTGTACCGCCTAGTCTCCAATATTGGTGAGATTACCGCAGTGACAACATCTTTACTGGCCCCATCTGCTCCACGACTCCCTCGCTTCTTTACGTGTTTTGATCCATCCACTTGATTCAGGTGCTTGATTCACTTTCATATGTGACTTGCAATGCAAGTCACATTAGTTGACTCGAGTCACATCAATTGAAAGTCAGCCCTAACTCACAGGCTCAATCCTAATTATGATTGGAGCCTGTCGCTGCGTGAATCAATGCATACTCATTTCTCACCTGCATTCCATTGTGTTCCTCATTTTAGCAATACATTACCAGATCATATGAAAGCTTTCTGCATATCATCTTTCCGTGGCATCCATCAGAACATGGTGACTCCTGAGTGCCGAAATGCATTATCTTAACTGTGTTCTTTCCCAACTATATTATTCTCAGCAACCTGGGCCACAACGACTCGGAGCTATCCTTCCTCTTCAATCCCGTGTATAAAATGTGAGCTGTGAAGCAGCTACCTCTACTCTAGGTCATGCGCAAGTGAAGGGTCCATTCCTACTGAAGCCCAACCAGCGGATACACCACGCAAGCAGGCCCTGACGAAAATGGAGTTGGGTGGCAAGGAAGAATGATCCATCCACTCTACTACCACGACAAACACAAGATTGGTTGGTTCTTGTCTCCAAGGGCCTTCTGAAGTAAGGGCGAGGGGGTTCAGACAGACGTGCCCTCAAGACCATTGCAGCCCATCGGAGGTTGCAGCAACTGTCCCGTTCCCTAGCCTGCATCATTTGACCCACGTTGACGGGCTGGTGGCATGTTGAAAGGGGGCATGCCAGTCACCATGGCCGCCAGTAACTGCTTCAAGCACTGCTGGTCCTTGAGCTGCTGCAGTCGGTCCTTGGCTCACTATGGCATCAAGGCCGGCTGTTGACGTTGCTGATGCAATAGGGTCCAAAGCGTATGATGCACCTCCACTCCATCCGCCCTATCATGCATGCACTTGCATGGACATGCATGTACTTGCTCATGATAAGCCCCACCCTCATTTCTGAATCACAATAGGCTTAATGTCTCATATGATCTCTTGTACTCCCTTTCTGACCCTCTCTCTTTTCCACACCCAGTTCCTATCGCTGTCTTTGAATGTCTCTCACTTGCCCACATCCATTACAGTGACCAGGCTCGTCCTGCCCTCGTTCCATCCACCACTGCATGCCTCTTCCTTTCCACTTGTGCCTTCATCGCCAGTGCGTGCATGCCATGCTAACCACCTCTCGTGCCCTCCACAGAGACCTCAGCCACAATCCTCTGTCAGAAGGCTTGGATAAGCTTTTCACACAGTCGTGGCTTCTTGGAATAATACTGTAAGCAGTGGCACTCCAGAATCTATAAGAATCGGCTCGGCAGTGGTTCAACCAGGATTGTTTTGAAGTCTTGTTTTCATGTCACAGCTGTCTACTGTTGTCCCTCACTTGCCTCATCCCAAAGTCTACTGTTGTCTCCTTTCATTTCCTCCCTTCACTGGCTTGTCCACTCTCCTTCGCATACCCCAATCCTAAGATATGCCGGATCATGCAACTTCTCAGGACCATTTCCGTCCTATCCCGGCAAAACGTTCTATGTTCTGTACGTTTCTTATGGAACTTGAATGCAAGAGTTGATCCCATAGTTGTTTTAAACAATATGGTTTAAAACATCGGGCTATGAACTTGTGTTTGGTTCTCTGTATTTCCATGTTGCAACACTCGATTGATCAGCGATCGGTAGAGACAATGGAGTCTCCTCTCTTGTGTTCTCTGAAATTTCAAGCTTCAACCACGAAATGGCTGATTAAGATTGTATGGTAGCTCATTTATATCATTCTGTTATTTTACATTTGCCCTTTTCACCACAGTGACGTGTCTAACAACAGCTTCACTGGACCCTTCCCCTCCGTTTTCTTGAATGAGGAAGACATTGCAGAAATGTAATGCGATCCTGATCTCACCATGTTTCACAGAAGTCTTCCCTCCCAATCATGTACCTGTGCCATGCGTACACATGGCAACGACCTGTTTTCTTTTGCGTGCAGTCGTCTCCCTTCATTCCATCCAAGCATACCCTCCATTGGGTGCAGCAATCTCTCACACAACAATTTCACGGGACCCCTGCCACCAGATTTAGCTAACTCCTATTTCTTTCAAACCCTGTAAGTGGTTCTATCCACAACATTTGTTGTCAAGATTGAGTTAATGGCTCTTTGTGCCAGATTTAACGTCCTATCCTTCTCCATCCTTTCCCATGTGGTTTACCTGTGCCAACAGCAACGTTTCTTACAACCATTTCAATGGCGTTGTTCCTCGCGGCATTTGGGCCCTTGAGTTCCTGACGTCCCTGTGAGTTCCTCACGTCCCTGTGAGTTCCTGACGTCCCTGTGAGTTCCTGACGTCCCTGTGAGTTCCTGACGTCCCTGTGAGTTCCTGACGTCCCTGTGAGTGCCTGACGACCCTGTGAGTTCCCCCGCTCATCCTGCTACATGTTCGTCAGCTTATGAGAGTAGGGCAAGGAGCGGCACATGAACCAAAGTGAATTCAATAGCACCATGTGTTATCGGCTGCTAAACATACAGGCCGCAGGATCTCGTAGGTCAAGCCCACTGCTCACATGAGTTTAGTAAGAAGGGAGGCCCTTACACAGCATGCAGCTACGTGTGAGGCTTTTCAAAAAAAGGGAATTTGTTACATAGTATGGTGCCTCGTTTGAGGCTCAAAGTCCCTACATCACGTGGAGCAACGTTTGGGCCACCCTTGAAGTACCTTGCAATAGCATGGAACAACGTGCGAGGCGCGTTTAAGGAAAAAGGCTCTTTAAGAACACGGAGCTAACTTCGAGGCGTCTCAAAGGAAGAGAGTCCGTTACATAGTATAGTGCCATATTCAAGGCATTCTAAACTGAGGGAGTCCCTTACACATCATGGAATGGAGCCTTTGAGATTGGGTACACTGTCAGCATGCTCTACGGTGCTAGTGAGCATGGGTAGCAGGGTGAACAACAAGAGAGGTTCGAGAGCGAATTTGAATATATTCGGGGGACAGAGAAGGTGGTTGAAGTGGGCCAACACCATTGCTTATGAGCACGGTTGGAGTTGAAGGGGCATATTAGTATGAGGTGTTTGTGTTGTCTATTGTGCCATGTGGTGTCACTTGTTCCATTCCGTGTGCGAGGTACTGTGCAATGTTGTTCCATGGTTTGCCACGCTGCTCCCTTGGAGGTAGGGAGCACAGCATGTCAGTAGAATGGCGTGAATACACCTGCCACTGGATGGCGCATGCGGTCAGGAATCTGAGGTGGATAATCACGGAGCATGCTGTCCCCGCATGCATTTTGACATTCCACGGATTGCCTCGCTCTTCATTGCAGCATGTTGCCTGCGCATTTCCATATATTTGTTTCTTTCCACCATCGTCCACGTGCTCTCTCCAGCTCCATGGCTCACAATCATCTCCAGGGGCCTCTTCCTGCTGCCCTCTTATCTAATCAACTCGTCTCTCTGTAAGTGTGCCTTGGTGTCGTTGTCTCGTGGAATAGGAGAGAAGCGTGTGCTAGAAGATATGCGCCCATTGTGCCTTCTAATTTTTGTCATTTTTTCAAAGAGGAGTTGTTGTATACGTGCAAGAATTTTCATTCCATATTGGCGTTGCTAGTCATTCCACCATCCCTATCCCATGCATGTCTCCATGCAGTGAGCTGCAAGGCAATGCATTCTCTGGCCCTCTTCCTGACTTTGCTTCATGGGAAACCGAATCGCTACAAGTGCTGTGAGATCACCACCTTCTTATTATTCCTGGCCTCTTGATCATCTCTGCACTTTATGTTCCGCTTGCAACCATCAGACGCGTTTCTTGTCACTGCCTCGTGGAACAGGGGAGGGGCACGTGCTTGTTTTTCTAAGTCAAAATGAAAACCACCCTTGTCTACGTGTGACCATTCCCATTCGCTATTGTAGACATTTCTAAACAATCCTCCATCCCTATCCAATGCAACTCTTGCCTCCACACAGTGAGCTGCAAGGCAATGCATTCTCTGGCCATCTCCCTGAGTTTGCGTCCTGGAAAATTCGATTGCTACAAGTGCTGTGAGATCAACGCATGGTTCTTTTTTTTTCAGGGCGACTTAATCATCTCTGTGCTCCATGCTCCACTTGCATTCATAAGATGTTTTCTCCACCATTTGAGAATGACACGTCCTAACTAATGGCCACGTGGTTTCACTTCGCATGGCTCGCGGTGTTTCATGAACACCAGTCAATACGAGTTGTGACACGTTGCCATAGATCTTCATCCCATCTTCTCTTCCCACCATCTCTCCTCTTCCAGCCTTCAACAACCACCCACCACCACCATACCCCCAGCGATGTGAGCGACAACCAGCTCAATGGCTCCCTCCCTGACTCCATCTCTTGCCTTGAATCGCTGCAGCACCTGTGAGCTGCAAACATCGTGAGATGCGGAAATGATGTTGTGAAGCAGGGATGCTTTTTGAGGAGTCACGGATTCTAACCTTGAAGCATGCGGGGTGCGTTGAGCAGGCACATTCTGTTCCCTTGAAGCACGGGTGCTAGGAAGTTCCGTTCCGTGCACCTGTATTCTGGGCCAAACATTGGCAGCACTACCTGGGGTGACAGTTACTACTGCGAAACGGTCTGCTGCTGCATTCTACACTTACCAAGGACTTCCACAGTTATCATGGCAACACCTGTTTGCTGCCATGCACATGGTGGCATGGCATGGCATGACACGGTCTGGCGTTACATGGCATGACATGGCATGTTATGGCAGGAGCCTTGGAGGCAACAACTTGACAGGCCCCTTGAATGCGACCCTGGGTAGCCTTGTCAATCTGAGGTCCCTGTAAGTACCACAACCTGTCCCCTTCAGCGTCTACAAGCCCAAGTGTGAGATCTCTCCTTGCACTCCGCTTACATCTGCCATTTTTCCTATCTCCCTGCCTCAATCAGAAATTCTTCGTAAACCTACTCGGATACATGTTTTTTTTCAAACTTCCTACCAGAAGTGACTTCTGGGTCAATGGCCTTTCAGTGGTGCCGTGCTTTCTTTGCCTTCTTCAGTCACACAGTGTTTCCTCCCTCCTCTCATTGTCCTCTAACCATTGCCCCCAGGAACGTCTCGGGCTCGGGGCTGACCTGTCCTCCAGACGGCAGCAAGTGCCTGGTGAAGCAGAGGAACACCACCAGCTTCTGCCGCCTCTGCTTCTCCTTCTGCTCCTCCTGCACCCCCCTTGCTTGTAAGTCTCCATGCCACCTTGACTGCGTACATACGAACAGAGCGCAATGCCATGCCGACTCCAAGAGTTCTTGTGCCAAACGACATGATAGCTGGATACAGAAAGGTATGCTGCACAAGATGATCTGATATTGAACACCCGTCCAATCCCTATATGCACCCCACATTTCAGGGTCAGCCCTCACAGGAGCACCAGCATCAGTTGCAGCACCAGCATCAGTTGCAGCACCAGCATCAGTTGCAGCACCAGCATCAGTTGCAGCACCGGCATCAGTTGCAGCACCGGCATCAGTTGCAGCACCGGCATCAGTTGCTGCACTGGCATCAGTTGCCGCACCGGCATCCGTTGCAGCACTGGCATCAGTTGCAGCACCGGCATCCGTTGCAGCACCAGCATCAGTTGAACGCAAGACACCACCGGCATCTGGCCCTCGCATGCTCATTGGTGCTGCAATCAACCTCTCTCGTGTTGCTGCCGTTGCCACCCTCTTGCTCCTGATGTTCGGAATGTGATGCAAACGAAGTGTTCTCACAATTCGTCAAACGAGACATAAGTGGAGGGGTGAAGAAACGCCATGTACATGTTTGTAAATAGCGAGAGGACCTATAGTACACGAACGGGGCTGGAGAGCTGGATGTCGTTTTAGAAACACCAGAGGCATCGGAGGTTCCGCTGATCTCAGCAGGAAGGCGACAGGCAGGGGTGCACGAAGGGTAATGCCAGCGAGAAACCTGAAGGAAGTGGGTGGCGGCAGAGTGGGAATTGGCCACACTTAGTAATGGCAGAGGCCTTGGACAAGAGTGTCAAGGGGGATGGTGGGGAAAGACGAGAATAGGAGTGAGTGAGGGAGTCAGTGTACATGTCGAGTGGGGAAAGAGGAAGAGCTGTTTGGGAAGCTCAAGGGGTGCAAGGAGAGGAGCCAGTGGCGGTGAGGCAGTGAAACGGGTGGGCGGTAACAAGGCAGAGACGCCAAGGGTTGGTACCATAACTCCACGAAGGTGCTGAGTTGGCATGACATTATGGTATGAGCATGTATGTTTGCTTTCTCGTAACCAGCAGACACCGAGCCCAAGCCACCTGGAAGAGTCTGCCGAGCAGCTGGAGGGAATGTGAGGGTCGGATCTGAGTGGCCATGTGCTCTTCTCTTTAGGGCCGAGCTTAAGCCATGGGTAGGAAGGTAGAATACCGTAAGATGATTGGGCCATGGGACTGCACTGTTCTATTGTTTTACTGGTAGGTTTACCTTGCTCGTACGGAGTTACATTCAAGGCCATAACAAACAGTGAAGGAAGTAGACAAGGAAAAGTTCTTATACACAAACCATGCGACTGAGAACGGGGGCATGTGGTGAGAGAGGTTATGCCAGGAAAGAAAGGCAAGGGGTGCTTCCGAGAGCAAGGCTCAGCGAACGTCATGACTGGAGGAGAAGACGCGACACTCAGTGAGGAAAGACGCCCAAACGATGGCAGCATCGGAGATGGGCAAGGAGGCGCTGGTAACGGAAAGAATGGCCCAGGAAACAACGAGAGCTGGTGAGGAGACCCATGGTGGAGGACAGACAGACACGGTGGGAGATATCAGCGCAGCGCATCATGTCAAGGTTTGGAGGAGGAGGTGTCGGCTACACCCAGCTGTCTAAGGTAGAAGTTCTTGATCCATTCTATGGAGACGTCCACAAGGGTTCGTCGTTAAAGAACTACATGGTGCATCTTGAGAATCTGCAGGCGTGTTGGTTTAAGAATCGGCTTGATACCGAAGAGTTCTAAAGGGGCTTGGCAACCAACTTCACGGGGAAGCTGAGGCCTACTATTCTCACGCAAATAGCTGTTATAGTCACAATGGGCTCAAATGCGCATAAAATAGAAAGGAGGAGCGCAAAGACGAATTTCTACCGAGCGGCTTTAGAACCTGCTAGCGGAATGGTCACCGCACTAAATCACGTGCTATATAAATTGGATATGGAGTGTTTTAAGGTCGTCTACAATGGGCAAGCTTAATCACTCGGATTTGATAAAGAACTGGCGACGTGAGAGTTATTAATTAGTTCGGTCAAACTACTCTCATCCGAATTTGTGAATGATAATTTGACATCAGACTTATCATTATCACACTATTATAAACATAAAATATTTGATCCACACTCACACCGCACCATGAAGAGATTTCTCTACTATCGGTCAAGCTCTACGGAATGCTGTCTCTGCAGCGACGCAAACTTTGTTGTTCACTAAGGAAAAAATTTGGTTAAGTCTTAAAAAGGCACAGAGTTGGCACACAAAGAAATTCACTAGAATAGAATGAAAGATAGAATACAAGGGGTAAAAGAACTACCCAACCACTGAACCTAACAAGAGAACGTTCATACAAGAACGTTTAGATAACTACCACTTATCTGCGCTTTGCCAGGTCAGCATCGGCAGGTGAAAATTACAACACATGCTTAGTTTGTAATATTTAGAAAGCTTGCTTTCTTGTGTTTGCAATGGCAACGAGCTTCGTTTCAAATGGGCATTACATCATTCTCGTCCGGGCTAAATATGGTACCTACATTACACATGACAACATGCAATTTTTGCTAGGGTGGGTGGGTGGGAAATAAGACATTTGAAATTTCAAACGAAGACGTGGGTGGAGGCCAAATGGCCTCCACCCCCTGCTATATAGTTGGCGAAGAGCGTCTAGCACTTCGCCGTTGCCATTGCTGCATTACAAGCAGCTTCGCTTTCAAAATACACATTTTTAGAAAGTGTTACACACTTTCAAAAAAATTCATTTTTACCTACCTAAAAGTAGTTACTTTAACTGTTCAGGTTGTTTTAAACAACTTCTGTAACGCACGTTTTCGTAGTTACGAAAACGTGCGCCAGGTTCAGATTGTGCAGGTGGTTCAATCCGCCCCAGATTGAACACCCCAGTTCCGCGCACTGTTCCCCGGGGTCAGTTTCTCAATGTCCCGCAATGTTCCGAAATTCCTACGCAAAAGTTCCGAAACGATCGCCGGTCGCAATGTTTTGCGTCGGAAGGGTTCGTCGGTCGAGACCACGCTCTTCTGCAGAAATTCGCTTCTGCAGTTGCGCCTTCCTCTGCAGACCCGATTTCTTCAGATGCGTGACCCTCTGCAGCGGAAATTACATCTGCGAACTTCCCTGCATAACTCCGCGTCGACCTCTGCAGAAATTGATTCGGCAGATTTTTCCCTCCCCTGCAGAAAGCGACGACCACCTTCTGCAGGGTCGGTGCAATCTCAACAAATGTCATTAGAGGAGTTGCTCACATCGGGAAGGCGCGAGCTTCGTGCGCTCCTCCTGGTTTCATTTGGTCAACGCAAATTCAAGTTGGCGACGCGCGACGGACGGACGACGGCTCGCCGCGACGAGCGCCGCCGGCGGCGACGAAGCTCGCGACGGGCCGCGGCGCGATGGGCCGTTGGTTGCGAGAATGCTGCTAGTGCGGCCGCCTCGCAGGGTGGTGGTGGTGGTAGGGGCAGTGACAGTGGTACCACTGACTATTAAGGGAGAGATTATTAGCACGAGGAGCAGGAGCATGATGCAGCGCATAAAACGGTGTGCGTAGCGAGGGGCCATCGTAAGCGGCGAGTTTCGCGACATGATCAATGCTGTGTCGAAGAAAAAGGCCCCGCCCTCGCTTGGGCGCAACCGATCTCGCCGTCGACGAAAAGTTCTCGACGGATTGGCCGACGAAATGGGCTTTTGCAGTTTGACGGAAGTTGCGGTCGAGCAGGCTCTGCTCGACAGAATCTGGTCGACAAACTCTGCGCGACGAGCTCTTGTCGACGATCTCTGCGCGACGAGCTCTCGTCGAAGAGCGCTGGTCGACGATCCTGGTCGAAGAACTCTGGTCAAAGAGTTCGGGTCGAGGAGCTCTGTTTGGCGAACATTGTTCGACCGATCGATGTCGAGCTGATCAACCGAAGTTGCAGAGTTGTGCGAAACTCTGCGGAGGCGTGCAAACTTTTGCCCAGGAGGTTTTGGCGAAGTTCTACGTGGGAACGGCATCACGTGGTCGACGGTGCGCACCTGGCAAAACCGACAACACGTTTCCTACCTGGAACCTGCGCAATGTGCCTGACGGTGAAACCGTCGACCTGCACCTACTTGGTAGGTGCGCACATCTGCGCAGATAGACAACCTGCGACTGCAGATAGTCACATGCGACTGCAGTGCTGGCAGACCGCGCGTGGTGCAACGCCGCCAGACTACTCTGCTGCAGCATTGGCAAGCCACGCTTCTGCTGCGCTGGCAGGTTTCGGCCTTGCTAGGTGTTGCATGCCATTCCAATCCTTTTGTTCTACATGCCTCAATTGTACAATCAAGTTTTCATTGCAAATTGTTCTTTCAACTTCCTTAGTGGAATTCTCGCCAAACTTCTCTGTGAACACATGCAAGTAGCAAAACGTTAGTGCAGCGCTACGATCACTTGCACAACCCCGTGCCCTCCTCCGTAGTCCACTCCTGTTGTGTAGTGACTTTCCCCATGGTGCGGTGAGCGTGGTGGGCCCCGCGTCAGAACCTTCAGATTAGCTGACATTTGCGTTCATTACCTAAGTTGTTTTAGGCCGGCAGCCTTCTAGACCGCCATGGTCGACCAGGAGGTAGCTGCAGGTGTAGAAGACACCCTGCAGGCGTGATTAGATGACGTTCGGGCACGCCACGCAGCTGGCGAGTACGGTGGAGCGAACTTGGATGTTCTGCTTTTTAGAACCCGCGTGCAGTGGGCGTGCGATCACCCAAGTCGCATTGAAGCCGAGCAGACTTTGGGTGGATGCTGGCTACCAAGCGTGGCAGTACATCATGCGCACATACAAGGCGAGCGACGACCTCTACATCGGCCAACTGGAGCAGAGGTTGAACATCAAGATGGGCGAGCAGGAGTCGGCGACTGAGTACTGCAACCGTGCTCGGCGAACTTTGGCCGAACTGCGGATGTCTGGCGTCGACTACTCTACAGCGTCCTACATTACGCACATCCTCAAGGGTCTGCGGACGGGCTACAATTTGATGCGCCGGATGCTGGCGATGCCTGGCGCGCGTGAGACGCTCAACGGGGACACGCTGTCGAGCCAGATCATCAACGATGAGTTCATGCAGGAATCCGAGAGGCCCGCAGAACTGCTCCCGCAGGCCAACTACGTCGCCCCGGCGAAGCAGGGACGCCAACAGGGGCAGCGTGGAAAGTCTGGCGGAGGCAGTGGTGGGAAGTCGTCGAACGCAAAATCGACGGAGGGCGCCGACCACGGAAAGTCGGCAAAGGGAGGTGATCGCGGCAGCAGTGGCTCGCGTTGAGTAGGACGCCGTTGCTACATCTTCAATGCTCCCGACCACCTCTCATAAGACTGCCCCGATCGAGACGATTCTGACGATGACCGGGATGCCAACCGGAGAAAGTCTGATGGTGGTGGTCGTCATCGAGAGAACCAGCCGCGCAAGGAGAAGCAGGCGTCGAAGACGGCTTCGACGAAGGATGCTGACTCCTCTGGTGGCAATGCTTGTGGCGAGGAGGATTCGTGCTCGATGATCAGCGTGGTGGAGCCGACGATCTCGCTGGCGCTGGAGGCTGGTGAGGACTTCAAGGCGGTCGCTGTTGCTGTGGAGGCGAATCCGATGGTCGTGCTCCTCGACAGCGGCTGCTCCCATTATCTGATGGGAATCCGGGAGGCCTTCGTCGACATGCAGCCGAGCGACGACGTGCGCCACGTTCGTAGCTTCAACGGGGCACTTCAGAGTGTCGAAGGCAGAGGTACTATTTCTCTGCAAGGGGAGGCTGGGAAGCAGGTCCTCGTCCCCGACGTACTCTACGTTCCGGGTGTCCACGCGAACCTGCTGTCTGCTGGCCAGCTCAAGGAGAACGGCGTGAAGCTGCAGGATGACGGCGGAGAGATGCTGCTGGTGTCTTCTGCCGGCGATGTCCTTGGTCGAGCACGCTACTCCGGTAGAATTCTCTGCACCGACCTGCGCCCCTGCTCGATGAAGTCGACGATGACTTCGACGGAGGTAGTAGCTCTGCGGACTATCGCGTCAGCGACAAACTTGACCTCGGACATGTTGCATGCACGGCTTGAGCACGTTGGCGTAAACACGATCAAGAGCTCGGCGAAGCATGAGGTCGCCGCCGGTCTGGACATCAAGATGTCGAACGCAGCTGATCTGCCGTGTGCCTCTTGCGTCGGCGGCAAACTTGCGCGGCAAACCTTCCCCGACCAAGGATCGGACGCCGGGAATGCGCTTGATGTGGTGCACATCGACCTCTGTGGGCCATTTCGGATGGCCACCAACGATGGCAGCCTCTACTTTCTTCTGCTGAAAGATCGGAAGACCCGCTACATGTGGGTGAGGCCGATCGCGAAGAAAAGCGACATGCTGGTCGTCTTCAAAAAATGGCTGAAGGAAGTGGAGCGGCAAACGTCGAAGACGGTGAAGAAGTTGCATTCGGACCGCGGAGGGGAGTTCCTGGGTTGCGCCTTCACCGACCTCGTCGAGGACAAGGGAATCCTCCATAATCTACACATGGGCGTGAAGCATCACTGGTGGCACCTCGCTCTACGACAGGCCGTCTGGGTGTGCAACTGCCTCGAGCGGGCTTCCCTGCCAAAGAGGACGACTCCGCACGAGCTGCTGTTCGGGAAGAAGCCAAATTTGACGCTGGTGCGCGTGTGAGGCTGCATGATGCAGTTCATGGTCCCCGAGCAGCAGCGTGTTGGTGGAACCCTACGGTTTGCACTCGGCTTGTTGTCCGTGTGCGTGCATGCGTGTGTGCATGGAATGGAACGAGGGCATGTGAATATATATATTTCATGCTTATAATGGCGTGAGTATGATGGGTCATGATGTCGAGTGTGTGTGTCGAGTCAATAGCGAGTTATCGCTAGCCGCATGTTACGCGGTCATTTGTGTCCCGTTTGGGGCTTATATTTTGTCGTGCGCGGTTTCTATTTTGTCCTGTGTCGAACGTTCAGCGTGTCGCAGGTGTGTGCACCAGACCCATCAAGAACTCAATGATGAGTTTTGTGATAAAGAACCAGAGCCTCGATTCAAGCTTCAAGTGATTTCGAAGCTTGCCAAAAGGGCTTCAAGAGATTGAAGATAGTTACATTACAATGTGTAGTGTAACATTTCTCTTGGTATAGGCCTTTGTGGAGGGTAGTTTCGAGACCCTTCTTGGTTGGGGACAGTGTGGCACTGTTACATCACTGTACCTCGGCTCTTGGGGTTTGTAGGAGCTGGGAGTCATTCCCAACTCGTAACTCTTCCTAGCTATTCCAATTGTGTCTCCTAAGACTATGTTGCTGCCATAGTGCCGTTCGTTCAAACTGACGCTGTGTCGTCAATTCTTCATGAAATCGTGCAATCTAAAATTGCTGATTATAGAAGACGTTAAGACACTCTATATCCAATTTGAATCAGGTCATTTGGAGCTGTGACCAGATCGCTATGAACGTCTAAAGCCACTGTGCAGAAATCTGCCTGCGCACTCTATCTTTCGTTTTAGGCACATTGAAGCCTACTGTCACTATAACAAGTGGTATCAGAGCGCCTTGGAGCAGATTCAACCATGGCTGGACCTGAAGAAAGGGGTGACAGAGATGCTGGTGGCAGTGGAGGACCCCAAGCACAAGGTCAACCCCGTGATTCAGTCACGGCGCCCGTGCAACCTACTCCTGGACCTTCAAGGGATGAACCAAGAGTGTTCGGGCTTGACAAGTTCAACGGCGACAACTTTGCTGAATGGTCCTTCAGAATGGAGAACGTGTTTGATCACTATGATCTGCTGGAGGTGATGGAAGGAACGGAGAAGCGTCCCGAGAACGACCCGGAGAAGAGCCCGTGGGTGCGGAAGAGCGCACAAGGCTATCTCCTACTTGGGCAAGCGTGGGGCGCAGTCAAATCCGTCACATCAAGCCTTTCCAGCGTGGACCAGAGAAGGGATCAAAGGCATGGGCTGCCCTCAAGGGTGTACACGCTCCTGCAACATCGGCGGTAGCGGTGGTGTTGGAACGGCAAATGGCGAAGCTACGAATTGAAGAAGACGAACCTGTGGAAGAAGGGGTGCAGAAATTCTTCGACTTGTTGACGCAGCTTGAGGGAGCTGATTTGAACTACACTGAGCTCCAAAAGAAGACCAAGTTGTTGGCCCTACTCCCGGAATCGTGGTCCTTGCTCATCATCAACTTGAACCGTGATGTGCCCCGTCTCTCGCTTGAAGAAGTGAAGCGCGCGATCCTTCAAGAGGACTTCCGCCGCCGTGAGTTGGCGAGTGCGGATGGCGCTGGGGCAGCGAGCGTCGGCAGTGGATATGGCCGAGCAAGAGCCAGAGGACGAAGGGGAGGAAGGTTTGGAGGCAGTAACTCGGGGATGGCGGATACGGCAGCGACGACAAGAGCTACGGACGCGGTCGCGGCCGATTCGACGTCGAGTGTCATTATTGCCACAAGACCGAACACATGTGGCGCGATTGCTACAAACTCCCAGAAGGATGGACCCCTTCTCAAGGCCAAGAGGGCAGAGGAGCAGAAGGAGGGAGAGGTAGAGGCCGTGGAGGCCGTGGCGGTCGCGGAAGTGGAGCTGCAAACATGAAGAGCGAAGATAACGACAAAGACCCGAGCGGTGATCGGTACCCGGGTCAATTCTAATTTGTGTCGACGCAAGCACCGGCAGCACCAGAGAAGGATGAAGACTTTGAAGAGCCTGCAGCTGTGGGAAAGGTCACCCTACAACCGCTGGACTTTTGGGTGATCGATAGCGGCGCTACCTATAGCATGACACCTCGCGCGAACTTGCTCACCGAACTTGAAGTGTCGCCGGTGAAGCATGTCACATCGGCTTTGGGGCAGCAAGCAGAGATGAAAGGCATGGGCAAGGCCATGTTCAAGGGTGCTGATGGAAAGATGCTGGGCCTCAAGAACGTGCTTTGGGTGCCCAACCTTGCTGCGAACCTGATTTCCATGCGGCGGTTGGCAAAGGCCGGTATGGACACGAACTCGAAGGGGGCCAAGACCTACACCGCGAGGATTGGCGACCGGATCCTTTGGGACCTTCACGAAGATAGGGATGTCTACAACGAGATGTGGCAGATCCCTGTGGTCCCCATGCCTAAGGAGAGGCAAGTGGCAGCAAGCATCAGCGCCAAGGGCAAAGCGGTTGGTAGCGGCTATGGCGCAAACAATCGTGCCAAGGAGAAGGAGCTCAAGAAGAGCAAACCTGGAGGTACCAGCAAGCTCAGTGATCATAAGGAGAGTGGTGCAGCAGCCAAGGAGCAGTACAAGGGTGAGGAGAACCCCAAGGCAGCAGCGGAGGAGGAGTACGGAGAGAGTATGTTGGGCGCTATTGCGAGCGCGGCATTCTCCAATCCGACTTCGGCTACGGGGGAGTGTGATTGGCTCACCTTGCATCGGCAAATGGGGCACGTGGCCCTGCCTATCTTGCAGCAACTAGTGAAGAATGAAATGGTTGGTGGCATACGTGTGAAAGAGGAGCCCGATGAGGTATTTGGCTGCCCGACGTGCATGCAAGCCAAGTTCACTCGTTTCCCGTTCTCTACTTCGGAGACAACTGCTAAGGCACCACTTGATGAGGTGGTGATGGATGTGGTGGGCCCCTTGAAGTTTGGAGCTGCTGGAGCAGAGTACTTCCTCACCATTGTCGACGTCTACACCCGCATGACCTGGGTGTATGTGCTTGCCAAGAAGAGCGACGTGGCTGAAACGTTGGAGATCGATTGGTTCCCAATGGTGGAGCGGCAACAAGACCGGCTAGTCAAGTCGATCCGCACCGATCGAGGAGGAGAGTTCCTGAGCAAGGACTTCTCATTGTGGCTGAAGAAGAATGGCATAAGGCACTCCCTTACCATGCCATACTCCCCTGCAATCAACGGCATCGCCGAGCGAACGAACCGCACGATCACGGAGACGGCGCGCGGGTTGCTCATCGAAGCCGGGCTACCCGACTACTTTTGGCCTGATGCGGTGCGGAGTGCGTGTGTGGCCAAGAACAGAGCTTTGACTCATGTTGGAGCAGACAAATGGGTGCCCTATGTGGAGTGGCTTGGAAGGAAGCCGAAAGTGGATATGCTTCAGGTGTTCGGGTGCATGTGCATGGCGCTTGTTCCTAAGCATCTTCGGCACAACAAGCTTGGTGCCAAGGCGATATGGGCCATGCACTTGGGCATGGCTCAAAACAGCAAAGGGTGGCTTCTTTGGGACCCATTCACCAAGAAATTCTTGGTGAGCAGGGACTGCAAGTTCATGGAGAACTTCATGTACAAGGATTGGAAGGCGGAGAATGAGGCGAAGATAAAAAGTGCGGTTTGGGGGGGTGAAGAATTCCGGTTTGGAGCATGTGGAGCTGCCTTTGGAGCTGCGCAGTGGTAGCACCACCACAAGGAATCTTTCCTTGTGAATGGGGGAGAGGAGGCCAAGGATGCAGAGGAAGAATTAGCGAGCGTGCACCATAACTCCCTTCCCGCACTACGAGCGCTCCACGGATCCGTACCACACCGCAGCAACGCCAAGGCCTTCAAGTCCCTACAGCTGAGGAAGAAGGAAGGGTCAAAAGGAAAGTTCAAGCCCCTAATAGGCTGACGTATGATGCGCCAGGAAAGCAGGGCAAGACGGCCCTTGCCGGAGCGGCAATGATGGTAGGAGACGACGAGGAGAGTGACTACGAGGAGTGTGCCTTCGCGTTCTTCTCTCCGGTGGAAATGCCAGGAGAACCAGCAACTCTCAAGGAGGCCTTGGAGAGTAGTGATGCTGAGGAGTGGAAGAAGGCTATGGAGAGTGAGTTGAGGAGCATTGAGGACAACGACACGTTTGAATTGGTGGTGCTACCGGAGGGGCGTACGGCGATAACGTCCAAGTGGCTCTTCATGACCAAGTCGGACGCCGACGGCATGATCGAGCGCTACAAGTCTAGGCTCGTGGCCAAGGGGTAGGAGCAGAAGGAAAAAGTGGACTTCAAGGAGTTGTTTGCTCTAGTGGTGAAGCCGACAACGCTGCTGACCCTACTCGCAGGAGCCGCCATCAAAGGATGGGTGGTGAAGCAGATGGACATTACAACGACATTCCTCAACTGTGTTATAGAGGAGGAGATCTTTATGGCGCAACCAGAGGGTTTTGATGATGGTAGTGACAGAGTGTGGAAGCTGAAGAAGGCCCTCTATGGGCTGAAGCAGGCCCCGAGGCAATGGTACTTGATGCTGCGCGAAGTGTTGGAGGGGATCGGCTTCACTCCCTCAACGGCCGATCACTCCTTGTTCATGCTTGGCGAGGGGGAGCAGATGAGCTTCATGGTGGTCTACGTGATCACTCCGCTGGGTGCTCACGACAAAGTACCACGTCGACGACACGGTCGCCGCGAGAAGGCTCGCCTGGTAGTGAAAGGTTTCACGCAGGTCTACGGCGCAGACTACGACGAGACGTACGCGCCGGTGGGGAGCTACGTAACTCTGCGGATCTTCCTCAGCATCGTAGCAGTCCTCGACCTGCACCTTATGCAGCTGGATATGAAAAATGCGTTTCCACAGAGCAAACTGGATCGCGTTCTCTACATGTACCAGTCTGACTACTTCAACGACGGCACCGGTCGCGTGTGCAAGCTGCTGAAGAGCTTGTATGGGCTGAAGCAGAGTCTGTTGTTGTGGTACTCGGCGCTCGACGCGGTGCTAACCGGAGCAAACTGGAAGAAGAGCCAGGTCGATGAGGCTCTCTACTTCAAGGTCGGCGACGACAGAGTGGCGTGCTGGGTGCTCGTCTACGTCGATGACCTACTCGCCGCGAGCAGCAGCACCGCGATGCTGAAAGAGCTGAAGGAGCTGCTCGAGGCCGCCTTTGAGCTGCGCGAAATCAGCCCAGTCAAGAAGTTTCTCGGGCTTGAAATCGTGCGCGACCGTCATGCAAGAAAGTTGTGGCTTCACCAGCAAGTCTACGTCGATATGTTGCGTCGGCGTTTCATCGACGAGGAGCAGACCGGGCGACTGCCGAAGACGCCGGTCTCCGTCGACGCCGGTCTCCGTCGACGCCTACACAGAGCTGACTTTCGACGATGAAGAGGCGCAGTCACGAGAAGAGGAGTACCGGCAGAAGGTCGGCTCGCTGCAGTTCACGGCGACAATGACAAGGCCGGACATTGCCTTCGCTTGCAGCAAGCTCGGATCCGGCCTGACAGTGCGGAGCGACAACCACTGGCGCGGGGTCGATCTCTGTCTGCACTACCTCGCTGAAACTCGTGACGCCGCTCTGGAGTTCGGCGGCGGACCAGAGGCGCTGTGTCTGGTCGGCTATGCAGATGCCGAAGACGCTGGTGAGAAGCAGAATCGGACGAGCACGGGCGGCTACGTTTTTGTCTTCGGAGGAGCCGCAGTCTTCTGGTCGAGCCAGCGCATCAAGTGTGCGACGGTCTCGTCGACCGAATCAGAGTACGTCGCGGCCACTGTAGCCGGCAAGGAGGCACGAAGCCTGTGCTTCCTCCTTGCAGAATTTCGCCTGCTCGACACAAGGAAGCCGACTGTTCTGCACGTGGACAACCAGTCGGCGATCACTGTCGCAGAGGGCTTGGGGCTCAAGTGCAACCTCAAGCACATGGAGCGACGCTACGCCTGGCTGCAGCACATGGTGAAGCGCGGGAAGATTGCGCTGCAGTACATCCCGACCTCCGAGCAGCCGGCAGATTTTCTGACAAAGGAGCTGCATTTTCCGGCTTTCAACCAATGCTCCGTCGCAATCGGCCAAGTGCGTCTGGCCGACGTGGGCGACGAGGATGACGAGGTGCAGCAGTAGGTGTCGTGCCCTTCTGCACGGTTGGTGCGGTGATCTACGTGCTATGTGTTGGGTGCACGTAGAATGAGTTTTCTCCTTGTATTCTATCCCTCTGGGTTCTAGGTGGACCTGGTGTGTGGGTGATTAAACGTGATCTGGGCAGGGGAGTGTCGAAGAGAAAGGCCCCGCCCTCGCTTGAGCGCAGCCGATCTCGCCGTCGACGAGGAGTTCTCGACGGATTGGCCGACGAAATGGGCTTTTGCAATTCGATGGAAGTTGTGGTCGAGCAGGCTCTGCTCGACAGAATCTGGTCGACGAACTCTGCGCGACGAGCTTTGGTCGACGATCTCTGCGCGACGAGCTCACGTCGAAGAGCGCTGGTCGACGATCCTGGTCAAAGAATTCTGGTCGAAGAGTTCGGGTCGAGGAGCTCTTTTTGGCGAACATTGTTCGACCGATCAATGTCGAGCTGATCGACCGAAGTTGCAGAGTTGTGCGAAACTCTGCGGAGGCGTGCGAAATTTCGCCTAGGAGGTTTTGGCGAATTTCTACGTGCGGAATGGCATCACGTGGTCGACGGTGCGCACCTGGCAAAACCGACAACACGTTTCCTACCTGGCACCTGCGCAATGTGCCTGACGGTGAAACCGTCGACCTGCACCTACTTGGTAGGTGCGCACATCTGCGCAGATAGTCAACCTGCGACTGCAGATAGTCACATGCGACTGCAGATAGTCACCTGCGACTGCAGATAGTCACCTGCGACTGGAGTGCTGGCAGACCACGCGCGGTGAAACGCTGACAGACTACTTTGCGCAAGCCACGCTTCTGCTGCGCTGGCAGGTTTCGCCCTTGCTAGGTGTTGCATGCCATTCCAATCCTTTTGTTATGCATGCCTTGATTGTACAATCAACTTTTCATTGCAAATTGTTCTTTCAACTTCATTAGTGGAAATCTTGCCAAACTTCTCAGTGAACACAAGCAAGTAACAAAACGTTTGTGCAGCGCTACGATCACTTGCACAACCCCGTGCCCTCCTCTGTAGTCCACTCCGTTTGTGTAGTGACTCTCTGCATGCTGGAGTGTGAAAGACAAGAGGAAGGATTTAGCAATGCGAAAGTTGCTCGTTGGTCGCGGATCTCGCGAGTCGCGACTGGGAAATATGGGAATAGGGAGCAGAAACGAGGAGAGGGAATTTTTGTGTGACCTCCATCTGCTTCTGACTCATAGTTGTTGGGTTGGGTCTTTGGGCGTTAGGGCGGGGCCAGCGCGTTCGTTTACACTTGTAACACAGTTCATTCTGAGCGGTTACTCTCGTTTTGTCACAATTGAAAGCGATTGATCTTGTAAACAATTGTAAAACGATTGGAATCATTTTGCTCCACGACGGATGAACTGTACAACTGTGAAATAGGAACGCGCTGGGCCTGCCCTTAGGGTTTGTTGGTACGCAACTGACTCTGAAAGGTTCATTTTGGTTCAGAGCTGTCTGAAGCATTTAAAACAAAAACCGTCCCAAAACGTGGCTAACCGCATTAAACCGCGTCAAGCTAATCCTGAGCAATAAATATACTCGCCGCACCCAGGCAGGGAAGGGACGATCGAGCTGGGGAAGAGAGAGCTGCGCAAAGCGGGGACTAGGGTCGTTTCAAGCAGACATTTTTTGTCTGTTTGGCTGACATTCAGACATGTTTTTTTGGATTAAACTGATGGGCCAGTCAACATCAGACCAAACTTTTTTTTTTTAAGGGATCCGTCTGATGCATCAGACGTCCCTCAGACCCTAGCAATGACCCTGGCGGGGATGCTTAGCAACAGATGTAAATTCTGTTCAGGTGTACCAACAGGTTGACGCCCACCTAAACAGATATGGCGGAAGCTGTTGACTTGAATGACCTATCACCACCTGAAAGGAAAATATCAATACTGAAACATGAACAAATATAGAAATCAGCCATTTGAAAAAAAAAACCCAAGAATCGATTCTACCGTTCGCTGGTTGCTTCTTCGCTTGCTCACTTTGTTATGAGTTGTACTAAAAGAGTGCGCGGAAGACTTTATAAAAAGGATGTGAATTACCGAATCACAAGAATGATAAAGAAGCAAGCATTTATAGGGCCGAAACCTTGCTAGGCGAGGACCTCGGGACGTGGATGGCTTGGAAGTGTCGCGATTGGTGCTGGGCGACTTGGCGCTGGTTCGGTACGAAAGTGTAGGCCGAGCCCAAACTGACGCGAACAGTTCGGGCTGTCCTCGCTAGAAGCAGCCTCTACAGTAATGAATTCATATTCATTATACTCTCCCACCTTCTAAATAAGGTGCCCTTATATGTAGGCGAGTCTTGCAGTAGCATGAAAACTGCAGATGTCGATCGAAATTGATCTGACGGTGCAGAAGCACGTTGACTTTCATGTTGTCGCGAGGCTAAGCGCTTTGACGAGGCGAATTTCAAAGAGTAGGAATGTCAGCCGTTGATACTGCCGATGTCGATCGGGCGGTTGAAGGCGAATGTCGATTTTAAAATCCGTCGATGAAGGAAGGTCGTCGATGTCGCGAATGTATATCGGACGGTAAACACGAGCGCAACGCTGGCTGGAAGTCTGACACAATGTCAGAGGTCGATAAGCAGAAATCCGTCGATGTAGATGAAATCAATCTTGAACGTTCATCGTGCTGCTCGAGTCTGACAGGAATGTCAGAGACCGCCTTATGAATACACTGCGACAGCACTCTCTCCCCCTCCCCTTGGAAAAGGACTACCCGCCAAAATCTGCACAGCTGGCCGGGCAGAAAACTCCAACCAACCTGCATACTCTAAGGAAAATTCCTTTTCCTTACTTCGCGTCCCCGCTCAGCGCCTACACCACTGTAGCACCACATTCAGCACCGTTACCACTCGCAACTCTCGCATCGACAATCCTCCCGCCACCTTCGCACGTCGCACCCCGACCTCACGGCTCGGCGGGTAACCCGCGCTCCGGGCCTCCGCTTCGACACTTTCCCAAACCTCAGTCCCAGGCCCGTCGCGCGACAACCACAGTCCATTACCGTTACCACTGTAGTTGCGCTATATATTCTTCGCTCACACCTTCGCTCATTGTATTCTTGCTTCGATAGTGCAATTCTCGCTCGCTCACTCAATTGCACTCGTAACATTTGGTATTCGAGCCTACGATCTCTTCTCGGACCGCACCCACACCTTTGCTTCCCCACTATCTCAACCTTTGGGGGGGGTAGACGTCTCTCAGGGACACAGCACCGCCGCTCGTAGTGCTCTCTCGTAAGCACGCACAGCCACGACAGAGGCTCTCGCTGAGCTTGCCCGACACCCCCGCCATGGCCGGATTCACGCTCGCAACATTGACGCAGGAGCAGCTCGACCGTCTGGTGCGCCAACTTGAAGATTCAGCGCTCTTGCGACGCTCACGGCGGAACGTGACTCCGCGCGTCAGCAATCAACGGTGAACACTCCAGCGCCACCACACGCACCGACAAATGCATCTGCACAATCGGACGAACCGATCGTCATTTCGTCCGGCACACCAACATAGCACGACAGCGTGGGACAGCGCTCAGGCGCAGCCAGTGATGGCGCCGCCCAGCCGATGCCTGGCATGGGAGGAAACAGGGTCGCACCAAGCCCGCGGGAACCTCGCGAAGCCTGTCGGCACGTGGAATTCGCGGCGACAAGTGGCGAACAGGCCATTATGGCACCAATGCCACTCAAGCTGCAATGGCCACCCTGCTTCGACCCGAGCCAGCGTGGAGGCCCGACGGTTCAATCGTGGGTCTTCACGATGAATGTCTTCGTCGACGCGAATTACGTCGAGTCGGACGCAGCGAAGATTCGGTATGCCGTTTCGCTGCTAAGGGGCCCCGCCATGGACTGGTGGCAAGTCATCGTGACGTCGCCACGCGCCTACGAGCCACCGTCGCAAGAGGAAGGGCCCACGGGTCCAGCTGTCACCTGGAGTTCATTCTGCGAGACCGCCCAGTACAGCACGTGGGATGCGTGGTGCGCAGGGCTTCGGGCGCGCTTTGAGCCAATCGCGGCTTCTATTTCGGCGCGCCAGAGACTGCGTACTTGGCGGCAGCTCGGGTCGGTTCAAGATTACACGAGTGGTTTTCTTGCATTATGCGAGCAAGTCGGCTATATGCACGAAGCAGAGCGGGTGGACCGTTACGTCGGAGGGCTGAAGCCGGACATCTCGCACAAGATTATGCTACGCGGGCTCTCGAATTTCAAAGAGATTCTCGCGCTCGCCGAGAAAATCGACATTTTACGCCGTCTGAGACCGGAGCCTGGGGGTACTGAGCCTAGGGGTACTCCGTCTGCTGGAGGTTCTACGGGTCTCTCACCACTGCGGTCTAGACGGCGGGAGCCTCTCTCCCCATAGCATCCGTGAGTGGTTTGCTCGGCGCACCCGCCTTCAGAATGGCGCTGCTGGAGCTGGAGACCCTGCCGCTGGAGGCGCTGGAGCGGGAGGCGCTGGAGTTAAAGGCGCTGGAGCTGCTAGTCCTGGAGGTGCTGGAGGTACTGCTGGTGCTGAAGGCGCTGGGGCTGGAGGTACCAGAGGTGCTAGAGCTGCTGATCCTAGAGGTGCTCATACTGGAGGTACTGGAGCTGCCGGAGCTGATGGTTGTGCTGGTGCTAGAGGTGCTGGTGCTGCTGGTGCTGGAGGTGCTAGAGGTGCTAATGGTACTGGAGGCGCTAGAGGTGCTCCTGGTGCTGGAGTCGCTGGAGCTGGAGGTACTGGGGGTGCTGGAGCTGCTGGTCCTGGAGGTGCTCGTATTGGAGGTGCTCGTATTGGAGGTGCTAGAGCTGCCGGAGCAGGTGGTACTGCTGGTGCTGGAGGTGCTGGAGGTGCTAGTACTGCCCCGCGCCGATCGTTTTTCTACCCGCAGCCGCAGTTGTCCCTGCCTCCGCCTGACTCGATCCTTCGCCAGGTTCTTGTTGTTCAGGATCCGTCACTTTGAGAGCTTACGACGAACTCATTACTCAACTAAACGCAAATCCGCTCAGTAGGATTGTGCGCCTTAGCCTTAGCTACCATCTCGTAGTTGAATCAGTCGTTAAGATGGTCTATGGAGTGAGAACCAAGTAAAAACGTCCAGCAGCCGCATGACTAGAATGGTAGAGGAAGTACAAACATTAGGGCATAGGAAGTTGGAGTTGGGAACCTCCAAGAGAACCATGAGAGGGAAGGGGTTCTCCAAGAGCTAGGGAAGGATGGTAGGAACCTTCCTAGCAGCAAGGATGCAACCCTCATCATGAGGTCCTTGAGGTGTCACATGCAAAATCCAATCTAGTTGGATTTTGCCTAGGTGTTGCAACATTTGCAACCCATGCTAGAAACTTCTAGCCACCCCAATCCAAAAGTCAAAGTTGCCTTCCCTAACCACCCAACCAAAGATCCCTTTATAGTCATGTCCCAATAGTTACCCAAATTAGATATAACCCCAAAAGGTAACAAGAAGTCCAAGTCTTGGAAATCTTGTAACTTGGGCGATCTTGGTCGGAATAAGGCGATCTTGGTATCGTTGGAAAGCTCTGGATTTCTCCTGCATGATAAAGCATTTAGAATTGGAGAAAAACACAGAGATGATAATATCCAACAGCCATGCACAATGACATATTCTCATGCAAACAATGCACGCATGAATAGCACGAGCACTCGGCAGGATGTTAGGATGACATGCACTCAAAATGACGTGCATCCAACAGTTCTTAGTCTCCCGTCCTCCACCGGCCTCAATCCACCTCTCATGTGTCCACCGACAGACCAGTCTCAGCCACAGCTACTGCCTGGCTCCGCGCTACCTGCTCCTCCTCCTCACACTGAGGTGATTGAGTCCCTGACTGAGCGTAGTGAGCCTGAGACTCGTGCTTCCACAGCTGCACGTGCTCGTCGTGTCGCCCGTCCTCGTCCTCCCCCTGTGCAAGGTACTCACACAATGGAACTTCGTCCTTCCTCTGTTCCATTGCGAGTTCCCCAGCCGTCTCCTCCGGCGTTCTCCCTTCCTGACGTTCCGGACCCTAAGTCTGACTTGGTTCGTGCTGCCAGCCCTACTGTCACACGTCTCCTAGCCACTGTTGTCACTGACCCTTTGTTTGAGTCCACTGCTGCGTCGCCTTAGTTGCTGAGCTTGTTGACTTTGTTCCTGCGTGTCGTCTCGACTACGCCACTAGTCTTGTTGCTGAATCTGACTTCGTCTGTCCTCCGTTCGTCGGGGTGAGTGTGCTATTGGCACGGATGTCCTTGAGGACAAGCATGAGGACTTTGAGTGTTTTCCAGCTGCTGTACCTCATCTCGTGGCCATGCTGCTTGCACCTGAGGGAGACCCGAATGCACCAGACATCCCGACCCTGCGCTTTTTGCAGAGGCGATTACGGGTCCCTACTCCTCTCAGTGGCTGACAGCCATGGACACAGATATGGCATCCTGAAAGTCCACAGGCACTTACGTCGACGTAGTTTCCCCTCCTGGGGCGAACACAGCCGATGGCATATGGATTTTCAAGGTGAAGCGGCCGCTTGTCGTCAAGGCTCGTTAAGTTGCATGAGGCTTTAGTCAGCGCCAGGGAGTTGACTTCTTCCAGACCTTCTCCCCAACCTCGAAGATGACCACTCTTCGGGTGTGCCGCTCAGCATGACTACAAGCTTCACTCTCTTGACTTCATCACAGCTTTCTTACAGGGCAGCCTGCACGAGGAGATCTGGCTGCGCCGTCCTCGTGGCTTCACTGGGACGTTTCTTGAGGGTACCCAGTGGAGCCTCAGACGACCAGTTTACGGTCTCCGCCAGGCGCCTCGTGAGTGGAATGACATACTGAGGACGACGCGGCCCTTGGGCTTGCTCCTTCGACTGCTGACCCGTCGCTGTTTCTGCACACCAACACTTCGCTGCCGCCGTTCCACATCCTCATGTACGTCGACAACCTTTTTTCTTGCCACCGCTGACACTGAGGCACTGGCCCTTCTGAAGTCGGAGCTGTAGAAGAGACATACCTGCACAGACCTGGGTGAGCTGCGCAGCTATCTTGGCTTGCAGATCACCCGGGACAAAGCACGGCGCACCATCACCCTGACCTAGTCACACATGGTGCACCAGGTCCTTCAGTGCTTCGGCTTCCGGTTCTCCTCGCCATAGTCTTTTCCTCAGCCTACCGGTCACTCGCTCTCAGCTCCACCTTCGGACGAGTCCGTAGAGCCGAGTGGCCCGTATCCAGAGCTTGTGGGCTGCCTCATGTACCTTTGACCTGCAATCGACCTGACCTTGCGTACCCTCTTAGCATCCTGGCATGCTACGTTGCGCCTGGGAGACACCGACCAGAGCACTTGGAGGCCTCAAAGAGGGTGTTGTGCTACTTGTGCAGTACATCGGGCATGGGGCTCGTGCTTGGAGGATGGGGTCGAATTGTCTTCACTAGACACGCAGATGCTTCTTGGGTGGACTACTTGGCTACGCAGTGGTCGTCACAAAGTTACACTTCTTGGGTGTATCTGGCTCTGTTTCTTGGCGGTCTACCCACTCGTCTTCTGTTCTCAGCTCCAGTTGTGAGGCTGAGATCTACGCAGGGGCCATGGCTGCACAGGAGTTACGCTGGCTCACCTACCTGCAGACTGACTTGGGAGAGTGGACTCGTTCTCCTCCAGTTCTGTACGTAGACAACAAGGCCATGATTGCCTTGAGTCAGGAGCACAGACTGGAGCACAGAACGAAGCACATCGCTCTGCGTTACTTTCAAGCTCGAGAGTTGCAGCAGTGTGGTCAGCTTCGTCTTGCTTACGTGGCCACACGGGCCAACACCGCTGATATATTCACCAAGGCTCTTCAGCCTTGTGATCATCAGCGTTTCGGTACTGCTTTAGGCCTTGTGCGTGCTTTGTCTCACTTGCTCATTGCGTAACTTTGCTTGTGCTATGATCTATATATCTGCCAGCGTAACTCCTGTGCAGCCATGGCCCCTGCGTAGATCTCAGCCTCACAACTGGAGCTAAGAATAGAAGACGAGCGGGTAGACCGCCACGAAACAGAACCGGAGCCAAGGCTGAAGGTGTTACCCTGTGACGACCGCTGCGTAGCCGAGTTGTCAACCCAAGAAGCGTCTGCGTGATCAGTGAGGACAACTGGACCCCGTCCTCCAAGCACGAGCCCCATGCCCGACATACTGCACAAGTAGCGCATCACCCTCTTAGCGGCCTTCCCGGTGTCTCCCGGGCGCAACGTAGCGTGCCAGGATGCTAAGAGGGTAAGCAAGGTCAGGTCGAGTGCAGGTCATGAGGTACATGAGGCAGCCCATAAGCTCTGGATACGGGCCACTCAGCTCTACGGACTCATCCAAAGGCAGAGCTGAGAGCGAGTGACCCGTAGGCAGAGGAGTGGCCTGTGGCGAGGAGTACAGGAAGTCGAAGCGCTGAAGGACCTGGTGCACCATGTGTGACTGAGTAAAGCTAATGGTGCGACGTGCTCTGTCCCGGGTGATCTGCAAGCCAAGATAGCTGCGCAGCTCACCCATGTCTGTGCACGTGTGTCTCTTCTACAGGTCCGACTTCACGTGGGCCAGTCCAGCAGTGTCACCAGTGGCAAAGACCAAGTCGTCGACATACACGAGGATGTAGAACGGCGGCAGCGAAGTGTCGGTGCGTAGAAACAGCGACGGGTCAGCAGTAGAAGGAGCAAACCCAAGAGCCGCAAGAGTCGTCCTCAGTGTGTCGTGCCACTCGCGAGGTGCCTGGCGGAGACCGTAGACTGGCCGCCGGAGGCTCTACTGGGTACCTGCAGGAAACGACCCAGTGAAGCCATGTGGGCGGCGCAGCCAGATCTCCTCGTGCAGGCTGCCCTCTAGGAAAGCAGTGCTGAAGTCAAGAGAGTGAAGCTCGTAATCACGCTGAGCGGCGACGTGCAGCAGTACCCGAAGAGTGGTCATCTTCGGGGTAGGGGAGAAGGTCTGGAAGAAGTTAACTTCCTGTCGCTGACTGAAGCCTCGTGCAACGTAACGCGCCTTGAAGACAGGCGGAGAACCCGGCGGCCGCTTCACCCTGAAAATCCACATGCCACTGACGATGTTCGCCCCAGGTGGGGGAACCTCGTCGACGTAAGTGCCAGTGGACTTCCAGGATGCCATCTCTCCGTCCATGGCTGACTGCCACTGAGAGGAGTAGGGACCCTCTATCGCCTCTGCGTAAGAGCGCGGGGTCGGGATGTCTGGTGCATCCGGGTCTCCCTCCGGTTCAATCAACATGGACACGAGATGAGGTACAGCAACTGCAAAGCACTCAAAGTCCTCCTGTCTGTCCTCAAGGTCGTCCGTGCCAAGAGCACACTCACCACCGACGGACGGAGGACAGACAGACTCAGACTCAGCAACAAGGCTAGCGGCATAGTCTAGACGACAGCGAGCAGCAAAGTCGACAAGCTCAGCAACTAAGGCAGACGCAGCAGTGGACTCAAAGGAAGGGTCAGTGACAACAGTGGCCAGGAGACGCGTGACAGTAGGACTAGCAGCACGAAGGCAGTCAGACTTCGGGTCCGGACCGTCAGCAAGGGAGGACTCAAGAGGAGACGGAAGAGGGACACGCAGTGGAACAGAGGAAGCACGAAGTGCCATCTGGTGCGTGCTGGGGACAGGAGGAGGACGTGGACGCGGAACACGACGACTAGTGCGACCAGCGCGAATTGGCGACGCAGGACGAGACACAAGCTCACAACGCTCAGTAAGACCTCTGGGCTGCTCAGTGTAAGGAGAAGGAGCAGGCAGCGAGGAGGCTGGCTGTAACTGTGGCTGGGACTGGTCAAGTGGTGGACACAGTAAGGGAGGAGTAAGGTCAGCAGAAGGCGGGAGACCAAGAACCTGCTGAAGCAGTGGAACAAAGTACGGTCGCGGCCGCATAGCACCTGCACCGAAATCACCAGTACCTCCAGCAGCTCTAGCTCCAGCAGTACCTCCAGCGCCAGCTCCAGTCGCACCTCCAGCTCCAGCAGCTCCTGTACCTCCAGGGGCTCCAGCTCCAGCACCTCCAGTAGCACCTCCAGCAGCTCCAGCTCCAGCAGCACCTCCAGCAGCACCAGCTCCAGCAGCACCTCCAGTAGCCCCAGCTCTAGTAGGACCTCAAGCTCCAGCAGCTCTAGTACCTCCAGCAGCTCCAGCTCCAGCAGTACCTCCAGTAGCTCCAGCAGTACCTCCAGCCCCAGCAGCTCCTGTACCTCCAGTACGAGCACCTCCGGGACCAGCGGCTCCAGCACCTCCCGTAGCTCCAGCTCCAGTAGCACCACCCCGGAGGCTCCAGCGCCGAGCAAACCACTCGCGCAGCTGTGGTGGGGAGAGCGTCTCTCGACGTGACACGACACTCAGAGGACCTCCAGAAGTCAAAGGACCCCCAAGCGCAGTACGCTCAGGCTAAGCACCCCCACGCTCCGCACGCTCAGGCTCAGCACCCCCAGGCTCAGCACCCCCAGGCTCCACACACTCAGGCTCAGCACCCCCAGGCTCCGCACGCTCAGGCTCAGCACCCCCAGGCTCCGCACCCTCTGACTCAACAACCCCAGGCTCAGCACGCTCAAGCTCAGCACTCCTAGGCCCCGCACCCGCAGGCACAGCACCCCGAGACGCAGCACCTCCAGCAGCACCAGAGTCAACAGCTACCTAGACAGGCTCGACAGGGTCTACCTGGGACACACTTGAGGGAGCAGGACCCTGAGGGGGGAGGGGGTCTACCGGAGGGGGACCCGGTGCGAGGAAGAGCGGCGGGGGAGGGAGAGGGGCAGTGCGGTAGGGGAAGAGACGGTAAAAGGGAACCGATTCGTCAAACGTGACGTTCTGAGAGGGCAGGACACAGCGCGAGGTGGGGTGGTAAAACTGCCAGCCAGGTGCGTCAAGGACAAAGCCAAGGAAGACACAGGGAATGGCGCAGGAGGAGAGCTTGTCCGCGGACGTATCGCGGACAAAGGCTCTACATCCCCAGACCCAGAAACGCGACGCATCGCCAACCTCCCCGTCGACATCGTCGATGATGCGAAGCTCAGGGACAGCATCGGCGGCATCACTGACTGCGAGTGCCGCCCTGTACAATAACACACAGACAAACAAAGTTGTCAGTAACAACAACAGCGATAACAGAACCTGCCTCAAGCAGACACAACACTAGCTTACCGATGAGCGATACAGTGTGCAGATGCCAGGTGTGGAATGCGCATTCGCAGCCTTGTAAGGACGCCTTTATTCTTCCCGACCATCACATTTGCACCATCGATGGCGACGCTTGAAATCTTCTGGAGGTCAAGCTCGATTGTTGTGAGATACTGCACGACGGCGGATGTGAGAGAGGCACCGTCAGCACGGTCAACTATTGTGAGAGTACGACGGCTTATGCCAGCTATGCTTGCTTGCCTTTACTTTATGATGCTATTTCTAGCATAGGATAATTATATGCATGCATGAATTGCTTGATTTCCTAGGCTAGGTGCTTTCCTATATTTTATTATAGTTATAGCACCGAGCTAGGTTGCGTGAACCGAATTCTGGCTTTTTCGGCGGCCACCGAATTGCCTTCTACCGAATTCGGTAAGGATCTGTTCGGGACGCTTCGCGACCCGCGGAACCTTCGCGTAACACCTGGTTACGGGGCCTTGTGTCGAGCCTATATATAGCCTCGTGTTGTACCCAGGTGATCATTCAATTCAAATTCTCTTTTCTGAGCTCGATCCTAGATCCTCACACTTGGTAATCAGAGCCCGTTTACACGCGAAGTTCTTTCGACCGCTAAAACCAGTCTTCAAAAAAACCGCGGGGGCGACGCAGTCAAACATCGATTTCGGGTACGTAAAACCGGTTCCGTGTTTTTTGCTCCCCCTCGATTCGGTTTTTTCGGACGCGTTGATGTCAGGCATGGAGGGCCAAGGCGACAACTACGCGACTACGAGCGACATTGCGAGCCTCCGCACCGACATGGAGCAGACGCATGCGACGCTTCGTCGACTCGAGGCTTTTCTGACAAGCCAACCAGGGTTCGCCACCGCAGCAGCAGCGACCGCAGCGACTGCAGCACCGACAACTCCAGCAGCAGTGGCGACACCGACATTTCACGGACCAATGGCACCACTGTCGCCGAACCTCGAAGCAGCATGACCGAGGCTCCCGGAGGCGTTCGATCCAAGCGCGAAGGGATCCGACGTCCGGCGATTTGTGGCCACCCTCGAAATTTACTTCGAGGCCATTGGCTGTTCGACCCCGCAACACGACGCAGCAAGGATTCGGCTCGCAGCGACACTGTTACGTGGACCGGCTCTCGAATGGATTTACTACACCGACGTAGCCCGTGGGGAGAAAACGTGGCAGCAGTTTCGGGCAGATTTAATCGAGCGTTTCGAACCAATTAATACGACCTACATGGCACGGCAGCAAATACACCGACACAAGCAATACAGTAGTGTAGCACAGTACACGCAGGAGATGGAGTTACTGTTCAACCGCATCACCGACCTGACCGAAGGCGAAAAAATCCAGGCGTACACCGAAGATTCGGCGGCAGGTGATTGCGGCGAATTACAACAGCTACAGAGACATCGTGCGTGCTGCCGAGCGATACGACGCGCTGACTCGAGGTCAACCCGAAACACGACGCTTCACGCCGAACCGTACATTCGGCACGGAGCGATCGGCACCCCCCACGTTCGCCGAACCGATGGATATCGACAAATACGACGCGAAGCAGCAGCCGACAAAATGCGAATTTTGCGGCGCAGCAGGGCATCAGATTTTGTCGTGCTACAAAATGAAGAAAGCACGTGCGGCATGTCAAACTCATATGCTATAGTCTGTGTAGGCTGTAGTGGGGTAGACAATATGGGGTACAACACTTTTAGGTTTTCCTACTTGTACCCACCTGCTTGCTAGTTCGTTCATTCCTTCCTCATTTCTTCACATGGTATAGAGCAGGTTCCCTAGTGGGAACACTTCTCAGGGCCCACCACGATATTTTTTTTTTTCCTGCCCGGAGCGCGCTTCGCTCCTGCCCGAGTCGCGCCCCGTGTGCCCTCCCTACCGTCGCGCCCTCTCACGGCCCCTCACGGCCCCTTCGTGTCGCCCTTAGCGGCCCCTCTCATGGCACTTCACGGCCCCTTACGGCCCCTCGCGCCGCCCTTACGGCCCCTCGCGCCGCCCCTACGGCCCCTCGTGCGGCCCCTTACGGCCCCTTACGGCCTCTCGCGCCGCCCGTCGGCCCCTCGCGCCGCCCTTAGCGGCCCCTTACGGCCCCTCACGCCGCCCTTACGGCCCCTTACGGCCCCTCGCGCTGCCCGTCGGCCCCTCGCGCCGCCCTCGTCGGCCCCTTACGGCCCCTCGCGCCGCCCTCGTAGGCCCCTTACGGCCCCTCGCGCCGCCCTCGTCGGCCCCTTACGGCTCCTCACGCCGCCCTCGTCGGCCCCTTACGGCCCCTCGCGCCGCCCTTCTCGGCCCCTTCGCGGCCCACCGTCGCCGCCCCTACTGCAGCAGCCGCAGCCGTCACCAGCAGCAGCCACCGGCGCGCCTCGGCCCGACCCTGCCGGCGCGCCTCGGCCCGTACCTGCCGGCGCGCCTCGGCCCGTCCCTAGCGGCGCGCCTCGGCCCGTCCCTGCCGGCGCGCCTCGACTCGTCCCTGCCGACGCGCCTCGGCTCTGCCTGCGCACCTCGGCCCGTCCCTGCCGGTGCGCCTCGGCCCTGCCCCACCACTTGCGGCCCTCTGCCCTGGTAAGAGCGTCGCCGCACTGCTCCTCCTGCTACTACTGCTGCTACTGCTGCTACTGCTGCTACTGCTACTACTGCTGTCATGGCTACCCCTAGCGTCCTCGTCTTTGATGCTGAGGGTAGGGCTGTTGACTTTGAGGTCTGGGTCGATGATCTGCAGCTTTTCCTACAGTGCGATAGGAAAGACGGTCTCTCACTGTTCGATCTCACCTCTGGCGCCTCTCCTGCCCCTGCTGCTGATGCTGACAGCACTGTTCGCCCACAGTGGGCCACACGCGATGCTGCTGCCCGTCTTGCTGTGCGTAGTCACTTGCCGTCCACTGAGCGCGCGCACTTTAGTCAGTACAAGAGTGCTAAGACCTTGTACGACGCTGTCATTGCACGCTACTCTTCCCCTGCCACTGCTGCCCTTAGCCGCCTCATGCTGCCGTACCTGTTCCCTGGCCTAGCCGCCTTTCCCACACTCGCTGACCTCATAACGCACCTTCGCACTAGTGACACCCGCTACCGCGTTACGCTTCCTGCTGAAATCTGCGCCAAGAACCCCCCCCCCATGTACATCACCCTCTACTACATA
Source organism: Closterium sp. Naga37s-1 (assembly GCA_947471745.1). Lineage (NCBI taxonomy): Eukaryota > Viridiplantae > Streptophyta > Zygnematophyceae > Desmidiales > Closteriaceae > Closterium > Closterium sp. Naga37s-1. The sequence goes on from CANJKZ010000005.1 coordinate 467,054, forward strand.
GTCACCCGGCTCCCTGACTCCCTTCGCTTAGTCAGGGACCACTTCCTCTCAGTTTGCCCCACCACACTCACCGTTGACCTCCTCGAGGAGCGCCTCCTGGCAGCAGAGAAGAGCATAGTCGCTGTAGGAGCCTCTCGTGGTGACCCTCGTACCCCCGTCTTTGAGGGGTGTTCCCCCTCCCCCCTCTTGCCCTCTGTTACTTCTGCTGCTGCGGCCGACCTCGTTGGTTTCGAGTCGGTCGGCGCTGCGTCTGCCCCTAGCAGGAGACGCCGCACAGGCAAGGGCAAGGGGGGCAAGGGCGCTGGAGGGGCTGGCGGGGGCGGTGGAGGTGGCGGTGGAGGCAGTGGAGGGGGTGGGGGTGGTGGTGGGAGTGGTGGCGGGGGTGGAGGTGTCGGTGGCAGCAGTGGAGGCGGAGGAGGTGGCGGCGGTGGCGGTGGGAGCGGAGGCAGCGGAGGCGGCGGCGGCGGCGGCGGCGGTGGAGCTGGTCGCGGCTCTGCACAGAGGAGTGGCTCCGGTGGTGGTCAGCGCCAGCAGCAGCAGCGCACTCGTGAGACCCCGTCCCCCTAGCAGCTTCGTGAGTGGTACGCTGGGCGTCAGTGTGAAAATGAACGAGGAATGAATGACTAAGGGAAAGTTGGGTACAAGTACAAACCCTAGAAAGCTGTACCCCATATGTGCTACCCCACTATAGCCTACAGCAGCCATATAAATCTGACACACCCCCATAGGCAAAGTGGGGGAGGACAAGGGGTCACAAGACCAGTCAAGCAAAGCAAAGCAAGCTCAGGGTGGATCACAACGTCACCACACATTCCGAGCACAAGTTCAAGGCCACAAGGCCAGTTCACATGCAGGATTACATATATATATAAGGCTAAACAAGCAAGAGCAGGTGTATATATATTGTAACAGTACAAACAAGGTAAAGGGGTGAGCAAGTGAGGCAAGGTAGGCACAAGACCCAGCTGAGTACAGAAGCGCTGATGATCACAAGGCGCAAGTGCCTTGGTGAAGATATCAGCAGTGTTGGCCTGAGAGGCCACGTACGCAAGGCGTAGCTGACCACGCTGCTGTAGCTCACGAGCAAGGAAGTAGCGAAGAGCAATGTGCTTCGTTCTGTGCTCCAGGCTCTGCTCCCGACACAAGGCCAGCATGGCCTTGTTGTCTACGTACAGCACTGGAGGAGAACGAGGCGGCTCTCCGAGGTCAGTCAGCAGGTAGGTGAGCCAGCGAAGCTCCTGTGCAGCCATGGCCCCTGCGTAGATCTCAGCCTCACAACTGGAGCCGAGAACAGAAGACGAGCGGGTAGCCCGCCACGAGACATAGCCGGAACCAAGGCTGAAGGTGTAACCCTGTGACGACCGCTGCGTAGCCTGGTCGTCAGCCCAAGAAGCGTCTGCGTGCCCAGTGAGGACCACTGGACTCTGCCCTCCAAGCACAAGCCCCATGCCCGACGTACTGCACAAGTAGCGCAACACCCTCTTCGCTGCAGCCATGTGCTCCGGTCTGTGTCTCCCAGGAGCAACATAGCGTGCGAGAATGCTAAGAGGGTATGCAAGGTCAGGTCGAGTGCAGGTCATCAGGTACATGAGGCAGCCAACAAGCTCTGGGTACGGGCCACTCGACTCTACGGACTCATCCGAAGGCAGAGCTGAGAGCAAGTGGCGAGTAGGCAGAGGACTTGCCTGAGGCGAGGAGTACGTGAAGCCGAAGCGCTGAAGGACCTGCTGCACCATGTGTGACTGAGTCAGGGTAATGGTGCGGCGTGCTCTGTCCCGGGTGATCTGCAAGCCAAGGTAGCTGCGCAGTTCACCCAGGTCTGTGCACGTGTGTCTCTTCTGCAGCTCGGACTTCACGTGGGCGAGTCCAGCAGTGTCAGCTGTGGCAAAGACCAAGTCGTCGACGTACACGAGGATGTAGAACGGCGGCAAAGAAGTGTCGGTGCGCAGAAACAGTGACGGGTCGGCAGTAGAAGGAGCAAACCCAAGAGCCGCAAGCGTAGTCCTCAGTGTGTCATGCCACTCACGCGGTGCCTGGCGGAGACCGTAGACTGGCCGCTGGAGGCTCCACTGGGTGCCAGGAGGAAAAGTCCCAGTGAAGCCAAGTGGGCGGCGCAGCCAGATCTCCTCGTGCAGGCTGCCCTGCAAGAAAGCAGTGCTGAAGTCAAGAGAGTGTAGCTCGTAGTCACGGTGAGCAGCTATGTGCAGCAGTACCCGAAGAGTGGTCATCTTCGGGGTGGGAGAGAAGGTCTGAAAGTAGTCAACTCCCTGCCGCTGACTAAATCCACGAGCCACGTAACGCGCCTTGAAGACAGGCGGAGAACCCGGCGGCCGCTTCACCCTGAAAATCCACATGCCACTGACGATGTTCGCCCCAGGCGGGGGAACCTCGTCAACGTAGGTGCCTGTGGACTTCCAGGAAGCCATCTCTGCGTCCATAGCTGCCTGCCACTGAGAGGAGTAGGGACCCTCTATCGCCTCCGCGTAAGAGCGCGGAGTCGGGATATCAAGTGCATCCGGGTCTCCCTCAGGGGTAAGCAGTACGGACACGAGATGAGGTGAAGTAGCAGCCAAACACTGGAACTCCTCCTGTCTGTCCTCGAGGACGTCCGTGCCAAGGGCACACTCACCCCCGACGGACGGAGGACAGACAGACTCAGACGCAGCAACAAGACAAGCAGCGTAGTCTAGACGACAGCGAGCAGCAAAGTCGACGAGCTCAGCAACTAAGGCAGACGCAGCAGTGGACTCAAAGGAAGGGTCAGTGACAACAGTAGCAAGGAGACGCGTGACAGTCGGACTGGCAGCACGAAGGGAGTCCGACTCTGGGTCAGCAAGAGCAGGAAGAGAGGACTCGGGAGGAGAAGGCAAAGGGGCACGCAGAGGAGCAGTGGACGGACGGAGAGACATCCGGTGCGTGCCGGGCACAGGGGGAGGACGCTGACGCGAACCACGACCACTAGCGCGAGCAGCACGGACAGGCGACGCAGGACGAGACGCAGGCTCACGACGCTCAGCAAGACCTCCAGTAGGACCAGTGTAGGGAGAATGAGCAGGCAGTGGGGAGGCCGGCTGTAACTGTAACTGTGACGGGACAGGCTGTGGACACTCTAAGGGAGGAGGAGGACCAGTAGAAGGCGGGAGACCAAGAACCTGCTGAAGAAGCGGAACGAAGTACGGCCGAGGCCGCGCAGCGACTCCAGACACAGCAGGGACAGCACCAGTACCCCCAGTGGTAGCACCAGCGCCAGCAGCACCTCCAGCTCCAGTACCCCCAGCAGCTCCAGTAGCTCCAGGACCTCCAGCAGCACCAGTAGCACCCCCAGCAGGACCGCCTCCAGTACCGCCAGCAGTACCCTCAGCGCCAACACCCTCAGCAGCTCCAGCTCCAGTAGTACCCGCAGGCCCAGCAGCTCCAGTACTCCCAGTACGAGCACCTCCGGGACCCGTGGCACCAGCACCCTCAGCAGCCGAAGAACCTCCAGCTCCAGCAGTACGCCTCCAGCGCCGGGCAAACCACTCACGCACCTCCTGTGGAGAGAGTGGCTCCCGTCGAGACGGAGCACCCAGAGAACCTCCAGGCCCAGCACCGCCAGACGCCACACGAGCAGGCCCAGCTCCCTCAGGCTCCGCACCCCCAGGCTCAGCACCTCCAGGTGTAGCACCCCCAGGCTCAGCACCCCCAGTCGTAGCACCCCCAGGCTCAGCACCCCCAGACTCAGCACCCCCAGGCTCAGCACCCCCAGTCGTAGCACCCTCAGGCTCAGCACCCCCAGCAGCACCAGAGTCACCAGCGACCTCCACAGGCTCGACTGCGTCTACCTGGGACACACCTGAAGGGGCAGGACCCTGAGGGGGAAGGGGGTCTACCGGGGGGGGACCTGGCACAAGGAAGAGCGGAGGCGGGGGGAGGGACGGAGTGCGGTAGGGGAAGAGACGGTAGTAGGGGACCGACTCGTCAAACGTGACGTCCTGGGAGGACAAGACACGGCGAGAGGTGGGGTGGTAGAACTGCCACCCTGGCACGTCAGGGGGGAAGCCAAGGAAGACACAGGGAGCAGCACGAGGGGACAGCTTGTCCGCAGACAAGTCGCGGACAAACGCCCGAGATCCCCAGACACGGAACGCAGACGCATCGCCAACCTTCCCCGTCCACAGCAAAGCTGGGGAGGTCTCCGGCATGGAGACCCTGGGCTGAAGGTTGATCTGATGCGCCGCGTACCGAACCGCAAACGGCCACAGAAAATGGGGGGCAGCCGCATGCATCATGGACGTACGGGCGACGTCCATGACCATGCCAATGCGGCGCTCAGCAATCCCATTTTTCTGTGGAGAGTCCGGAAGCGTGAAGGTCTGGCGGATGCCTCGTGCACGACAGTAGGCTCGCAGAAGGCCAGAGGAGAACTCTCCGCCTCTGTCAGAGTGCAGACGCAGAACAGGAAAGTCCGAGCCGAAACTCTCTCTGAGCTGGAGACGAGCTGCGCGGATCCAGTCGATCAACACCTCAGTGACATCACCCTTGCTGCGCAAGGGGAAGACTGTGGTGTAACGCGAGTAGTCGTCAACCACCAGCAGGAAGTAGCGCTCGTGACCCTGTCCACGGACGCGGGCCGGGCCCCACACGTCCATGTGAAGCGTCTGCAGCGGGGCCTCTGTCGGAGGAAACTGGGAGGAGTGAGGGGCAGCACGCTGCCGCCCCTCGACACAGGGGACGCAGGTAGGGGCAGGCCCCGGAGGAAGGGGAGGGAGGGAGCGGGGAAGACAAGAGACAAGGACACGGGAGGCCATGCCTCGGAGACGAGGCAGGGAGGGGTGACCAAGGCGGTGGTGCCAGAGGAGAGTCTCGTGAGACAGGAGGCGACACGAGCAGGGGGCAGACTCAGGACCAGACCTGGACGCTGCAGCAAACACCTGACCCGACGCAGCTGCCTGACCAGACGCAGTGACTAGAGGAGACTCAGTGGTCAGTGTGTACAGGCTCGACCCCGGCCGACGTGTAAACGTGGCCAAGTGTCGGCCCGTCCGAGCGTCCGTGCAGTGGGTCACACGCTGGCTCGCAGGAGTGAACTGGTGAACCCCCGCATCCTGTAGGTCAGCACCACTCACCAAGTTCGTAGAGAACGAGGGGAGGTAAAGACCAGACAGGGTGCCAGAGGGGGCCGCCGGACACGGGAGGACAGTGGAGAAGTGAGCAAGGACAGGACCCCCAGAGGGGTCTGCCAGAGAGACTGCAACTGGCCGACCAAGCGGCGTGAGTGTGGTGCGGTCTCGAAAGAAGGAGCGAGAAGCCCCCGAGTCAAGAGTGAAGGTGTGGGAGGCCGGAGCCGACGCAGTACCTGAGAGAGCAGACTCACCAGCACCTGAGGAAGCAGACGCACTGGTACCTAGAGCAGAAGCCTCGCTAGCACCTAGAGCAGCAGCCTCACCAGTACCTAGAGCAGGAGTCCCAATGCCCGGGTCGGGCGGAAAACACCAGTAACAGTCACCCTCATCACTAATAGTCACAGCATACATGGCAGCAAGAATAGCATCAAAGTCAAGGTCAAAGATAGCTACTCCCACCCTAGACAGCTCACCCCAGCGAGGGATCTCAGTGGCCTCAGGGAACTGGTGGCGCCAAGCGTCCGTCAGGCGGCCAAAGCAGCGCTGGGTGGAGTGCGCACCTCCGCACGGCTCACCCACGCGGTCGCCGGTGCGTAGGACGTAGGTGCACGGACCAGTACCCCCACCCCGCTGGCGTGCCGCGTACCACTCACGAAGCTGCTGAGGGGGGGGGATCTCACGAGTGCGTTGCTGCTGCTGCTGCTGCTGCTGCTGCTGGCGCTGACCACCACCGGAGCCGACCCTCTGCGCAGCGCCACCCCGACCAGCTCCACCTCCTCCGCCGCCGCCTCCTCCACCGCCGCCACCTCCGCCACCTCCGCTCCCACCGCCACCGCCGCCGCCGCCTCCGCCTCCACTGCCGCCACCGACGCCCCCACCCCCGCCACCCCCACCCCCTCCGCCGCCTCCACCGCCGCCTCCACCGCCCCCGCTAGCTCCTCCAGCGCCCCTGCCCCCCTTGCCCTTGCCAGTGCGGCGTCTCCCGCTAGGGGCAGACGCCGCACCGACCGACTCAAGACCAACGAGGTCGGCCGAAGCAGCAGAGGCAACAGAGGGCAAGAGAGGAGAGGGGGAGCACCCCTCAAAGACAGGGGCACGAGGGTCACCACGAGAGGCTCCTACAGCGACTATGCTCTTCTCTGCTGCTAGGAGGCGCTCCTCGAGGAGATCAACGGTGAGGGTGGTGGGGCAAACAGAGAGAAAGTGGTCCCTGACCGGGCGAAGGGTGTCAGGGAGCCGGGTGACTACGTAGTAGAGGGTGATGTACATAGGGGGGGGGTTCTTGGCGCAGAACTCAGGAGGAAGGGCAGCGCGGTAGCGAGTGTCACTAGTGCGCAGGTGCGTAATGAGGTCAGTAACTGTGGGAAAGGCGGCGAGGTCAGGGAAGAGGTACGGCAGGATGAGGCGGCTAAGTGCAGCAGTGGCAGGGGAAGAGAAGCGTGCAACTACAGCGTCGTACAAGGTCTTAGCACTCTTGTACTGACTAAAGTGTGCACGCTCAGCGGTAGGCAAGTGGCGGCGCACAGCAAGACGGGCAGCAGCGTCGCGTGTGGCCCACTGTGAGCGAACAGTGGCGTCAGCATCAGCAGCAGGGGCAGAAGAGGCACCAGAAGTGAGGTCAAAGAGAGAGAGACCGTCTGCCCTGTCGCACTGTAGGAAAAGCTGCAGGTCATCTACCCAGACGTCAAAGTCAATGGCCCGACCCTCAGCGTCAAAAGCGAGGACACTGGGGGTAGCCATGACAGTAGTAGACTAGCAGCTGGAGCAGTAGGGTAAGGGCAGCGCAGTGGTAGAGGTGCCGCTCTTACCGGACAGGGTGGCTCGGGCGGCTCGGCAGCTCGGCGGCTCGGCAGCAACTGCAGCTCGGCGGCTCGGCGACTCGGCGGCTCGGCGACTCGGCGGCTCGGGCGGCTCGGGCGGCTCGGCGGCACGGCGGCTCGGCAGCAACTGGAGCTCGGCGGCTCGGCGACTCGGCGGCTCGGGCGGCTCAGGTGGCTCGGCGGCTCGGGCGGCTCGGGTGGCTCGGGCGGCTCGGCAGCAGCGGCGGCTCGGTAGATCGGCGGCTCAGCGGCGCCGGCGGCTCGGTGGTGACGGCGGGGCTGCATGGGGACGGCGGCGGGGCCGGGTGGGGCGGCGACGAGGCTGCTGAGGGCGGCGGCGGGGCCACGAGGGGTGGCGACCGGCGCCTTAAGGGTGGGGCCGCGGGGTCGCAAGGGTGGGGCGACAGGGCCAGCAGAGGCGGCACCGGGGCCGGGAAGGGCGGCGCCGAGGCCGGGAAGGGCGGCGCCGGGGCCGGGAAGGGTGGCGCCGGGGCCGCAAGGGTAGGCGACGGGGCCGCGAGGGCGGCGTGGAGGGGTCGCGAGGGCGGCTCGAGGAGGCCGCGAGTGTTGAGTGATGCTACCATTCGCATTCACGTCTGTCTGCCTCCCATCATATGTTCGTGCGTTGCATGCGTGTTGTGAGTGTGTGCAAGAATTTGTGTTTTGTGCGGTTTGGTTTTTCTGAGTGTGTGTGTGAATGTTATTTGGCTTGAGCAGATATCTGAAGTGACTCCTCTGCTCAAGAGCTTTCCGAGGAACCAAGTATCGCTTCAATCGGAGCACGAACAAGAAAGTTACGAACGTTGGAGTTCGTATGCTTTTGATATTTGGTTGTGGTGACTATGGGAAGTTGTGGGGTTGACTCAATATGGGGTACAGACTTTTGGGGGTTGGGAAATTCGTCTTTTCTACTGTAGTTGCTGCCAAATGGTTGGGAGAAACCAAACCAGGTTGGCAAGTGTGGCCAAGTTGGGTTGAGGTGGATTGTGGAGGTTGGGATAGTGACAAAGGTCAAAGTTGGGTTGCCTATGGGGAAGGGAATTGTATGGCATGGGGTTTCCTTGGTTGGGGACTCTCTTGGGACCTTCCCTCTCGTCCTCCTCATCCCCTCCTACCTGGTTCTATTGCTACTCTAACTTTCTTGTGTGAACTTGTGAGATCATTGTGATTGAGTTACGTTTTCTATGGCAGCATACCCCCTAGTGCGCCGAAGTTCATAACTCGAGTTGTACTCCATATTCTGATACTATTCAAATTGGGAAAGATAGCCACGGTCAAGGGCTACAACATACTCGAGTTTGAAAGAATTCTAACAGTGGACCTTTCGTCGACGACGTTTCTTGTGACGACGACTTTTCTGTCCAGAATTGTAGTTGACGATTTTGAGATATTTCAGCCCCTAATCTTCATAGACTCCGTCCTTAATCTCTAACAAGTGGTATCAGAGCTGATTAAGGACCTTGTGGGGAGTCTACTGAAGTGTGAAGACCCTCCTAGACCCACCATGGCCTGTGGGCGTGCCTAAGTGGAGTTCTGGAGGTTGGATGTGACTTCCGCTAAGGGGAAACTCTGCCGAAATTTCGTTGGCGCTGACACTTGTGAAGATTGTGTGGATCTACATTGTGACCAGCAAAAGGGGGAGCTGAAACCTCTGATTGGGAGCAGAGGAGATGAATCAAGGGAGTGGAGATGCAGCTGAGAAGAGGAGTGAGCCGCCACCATCCAAGATTGAAGCTTTGGATGGCTCCAACTATGAGGAATGGAGCGGGCGGATGCGGAGCGCCTTCAAGCGCTACAAGCTGCTGAAAATTGCAATGGGAGAGGAGAAGATGCCGGGGGAAGGAGATGCCCGCGATCGGTGGATTGAGAAGAGCGCGGTGCTGTACGACCTCATCCTCCAATCGGTCAACAACGACATGTTCCAGCACATCAAGGATTTGGTGGAGTTGGATGATTCCGGACCGAAGGCATGGAAGCTGCTACGCAACGTGATTCAGCCCAACACGCTGCCGATGGTGATTGTGTTGGAGAAGGAGTTGGCTGCCCTCTCCATGAAACCGGGAGATGATGTGAAACGGGTCCTTGACAAGATCAAGGACACCTATGCGAGGATGGCAGCGGCGGGCAGCGAAGTGTCGCAGATGCAACAGTGCACCAAGATCATCTCGGTGCTCGACAACTCGTGGGACAACCTCATCCCCACCCTCAACGTTCAGCAGGACAAATGGACGCCTGAGTGGCTACGGCAGCAGATTCTGCAGGAGGACTTCCGCAGACGCCACACGGGAGGTGGTGCTGCCAACAAAACTGCTGAGGGGTATGGAGCTGCAGGAGGCAGCAGAGGAAGAGGGGGAGGGAGAGGCCGAGGCCGTGGGAGAGGCTTTGGCAGAGGGAGAGGCCGAGGTGACTACAATGAGGGGCATGGGAGCTCTGGTGGCAGGGGGAGCACCCGAATGGAGGGTGCGTGCTGGTACTGCAAGAAGGCTGGACACCCGTGGTTCAAGTGTTTCAGCCGGCCTGAGGGATGGGCCCCTCCAGGCATGAAGCCGCCAAGTGGTGAACGTGCACGCGGTGGCGCTGTGCAAGGTTCAGGTGCACAAGGTGATGGTGCACAAGGTAAAGCCGACCCTGGGATGTTCCTCATGGTTGAGGATGTGCAAGGGAGTGGGGGTGATGTGGGTTCAGTTGGGAAGGTTGTGATGCACCCCCTCACTCACTGGGTGATCGATTCAGGTTGCACGAGTCATATGACCCCACGGGCAGATTTGCTTGATGAGGTAAAACCTCCTGGGAAGATCAAGTTTGTGGCTGCCGCTTCAGGTGCTTTGCTCCCTGTGATTGGTGTTGGGAATGCCAAGGTGATGGGAGCCAATGGAGAGCTTGTGGGGCTTGGGAATGTGCTGTTGGTTGAAGGTTTGTCCGCTAACCTTCTTTCTGTGCGCCGGCTGCAGAAGAGCAAGGCTGAAGTTACCTTCGGCCCAACCAGCTGCCGTGCAAAGCTTGGGAAGTTGCTGCTGTGGAACTTGGAGGAGAAGAGCAGCTGCATCAAGGACTTGTGGCAGCTGCCCATCATCCCTTGGAAGGGGAAACCACCAGCAACGGCAAAGGCAGCGGCAGCGGCTAAAGCAACTGCGGGAGGAGAGGAGACTGCACCAACTGCTGGGGCCCTGGATGCAGTCAAGAAGGTGCAGCAGCCACAACAGCCACATGGTGAGGTGCTTGCTGGTGTGGATGCGACAGCTGCATGGGCAAAGGCTTCATCTGGGAGTGGTGAGGCTGATTGGGAGACGTGGCATGAGAGGCTGTGCCATGTGAACATTCCTATGCTGCAGAAGATGGTAAAGGATGGGTGCTTGAAGGGGCTGGAGGTGAAGGGGGGAGCAAAGGAGATTGGGAGCTGCCCTACCTGCCTTGAGACCAAATTCACGAAGTTTCCCTTCAGCAGCAGCACAGGACCAGCCAAGGCACCACTTGCACTAGTGCACATGGATGTGGTGGGCCCCACGAGGGCCCTTTCTCTCTCGGGCAGCCGCTACTTCTTGACGATTGTGGACGACCACACGTGTGCGGTGTGGGTGTACCCTCTCAAGACTAAGGGGGAGGTGGCAGCGGCTGTTCTTAAGGAGTGGATGCCGAGAGCACAAAGGGAAAGCGGACACAAGGTGAAGGTGATCCGCACTGACAACGGAGGAGAGTTCATCGGCGCTGATTTTGAGAAGGAGCTGAAGCGGAAGGGGATCCAGCATCAGCTCACAGTGCCTTACAACCCTCAGCAGAATGGCGTGGCTGAGCGGTTCAACCGGACCCTGCAGGAAGGTGCTCGCACTCTCCTTGGGCGTGCAGGGCTGCCGGATCCGTTTTGGGTGACAGCACTGCGGCAGGTCGTTGTTGTGAAGAACAGGGTACTGGCAACTGTGGGGGACAAGCAGTGGGTCCCCTACACCAAGTGGTATGGGATTGCACCAGCTGTGAACATGCTGAGAGCCTTTGGGTGCATGGTGGTGTTTCATGTGCCTAAGGAGAAGAGGGGAAAACTGGAAGCTTCTGGGAGATGGGGTGTGCACTTGGGGCTTGCTAAGGATCACAAGGGCTGGCTGATTTGGGACTTGACCAGCCAGCAGCTGACCGTGTCAAGGGATGTGAAGTTCCTTGAGTCCTTGTACTACAAGGAGTGGAAGCAGCAGCAGCAGCAGAAGCTTCCAACGACACCGCTAATTGTCGAGGCCGATGAGGTGCAGCGGCCTTCAAGGCAAGTGGAGGTTTCTGTCTCTGAGAATGAGATCTCTGGGGTGACAGAGGATGGGGGAGAACCTGAGGTGGAGGAGCAGCAGCAGCAGCAACAGCAGCAGCAGCCGCAGCAGCAGGAGGAGCAAGGTGCTCCACAAGGTGCCGGACGTACGGCTGACCGTCCTAGGAGGGATGTGCGCCCTCCTAACAGGCTGACCTATGCAAGCCGTGGCAAGCCAAAGGTGGTAAGGGCTGGGAGTGTGGCTGAGCAGTGTGATAAGGATGAGATAGCACACTGCTACTGGGCAGCCGTCCCTGAGCCCAAGACGCTAGCTGAGGCATTGAGCGGGCCCGATGCTGAAAAGTGGAAGCAGAGTGTGAAGGAGGAGTATGATTCTCTGCTAGAGAATGAGACGTGGGAGCTGTGTGAGCTGCCACCTGGGAAGAAGGCCATTTCTTCCAAGCTGATTTTCAGGCACAAGTACGGACCTGATGGGGCGCTGACCCGCTACAAGTCAAGGCTTGTGGCTAAGGGGTTTCAGCAGACAAAGGGAAAGGACTTCAACGAGCTCTATGCTCCTGTGGGGAAAGGCACAACACTTCGGGTGTCATTGGCAATGGCAGCATACGGTGGATGGCGGGTGAAGCAGATGGACATCACCACCGCCTTCCTCAATGGGATCATTCTGGAGGAGCTGTACATGTTACAGCCTGAGGGTTTGGATGATGGGAGCGGCAGGGTGTGCAGGCTGAAGAAGGCCATCTATGGCCTGAAGCAGGCTCCTCGTGCATGGTACCACAAGTTAGAGGAGACTCTGCTGGCTGGGGGTTTCAAGAAGAGTGAGTGTGATCACAGCTTGTTCCTGCTGCAGGAGAAGGAGCAGTTTCTCATGCTCCTGGTGTATGTGGATGACATCCTGCTCTTCTCTGAGTCGTCTGCAATGATTGAGCATGTGGAGGAGATGCTGGAGATGCAGTTTAAGTGCTCCAAGATGGGAGATGTGAAGTACTATTTGGGCATGCATGTGGAGAGGGACCTTGACAAGGGAGTGTTGAGGTTGCACCAGAGAAAGTATTGTGAGGGGCTGGCTGAGAAGTATGGGCTGCAAGATGGAGGAAAGCCAGCCACCCCACTGCCTTCGGGGTTCACTGTGGAGCCCTGTGCTGAAGAGGAGGTGGTGGGTGAGAGTGACAGGAAGCTGTTTCATTCCATGGTGGGGGCACTCAATTATGCGGCTAACCACACGCGGCCTGACATTGCCTTTGCTACATCCAGGCTTGCAAGTGTGGTTTCACGCCCCAGTCATGAGCAGCTGGAAGCGGCCAAGAGGTTGGTCCGCTATGTGAGCGCTACGGCATTAGTGGGCTTGGAGTACAGTGCTGTGCGACAGAGGCTGCAGAGGGGTGCAGCTGATTTGGGCAAGGGGGAGATGCTCCTGACCTGCTACACCGACGCTAGCTTCAACTCTGTGAAGGCGGATGGCACCAGCATTGGAGGCTATGTGTGCCTGTTTGGAGGTGGTGCAGTGAGCTGGCGCAGCAAGAAGCAGAACGAGGTGGGGCAGTCCTCGTGTGAGACAGAGTACATGGCTCTGCATCATGGGGCAAAGGAGGTGGTGTGGCTGAGGCGTTTGTTGGAGGAGATCGGAGTGTGCCAAAAGGATCCAACTGTGATTTTCTGTGACAACGAGTCGGCTGTGAAGCTTGCTAAGAATGCTTGCCTTCATGGGCTGACGAAGCACATCAGGCCTAAGTGGCATTGGGTGAGGAGGCTCCTGGACAAGGAGGTGCGGCTGGACATTGTGAAGACCCATCAGCAGGCGGCTGACATTCTCACCAAGCGCCTGGCTGAATCTGAGCATTGGAAGGGCATGAAGCTTGCTGGGATGAGTGTGCATTGAGGATGCATGCTTGAGCTATGGCATGTGGGATGATGGTTGGCAGCCAGAGGGGGAGTTTGTTGAGTGATGCTACCATTCGCATTCACGTCTGTCTGCCTCCCATCATATGTTCGTGCGTTGCATGCGTGTTGTGAGTGTGTGCAAGAATTTGTGTTTTGTGCGGTTTGGTTTTTCTGAGTGTGTGTGTGAATGTTATTTGGCTTGAGCAGATATCTGAAGTGACTCCTCTGCTCAAGAGCTTTCCGAGGAACCAAGTATCGCTTCAATCGGAGCACGAACAAGAAAGTTACGAACGTTGGAGTTCGTATGCTTTTGATATTTGGTTGTGGTGACTATGGGAAGTTGTGGGGTTGACTCAATATGGGGTACAGACTTTTGGGGGTTGGGAAATTCGTCTTTTCTACTGTAGTTGCTGCCAAATGGTTGGGAGAAACCAAACCAGGTTGGCAAGTGTGGCCAAGTTGGGTTGAGGTGGATTGTGGAGGTTGGGATAGTGACAAAGGTCAAAGTTGGGTTGCCTATGGGGAAGGGAATTGTATGGCATGGGGTTTCCTTGGTTGGGGACTCTCTTGGGACCTTCCCTCTCGTCCTCCTCATCCCCTCCTACCTGGTTCTATTGCTACTCTAACTTTCTTGTGTGAACTTGTGAGATCATTGTGATTGAGTTACGTTTTCTATGGCAGCATACCCCCTAGTGCGCCGAAGTTCATAACTCGAGTTGTACTCCATATTCTGATACTATTCAAATTGGGAAAGATAGCCACGGTCAAGGGCTACAACATACTCGAGTTTGAAAGAATTCTAACAGTGGACCTTTCGTCGACGACGTTTCTTGTGACGACGACTTTTCTGTCCAGAATTGTAGTTGACGATTTTGAGATATTTCAGCCCCTAATCTTCATAGACTCCGTCCTTAATCTCTAACAGCGAGGGCGGCGCGAAAGGGCCGCGAGGGCGGCGCGAAAGGGCCGAGAGGGCGGCGCGACGCGACGGGACCGCGAGGGCGGCGCGACGGGGTCGCAAGGGCGACGCGACGGGGCCGCTAGGGAGGCGCGACACGACGGGGCCGCTGAGGCGGCGCGACGGGGTCGTAAGGGCGGCGCGACGGGGCCGTGAGAGGGGAGCGCGACTCGGGTAGAGGCTGAGCGCGCTACGGGCAGGAAAAAAAAAGTTGGTGGGCCCTAGGAACAGTTCCCACAGGGGAACCTGCTCGATACCATGTGAAAATGAACGAGGAATGAATGACTAAGGGAAAGTTGGGTACAAGTACAAACCCTAGAAAGCTGTACCCCATATGTGCTACCCCACTATAGCCTACAGCAGCTAAGTCATATAAATCTGACAGTCAGCGAGGTGGGGGTACTGGTCCCTGTACCTACGTCCTCCGTACTGGCGACCGCGCTGGTGAGCAGTGCGGGGGCTCGCACTCCACCCAGCGCTGCTTCGGCCGCCTGACGGACGCTTGGCGTCACCAGTTCCCTGACGCCACTGAGATCCCTCGCTGGGGAGAGCTGTCTAGGGCGGGGGTTGCTATCTTTGATCTTGACTATGATGCTATTCTTGCTGCCATGTATGCTGTGTCTACTAGTGATGAGGGTGACTGTTACCTGTGTGTTCTGCCTGACCCGGGCATTGAGGCTCCTGCTCTAGGTGCTGGTGAGGCTGCTGCTCTAGGTGCTAGTGCGTCTGCTGCCCCAGGTGCTGGTGAGTCTGCTCTCTCAGGTACCACGTCGGCTCAGGCCTTACACACCTTCACCCTTGACTCGGGTGCTTCCCGCTCCTTCTTTCGAGACCGCACCACGCTTACGCCGCTTAGTCGGCCGGTTGCGGTCTCCCTGGCGGACCCCTCTGGGGGTCCTGTCCTTGCTAGCTTCTCCACTGTCTTACCGTGTTCGGCAGCCCCCTCTGGCACCCTGTCAGGTCTCTACCTCCCCTCGTTCTCTACGAACTTGGTAAGTGGTGCTGATCTACAGGATCGGGGGGTTGACCAGTTCACTCCTGCGAGTCAGCGGGTGACCCACTGTACGTGTGCTCGGACGGGCCGACACTTGGCCACGTTTACCCGTCGACCGGGGTCGAGCCCGTATACACTGACTACTGAGTCTCCTCCGGTTGCTGCGTCTGGTCAGGTAGCTGCGTCGAGTCAGGTGTTTGCAGCAGCGTCCAGGTCTGGTCCTGAGTCTGTCCCCTGCTCGTGTCGTCTCCTGTCCCACCAGACTCTCCTTTGGCACCACCGCCTTGGTCACCCCTCCCTGCCGCTTTTCTTCGAGGCATGGCCTCCCGTGTCCTTGTCTCTGGTCTCCCCCGGTCCCTCCCTCCCCTCCCTCCGGGGCCTGCCCCTACCTGCGTTCCGTGCGTCGAGGGGCGGCAGCGCGCCGCCCCTCACTCCTCCGAGTTTCCTCCGACAGAGGCTCCCCTGCAGACTCTTCACATGGACGTGTGGGGCCCCGCCCGCGTCCGTGGCCAGGGTCACGAGCGTTACTTCCTGTTGGTGGTTGACGACTACTCGCGTTACACCACGGTGTTCCCCTTGCGCAGCAAGGGTGACGTCACTGAGGTGTTGATCGACTGGATCCGCGCAGCTCGTCTCCAGCTCAGAGAGAGTTTCGGCTCGGACTTTCCTGTTCTGCGTCTGCACTCTGACAGAGGCGGGGAGTTTTCCTCTGCCCGTCTGGGAGCCTTCTGTCGTGCACAGGGCATTTGCCAGACCTTCACGCTTCCGGCCTCTCCACAGCAAAATGGGATTGCTGAGCGCCACATTGGCATGGTCATGGACGTCGCTCGTACGTCCATGATCCATGCGGCTGCTCCCCATTTTCTGTGGCCGTTTGCGGTTCAGTACGCAGCGCATCAGCTCAACCTTCAGCCCCGGGTCTCCTTGCCAGAGACCTCCCCCACCTTGCGGTGGACGGGGAAGGTTGGCGATGCGTCTGCGTTTCGGGTCTGGGGATCTCGGGCGTTTGTCCGCGACTTGTCTGCGGACAAGCTGTCCCCCCGTGCTGTTCCCTGCGTCTTCCTTGGCTTCCCCCCTGACGCGCCTGGTTGGCAGTTTTACCACCCCACCTCGCGCCGTGTTCTGTCCTCCCAGGACGTCACCTTTGACGAGTCGGTGCCTTACTACCGCCTCTTCCCCTACCGCACTGCGCCCCTCCCCCCGCCGCCGCTCTTCCTTGCGCCAGGTCCTCCCCCGGTAGACCCTCTCCCCCCTCAGGGTCCTGCCCCGTCAGGTGTGTCCCAGGTAGACGCAGTCGAGCCTGTCGAGGTAGCTGTTGACTCTGGTGCTGCTAGGGGCACTGAGCCTGGGGGTGCTGAGCCTGGGGGTGCGGAGCTCGGGGGTGCTGAGTCTAGGGGTGCTGAGCCTGGGGGTGCTGAGCCTGGGGGTGCTGAGTCTGGGGCTGCTGAGCCTGGGGGTGCTGAGCCTGGGGGTGCTGAGCCTGGGGGTGCTGAGCCTGGGGGTTTGGAGCGTGGGGGTGCGGAGCCTGGGGGTGCTGGGTCTGCTCGTGTGGCCTCTGGCGGTGCTTCGTCGAGGCGGGAGCTACTCTCTCCGCAGGAGCTGCGCGAGTGGTTTGCCCGGCGCTGGAGCCGTGCTGCTAGAGCTGGAGGTACTCCTGTTGCTGCTGGTCCTGGAGGTGCTCGTACTGGCGGTACTGGAGCTGCTGGGACTGGGGGTGCTACTGGGGCTGCTGGAGTTAGTCCTGCTGGAGGTACTGCTGGAGCTGCTGGCGGTACTGGAGCTGACGGTCCTGCTGGAGTTGGCGCTGCTGGAGCTGCTGGAGCTGTTGGAGCTGGAGCTGCTGGGGGTGATGGCGCTGGTGGTTCTGCTGGCGCTGGTGCTTCTGAGGGTGCTGGAGTTGGCGCTGTTGGAGCTGGAGGTGCTGCTGGCGCTGGTGCTGCCGCTGGGGGTACTGGTGCTGTCCCTGCTGGTTCTGGAGGCGCTGCGCGGCCGAGGCCGTACTTCGTTCCGCTCCTTGAGCAGGTTCTTGGTCTCCCGCCCTCTACTGGTCCTACTCCTCCCTTAGAGTGTCCACAGCCTGTCCAGTCGCGGTCACAGTTACAGCCCACCTCCCCCCTACCTGCCCCTTCTCCCTACACTGGTCCTACTGGAGGTCTTGCTGAGCGTCGTGAGCCTGCGTCTCATCCTGCGTCGCCTGTTCGTGCTGCTCGCACTAGTGGTCGTGCTCCGCGTCCGCGTCCTCCTGCGGTCCCAGGCACACACCAGATGGCACTGCGTCCTTCCACTGCTCCTCTGCGTGTCCCGTTGCCGTCTCCTCCAGAGTCCTCTCTTCCTGTTCTTGCTGACCCGGAGTCTGACTCTCTTCGTGCTGCCAGTCCTACTGTCACGCGTCTCCTGGCCACTGTTGTCACTGACCCTTCCTTTGAGTCCACTGCTGCGTCTACCTTAGTTGCTGAGCTTGTCGATTTTGCTGCTCGCTGTCGTCTCGACTACGCCGCTAGTCTCGTTGCTGAGTCTGAGTCTGTCTGTCCTCCGTCCGTCGGGGGTAAGTGTGCTCTTAGCACGGACGTCCTTGAGGACAGGCAGGAGGAGTTCCAGTGTTTTGTTGCTGCTTTGCCTCATCTCGTGTCCACGCTGATTGCCCCTGAGGGAGACCCGGATGCACCAGACATCCCGACTCCTCGATCGTACGCTGAGGCGATCGAGGGTCCCTACTCCTCACAGTGGCAGTCAGCCATGGACGCAGAGATGGCTTCTTGGAAGTCCACAGGCACCTACGTCGACGAGGTTCCCCCACCTGGGGCGAACATCGTCAGTGGCATGTGGATTTTCAGGGTGAAGCGGCCGCCGGGTTTGACGCCTGTCTTCAAGGCGCGTTACGTGGCTCGAGGCTTCAGTCAGCGGCAGGGAGTTGACTACTTTCAGACCTTCTCTCCCACCCCGAAGATGACCACTCGTCGGGTGCTGCTGGACATAGCCGCTCAGCGTGACTACGAGCTTCACTCTCTTGACTTCAGCACAGCTTTCTTGCAGGGCAGCCTGCACGAGGAGATCTGGCTGCGCCGCCCACCTGGCTTCACTGGGTCGTTTCCTCCTGGTACCCAGTGGAGCCTCCGGCGGCCAGTCTACGGTCTCCGCCAGGCGCCCCGTGAGTGGCACGACACACTGAGGACTACACTTGCGGCTCTTGGGTTTGCTCCTTCTACTGCCGACCCGTCGCTGTTTCTGCGCACCGACACCTCTTTGCCGCCGTTCTTGTTGGTGCAACCCTACGGTTTGCACTCGGCTTGTTGTCCGTGTGCGTGAATGAGTGTGTGTATGGAATGGTATGAGGGCATGGGATAATATATATTTCATGCTTATAATTGTGTGTGAATGTTGAGTCATGATGTCGAGTGTGTGTGTCGAGTCAATAGCGAGTTATCGCTAGACGCGTGTTACGCGGTCGTTTGTGTCTCGCGCGCGGTTTCTATTTTGTCGTGCGCGGTTTCTATTTTGTCCTGTGTCGAACGTTCGGCGTGTCGCAGGTGTGTGCAGCAGACCCATCAAGAACTCAAGGATGAGTTTGTGATGAAGAGCCCGAGCCTTGGTGTCAAGCCTCAAGTGATTTCGAAGCTCGCCAAAAAGGGTACACCTCAAGATATTGAAGATAGTTACATTACTTTGTGTAGTGTAACATTTCACTTGGTGTAGGCCCTAGTGAAGGGTAGTTTCGAGACCCTTCGTGGTTGGGGACAGTGTGGCACTGTTCCACATCACTGTACCTCGGCTCTTGGGGTTTGTAGGAGCTGGGAGTCATTCCCAACTCGTAACTCTTCCTATCTTGTGTTCTAAGACTATAGTGGCTGCCATAGTACCGTTCGTTCAAACCGACGCTGTGTCGTCAATTCTTCATCCAATCGTGCAATATAAATTGCTAATTGTAGACGACGTGAAGACGCTCCAGATCCAATTTGAATCAAGTCATTTGCAGCTGTGAGCAGAACGCTATCAACGTTTGAAGCCGCTGTGCAGAAATCCGTCTGTGCTCTCTATCTTTCGTTTTAGGCACATTCAAGCCTATTGTGACTATAACAAGTGGTATCAGAGCCCCTTGGAGCAGTTTCGACAATGTCTGGACCTGAGGAAAGGGGTGGCAGAGGTGCTGGTGGCAGTGGAGAAGCTCAAGCTCAAGGCCAACCCCGTGATTCAGCCATGGCGCCCATGCAACCAAGTCTTGGCCCACCTAGGGATGAGCCTAGGGTGTTTGGGCTTGACAAGTTCAACGGTGACAACTTTGCTGAATGGTCCTTCAAGATGGAGAACATCTTTGACCACTATGACCTGCTGGAGGTGATGGAAGGAACGGAGAAGCGCCCCGAGAACGACCCGGAGAAGAGCCCGTGGGTGCGGAAGAGCGCACAAGGCTATCTCTTACTTGGGCAAGCGTTGGGGAGCAGTCAGATCCGTCACATCAAGCCATTCCAGCGTGAACCAGAGAAAGGACCAAAGGCATGGGCTGCTCTCAAGGGTGTACATGCTCCTGCAACAGCGGCGGTAGCGGTGGTGTTGGGACGGCAAATGGCGGCACTACGAATTGAAGAAGACGAAGCGGTTGAAGAAGGGGTGCAGAAATTCTTCGACTTGTTGACGCGGCTTGAGGGAGCTGATTTGAACTACAGTGAGCTCAAAAAGAAGACCAAGTTGCTGGCCTTACTCCCAGAGTCATGGTCCTCGCTCATCATCAACCTTAATCGCGACTTGCCCCGCCTCTCGCTTGAAGACGTGAAGCGAGCTATCCTTCAAGTCTGTGTAGGCTGTAGTGGGGTAGACAATATGGGGTACAACACTTTTAGGTTTTCCTACTTGTACCCACTTGCTTGCTAGTTCATTCATTCCTTCCTCATTTCTTCACACGGCACTCCGGGACGAAAACAGTGGAGCACCCCCGAAGTCAAAAAACGGGAATCGCCAGTAGCCGCGGATCGACCTGGCGATCGCGTAAAGATCCGAAAAGCAGAAAAAGGCGACGACGTGGCGACTTCGGAGCGGGTGAAAAAAGGAGAAAATGATGGCGCGAATCAAAAACGTAACGACCGGCCGGCATCAGGGGAAATCGCCGAGGCGAATGGAGGCTCCGCGAAAAAAGACTCTGCACCGACCGGGAAACTCCAGCCGAACACCCACGAAATTAAGAACTCGTTAAAAGTATCCTATAAAGATACTCTAACGAAGAATATTGCTTCTCGTGGTTTTCAAGCCTTTGAAAAATTCAGGGGAGGTTTTGAGGCCAAGAAAAAGCCTTTAGAAATTATTCAGGTACCTGAGAAGTTGGGCAAAGTACTACGGAGCGTAGAAAAGGGTCGTGCGTTCCGTGGAGTTAATATTCTCTCCCCGCAGCACAGTGTTAAGGCTCCCCGTTGCCCACAGGTGAAGCCTACACAGCTGCCAAGGCTTAGAGGAGACATCCAGGCTCAAGAGAAATTATACAAGCCTCGGAAAAATCCTCCTACCCCCCAGGTGAAGTTGGAAAGCGCTGAGTCAAGTATAGGAAATAGGGAAGGTATTAAGTTTAATGTACCCTATGATCCTATTAATGAGACCCTCTTTGGCTACTCAGCGCAGCAGACACCACTACTCCTCGAGGTGTTATGCAATGGGCGACGCCTCCAGGCACTGGTGGACAGCGGTGCATCTCACTCGGTGTGTGACCGCGGAGCATTGGAGAAAATTGGAGAGAAGGCGGAAGAGACCCAGTTTTCAGCAACCATGGTGGACGGTACGAAGCTTCCTATCCACGGCGAAGCATCACTGCAGCTGCATATAGGTGCGTTGAGGTGGAAGCCGAAGCTACCAGTCACCAACATCAAAGGGTTAGATTTTATCTTGGGGCGAGATTTTCTGAAGCGGTTCAACCCCGAGATCGATTGGGTCAACAGCAAGGTGTGCATCTACAACAACGGGAAGCGGATAGCACTGCGAAGCTGAACGGATACAGGGGACGTACCTGAAACGACACTAGCACGGTTCGAACAGACGGTGAACGAGAGTAACACGGGTTACCTAGCACTGGTCATGGCAGCAGCAGAGGAGGAGAAGCCGAGTTCCGAGCTCCCTGCAGCAGTAAAGGAGGTCTTGGAGCAACACAAGGATATAATGCCCGACGACCTACCTGCAGGCGTACCTCCAGCACGCACCCACGAGCACGAGATCGTGGAGGAACCAGGTGCGAAACCCGTCTCACGTGCACCATACCGACTGAGTCCGACCGAACTGACAGACATGAAGAAAAAGATAGAGTATCTACTGGACAGACAACTGATCCGCCCATCCACCTCTCCCTACGGTGCACCAGTTCTCTTCACTCCAAAACCAGACGGCAGTTTACGGATGTGCATCGACTACCGCGCACTGAACAAACAGACAGTTAAAAACAAATACCCCATACCGCGCATCGACGACTTACTGGACCAATTGCGTGGTGCAACAGTCTTATCGAAGCTGGACCTACGGTCGGGTTACTGGCAGATCAAGATGGTGGACAACTCGATCCACAAGTCGGCGTTCCGTACTCGATACAGCTCCTACGAATACTTGGTGATGCCGTTCGGATTCTGCAACGCACCAGCAACGTTCCAGGCGGAAATGAACCATATTCTCCGGCCCCTGCTGGACGAGTGCGTAGTGGTGTACCTGGACGATATCCTCATCTACTCCAAGAACATGAAGGAGCACGTGGAGCATCTACGGAAGGTGTTCGAGATCCTGCGGAAGAATAAGTTCTACGTGAAACTGTCGAAGAGCGACTTCGCACTAAAGAAGGTGCAGTTTCTCGGGCACATGGTGAGTGCCGAGGGCGTACACGTGGACCCGCGGAAGATCGACGCCATAAAAAAATGGAAAATACCGGAGAACGTGAAGGAGTTGCAGCAGTTCCTAGGCTTCGCCAACTACTACAACAGGTTCGTGCCGCAGTATGCTAAGATAGCAGCGCCACTGACCGACCTACTGAAAAAGGATACGCCCTTCAAATGGGATACTCCTCATCAGCAAGCCATGGAACAGCTACAGACAGCACTGACTACAGCGCCAGTACTCATCTTGCCGGATCCAGACAAGGACTACGTGGTGGAAGCAGACGCTAGTGACCAAGCAGTCGGAGCAGTACTGATGCAGGATCACGGACGCGGTTTGCAGCCCATCGCCTACCTCAGTAA
Source organism: Closterium sp. Naga37s-1 (assembly GCA_947471745.1). NCBI lineage: Eukaryota > Viridiplantae > Streptophyta > Zygnematophyceae > Desmidiales > Closteriaceae > Closterium > Closterium sp. Naga37s-1. The sequence goes on from CANJKZ010000005.1 coordinate 489,254, forward strand.
GAAGCTACACGGAGCAGAACTAAACTACCCCATTCACGACAAGGAAGCCCTAGCGATAGTCGTAGCCTTCAAAGCGTGGAGGTGTTACCTAGAGGGAGCCAGGACCACAGTCTATACTGACCACTGCAGCCTCAAATACCTGAAGTCACAGCCAACGCTCTCACGACGACAGGTGCGGTGGATGGATTTCTTGGAGACCCACTTCCACTACGACATCATCTACAAACCCGGGCTACACAACAAAGCAGACGCGTTAAGCCGCCCAGGTCATGTAGCAGGCATCCAGCTCGACGGGATGAACCCTCTACTCAAGGGTCTATTCCAACATGGGTACTCCGTGGACGGCGAGATAGCAACGGCAGAGAAACAGAAGCTGTTACAGTGGGAGAAAGACCTAGCGGTAAGGAAGGGTTCAAGAAAGATTTGGGTACCGAATTACGCCCCGCTACGGCAGATCCTATTGGAGGAGTTTCACGACGTACCTTACCCGGGACATTTCGGGAGCAACAAGACGTTAGCAGGGATAGCGAAGTATTACTACTGGCCTCGGATGGCAGCAGACGTGCAGCAGTTCGTCACCTCCTGCGACACGTGCCAGCGGATGAAGAGCAGCAAACAGAAAAAAGCAGGATTACTTCAGCCTCTACCCGTACCGGAGCAGCCATGGCAAATCGTTAGTCTTGACTTCATCACAGGACTTCCCTCGAACTCACGGGGACATGATTCCATCCTCGTAGTCATCGATAAGTTCTCCAAAATGGGACACTTCATACCGACCAACGCCACCGCCACAGCTGAAGCAACTGCTCGCCTCTTCTTCGACCGCATAATCACCATCCACGGCATCCCCGCTACACTCATCTCAGACCGAGACCCCAAATTCAAGAGTAAGTTCTGGAAGGAACTCATGGGATTATTAGGGACCAAACTTGCGATGTCCTCAGCATACCACCCACAGACTGACGGACAGACAGAGCGACTCAATGAAGTGGTTGAACAGTTACTACGCACAGCTTGCAAGGACGACGTCAGCCACTGGGACACACAGTTACCGACCCTAGAGTTCGCGTACAACAACGCCTCACATGCGGCCACAGGGAAAACTCCTTTCTTCCTATGTTACGGACGGGAACCACTCACACCACAGCAGCCAACCACACCGACACACGTCCAAGCCGCACATGATTTCGTCACCACCATGCAGCAGCTATGGGAGAAGACTCAGCGACGTCTCACCACGATGCAGAACTCCCAGAAGCAGTATGCCGATCGTCAGCGACGTGATCACTCAGTAGCAGTCGGAGATCAGGTGCTTCTTGACACGCACAACTTGAACCTGTCTCACCTCCCATCCAAACTCCGGCCTCGCCTCTGTGGTCCATTTCTCGTGGAGGCGCAGGTGACGCCAGTTACATTCCGCTTGCGCTTACCAGATACATGGAAGCTTCACAACGCTTTCCATGTCCAGCTACTGAAGCCCTACAAGGACCCCAACCAACACTTCCAGGGACGGCAACTCCCGCCACCACCACCTGTTCTCATACAGGATGAACCCGAGTACGAAGTGGAGCGTGTTCTCACTCATCGGCGCCGTGGCGGCAAGACCCTCGAGTTCCTGATACGCTGGAAGGGATACGACCCCACTGAGGACAGTTGGGTTGCAGAAGCTGATATGGGCAACGCACGCCGTGCTCTCAAGGACTATCTTGTCAAGCAGGGTGTATCTCACGCCACCCAGCTTTGAGGGGGGGACGTGTGAGAGTACGACGGCTTATGCCAGCTATGCTTGCTTGCCTTTACTTTATGATGCTATTTCTAGCATAGGATAATTATATGCATGCATGAATTGCTTGATTTCCTAGGCTAGGTGCTTTCCTATATTTTATTATAGTTATAGCACCGAGCTAGGTTGCGTGAACCGAATTCTGGCTTTTTCGGCGGCCACCGAATCGCCTTCTACCGAATTCGGTAAGGATCTGTTCGGGACGCTTCGCGACCCGCGGAACCTTCGCGTAACACCTGGTTACGGGGCCTTGTGTCGAGCCTATATATAGCCTCGTGTTGTACCCAGGTGATCATTCAATTCAAATTCTCTTTTCTGAGCTCGATCCTAGATCCTCACAACTATGATGAGTGTCACAAACTTAGTATCCACCACATTGCGCTTGAGAAAGGTAGCGTATAATACGAGGTGTTTCCCATGCACCCTATCTGTGCTATAAGATAGGGAAATCCCTATCCACGGGGATTCGAGGAGGTGTAGGCGTTGTGTCTCTTGGAGATATGTTGACAGGGCGCGCAAATTCTCCTTGAATCCGTAACTAGCAAGGATACACAAAGGAGGTAAAATGCGAGACTGCAGTTCAAACAAAACAAATGTTTCATAAACACAAGCCAGCACTTACTTGGTGTAGTATGAGCCGTATCCGCCAGATGGAGGAAGTTCTGGTAACTCTTCCTTCGCCAGGAACCAGCACTGAGGGACGAACATGGCGATGGGAGCGTCTGCCTTGCAGACGAAAGTGCGATGTGGAGGAGACGGATGATGTGTCGAGTAGATGAATCCGTGGTCTGTCACCAAGTCAGAGTAGCTTGCTTGGCTTTCTCCGCCTCCGATTTCTCTTGGTTCTCCAATGCTTGCTTGTGGGCACGGGTAGAAGAGTGAGTTCGGAGGCTACCAATCTGGAGATCCCGAGCACCCTCCCCCCTCGCCCCATACGCTGTGTGCGCAAGTGGATCTCCGTGCTTAACACTGATGAAACACTTGAAAGAAGGTCGTATGTTAAATATGCGATTTAAGCCTAGCCATCCTGCTGCGGCGCCTCCCACTAGGAGCAGACGCAGCCCTGACCTCCTCAGCACGAAGGAAGTCAACACCAGCAGCAGAAGCGACAGAGGGGGCAAGGGGGGAGGGGGAACACCCCTCAAAGAAGGGAGTGCGAGGAGTGCTACGAGAAGCACCTACAGCAACTATGCTAGTCTCATCTGCAAGGAGGTGCTTCTTGAGCAGGTCGACAGTGAGGTCTATGGGGTCAAGGGCGAGAAAGAGGCCCCTGACTGCGCGAAGAGAGTCAGGGAGGCGGGTCATGAGGAAATAGAGAGTGATGTACATGGGGGGGAGGGGAGGGGGGAGGGGTCTTGTCTAGAAACTCGGTTTTAAGCGCGGCTTGGTAGCGAGTGTCGCTAGTGCAAAGGTGGGTGATGAGGTCGGCGACTGTGGGAAAGGCTGACAGCTCGAGAATAAGGTAGGGCAGTATAAGTCGGCCCAGAGCAGCAGTGGCAAGGGAGGAGTAACGAGCGACTATAGCGTCGAACAGTGCTTTAGCAGACTTGTGCTGGCCAAAGTGTCCGCGTTCGGCTAACGGGAGGTGGTTGCGAACGGCGAGGCAAGCAGTAGCGTCACGGGTATGTCAAACATTATATATGTTATTGCTGTGTAGGCTATAGTGGGTTAGCCGTTAAGGGGTACACTTCTCTAGGGTTTCCTACTTGTATCACCAATGTTCATAGTTCAATCATCGTTGTTTCTGACATGGTATTAAGAGCGTAGGTCCTAGCCCTAGGACCACTTACCTAAGGGCCCATCGTTCCGCTAGTTGCGCCCTCGTGCGCCTTCTCCTAATCGCGCCCTCGTGCGCCTCACTCCTAGTGCGCCCTCGAGCGCCCCGCTTTTTCGGCCGTGTCGCCCGCTAGTCGCCCGCGCGGCCCGTTTTTTGCCCACGCAGCCCGCTAGCCGCCCGCGCGCGGCCCGTTTCACGTGCGCGCGACCAGGTACGCCGCCCACGCGTAGCCCGCCCTGGCCTCGCGCGGCCCCTAGAGCAGCGTGCGTGCTGCCCGTCGACTGCAGCGTAGGCCGCCGCTCAGCCCACGAAGGCCGCCGCCCACGAGTAGGCCGCCGCCCGCGCTTCAGCTGCCGCCATCACGTAGGCCGCCGCCCCCACGTAGGCCGCTGCCTAGCACAGGGCATAGGCCCGCAGTCGCGCCGCCCTACCTGCCCGAGTCGCGCCGCCCGAATCGCGCCGCCCTGACCGAGCCGCGCCGCCCCACGTGCAGCTACTACTGCTCCTGTTCCTGCTACTGCTGCTCCTGCTACTGCTACTGCTACTGCTCCTACTTCTGCTACTGCTACTACTACTACTGCTACTGCTGCTACTGCTACTACCACTATGGCCAATCCCACTGTACTCACCTTTGACGCTGAGGGCCGTCCGATTAAGTTCGATGTCTGGCTCGATGACCTTCACATGTACCTCCAGATCACTGCCAAGGACGATGTTTCCCTCTATGACCACACGTCCGGCGCTGCTCCCGCACCTGCTGCTACTGCTGACAGTACTGCTCGCTCACAGTGGCAGACTCGTGACGCCCATGCTCGCCTAGCCGTTCGCAGCCACCTGCCGTTAGATGAGCGCGAGCACTTCGGCCAGCATAAGACCGCTAAGGAGCTGTACGATGCTGCCACTGTAGCTGACCTCATCACTCACCTCCGTACTAGTGATCTCCGCTACCGTGCCGCACTCCCCCCCGATTTCCTAGCCAAGAACCCCCCCCGATGTACCTCACCCTCTACCACCTGGTCACTCGCCTCCCTGACTCTCTTCGCGCTGTCAGGGACCACTTTCTCGCTCTCTCCCCCACAGACCTCACTGTCGACCTGCTCGAGAAGGAACTCCTAGCAGCTGAGAAGAGCATTGTAGCTGTAGGTGCCTCTCGTGGCGACCCTCGCACTCCCTTCTTTAAGGGATGCTCCCCCTCCCCCCTTCTCCCCTCCATTGCATCTGCTGCTGCTGTCGACTACCTCGGTGCTGAGGGGGTCGGACCTGCGTTCGCTCCCAGTGGGAGGCGCAAGGGCGGCAGGGGCAAGGGGGGCCGGGGTGGAGGAGGCGGCGGCGGGGGAGGTGGTGGTGGAGGGGGTGGAGGGGGCGGCGGCGGTGGCGGCAGTGGTGGGAGTGGTGCTGGTGGTGGGGGGGGCAGTGGCGGAGCCGGGGGTGGTGGAGGCGGCGGTGGTGGAGGTGGAGGTGGTGGTAGTGGCAGTGGTGGCAGCGGAGGAGCTGGTGGAGGGCGCGGTGGAGCGGTGCAGCGTGGCGGGTTCGGCGGCGGCCAGAGGCAGCAGCAGCAGCGTCCCAGCGAGCCCCAGTCGCTCCAGCAGCTCCGTGAGTGGTACTCTCAGCGTGGGGGGTCTGGGGGTGGAGGTACCTGCCCGTACGTCATCCGCACAGGTGACCGCACTGGCCAGACTTGTGGGAGGTTTCACACGGCGCAGCGCTGTTTCTTTCGCCTCGACGACGCCTGGCGCGAGCAGTTTCCTGACGCCTCTGAGCTGCCCCGCTGGGCTGATCTGCTTAAGAAGGGGATTGATATCTTTGCTCTTGATTATGATGCTATCCTTGCTGCTATGTATGCATTGACTATTAGTGTTGAGGGTGACTGTTACCTGAGTGTACCGCCCGACCCGGGTATTGGGACCAGTGAGGCTGCAGCTCTAGGTGCTAGTGCGTCTGCTGCTCTAGGTCCTGGTGAGGCTGCTGCCCTAGGTGCTAGTGCGTCTGCGTCTGCTGGTACCGCACCTACTGAGGCGCTGCACACCTTCACACTGGACTCAGGTGCTTCCCGCTGTTTCTTTCGTGACCGCACTGCCCTAGAGCAGCTTCCTAGACCGGTTGCTGTCTCCCTGGCTGACCCCTCAGGGGGTCCGGTCCTTGCGACCTCCACCACTGCCCTCCCTTGTCCTGCTGTCCCGTCTGGCACGCTGTCGGGCCTCTACCTCCCCTCGTTCTCTACGAACTTGGTGGAGGATTCTGCGCTCCAGGACGCGGGTGTTCACCAGTTCACCCCTGCCTACGAGCGTGTGACGCACTACACGTGTGCCCAGACGGGTCGTCACCTGGCTACCTTCACTCGGCAGCCGGGGTCGGACTTGTACACACTGACCACTGAGTCCCCTCAGGTAGCTGCGTCTGCTTCTGCGTCAGGTCAGCTGTCGGCCCCCTGCTCGTGTCGCTCCCTGTCGCACAGGACTGTCCTCTGGCACCACCGCCTTGGTCACCCGTTAGTGCAGCGCCTTCGCGGCATGCACTCCAGGTACCTTGTCTCTGGTCTTCCCAGGGTTCTCCCTCCCCTGCCACCCTCGCCTGCTCCTCCCTGTCTTCCCTGTGTCGAGGGGCGGCAGCGCGCCGCTCCTCACTCTTCCTCGTTCCCTCCCACAGAGGCTCCCCTGCAGACTCTCCACCTAGATGTGTGGGGCCCCGCCCGCGTCCGGGGACAGGGCCACGAGCGGTACTTTCTGCTGGTCGTCGACGACTACACGTACTACACCACGGTCTTCCCCTTGCGTACCAAGGGTGAGGTCCCTGATGTCTTGATCCCCTGGATCCGCGCTGCTCGTCTCCAGCTCCGCGAGCGGTTCCAGTCGGACTTTCCTGTCCTACGTCTGCACTCTGACAGAGGTGGCGAGTTTTCCTCTGACCTCTTGGCAGCCTACTGTGCGGAGCACGGCATCCGCCAGACGTTCACTCTCCCGGCCTCTCCGCAGGAGAATGGGGTTGCTGAGCGCCGCACTGGTCTCGTCATGGAGGTCGCTCGTACCTCCATGATCCATGCAGCTGCCCCCCATTTCCTGTGGCCGTTTGCAGTGCAGTACGCCGCGCATCAGCTCAACCTCTGGCCTCGTGTCTCTGTTCCAGAGACCTCGCCTACCCTGCGTTGGACGGGGGAGGTTGGCGATGCGTCGGTGTTCTGGGTCTGGGGATGTCGAGCCTTTGTCCGCGATACGTCCGTGGACAAGCTCTCCTCCCGTGCCGTTCCCTGTGTCTTCCTTGGCTTTGTCCCTGACGCGCCTGGCTGGCAGTTTTACCACCCCACCTCGCGTCGTGTCTTTGCCTCTCAGGACGTCACCTTTGACGAGTCGGTACCCTTTTACCGTCTCTTCCCCTACCGCACTGCCCCGATCCCCCCCCCGCCGCTCTTCCTCACCCCAGGTGTCCCGTCGGTAGACCCCCTCCCTCCCCATGGTGCTGCTCCCTCAGGTGTTTCCCAGGTAGACCCGGTCGAGCCTGTCGAGGTAGCTGTTGACTCTGGTCCTGCGCGAGGTGCTGAGCGTGCTGAGCCTGGTGGTGCTGGGTCTGGGGGTACTGAGACTGGGGGTGCTGAGCCTGGGGGTGCGGAGACTGGGGGTGCTGAGTCTGGGGGTTCGGAGACTGCGGGTGCTGAGCCTGGGGGTGCTGCGACTGGGGGTGCTGAGCCTAGAGGAGCTGAGGCTGAGGGTTCTGAGCCTGACCGTACTGCGCCTGTTGGCGCTCCCTCTTCACAGCAGCTGTGTGAGTGGTAATCCCAGCGTTACAGCCTCCGTCGTGGGGCTACAGGAGCTGGGGGGTCTGCTGGAGTTGGGGCTGGTGGCCCTGCGGGTGCATTATCGCAGCCGGAGCCTCCCTCCCCTCAGCGGCTACGTGAGTGGTACGCTCGGCGCTGCAGCCTCCGGAGTGGAGCTCCTGGTGTTGAGGTACCGCCAGCTGGAGGCCCTGCTGCTACTGGAGGTCCTGGAGCTGCTGGAGGTGCTGCTGCTGCTGGTGCTGCTGGAGGTGCTGGAGCTGCCAGAGGTGCTGGTGGTGCTGCTGGAGGTTCTGAAGCTGCTGGAGGTGCTGCAGGTGCTGGTTTGGCTGGAGGTTCTGGTGCTGTCTCGGCTACTTCTGGGGGCACTTCACGGCCGCGGCCGTACTTCGTTCCGCTCCTTCAGCAGGTTCTTGGTCAGCCGCCTCCTCCTAGTCCTCCTCCCTACTTGGAGTGTCCTCCGCCTGTCCAGTCACAGTCCCAGCTACCGCCACTTCCTGGTCCTTCTCCCTACACTGGTCCGACAGGCGGTCTTACAGAGCGTCGTGAGCCTGAGTCTCGTCCTGTGTCGCCTGTGTCTCGTCCTGTGTCACCTGTTCGTGCTGCTCGCACTGGTCGCCGTGTTCCGCGTGAGCGTCCTCCACCTGTCCCTGGCACACACTATATGACTCTGCGTCCTTCCACTGCTCCACAGCGTGTCCCTCTGCCGTCTCCTCCTGCGTCCTCTCTTCCTGCCCTTGCTGACCCGGAGTCTGACTCTCTACGTGTTGCCAGTCCTACTGTCACGCGTCTCGTGGCCACTGCTGTTACTGACCCTTCCTTTGAGTCTGCTGCTGCGTCTGCCCTAGTTGCTGAGCTTGTCGACTTTGCTGCTCGCTGTCGTCTAGACTACGCCGCGAGTCTTGTTGCTGAGTCTGAGTTTGTCTGTCCTCCGTCCGTCGGGGGTGAGTGTGCTCTAGGCACGGACGTCCTTGAGGACAGACAGGAGGACCTTGAGTGTCTTACAGCCGCTGCGCCTCATCTCGTGTCCATGCTGCTTGCCCCTGAGGGAGACCCGGATGCTCCAGACATCCCGACCCCGCGCTCTTACGCTGAGGCGATCGCGGGTGAGTACTCCTCTCAGTGGCAGTCAGCCATGGACGCAGAGATGGCATCCTGGAAGTCCACTGGCACTTACGTCGACGAGGTTCCCCCTCCTGGGGCGAACATCGTCAGTGGCATGTGGATTTTCAGGGTGAAGCGGCCGCCAGGTTCTCCGCCTGTCTTCAAGGCTCGTTACATTGCTCGAGGCTTCAGTCAGCGAGAGGGAGTAGACTTCTTTCAGACCTTCTCCCCCACCCCGAAGATGACCACTCTTTGGGTGCTACTGCACGTTGCTGCTCAGCGTGACTACGAGCTGCACTCTCTTGACTTCAGCACAGCTTTCTTGCAGGGCAGCCTGCACGAGGAGATCTGGCTGCGCCGCCCTCCTGGCTTCACTGGGTCGTTTCCTCCTGGTACCTAGTGGAGCCTCCGGCGGCTAGTCTAAAGTCTCCGCCAGGCTCCCCACGAGTGGCACGACACACTGAGGACTACGCTAGCGGCTCTTGGGTTTGCTCCTTCTACTGCTGACCCGTCGCTGTTTCTACACACCGACACCTCGCTGCCGCCGTTCTACATCCCCGTGTACGTCGACGACTTGGTCTTTGCTACAGCTGACACTGCTGGACTCGCCCACGTGAAGTCAGAGCTGCAGAAGAGACACACGTGCACAGACCTGGGTGAACTGCGCAGCTATCTTGGCTTGCAGATCACCCGGGACAGAGCACGGCGCACCATTACCCTGACTCAGTCACACATGGTGCAGCAGGTCCTTCAGCGCTTCGGCTTCACCTGGTCCTCAGCACAGGCCACTCCTTTTGCTACAGGTCACTCGCTCTCAGCTCTGCCTTCGGATGAGTTCGTAGAGCCGAGTGGTCCTTACCCAGAGCTAGTTGGCTGCCTCATGTACCTGATGACTTGCACTCGTCCTGACCTAGCGTACCCTCTTGGCCTTCTGGCCCGCTACGTGGCTCCTGGTAGGCACCGAAAGGTGCACTGGGATGCTGCAAAGAGGGTACTGTGCTACTTGTGCAGTACATCGGGCATGGGGCTCGTGCTTGGAGGAGGGAGCTCAGTTGTTCTCACTGGGCACTCAGACGCTTCTTGGGTTGACGACCAGGCTACTCAGCGGTCGTCACAGGGTTACACCTTCAGCCTTGGCTCTGGCTCGGTTTCGTGGCGTTCTACGCGTTCGTCTTCAGTTCTTAGCTCCAGTTGTGAGGCTGAGATCTACGCCACAGCCATGGCTGCACAGGAGTTACGCTGGCTCACCTACCTGCTGACCGACCTGGGAGAGCGGCCTCGTTCTCCTCCAGTGCTGTACGTCGACAACAAGGCTGCCATTGCCTCGTGTGAGGAGCACAGAACGAAGCACATCGCTCTACGTTACTTTCTGGCTCGAGAGTTGCAGCAGTGTTGTCAGCTTCGTCTGCGTTACGTGGCCAGTCAGGCCAACACTGCTGATATATTCACCAAGGCACTTCAGTCTGGTGATCATCAGCGTTTCTGCACTTTGTTAGGGCTTGTGCCCACTTTTCCTCACTTGCTGTAGACTTTGCCTGTACTGTGATCTATATATATATATCCCCGCATGCTTGCATTGCTAGGTAGAGATCACTGTGATATTTGTGTTGCATATATGCCTCTGCATGTGAACTGGCCTTGTGGCTCTTTGCTTGTGCTCAGTGTGTGTGGTGACTTTGTGATCCACCCTGAGCTTGCATTCTCTTTCTTGACTGGTCTTGTTACCCCTTGCTCTACCCCACTTAGCCTATGGGGGTGTGTCAAACATTATATATGTTATTGCTGTGTAGGCTATAGTGGGTTAGCCGTTAAGGGGTACACTACTCTAGGGTTTCCTACTTGTATCACCAATGTTCATTGTTCAATCATTCGTTGTTTCTGACAGGGTAAGCCACTGTGAGCAAGTCGCACTGTCAGGTGTCTTGGGAGGAGCAAGAGAGGTCCAGACGTGTGGTCAAACAAGGAGACGCCGTCCCTAGATTCGCTCTGTAGGTACAGCTGTAAGTCGTCTAGCCAGGTCTCAAACTGGATCGGACGGCCCTCTGAATCAAAGGTGAGAACACTAAGAGAAGCCATAGCGGGCAGAGCATGGTGGCGCGCGACCAGCAGGGGAGCACGCAGGCAAGGCAGGGCGGTGCGCAGGCAGCAGGACGGCGCGACGGGCAGGGCGGCACGCGGGCACTAAGGAAGCGCGCAGGGCAGGGCGGGGCAGCGCACGGCCAGGAAAGGGCAGCGCGCGGCTAGGGCAGGGCGGCGCGTAGGCAGGACGGGATGGCGCGCTGCCAGCAGGGCAGCGCGCGGGCAGTGTAAAGCGCTGCGGGTATGGTAACATGCTACGGGCAGGGAACTACTCGGTGGGCCAAAAAAAAGAAAAAAAAAATAGCTGGTTCTGGAACAGGACATGCTCTGAAACCATGTTAGAATACGGAATGGGAATGACTGCATTGAGATCAAACTGAGTACAAGTACTAACCCTAATTGGGTTGTACCCCTTATGGGCTACCCCACTACAGCTTACACAATATATGCATTATGATATTTTGACAATTTACGCAAAAGTACCTGTGCCGAAAACAATATTACCTATTCAATTATTATTTCAGCGCTTGTTCGGAACATTGTTTTAGCTAATTCTACCACACAACCAGGGCAAAAAATATAAACCACTTTCGGATGGCAAGCGATTTTGAGAGCAGAGCATCAACCCTAAACACCGTGCAACAACACGTTTAGGGCTTTTTCTAATAGGGGTCAATTAATTATAAATTCGACGTGCAGTATCAGAAGTATGTTTTTGTTACTTTTCCACCTGTTTCAGCCTTTTCGCAAGGTGTTTAGTGTTGATTCTTTCAAAATCTCATGTTATCCGTAGGGCTTTTATATTTTTGCTCCAAAGAGACAACAGAAATAATAAAACACGAATTTTGTTACACTCCCAAGTGGGACTTGGCGAAGGATCGTTCAGGGTTGATCGCAGAGTAGTGTTGTAGCGGAAGTAGTGAACTCAGGTTAGAGTAAATGTAAATGAGTGAGATAACAATAGCATGCATACATCGGGTTTATATAAGCATACAGAGGAATACGAAAAGACCTAGACTAGCCATGTACTCTAAGGAGTACATTCCCTTATTACAGCGAAATTCAAACCGTACGGCGCGGGAACCCGTTTCAAACCTGTTCCCGCTCTTTACACTTTAAATGTTTCTGCCTGCATCGGTCTTGGTCAGACGGTTGCTGTGTCGCTTCGACTCTTCTGACTCCTCGTACTCGGTAGAGTCGGTTGCTGCAGCATACAGGAATGCCTTTTCATATCGTAACACTCCCCTTCATTCCTGGATGCACAAGAGGCTGACTCGCTTGACTACTCCGGTGAGGTCAGAGCAGCGCTTGTACTGCTGACGTGGCAGTCGCTTGGTGAGGAATTCTGCTGCCATCTCGGTAGTTGGGCAGTACGCGAGGTCAACTTTTCCTTGGTTAATTTCGTCCTTGACGAAGAAATACCGAAGCGCGATGTGCTTCGTGCGGTTCACGAATCCTGGTTTGTTCGCGATTCTGATGGCGCTCTGGTTGTCGCAGTGGAGGCGAAAGGTGGGCGAAGTTGGGATTCTCGCCTCCTGCAATAGCTCTTGCAGGTACAGACCTTCGCAAACTGCTGCTGTCGCGGCGATGTATTCTGCTTCAGCCGATGACAGGGCAACCAGCTCCTGCTTTTGTGAGTTCCAGGAGATTGGCCTAGTTGGTTCTAGGCGAAAAACAAAGCCGGTTCAGGACCATCGATTCGCAGGATCAGCTGCATGGTCTGCGTCCACGTAGCCGTTGAGGTTGAAGGTGTCAAATGTTCTGTCTGCTACAGTTTGTTTAGGCTGTAGTGGGGTAGTTACTATGGGGTACAGTAAGTTTAGGGTTTCCTACTTGTACCCAACTCTTTCCTAGTGCAATCACTCTTGTTGATTCTGACATGGTATCACGAGCCTAGGTTGCCACCTAGGACCGCTTACTACTGCGGGCCCACTATTCCGCTAGAAGCGCCCTCGTGCGCCCTACCTTACATGCGCCCTCGTGCGCCTGTCTCTGCTCGTGCGCCCTCGTGCGCCCTTTTTCTGCTAATGCGCCCTCGAGCGCCCCGCCCTTCGTTCTGCCTACGCGCCGTCCTGCAGCCCTCGCGCTGCCTCCTGCTGCCCTAGGCCAGAGCGCCGCCCCTGCAAGCTAGTACGGCCCTCGAGCCGCTCCTGCAGGTCCGTCAGGCCCCCGAGCCGCCTCTGCTGGCCTGTCAGGTCCCCGAGCCGCCTCTGCAGGCCCGTCAGGCCCGAGAGCCGCCCCTGCGGGCCCGTCAGGTCGGCGCGCTGCCCCTGCAGGACCACGCCGCCCGCGCGCAGCTTCTGCCCGCCCGCACGCCGCCCCTGCAGGCCCGCGCCGCCCGCACGCAGCCTCTGCAGGCCCGTCAGGCCAGCGCGCGACCCCGTCAGGTCGCAGTCGCGGCCCCGTCAGGCCGCAGTCGCGGCCCCGCCCTGCCGTCGACGCGGACGCGGCCCCGACCTGCCGTGACGCGGCCCCGCTAGCCCTGCAGCTGACGCGGCCGCGTCCTCCTACTGACGCGGCGTCGCCCCTGCCCGCCGCGTCGCCCTGCCCGCCGCGTCGCCCCTGCCCGCGGCGTCGCCACTGCCCGCCGCGTCGCCCTGCCCGCCGCGTCGCCCCTGCCCGCGGCGTCGCCCCTGCCCGCCGCATCGCCCTGCCCGCGGCGTCGCCCCTGCCCGCCGCATCGCCTTGCCCTACCCCGCGCCGGGCCCCTCCAGCAGCCGCCCCTGGCCCCTGGAGCGGCCGCCACTGCAGCAGCCGCCCCTGGCCCCTGGAGCGGCCGCTCCTGCAGCAGCCGCCCCTGGCCATTGGAGCAGCCGCCACTGCAGGAGCCGCCCCTGGCCCCTAGAGCAGCCACCCCTGGAGCAGCCGCCCCTGCAGCAGCGACCGTCGCGGCCCTGTCCCTGCCCTGCACCAGCCGCCGTTGCGGCCCGGTCCCGCCCTGCAGCAACTGCCGCGGAGCTTCCTGCCGCGGTCGCGGCCCCGCCCTGCCGCTGTAGCGGCCCTGCAGTCGCCTCCGTCGTGCGCCTGCCCTTCCCACCACTGGTGAGCACTACTTGCCCGTGCTACTACTGTTGTTACTGCTGCTGCTACTGCTACTGCTGCTCCTGCTGCTCTTGCTTCTACTACTGCTCCTGGCATGGCCAGATGCAGCTCCAGGGCCGTCCGCGTGTGTCCCTCACGCCCCAGCAGCTTCGTGAGTGGTACGCCAGTTGGGGTTGTCGGGGTGGCAGTAGTGGGCGTCGTCCTGGAGTGGGTAGTTCGGGAGCTTCTTGTAGTGGCCCTGTGCAGCAGCAGCGTCGTCTGCGCGAGACTCTTTCGCCCCAGCAGCTTCGTGAGTGGTACGCTCAGAGTACAGGGTCGCTGAGTTCTGCTCGCTGCCCGTACGTTATTAGCACGGGTGTCCGGACTGGTCAGCCTTGCAGGATGCGTGGTCACACAGAGTCCCGCTGCTTCGCCCGTCTGAGCGACGCTTGGCATACAGAGTTTGGCAACGCCGCTGAGCTCCTCGACTGGGTGGAGCTGCTTAGGCAGAGGGTAGATATCTTTGCTCTTGACTATGATGCTATTCTCACTGCAATGTATGCATTGTCTACTAGTGCCGAGGGAGCCTGTCACCTGTGTGTGCCGCCTGACCCCGGTATCCAGTCTGCTGCTCCAGGTGCCGGTGAGGCTGCCGCTCTAGGTGCTAGTGCGTCTGCTGCCCCTGGTCCTGGTGAGGCTGCTGCCCTAGGTGCAGGTGTGTCTGCTGCTTCAGGTGCTTGTGAGTCTGCGCCTTCAGGTACTGCGTCTACTGAGGCACTGCACACCTTCACACTGGACTCAGGTGCTTCCCGCTGTTTCTTTCGCGACCGCACTGCCCTCGAGCAGCTCCCTAGGCCGGTTGCTGTCTCCCTGGCTGACCCCTCCGGGGGTCCGGTCCTTGCGACCTCCACCACTGCCCTCCCTTGTCCTGCTGTCCCGTCCGGCACACTGTCGGGCCTTTACCTCCCCTCGTTCTCTACGAACTTGGTGGCGGGTTCCGCGCTCCAGGACGCGGGTGTTCACCAGTTCACCCCTGCCTACGAGCGTGTGACACACTGCACGTGTGCCCAGACGGGTCGTCACCTGGCTACCTTCACTCGGCAGCCAGGGTCAGACTTGTACACACTGACCACTGAGTCCCCTCAGGTAGCGGCGTCTGCGTCTGCGTCAGGTCAGTTGTCTGCCCCCTGCTCGTGTCGCACCCTGTTGCACCGGACGGTCCTCTGACACCACCGCCTTGGGCACCCTTCGATGCAGCGCCTTCGTGGCATGCACTCTCGTTTCCTTGTCTCTGGTCTCCCCAGGTCACTGCCTCCCCTGCCACCGTCCCCTGCCCCTCCTTGCCTTCCCTGTGTCGAGGGGCGGCAGCGTGCCACTCCTCACTCCTCTGAGTTCCCCCCGACGGAGGCTCCTCTGCACACCCTTCACATGGACGTGTGGGGCCCAGCCCGCGTCCGTGGACAGGGCGGAGAGCGCTACTTCCTGCTGGTAGTTGACGACTACACGCGTTACACCACGGTCTTCCCCTTGCGCACCAAGGGAGAGGTCCCTGCTGTCTTGATCCCTTGGATCCGCGCTACTCGTCTCCAGCTGGAGAGGCGCTTTCGCACGGACCTTCCTGTCCTGCGACTGCACTCTGACAGAGGTGGTGAGTTTTGCTCCGGCCTCTTGGAGGCCTTCTGTCAGGGGGAGGGCATTGAGCAGACGTTCACGCTTCCGGCCTCTCCTCAGCAGAATGGGGTTGCTGAGCGCCACATTGGCTTGGTCATGGAGGTCGCTCGTACCTCCTTGATCCATGCGGCTGCCCCCCATTTTCTGTGGCCGTTTGCGGTCCGGTACGCCGTGCATCAGCTCAACCTCTGACCCCGTGTCTCCGTTCCGGAGACCTCGCCGACACTGCGTTGGACGGGAGCGGTTGGGGATGCGTCTGTGTTCCGTGTCTGGGGATCTCGTGCCTTTGTCCGCGATACGTCCGCGGACAAGCTCTCCTCCCGTGCCGTTCCTTGTGTCTTCTTGGGCTTTGTCCCTGACGCGCCTGGCTGGCAGTTTTACCACCCCACCTCGCGCCGTGTCTTCCCCTCTCAGGACGTCACGTTTGACGAGTCGGTACCCTTTTACCGTCTCTTCCCCTACCGCACTGCCCCGCTCCCCCCTCCGCCGCTCTTCCTCACGCCAGGTGCTGCTTCGGTAGACCCCCTGCCTCCCCAGGGTCCTGCTCCCTCAGGTGTTTCCCAGGTAGACCCGGTCGAGCCTGTCGAGGTAGCTATCGACTCTGGTCCTGCGCGAGGTACTGAGCGTGCTGAGCCTGAGCGTGCTGAGCCTGAGCGTGCTGAGCCTGAGCGTGCTGAGCCTGGTGGTGCTGGGTCTGGGGGTACTGCGACTGGGGGTGCTGAGCCTGGGGGTGCGGAGACTGGGGGTGCTGAGCCTGGGGGTGTGGAGACTGCGGGTGCTGAGCCTGGGGGTGCTGAGACTGGGGGTGCTGTCCCTGGGGGTGCTGAGTCTGGAGGTCCTGAGCCTGGGGGTGCTGCGCCTGGGGGCGTTCTCTCTTCCCAGCAGATGCGTGAGTGGTACTCTCGGTACTGTCGCCGCCGCCGTGGTGCTGTGGGAGCTGGAGGTGCTACTGGAGCTGGAGCTGAGGGCGCTGAGCCTACTGGAGTTGGTGTTGCTGCTGACCCTGGGGTTGGCGCTGGAGGTGCTGGAGCCACTGGTCCTGGAGGTGCTCGTACTGGCGGTACTGGAGCTGCTGGGACTGGGGGTGCTACTGGAGCTGCTGGAGCTGGTCCTGCTGGGGGTGCTGCTGGTGCTGCTAGAGGTACTGGAGCTGCTGGAGCTGCTGCTGGTGCTACTGGTACTGGGGCTAGTGCTGCTGGAGGTACTGGTGCTGCTGGAGGTGCTGCTGGTGCTGGTCCTGCTGGAGGTGCTGCTGGTGCTGCTGGAGGTACTGGAGGTGCTGGTGGTGCTGAGGGAGTTGGAGCTGCTGCTGGAGGTTCTGGTGCGGTCTCTGCTGGTTCTGGGGGCACTTCACGGCCACAGCCGTACTTCGTTCCCCTCCTTCAGCAGGTTCTTGGTCAGCCGCCTCCTCCTTGTCCTGCTCCCTCCTTAGAGTGTCCTCCGCCTGTCCAGTCGCTGTCACAGCTACCGCCTGCCTCGCCACTCCCTGGTCCTTCTCCCTACACTGGTCCGACAGGTGGTCTTACGGAGCGTCGGGATCCTGAGTCTCGTCCTGTGTCGCCTGAGTCTCGGTCTGCGTCATCTGTCCGTGCTGCTCGCACTGGTCGTCGTGTCTCGCGTCAGCGTCCTCCTGCTGTCCCAGGCACTCACCAGATGGCGCTTCGTCCTTCCACTACTCCACAGCGTCTCCCGCTGCCTTCTCCTCCTGCGTCCTCTCTTCCTGCCCTTGCCGACCCGGAGTCTGACTCTCTTCGTGCTGCTAGTCCTACTGTCACGCGTCTCCTGGCCACTGCTGTCACTGACCCTTCCTTTGAGTCAGCTGCTGCGTCTGCCTTGGTTGCTGAGCTTGTCGACTTTGCTGCTCACTGTCGTCTAGACTACGCTGCGAGTCTTGTTGCTGAGTCTGAGTCTGAGTCTGTCTGTCCTCCGTCCGTCGGGGGTGAGTGTGCTCTTGGCACGGACGTCCTTGAGGACAGGCAGGAGGAGTTTGAGTGCTTTGCCGCCGCTGTAACTCATCTCGTGTCCATGCTGATTGCACCTGAGGGAGACCCGGATGCACCAGACATCCCGACCCCGCGCTCTTACGCTGAGGCGATCGCGGGTGAGTACTCCTCTCAGTGGCAGACAGCCATGGACGCAGAGATGGCATCCTGGAAGTCCACTGGCACTTACGTCGACGAGGTTCCCCCTCCTGGGGCGAACATCGTCAGTGGCATGTGGATTTTCAGGGTGAAGCGGCCGCCAGGTTCTCCGCCTGTCTTCAAGGCTCGTTACGTTGCTCGAGGCTTCAGTCAGCGAGAGGGAGTTGACTTCTTCCAGACCTTCTCCCCCACCCCGAAGATGACCACTCTTCGGGTGCTACTGCACGTTGCCGCTCAGCGTGACTACGAGCTTCACTCTCTTGACTTCAGCACAGCTTTCTTGCAGGGCAGCCTGCACGAGGAGATCTGGCTGCGCCGCCCTCCTGGCTTCACTGGGTCGTTCCCTCCTGGTACCCAGTGGAGCCTCCGGCGGCCGGTCTACGGTCTCCGCCAGGCGCCACGTGAGTGGCACGACACACTGAGGACTACACTTGCGGCTCTTGGGTTCGCGCCTTCTACTGCTGACCCGTCGCTGTTTCTGCGCACCGACACTTCGCTGCCGCCGTTCTACATCCTCGTGTACGTCGACGACTTGGTCTTTGCCACTGCTGACACTGAGGCTCTCGCCCTGGTGAAGTCGGAGCTGCAGAAGAGACACACGTGCACAGACCTGGGTGAACTGCGCAGCTACCTTGGCTTGCAGATCACCCGGGACAGAGCACGCCGCACCATCACCCTGACTCAGTCACACATGGTGCAGCAGGTCCTTCAGCGCTTCGGCTTCACTTGGTCCTCGGCACAGGCCACTCCTCTGGCTACAGGTCACTCGCTCTCAGCTCCACCTTCGGACGAGTCCGTAGAGCCGAGTGGTCCTTACCCAGAGCTAGTTGGCTGCCTCATGTATCTGATGACTTGCACTCGTCCTAACCTCGCGTACCCTCTTGGCCTTCTAGCTCGCTACGTGGCTCCTGGTCGGCACCGAACGGTGCACATGGATGCTGCTAAGAGGGTACTGCGCTACTTGTGCAGTACATCAGGCATGGGGCTCGTGCTTGGAGGGAGGAGCTCAGTTGTTCTCACTGGGCACTCAGACGCTTCTTGGGTTGACGACCAGGCTACTCAGCGGTCGTCACAGGGTTACACCTTCAGCCTTGGCTCTGGTTCAGTTTCTTGGCGTTCTACACGCTCGTCTTCAGTTCTCAGCTCCAGTTGTGAGGCTGAGATCTACGCCACAGCCATGGCTGCACAGGAGTTACGCTGGCTCACCTACCTGCTGACTGACTTGGGAGAGCGGCCTCGTTCTCCTCCAGTGCTGTACGTCGACAACAAGGCTACCATTGCCTTGTGTGAGGAGCACAGACTGGAGCACAGAACGAAGCACATCGCTCTGCGTTACTTCCTGGCTCGAGAGTTGCAGCAGCGTGGTCAGCTTCGTCTGCGTTACGTGGCCACTCGGGCCAACACTGCTGATATATTCACCAAGGCACTTCAGTCTGGTGATCATCAGCGTTTCTGCACTATGCTAGGGCTTGTGCCCACTTTTCCTCACTTGCTGTAGGCTTTGCTTGTACTGTGATCTATATATATACCTGCATGCTTGCTTTGCTAGGTAGAGATCACTGTGCTGTTTGTGTTGCATACATGCCTCTGCATGTGAACTGGCCTTGTGGCCCTTTGCTTGTGCTCAGAGTGTGTGGTGACGTTGTGATCCACCCTGAGCTTGCTTTGCCTTTCTTGACTGGTCTTGTGACCCCTTGCTCTCCCCCACTTTGCCTATGGGGGTGTGTCAGATGTTCTGTCTGCTACAGTTTGTTTAGGCTGTAGTGGGGTAGTTACTATGGGGTACAGTAAGTTTAGGGTTTCCTACTTGTACCCAACTCTTTCCTAGTGCAATCACTCTTGTTCATTCTGACAGAAGGAGGTCGTTGTCAGCGTGGAGTAGGAGAGCCTGATGTTAGGTGTGGAGATGAAATACTGCAGGGCGCGCTCCATGTCCAGGTGGTTCTCAGCTACTGGCTTGCATGAATACTGTGCTAGTTGGCTGGCGATGTACGAAAGGTCGGGTCGGAAGGTGACAGATGCGAACAGCAGACAACCCAGTTGGTGCTGGTACAGTTGCAGTCCTGCAGAGGACAGGGGTTTGTTGTCCGGTTTGTAGTTTGCGTTGGGGTTGTGATAAGGGGTTGAGAGTGGTGCGGGTGAAATGTTGAAGCGTTCCCCCAGCTGCTCTGCGTACTTGGAGGCTGACAGATGAATTGCTCCTGGCGCGTAAGTGATATTCAGCCCCAAAAACTGTTGCACGTCGTGGTTGATGGTGATGTCAACGCGCTGTGCCAGGTTCTCCTCAAACTGGTTAAGGAGTTTGTTGCAGGTGCCTGTGTACAGCAGGTCGTCGACGTAGACTGTCAGGAGAATGTAGTCGCCGCTGAAGTGAAGGCGGTACATTCCCGGGTCGTGCAATAGTTTCTTGAAGCTGATTTCCATGAGAATCTTGTGCAGATGCTGCTGCCAGAGGCGCGGTGCTTGCTTGATCCCGTAGAGAGATTTCCTCAGCTGGCAGACCCTAGGGTCTCCTCCCTATAGGTGTTTGGCTGTTCCACAAAGATGGTTACGTCCACCAGCGCATATAAGAACGCGTTCTTCACGTCAATCTGCCGCAGTGGTAGGTGCTTAGCGGCTGCAATGGCGATGAGAATTCTAACGGAGGTGTGACGGCTGACGGGAGCAAAGGTTTGGTCGAAATCGATTCCGTGCCGTTGGTCGTAGCCGCGTACGACCCATCGTGCTTTGAAGCGCTCGATGGTACCCTCCGCGTTAGTTTCAAGGCGGAAGACCCATTTTTCGCTGAGCACCCTCCTCCCCTTCGCTGCTGCACGATCGACCAGGACCCAAGTGTCGCGAGATTCAAGCGCTTTTAGCTCCGCATCCATCGCGGCACGCCATTCCGTGGCGTGAGGGCCGGTGAGAGCCTGGCGCGGGTTCTTTGGTTTGATAGGATGTGCGAGGGTGCTGACGGAGGTGTGCAGCCCGAGAAGTTGCAGGACAGACATTTTTGTGGTGTTCGCGGTGCCGGTGATGGGGACTTCCACCACATCATCATCGTCGCTTTCGTGGCCAGTTGAGGATGTGCTTGGTTCGGTTTGGCGGCGAGATGGTCCAGGCGCGGGCGCGTCGTCGCTGTCGTCGTCGTCCGTGGGAGGGCGAGGCGGGACACCGGGATGATCGTCGGTGTCGTCGCGATCGAGTGCTGCTGCTGCTGCTTCATCCTCAGGAGATGCGAAGCTGCGACCGCTGTTGACGTAGCAACGAGCTTCGTTGCAACGTTCGTCCTCGACCCACTGTTTCAAGGAAAGTCGCTCGTAGAAGAGAACATCACGCGCGGGAACGACCTCCTTGCTATCGATGTCGAGAATGAGCCAGCCTTTGTGCTCTTTGCTGAGGCCCAAGTGAATTCCCCAGCGCGCGCGGTGAACGAACTTCCCAATTGTGGCTGAGGTCGGCCGATACTGCACCATGCACCCCCACACCCTCAGCATGGAAGGGTCTCCCCTTGAGCCGGTCCACTTCATGTGCGGGGATAGATTGTCTCTGTTAGCCGTGGTGGAGAGTAGGTTGTGCAGGCGCACTGCGTGGTTCATGGCGTACGGCCAGTATTTCTTGGGGAGGCCGGACTGGTTCATGAGGGCGCGTACTTTCGTCATGAGGGTATGGTTAACCCTCTCTGCGACGCCTTGCTGCTGGTGAGCGTAGGGGAGAGAGATCTCATGTTTGATTCCCTTTTCGGTGAGGACGCTCTCCAGTTCGTTGCTGCGGAATTCCTTGGCTTTGTCGCTCTACCAAATTTCCAGCTTCCTCCCCGATTGCCGTTGCGCGTGTGCGAGCCAGGTGCGGAAGACTTCTGGGGCTTTGGAGCGAGCGTCGACGTTGGCGATCCACACGTGACGTGAGTAGGCGTCGATGAAGGTGAGAGTGTACTTCTCGCCATTGAGAACGTCGAAGGTGAGCAAGATGAAATCGCTGTACACTTTCTCCAGCTTCTTGTAACGGTTGGTGCTTAGCTCCAGAGAGGGGTAGGCGCTGTGTGAAAGAGCGGCTATGGGGCAGACGGTGCATGTGACGGGATGTGCGGTGTTGTGTGGTTCCGTGCCATCAGGGCGCAGCAAGGCTCCTTGGAGAAAAACCTTGGCGCGGAGACAGTTGGCAAGGGTCTGTCGCGAGGGGTGGCCGAGCCTCTGGTGCCAGAGATCGTCTTCGGCGCGAATGCCGCTGGTGCGCATGTAGCGAGCGTGATGCGCTGCTGCTTCTGCTTCCGTCTCTTGCGGAATCTGGAGCAGGAGTTCTGCCTCTTCTCCTGGTTCTGCTTCGTTGTCCGGCTCCTCTGCTTCTGTTTTTGTTGCCATTTCCTCTTCTGCATGTGCCGTCGTAAGGTAGAGCGCCAAGAGTTCACGGTCGGGGATGATGTTAAGCAGAGTCGTCGTGCCTTCGATGAAGCGAGCGAACGGATCTGGGCGAAAGATTGGACCAAGGGAGTCATGTGGGGGAGTTGGTGGCACATTTCCCTCCTCAATCTCCGACCAGGGATCATTCCAACGATAAGGTGAGCTGGGAGGCGAGCGAGCACGTGGGGGGCGTCCGAGCGGGATAATGACACGTGGAGATTCTTCTCCGCGCTCAGCTTTCATCTCTCGTTCAGCTTCTTCCAATTCTTCCTGAGTAAGTTCTCCTTCTTCGGGTTCAGTACTTCCCCATCCTCCCGTGGTGACCATTCCGCTGGCACTGGCTCCCCATGCTCCAGTGGCGGATGCCTGGGTTGCGCCTTCTTCCGGTTTGTAGCCATCGTCACCCCATGCGCCTCGTCGTGCTGACTCCTCGTCCCATCCAACCACTACACGTTCCTCGTACAGTTTCTGCTTCTTCTCCGCGTTTGCTTTGTCTCGTTCTTCTTTTACGCTCAACTCGTCTTATGCGTCAGGGTCCTTCCAAGCCGGGTCAATTTTCGTATGATAGATGTTGCGGGGGTAGGGTCGTGCTCGGCCCTCACTGTCAAAAGTCCAAGACGTAGATCCCGTTGATTGAACGAGCTCGCCCGAGGTATTTGTGGAACTCGGGAGGCGTGTTCGGTGGGGCGTAGGTGAGGAGGAGGTCACGTGTGTTTGGGTTTGTGGCGATCATGACTCCGCAGTCTCTGAGTTCTCCTGCTGAGAGTAGGTTAAATCGAAGGTTCGGGACATAGAGCATGTCGTTGAACGAGACGTGAGTGTTGTAATTTCGTCCTTGCAGGACCACAATGCCTTGCGCATTGGCGCGCAGCTGCTCATTGTTGGTGACGGTCATGTAGGTTGCGGGAGCGCGACTCAGATTCGAGACGTATCGAACAGATCCCACCATGTGCTGTCCGCAGCAGCTGTCCAGGTACCAGGTGTTGTGGTTGTCGGTGTTGTTTCTGCGGAGGAGTATCGCCAGTCGCGGAGTTACCAGGGTTGCCTTGTAGCTCCTGTGGAAGGATGGATCTTCTCTTCTTTCCATTTCACAGGTACGTAGTGCTGGTTGTCATGTGGCGGGCTTTCCCTCAATGTCATTGGCTTATGCCAGTCTTGCTCGTCTTCGTCGTACAGATAGTAGTGGTCTTCTGTGAGAGGATTATTCCGTCCCTCTTCTGGTTCAATCAGTCCTCTGCGAAGTTCGTCCTCTTCGTCTGGTTCAGCAGTACGACGACGCCGCATCGCCATGTTGGCGATAATGTTTCTGTGAAAGAACGAGGAATGAATGAACTAGCAAGCAGGTGGGTACAAGTAGGAAAACCTAAAAGTGTTGTACCCCATATTGTCTACCCCACTACAGCCTACACAGACTATAGCATATGAGTTTGACACACCCCCATAGGCAAAGTGGGGGAGAACAAGAGGTCACAAGACCAGTCAAGCAAAGCAAAACAAGCTCAGGGTGGATCACAACGTCACCACACATTCCGAGCACAAGTTCAAGGCCACAAGGCCAGTTCACATGCAAGATCATATATAAAGGTAGACAAGCAAGTGCAGGTATAGAAAGATCACAGTACAAGCAAGGTCAAGAAGTGAGCAAGTGAGGCCAAGTAGGCACAAGACCTAGCATCGTACAGAAGCGCTGATGATCACAAGGCGGAAGCGCCTTGGTAAAGATATCAGCAGTGTTGGCCTCAGAGGCCACGTAAGCAAGGCGCAGCTGACCACGCTGCTGCAGCTCACGAGCAAGGAAGTAGCGAAGAGCAATGTGCTTCGTTCTGTGCTCCAGTCTGTGCTCCCGACACAAGGCCAGCATGGCCTTGTTGTCTACGTACAGAACTGGAGGAGAACGAGGCGGCTCTCCTAGGTCAGTCAGCAGGTAGGTGAGCCAGCGTAGCTCCTGTGCAGCCATGGCCCCCGCGTAGATCTCAGCCTCACAGCTGGAGCCGAGAACAGAAGACGAGCGGGTAGACCGCCACGAAACAGAGCCGGAACCAAGGCTGAAGGTGTAACCCTGTGACGACCGCTGCGTAGCCTGGTCGTCAGCCCAAGAAGCGTCTGCGTGACCTATGAGAACCACTGAACGTCGCCCTCCAAGCACGAGCCCCATGCCCGACGTACTGCACAAGTAGCGCAACACCCTCTTTGCTGCAGCCATGTGCTCTGGTCGGTGTCTCCCAGGAGCAACATAGCGTGCCAAGATGCTAAGAGGGTATGCAAGGTCAGGTCGTGTGCAGGTCACCAGGTACATGAGGCAGCCAACAAGCTCTGGGTACGGGCCACTCGGCTCTATGGACTCATCCGAAGGCAGAGCTGAGAGCGAGTGGCGAGTAGACAGAGGAGTGGCCTGAGGCGAGGAGTACGTGAAGTCGAAGCGCTGAAGGACCTGCTGCACCATGTGTGACTGAGTCAGGGTAATGGTGCGCTGTGCTCTGTCCCGGGTGATCTGCAAGCCAAGGTAGCTGCGCAGTTCACCCAGGTCTGTGCACGTGTGTCTCTTCTGCAGCTCAGACTTCACGTGGGCGAGTCCAGCAGTGTCAGCAGTGGCAAAGACCAAGTCGTCGACGTACACGAGGATGTAGAACGGCGGCAAAGAGGTGTCGGTGCGCAGAAACAGCGACGGGTCGGCAGTAGAAGGAGCAAACCCAAGAGCCGCAAGTGTAGTCCTCAGTGTGTCGTGCCACTCACGGGGCGCCTTGCGGAGACCGTAGACTGGCCGCCGGAGGCTCCACTGGGTACCACGAGGAAACGACCCAGTGAAGCCAGGTGGGCGGCGCAGCCAGATCTCCTCGTGCAGGCTGCCCTGCAGGAAAGCTGTGCTGAAGTCAAGAGAGTGAAGCTCGTAGTCGCGCTGAGCGGCTATGTGCAGCAGCACCCGAAGAGTGGTCATCTTCGGGGTGGGAGAGAAGGTCTGAAAGTAGTCAACTCCCTGCCGCTGACTGAAGCCTCGAGCCACGTAACGCGCCTTGAAGACAGGCGGAGAAACCGGCGGCCGCTTCACCCTGAAAATCCACATGCCACTGACGATGTTCGCCCCAGGTGGGGGAACCTCGTCGATGTAGGTGCCTGTGGACTTCCAGGAAGCCATCTCTGCGTCCATGGCTGACTGCCACTGTGAGGAGTAGGGACCCTCGATCGCCTCAGCGTACGATCGAGGAGTCGGGATGTCTGGTGCATCCGGGTCTCCCTCAGGGGCAATCAGCGTGGACACGAGATGAGGCAAAGCAGCAGCAAAACACTGGAACTCCTCCTGCCTGTCCTCAAGGACGTCCGTGCTAAGAGCACACTCATCCCCGACGGACGGAGGACAGACAGACTCAGACTCAGCAACGAGACTAGCGGCGTAGTCGAGATGACAGCGAGCAGCAAAGTCGACAAGCTCAGCAACTAAGGCAAACGCAGCAGTGGACTCAAAGGAAGGGTAAGTGACAACAGTAGCCAGGAGACGCGTGACAGTAGGACTGGCAGCACGAAGAGAGTCAGACTCCGGGTCAGCAAGAACAGGAAGAGAGGACTCTGGAGGAGACGGCAACGGGACACGCAGAGGAGCAGTGGAAGGACGCAGTGCCATCTGGTGTGTGCCTGGGACCGCAGGAGGACGCGGACGCGGAGCACGACTACTTGTGCGAGCAGCACGAACAGGCGACGCAGGACGAGACGCAGGCTCACGACGCTCAGCAAGACCTCCAGTAGGACCAGTGTAGGGAGAAGGAGCAGGTAGGGGGGAGGCGGGCTGTAACTGTGACCGCGACTGGACAGGCTGTGGACACTCTAAGGGAGGAGCAGGACCAGTAGAGGGCGGGAGACCAAGAACCTGCTCAAGGAGCGGAACGAAGTACGGTCGCGGCCGCGCAGCGCCTCCAGAACCAGCAGGGACAGCACCAGTACCCCCAGCGGCAGCACCAGCGCCAGCAGCACCTCCAGCTCCAACAGCGCCAACTCCAGCACCCTCAGAAGCACCAGCGCCAGCAGCACCACCAGCGCCAACACCCAGCAGCTCCAGCTCCAGCAGCTCCAGCAGCACCAACTCCAGTTGCTCCAGCAGCTCCAGCAGCACCAACTCCAGCAGCTCCAGCAGCACCAACTCCAGCAGGACCGTCAGCTCCAGTACCGCCAGCAGCTCCAGCAGTACCTCCAGCAGGACCAACTCCAGCAGCCCTAGCAGCACCCCCAGTCCCAGCAGCTCCAGTACCGCCAGTACGAGCACCTCCAGGACCAGTGGCTCCAGTAACTCCAGTGCCGACCCCAGGGTCAGCAGTAACAGCAGCACCTCCAGCTCCAGCAGCACGGCTCCAGCGCCGGGCAAACCACTCGCGCAGCTCCTGTGGAGAGGGTAGCTCCCGCCTCGACGAAGCACCCGAAGGGGCCCCAAACCCAGCACCGCCAGAGGCCACACGAGCAGACCCAGCACCCCCAGGCTCCGCACCCCCAGGCTCAGTACCCCCAGGCTCCGTACCCCCAGGCTCCGCACCCCCAGGCCCAGCACCCCCAGGCTCCGCACCCCCAGGCTCCGCACCCCCAGGCTCAGCACCCCCAGACTCAGCTCCCCCAGACTCAGCACCCCCACGCTCAGCACCCCTAGCAGCACCAGAGTCAACAGCTACCTCGACAGGCTCGACTGCGTCTACCTGGGACACACCTGACGGGGCAGGACCCTGAGGGGGGAGGGGGTCTACCGGGGGGGGACCTGGTGCAAGGAAGAGCGGCGGCGGGGGGGGGGGCGCAGTGCGGTAGGGGAAGAGACGGTAGTAAGGCACCGACTCGTCAAAGGTGACGTCCTGGGAGGACAGAACACGGCGCGAGGTGGGGTGGTAAAACTGCCAACCAGGCGCGTCAGGGGGGAAGCCAAGGAAGACGCAGGGAACAGCACGTGGGGACAGCTTGTCCGCAGACAAGTCGCGGACAAACGTCCGAGATCCCCAGACACGAAACGCAGACGCATCGCCAACCTTCCCCGTCCACCGCAAGGTGGGGGAGGTCTCTGGCAAGGAGACCCGGGGCTGAAGGTTGATCTGATGCGCTGCGTACTGAACCGCAAACGGCCACAGAAAATGGGGAGCAGCCGCATGGATCATGGACGTACGAGCGACGTCCATGACCATGCCAATGCGGCGCTCAGCAATCCCATTTTGCTGTGGAGAGGCCGGAAGCGTGAAGGTCTGGCGGATGCCCTGTGCACGACAGAAGGCTCCCAGAAGGGCAGAGGAAAACTCCCCGCCTCTGTCAGAGTGCAGACGCAGAACAGGAAAGTCCGAGCCGAATCTCTCTCTGAGCTGGAGACGAGCTGCGCGGATCCAGTCGATCAACACCTCAGTGACGTCACCCTTGCTGCGCAAGGGGAACACCGTGGTGTAACGCGAGTAGTCGTCAACCACCAACAGGAAGTAACGCTCGTGACCCTGGCCACGGACGCGGACGGGGCCCCACACGTCCATGTGAAGAGTCTGCAGCGGAGCCTCTGTCGGAGGAAACTCGGAGGAGTGAGGGGCGGCGCGCTGCCGCCCCTCGACGCAGGGAACGCAGGTAGGGGCAGGCCCCGGAGGGAGGGGAGGGAGGGACCGGGGGAGACCAGAGACAAGGACACGGGAGGCCATGCCTTGGAGACGAGGCAGGGAGGGGTGACCAAGGCGGTTGTGCCAGAGGAGAGTCTGGTGGGACAGGAGACGACACGAGCAGGGAGCAGACTCAGGACCAGACCTGGACGCTGCAACAAACACCTGACCCGACGCAGCTACCTGACCAGACTCAGCAACCGGAGGAGACTCAGTAGTCAGTGTGTACAGGCTCGACCCCGGCTGACGGGTAAACGTGGCCAAGTGTCGGCCCGTCCGAGCACACGTACAGTGGGTCACCCGCTGACTCGCAGGAGTGAACTGGTCAACCCCCCCATCCTGTAGATCAGCACCACTCACCAAGTTCGTAGAGAATGAGGGGAGGTAGAGACCTGACAGGGTGCCAGAGGGGGTTGCCGGACACGGCAAGACAGTGGAGAAGTGGGCAAGGACAGGACCCCCAGAGGGGTCCGCCAAGGAGACCGCTACTGGCCGACGAAGCGGCGTAAGCGTGGTGCGGTCTCGAAAGAAGGAGCGGGAAGCACCCGAGTCAAGGATGAAGGTGTGTAAGGCCTGAGTCGACGTGGTACCTGAGAGAGCAGACTCACCAGCACCTGGGGCAGCAGACGCACTAGCACCTAGAGCAGCAGCCTCACCAGCACCTAGAGCAGCAGCCTCAATGCCCGGGTCAGGCGGAACACACAGGTAACAGTCACCCTCATCACTAGTAGGCAATGCATACATGGCAGTGAGGATAGCATCATAGTCAAGAGTATAGATATCTACCCGCAGCCTAAGCAGCTCCACCCAGTCGGGGAGCTCAGCCGCGTCGCCAAACTCCGTACGCCAGGCGTCGCTCAGACGGGCGAAGCAGCGGGACCCTGCGTGACCAAACGTCCCGCAAGGCTGACCAGTCCGAGCACCAGTGCGAATGACGTACGGACAGCGAGCAGTACCCCGTGACCCGCCACACTGAGCGTACCACTCACGAAGCTGCTGGGGCGAAAGGACCGCGCACGGACGACGCTGCAACTGCACCTGGCCACAACAAGCAGCTGCCGAACTACTCACTCCAGGACGACTCCCACTACGGCCACCCCGACAACCCCAAGTAGTGTACCACTCACGAAGCTGCTGGGGCGTGAGGGACTCACGCGGACGTCGCTGGAGCTGCATCTGGCCACCGCCAGGAGCAGCAGGAGCAGTGGTAGCCGCAGTAGCAGCAGCAGTAGCAATAGCAGTAGTCGCAGCGCGGCCACCCCTATAACCCCAACTAGCGTACCACTCACGAAGCTGTTGGGGGGTGAGGGACTCACGTGGACGGCGCTGGAGCTGCATCTGGCCACGCCAGGAGCAGCAGTAGCAGTAGAAAGAGCAGTAGCAGCAAGAGCAGCAGTAACAGTAGTACGGGCAGGGCAGTGCTCACCAGTGGCGAGAAGGGCAGGCGTACGACGGCGGCAACGGGGAGGCCGCTACCACTGTAGGGCTACGGCTCCGCGGCAGCTCCAGGGGCGGCTGCTCCAGGGGCGGCAGTTGTAGGGGCGGCTGCTCCAGGGGCGGCTGCTGCAGGGGCGGCTGCTCCAGGGGCGGCTGCTGCAGGGGCGGCTGCTCCAGGGGCGGCTGCTCCAGGGGCGGCTGCGGCAGGGGCGGCTGCTCCAGGGGCGGCTGCTGCAGGGGCGGCTGCTCCAGGGGCGGCTGCTGCAGGGGCGGCTGCTCCAGGGGCGGCTGCTGCAGGGGCGGCTGCTCCAGGGGCGGCTGCTGCAGGGGCGGCTGCTCCAGGGGCGGCTGCTCCAGGGGCGGCTGCTCCAGGGGCGGCTGCTGCAGGGGCGGCTGCTCCAGGGGCGGCTGCTCCAGGGGCGGCTGCTCCAGGGGCGGCTGCTGCAGGGGCGGCTGCTCCAGGGGCGGCTGCTGCAGGGGTGGCTGCTCCAGGGGCGGCTGCTGCAGGGGCGGCTGCTCCAGGGGCGGCTGCAGCAGTGGCGGCTGCTCCAGGGGCGGCTGCTTCAGGGGTGGCTGCTCCAGGGGCGGCTGCTGCAGGGGAGGCTGCTCCAGGGGCGGCTGCTGCAGGGGCGGCTGCTCCAGGGGCGGCTGCTGCAGGGGCGGCTGCTCCAGGGGCGGCTGCTGTAGGGGCGGCTGCTCCAGGGGCGGCTGCTGCAGTGGCGGTTACTCCAGGGGCGGCTGCTGCAGGGGCGGCTGCTCCAGGGGCGGCTGCTCCAGGGGCGGCTGCTGCAGGGGCGGCTGCTCCAGGGGCGGCTGCTGCAGTGGCGGTTGCTCCAGGGGCGGCTGCTGCAGGGGCGGCTGCTCCAGGGGCGGCTGCTGCAGGGGCGGCTGCTCCTGGGGCGGCTGCTTCAGGGGCGGCTGCTCCAGGGGCGGCTGCTGCAGGGGAGGCTGCTCCAAGGGCGGTTGCTGCAGTGGCGGCTGCTCCAGGGGCGGCTGCTCCAGGGGCGGCTGCTGCAGGGGCGGCTGCTCCAGGGGCGGCTGCTGCAGTGGCGGTTGCTCCAGGGGCGGCTGCTGCAGGGGCGGCTGCTCCAGGGGCGGCTGCTGCAGGGGCGGCTGCTCCTGGGGCGGCTGCTTCAGGGGCGGCTGCTCCAGGGGCGGCTGCTGCAGGGGAGGCTGCTCCAAGGGCGGTTGCTGCAGTGGCGGCTGCTCCAGGGGCGGCTGCTGCAGGGGCGGCTGCTCCAGGGTCGGCTGCTGCAGTGGCGGCTGCTCCAGGGGCGGCTGCTGCAGTGGCGGCTGCTCCAGGGGCGGCTGCTGCAGTGGCGGCTGCTCCAGGGGCGGCTGCTGCAGGGGCGGCTGCTCCAGGGGCGGCTGCTGCAGAGGCGGCTGCTTCAGGGGCGGCTGCTCCAGGGTAGGCTGCTCCAGGGGCGGCTGCTGCAGTGGCGGCTGCTCCAGGGGCGGCTGCTGCAGTGGCGGCTGCTCCAGGGCGCGGGTTAGGGCTGGGCGCCGCGGCGGGCAGGGGTGACGCCACGCGGGTCCCGCAGGGGCGTCGCGACGCACAGGAGCCGCGCCTCGCGGGTCCCGCAGGGGCGTCGCGACGAGGCGGGGGCGACGCGGCGGGGCCGCGACTGGCGACGGGGCGGGGCCGCGACTGGCGACAGGGCGGGGCCGTGACTGGCGACAGGGCTGGGCCGCTACGGGCAGCGGGGCGGGGCCGCGAAGGGGCCGTGAAGGGAGCCGCGAGGGGGCCGCGAGGGGGCCGTGAAGGGGCCGCGAAGGGGCCGCGAAGGGGCCGCGAAGGGGCCGTGAAGGGGTCGTGAAGGGGCCGCGAAGGGGCCGTGAAGGGGCCGCGAAGGGGCCGCGAAGGTGCCGTGAAGGGGCCGTGAAGGGGCCGCGAAGGGGCCGCGAAGGGAGGCCGCGAAGGGGCCACGAGGGGCCTGAAGGGGCCGCGAAGGGCCGTGAGAGGGGCCGTGAGAGGCCGTGAGAGGGGCCGCTACGGGGCCGTAGGGGAGTGCGACGGGCCACTAAGGGCAGGGGACGCGACGGGAGGGTAGGCACACGGGGCGCGACTCGGGCAGGGGCGAAGCGTGAGAAGAAACGAGGAATGAGAATGACTAAGGGAAAGTTGGGTACAAATGCAAACCCTAGAAAACTGTACCCCATATGTGCTACCCCACTATAGCCTACAGTAGCTCTGTCATATATGTCAGAATCCCAACCACTAGACCATTGGGATAAAAGGGCTTGTTAAGTAGCGGGTCAGTGCGCCCATAACCCCCCAGGACAACGAGCCTGTAACCCTTCCCTAGGATCAATCGGGGATCACCACTGGACCTCTGACAATATAAATCTGACACACCCCCATAGGCAAAGTGGGGGAGAACAAGGGGTCACAAGACCAGTCAAGTAAAGCAAAGCAAGCTCAGGGTGGATCACAAAGTCACCACACATTCCGAGCACAGGTTCAAGGCCACAAGGCCAGTTCACATGCAGGATTACATATATATATAAGGCTAGACAAGCAAGAGCAGGTGTATATATATATGCAACAGTACAAACAAGGTC
Organism: Closterium sp. Naga37s-1; assembly: GCA_947471745.1. Classification (NCBI taxonomy): domain Eukaryota; kingdom Viridiplantae; phylum Streptophyta; class Zygnematophyceae; order Desmidiales; family Closteriaceae; genus Closterium; species Closterium sp. Naga37s-1. The sequence goes on from CANJKZ010000005.1 coordinate 520,571, forward strand.
AAGGGGTGAGCAAGTGAGGCAAGGTAGGCACAAGGCCCAGCTGAGTACAGAAACGCTGATGATCACAAGGCGCAAGTGCCTTGGTGAAGATATCAGCAGTGTTGGCCTGAGAGGCCACGTACGCAAGCCGCAGCTGACCACGCTGCTGTAGCTCACGAGCAAGGAAGTAGCGGAGAGCAATGTGCTTCGTTCTGTGCTCCAGTCTCTGCTCTCGACACAAGGCCAGCATGGCCTTGTTGTCTACGTACAGCACTGGAGGAGAACGAGGCGGCTCTCCGAGGTCAGTCAGCAGGTAGGTGAGCCAGCGAAGCTCCTGTGCAGCCATGGCCCCGGCGTAGATCTCAGCCTCACAACTGGAGCCGAGAACAGAAGACGAGCGGGTAGCCCGCCACGAAACAGAGCCGGAACCAAGGCTGAAGGTGTAACCCTGTGACGACCGATGCGTAGCCTGGTCGTCAGCCCAAGAAGCGTCTGCGTGCCCAGTGAGGACCACTGGACTCTGCCCTCCAAGCACAAGCCCCATCCCCGACGTACTGCACAAGTAGCGCAACACCCTCTTTGCTGCAGCCATGTGCACCGGTCTGTGTCTCCCAGGAGCAACATAGCGTGCGAGAATGCTAAGAGGGTATGCAAGGTCAGGTCGTGTGCAGGTCATCAGGTACATGAGGCAGCCAACAAGCTCTGGGTACGGGCCACTCGACTCTACGGACTCATCCGAAGGCAGAGCTGAGAGCGAGTGGCGAGTAGGCAGAGGAGTGGCCTGAGGCGAGGAGTACGTGAAGCCGAAGCGCTGAAGGACCTGCTGCACCATGTGTGACTGAGTCAGGGTAATGGTGCGGCGTGCTCTGTCCCAGGTGATTTGCAAGCCAAGGTAGCTGCGCAGTTCACCCAGGTCTGTGCACGTGTGTCTCTTCTGCAGCTCGGACTTCACGTGGGCGAGTCCAGCAGTGTCAGCTGTGGCAAAGACCAAGTCGTCGACGTACACGAGGATGTAGAACGGCGGCAAAGAAGTGTCGGTGCGCAGAAACAGCGACGGGTCGGCAGTAGAGGGAGCAAACCCAAGAGCCGCAAGTGTAGTCCTCAGTGTGTCGTGCCACTCACGCGGTGCCTGGCGGAGACCGTAGACTGGCCGCCGGAGGCTCCACTGGGTGCCAGGAGGAAAAGACCCAGTGAAGCCAGGTGGGCGACGCAGCCAGATCTCCTCGTGCAGGCTGCCCTGCAAGAAAGCAGTGCTGAAGTCAAGAGAGTGCAGCTCGTAGTCGCGGTGAGCAGCTATGTGCAGCAGTACCCGAAGAGTGGTCATCTTCGGGGTGGGAGAGAAGGTCTGAAAGTAGTCAACTCCCTGCCGCTGACTGAAGCCACGAGCCACGTAACGCGCCTTGAAGACAGGCGGAGAACCCGGCGGCCGCTTCACCCTGAAAATCCACATGCCACTGACGATGTTCGCCCCAGGCGGGGGAACCTCGTCAACGTAGGTGCCTGTGGACTTCCAGGAAGCCATCTCTGTGTCCATAGCTGCCTGCCACTGAGAGGAGTAGGGACCCTCTATCGCCTCCGCGTAAGAGCGCGGAGTCGGGATGTCAAGTGCATCCGGGTCTCCCTCAGGGGTAAGCAGTACGGACACGAGATGAGGTGAAGCAGCAGCCAAACACAGGAACTCCTCCTGCCTGTCCTCAAGGACGTCCGTGCCAAGGGCACACTCACCCCCGACGGACGGAGGACAGACAGACTCAGACTCAGCGACAAGACAAGCAGCGTAGTCTAGACGACAGCGAGCAGCAAAGTCGACGAGCTCAGCAACTAGGGCAGACGCAGCAGTGGACGCAAAGGAAGGGTCAGTGACGACAGTAGCAAGGAGACGCGTGACAGTAGGACTGGCAGCACGAAGAGAGTCCGACTCCGGGTCGGGAAGAGCAGCGCCTCTTTCACAGCACTGCCCTCACCCTACTGTTTGCGCTGCTAGTCTACTGCTGTCATGGCTACCCCTAGTGTCCTCGCTTTTGACGCTGAGGGTCGGGCCATTGACTTTGACGTCTGGATAGATGACCTGCAGCTTTTCTTATAGTGCGACAGAGCAGACGGCCTCTCCCTCTTTGACCTCACTTCTGGTGCCTCCCCTGCCCCCGCTGCTGATGCTGACGCCAGTGTTCGCTCACAGTGGGCCACGCGCGATGCTGCTGCACGTCTTGCTGTGCGTCGCCACCTGCCTACCTCTGAGCGTGCGCACTTTAGCCAGTACAAGAGTGCTCACACCTTGTACGACGCTGTAGTTGCGCGCTACTCCTCCCCTGCCACTGCTGCACTGAGCCGCCTCATGCTACCGTACCTCTTCCCTGACCTTGCTGCCTTTCCCACAGTCGCTGACCTCATTACGCACCTCCGCACTAGTGACACTCGCTACCGCGTTGCGCTTCCTGCTGAGTTCTGCGCCAAGAACCCCCCCCCATGTACATCACCCTCTACTACATAGTCACCCGGCTCCCTGACTCCCTTCGCGTAGTCAGGGACCACTTCCTCTCAGTTTGCCCCACCACTCTCACCGTTGACCTCCTCGAGAAGTCCCTCCTAGCAGCAGAGAAGAGCATAGTCGCTGTAGGAGCCTCTCGTGGTGACCCTCGCACCCCCATCTTTGAGGGGTGTTCCCCCTCCCCCCTTTTGCCCTCTGTTGCCTCTGCTGCTGCGGCCGACCTCGTTGGGCTTGAGTCGGTCGGTGCGGCGTCTACCCCTAGCGGGAGACGCCGCCCTGGCAAGGGCAAGGGGGGCAGGGGCACTGGAGGAGCTAGCGGGGGCGGTGGAGGCGGCGGTGGAGGCAGTGGAGGGGGTGGGGGTGGCGGTGGGAGTGGTGGTGGGGGTGGAGGTGTCGGTGGCGGCGGTGGAGGCGGAGGCGGCGGCGGCGGTGGCGGTGGGAGCGGAGGTAGCGGCGGTGGAGGAGGCGGCGGCGGAGGAGGTGGAGCTGGTCGGGGTGGCGCTGCGCAGAGGGTCGGCTCCGGTGGTGGTCAGCGCCAGCAGCAGCAGCAGCAGCAGCAGCAGCGCACTCGTGACATCCCCCCCCCTCAGCAGCTCCGTGAGTGGTACGCTGCACGCCAGCGGGGTGGGGGTACTGGTCCGTGCACCTACGTCCTCCGCACCGGCGACCGCGCGGGTGACCAGTGCGGGGGTGCGCACTCCACCCAGCGCTGCTTTGGCCGCCTGACGGACGCTTGGCGTCACCAGTTCCCTGAGGCCACTGAGATCCCCCGCTGGGGTGAGCTGTCTAGGGCGGGTGTCGCTGTCTTTGACCTTGACTTTGATGCTATTCTTGCTGCTATGTATACTGTGACTATTAGTGATGAGGGTGACTGTTACCGGTGTTTTCCGCCCGACCCGGGCATTGAGACTGCTGCTCTAGGTACTGGTGAGGCTGCTGCTCTAGGTGCTAGCGAGGCTGCTGCTCTAGGTGCGTCTGCTCCCTCAGGTGCTGGTGAGTCTGCTCTCTCAGGTTCTGCGTCGGCTTCGGCCTCCCACACCTTCACCCTTGACTCGGGGGCTTCTCGCTCCTTCTTTCGAGACCGCACCACACTCACGCCGCTTGGCCGGCCAGTTGCGGTCTCTCTGGCAGACCCCTCTGGGGGTCCTGTCCTTGCTCACTTCTCCACTGTCCTCCCGTGTTCGGCGGCCCCCTCTGGCACCCTGTCTGGTCTTTACCTCCCCTCGTTCTCTACGAACTTGGTGAGTGGTGCTGACCTACAGGATGCGGGGGTTCACCAGTTCACTCCTGCGAGTCAGCGGGTGACCCACTGCATGGACGCTCGGACTGGCCGACACCTGGCCACGTTTACCCGTCGGCCGGGGTCGAGCCTGTACACCCTGACCACTGCGTCTCCTCCAGTCACTGCGTCTGGTCAGGTAGCTGCGTCGGGTCAGGTGTTTGCTGCAGCGTCCAGGTCTGGTCCTGAGTCTGCCCCCTGTTCGTGTCGCCTCCTGTCTCACGAGACTCTCCTCTGGCACCACCGCCTTGGTCACCCCTCCCTGCTTCGTCTCCGAGGCATGGCCTCCCGTGTCCTTGTCTCTGGTCTTCCCCGGTCCCTCCCTCCCCTTCCTCCGGGGCCTGGCCCTACCTGCGTCCCCTGTGTCGAGGGGCGGCAGCGGGCTGCCCCTCACTCCTCCCAGTTTCCTCCGACAGAGGCCCCGCTGTAGACGCTTCACATGGACGTGTGGGGCCCGGCCCGCGTCCGTGGACAGGGTCACGAGCGCTACTTCCTGCTGGTGGTTGACGACTACTCGCGTTACACCACAGTCTTCCCCTTGCGCAGCAAGGGTGATGTCACTGAGGTGTTGATCGACTGGATCCGCGCAGCTCGTCTCCAGCTCAGGCAGAGCTTCGGCTCGGACTTTCCTGTTCTGCGTCTGCACTCTGACAGAGGTGGAGAGTTCTCCTCTGGCCTTCTGCGAGCCTACTGTCGTGCGCGAGGCATCCGCCAGACCTTCACGCTTCCGGACTCTCCACAGCAAAATGGGATTGCTGAGCGCCGCATTGGCATGGTCATGGACGTCGCCCGTACGTCCATGATGCATGCGGCTGCCCCCCATTTTCTGTGGCCGTTTGCGGTTCGGTACGCGGCGCATCAGATCAACCTTCACCCTAGGGTCTCCAGGCCGGAGACCTCCCCAGCTTTGCTGTGGACGGGGAAGGTTGGCGATGCGTCTGCGTTCCGTGTCTGGGGATCTCGGGCGTTTGTCCGCGACTTGTCTGCGGACAAGCTGTCCCCTCGTGCTGCTCCTTGCGTCTTCCTTGGCTTCCCCCCTGACGCGCCAGGGTGGCAGTTCTACCACCCCACCTCTCGCCGTGTTCTGTCCTCCCAGGACGTCACGTTTGACGAGTCGGTCCCCTACTACCGCCTCTTCCCCTACCGCACCCCGTCCCTCCCCCCACCACCGCTCTTCCTTGTGCCAGGTCCCCCCCCGGTAGACCCCCTCCCCCCTCAGGGTCCTGCCCCTTCAGGTGTGTCCCAGGTAGACGCAGTCGAGCCTGTCGAGGTTACTGGTGACTCTGGTGCTGCTGAGGGTGCTGAGCCTGGGGGTGCTGACGCTGGGGGTGCTGAGCGTGTGGGTGCTACGCCTGGGGGTGCTGAGCCTGAGGGTGCTGAGCCTGGGGGTACTGAGCCTGGAGGTGCTACTACTGGGGGTGCTGAGCCTGGGGGTGCTGAGCCTGGGGGTGCTACGCCTGGAGGTGCTGAGCCTGGGGGTGCGGAGCCTGAGGGAGCTGGGCCTGCTTGTGTGGCGTCTGGCGGTGCTGAGCCTGGAGGTTCTCCGGGTGCTTCGTCTCAGCGGGAGCCACTCTCTCCACAGGAGCTGCGCGAGTGGTTTGCCCGGCGCTGGAGGCGTGCTGCTGGTGCTGGAGGTTCTTCGGCTACTGAGGGTGCTGGTGCCGCGGGTCCCGGGGGTGCTCGTACTGGGAGTACTGGAGCTGCTGGGCCTACGGGTACGACTGGAGCTGGAGCTGCTGAGGGTGTTGACGCTGAGGCTACTGCTGTCGGTCCTGGAGGCGGTCCTGCTGGGGGTGCTACTGGTGCTGCTGGAGGTACTGGAGCTGGAGGTGCTGCTGGCGCTGGTGCTGCCGCTGGGGGTACTGGTGCTGTCCCTGCTGTGTCTTGAGTCGCCGCGCGGCCTCGGCCGTACTTCGTTCCGCTCCTTCAGCAAGTTCTTGGTCTCCCGCCTTCTACTGGTCCTCCTCCTCCCTTAGAGTGTCCACAGCCTGTCCTGTCACAGTTACAGTTACAGCCGGCCTCCCCACTGCCCGCTCCTTCTCCCTACACTGGTCCTACTGGAGGTCTTGCTGAGCGTCGTGAGCCTGCGTCGCGTCCTGCGTCGCCTCTCCGTACTGCTCGCGCTAGTGGTCGTAGTTCGCGTCAGCGTCCTCCTCCTGTCCCTGGCACGCACCGGATGTCTCTGCGTCCGTCCACTGCTCCTCTGCGTGCCCCTTTGCCTTCTCCTCCTGAGTCCTCTCTTCCTGCTCTTCCCGACCCGGAGTCGGACTCTCTTCGTGCTGCCAGTCCTACTGTCACGCGTCTCCTTGCTACTGTCGTCACTGACCCTTCCTTTGCGTCCACTGCTGCGTCTGCCCTAGTTGCTGAGCTCGTCGACTTTGCTGCTCGCTGTCGTCTAGACTACGCTGCTTGTCTTGTCGCTGAGTCTGAGTCTGTCTGTCCTCCGTCCGTCGGGGGTGAGTGTGCTCTTAGCACGGACGTCCTTGAGGACAGGCAGGAGGAGTTCCAGTGTTTGGCTGCTGCTTCACCTCATCTCGTGTCCGTACTGCTTACCCCTGAGGGAGACCCGGATGCACTTGACATCCCGACTCCGCGCTCTTACGCGGAGGCGATAGAGGGTCCCTACTCCTCTCAGTGGCAGGCAGCTATGGACACAGAGATGGCTTCCTGGAAGTCCACAGGCACCTACGTTGACGAGGTTCCCCAGCCTGGGGCGAACATCGTCAGTGGCATGTGGATTTTCAGGGTGAAGCGGCCGCCGGGTTCTCCGCCTGTCTTCAAGGCGCGTTACGTGGCTCGTGGCTTCAGTCAGCGGCAGGGAGTTGACTACTTTCAGACCTTCTCTCCCACCCCGAAGATGACCACTCTTCGGGTACTGCTGCACATAGCTGCTCACCGCGACTACGAGCTGCACTCTCTTGACTTCAGCACTGCTTTCTTGCAGGGCAGCCTGCACGAGGAGATCTGGCTGCGTCGCCCACCTGGCTTCACTGGGTCTTTTCCTCCTGGCACCCAGTGGAGCCTCCGGCGGCCAGTCTACGGTCTCCGCCAGGCACCGCGTGAGTGGCACGACACACTGAGGACTACACTTGCGGCTCTTGGGTTTGCTCCCTCTACTGCCGACCCGTCGCTGTTTCTGCGCACCGACACTTCTTTGCCGCCGTTCTACATCCTCGTGTACGTCGACGACTTGGTCTTTGCCACAGCTGACACTGCTGGACTCGCCCACGTGAAGTCTGAGCTGCAGAAGAGACACACGTGCACAGACATGGGTGAACTGCGCAGCTACCTTGGCTTGCAGATCACCCGGGACAGAGCACGCCGCACCATTACCCTGACTCAGTCACACATGGTGCAGCAGGTCCTTCAGCGCTTCGGCTTCACGTACTCCTCGCCTCAGGCCACTCACTCCTCTGCCTACTCGCCACTCGCTCTCAGCTCTGCCTTCGGATTGTCAGAATATTATGCTCTAGCCTGTAGTGGGGTGCTCTATAGCGAGTACAACCCTTCTAGGGTTTGCTATTTGTATCCTCATTCTTGCTAGTGCAACCCTCCTTCTTCATTCCTACTCTTTTCACATGCTATCAGAGCAGGTCGATCCCCTTGGATCGATCCTGTGGGTGGGCTCACCACCTCGTTGCTTCCGCTGCAACTTCCACTACTACCTTCTGTGCCGCACGCCCCGTGGCGTGCGGCAGTTTTTCTTCCCGCCGTGCGCCCCGAGGCGCGCGGCGGTTTTCTGCCCGCCGTGCGCCCCGTGGCGCGCGGCGGTTCTCTGCCCGCTGTGCGCCCCGAGGCGCGCGGCGGGCTTCTACCCCGTCACTCGCCGCGTCGCCCTCGGGAGGCGCTGCGACGGGCGACGGGGACCCGCGCGTCGCCCCCCGTCGCCCGTCGTGGCCTGCGCGCGGCCCGTACAGCCGGCGCGCGGCCCGTACGGGCTGCGCCAGGCCCGCGCGCGGCCCGTACGGGCTGCGCCAGACCCGCGCGCGGTCCGTACGGGCTGCGCCAGGCCCGCGCGCGGCTCGGGCCGCCTGCGCGCGGTTCGGGAGGCTGTGCCAGGCCCGTGGGCGGCCCGTTCTTCACTGCCCCTGTCCTCCCCGCTGTCCCCCGTGCTTCTGAAGGCGCCCCACCCCTCCTTCTGCCCGTTCTCCTGGATTAGGGTTTGGGGGTGGGGGGTATGGGGGTGCAGCTTCTGTGTGCCGTTCCCTGCTCCTCCTCCTCCTCCTCCGTCTCCCTGTGCTGCAGCTGCCGCTGAGGGGGGGTGGACCTGTTGGAGCCGTCGGAGTGGTACTAAGGGAGGGTGAAGGGGGAGTGGAGCTAGGGGTGAAGCAGGGGGTGTGTGTCAGGGGGGGTGGTACTGTTTGGGGGAGGTCGAGTGGAGGCAGCAGTCTTGTCGTCAGCAGCAGCAGCAGTCCGGAGGCTACAATCTCCGGTAGTCGCCAGTCGCCCGTGGGTCCGTTGCTCGTCTGCCGCTACTTTTAGCCGCGGGGCCAGTTACCCCAGTAGTCCGGAGCGTTGTTCCGGTAGCCACTGAGCCAGCAGCTCGTCTGTGTGTCTGCAGCGTCAGCAGTCGCCTCCCATCTTCTCTCCCCCACAGTCTCTCCTCCTCCTCACTTGCCCTCTGCGATAGCCTCTAGCTTTGCTCATAATTGTGAACTTTAAACTATTGCTTCTTGAACTTGTGCTCAGAATGTGTGGTGACATTGTGATCCACCCTGAGCTTGTACTGCTTTGCTTGCTCTGCTGATTACACCCCACTTTGGCTATGGGGGTGTGTCAGAATATTATGCTCTAGCCTGTAGTGGGGTGCTCTATAGCGAGTACAACCCTTCTAGGGTTTGCTATTTGTATCCTCATTCTTGCTAGTGCAACCCTCCTTCTTCTTCATTCCTACTCTTTTCACACGGATGAGTCCGTAGAGTCGAGTGGCCCGTACCCAGAGCTTGTTGGCTGCCTCATGTACCTGATGACCTGCACACGACCTGACCTCGCATACCCCCTTAGCATTCTCGCACGCTATGTTGCTCCTGGGAGACACAGACCGGAGCACATGGCTGCAGCGAAGAGGGTGTTGCGTTACTTGTGCAGTACGTCGGGCATGGGGCTTGTGCTTGGAGGGCAGAGTCCAGTGGTCCTCACTGGGCACGCAGACGCTTCTTGGGCTGACGACCAGGCTACGCAGCGGTCGTCACAGGGTTACACCTTCAGCCTTGGTTCCGGCTCTGTTTCGTGGCGGGCTACCCGCTCGTCTTCTGTTCTCGGCTCCAGTTGTGAGGCTGAGATCTACGCCGGGGCCATGGCTGCACAGGAGCTTCGCTGGCTCACCTACCTGCTGACTGACCTCGGAGAGCCGCCTCGTTCTCCTCCAGTGCTGTACGTAGACAACAAGGCCATGCTGGCCTTGTGTCGAGAGCAGAGACTGGAGCACAGAACGAAGCACATTGCTCTCCGCTACTTCCTTGCTCGTGAGCTACAGCAGCGTGGTCAGCTGCGGCTTGCGTACGTGGCCTCTCAGGCCAACACTGCTGATATCTTCACCAAGGCACTTGCGCCTTGTGATCATCAGCGTTTCTGTACTCAGCTGGGCCTTGTGCCTACCTTGCCTCACTTGCTCACCCCTTGACCTTGTTTGTACTGTTGCATATATATATACACCTGCTCTTGCTTGTCTAGCCTTATATATATATGTAATCCTGCATGTGAACTGGCCTTGTGGCCTTGAACCTGTGCTCGGAATGTGTGGTGACTTTGTGATCCACCCTGAGCTTGCTTTGCTTTACTTGACTGGTCTTGTGACCCCTTGTTCTCCCCCACTTTGCCTATGGGGGTGTGTCAGATTTATATGACAGAGCTACTGTAGGCTATAGTGGGGTAGCACATATGGGGTACAGTTTTCTAGGGTTTGCATTTGTACCCAACTTTCCCTTAGTCATTCTCATTCCTCGTTTCTTCTCAGCTTCGACTCTTCTGACTCCTCGATTTCGTACTCGGTAGAGTCGGCTCTTGCACCATACAAAAATGTCTCTTCATTTGATTTCATATCGTAACAAATTTCAGAACCTACGCTTCAAAAAGTGTTGATTGATTTGAATTGGTAGAAGTAAAACCTACATACGTTCTGATTGTCCTGGTTCGGAAGATATGCTTGGTAGGCAGAACGCGATGCGCTAGGATTCGTCAAAATAATTTCGCGCGAGCGCGAAATTTTCGAAACAATGATTTTTCGGGCGACGGTTTCATATAGTTACCATCCGCGTGATCGCTTGGCAGTGTATAGTTACCAAACGCGTGAATCGAGTTACCAAACGCGTTATAATGCATTGTTATAGTTACCGTACGCGTTATAGAGCCCCATATAAGTTACCATTTGCATAATTTCCCCTTTTTTCCGAATAAAAAAAATATTGAAAAAAGAATCGAACGATTGAAATAGGTTGCTCCGCAACCCAAAAGATTGCTGATGAATTTTGGCATTCTTAGGGTGTATTCGTAGCCCGCGTCAGACTTCAGGTCAAAAGCCTTCTCCAATTTGGCCCAACCGAACTCGGATTTGCCTCACAAACGAGCCACTTTGGGTCTTCCGAGGCGCTACGAAAACCCTAAGTCAGTTCTACGTTGCCAAATTTGAATGCTGCCTTTGAACCTTTGTGAACCGCACCCCATATGCCGCGGGTTGTACAGAACCCTCAACTGTATTACCGCTCAGTCAGAGTCACAAACGAAGCAGCTGTGATTTCCATCATTCCCGCAATGCACGCCGCCGTGTGGAAGCCGCTGCCATCATCCGCCGCTCCACCGTCCGTCGCTGCTCGCCGCGGATCCACTCCTGCCCGTAACCCCTTCCTTAAGCCGGCCGCCGAGCCCGCGTGCGAGCGCCCTCGCGCCCATGCGTGTGCGCGCGCGTCGACATCCGCTTCGCGCCGCTCCTCGCTCTGGTCCGCCGGCTCCCGCTCGCGCCCCCCCCTCCCTTCCCGCGTCGTCCATTCTCCCGCCGAGCCTCTAAGCCGCGGCCGCCAGCCATGCGTGGCCGCGCGGGCCTCTTCCGCCGCGCAAGCGGGCGCTGGCGATCAGAGCGGCGCAACGCCGCTGCCGGAGGGGGCCGCCATAGGCCCTTCCGAGCCTGATTCGTTAGGTTCGGAGCCATCAGGTTCGGGTGGGAATCGGCGGGGGTGGCAGTGGCGGGCGTGGCGCGGGCGCGAGTCGCTGGGCGAGCGCGTGATGAGCGGCATCGTCAACAGCTCTTCCGCACCCATCGGCTCGTTTATTGCCGAACCTGTCACCGCTCTGCACCGATTAGACCCGCGAGTTAAGCAGGTGCTGGCATGTGCTGCTGAGGGGGAGGGAGCGCAGGAGTGGGAGGGGACTGAGGAGCAAGGGGTGGGGAAGGGCGGAGAAAGCGAGGAGGGGGGAGGGCGGAGGGAGCAAGGGGGGGGGGGGGGGGGGTGGGCCGAGGGAGCAAGGGGGGGAACGGCGGAGGGAGGAAATGAGGTTGGGAGCATGGCCGGAGGAAGGATGGGGGAAAGGGCGGAGGGGGCAAGGCAAAGACAGAGCCCCTTCCTTGGACGTCCTTCCGGCTCATCCCGTGTGCGCCCCCTCTGACCCCCTCTCTCCCCCCTCACCAGCTGTGGCTGCTCATGCTGGTGCTGCTGCCAGCACGGTCCGGCCTTGACCTGCGCCTGGCCCTCTGTGCCTTCCTCATCGCCCTCACGCTGCTCGCCCTGCCCGCCTCCATTGCGCGGGTGAGCGCTCACCCACCACACCACAACCCCACCATGCACGCGCCACTGCCTCTCCTGCACCGCACACCCTCGTCCCCACGCCACGCACATCTGTCTTCCCAAGGCCACCCTTTTTCGCCTACCTTCTGCACCTGCTTCCTCCGCCGCACATCAAACCCCTCTTTCCCTCCCTGCCGCCAACCCACGTACCCACTGCCCCTGTCCACACGGCAGGCGCAGCTGTGGCGCTCGCTGCTCTTCACGGCCTTCATCTTCCTGGGTCTCGCCTTCAGCACCGACGGTGTGCCTGCCTTTGTGCAGCCGCGCCCGCTGCCCCTCGCCCTTGAGCCCCTCGCCCTCGCCTCCTCCTCTGTTGCTGCCTCCGCATCGCCGGCACTGGGTCCAGTGGCGTCCATGGCACCGCTGCTGCCCTCCACCTACCGCTACGTGCTGCTGCACGTCGGCCCGCTGCTGCTCACCCGCCGTGCCGCCAAGCTCGCTGCCATGGCCGCCTCACTCTCCTTCATTGTGGGCCCGCCCCCCGTCACCCCCCTCACCTCAACTTTGCACCCCGCTGCTTGTTTTCAGCTCTGCTTGTCCTCCGCCATTCGGTCATGTGCCATGCAAGCTAGAGCCCACACAACCTGGCCTCTGCCCCCCGCCTCCCAGGTGCTGCACGCGGCAGCGGTGAGTCTCATCACAACGAGCCCCGAGGCCATGGCGGGGGCGCTGCGGTGGGGCATGCGGCCACTGAAGGCGGTGGGCGTGGGCGTGGAGGCGGCCATCTTGACGCTGCTGCTGTCACTGCGCTTCCTGGGGCTCGTCTTCGATGAGCTGCGCTCGCTGGCGCTCGGCACCGTGGCACGCGGCATCCACTGGAGCAAGCTGCCGCCCCTCGCCACGCTCGACCGTCAGTGTTCCACCGCTCTCTGTGCTCTCTGTGCTCTCTGTGCTCTCTGTGCTCTCTGTGCTGCCTGTGCTGCCTGTGCTGCCTGTGCTGCCTGTGCTGCCTGTGGAAGATTATGTGTTTTGGCAGTGAAGCATACGTTAACGTGCAATGTGGTGTCATTTCTGCTTCCCATGACCACCCACGCCCTCATCTGCCACTTCCTGGCCTTTCACATCCCAATGCCTGCTTGCCTCTCATTTGCCGTCCTTGCTGTTTTCCGTCACAAATGCTTCTCTCCATTGTTCTTGCTCCATCCTCTCCCCTTGCTGTGTAGATGATATTCATGTGCTTGTTTTGGTCTGATTCTATGCACTCGTTTCCCACCCCGCCCCCTCCATTTCCCCACTCATGCATTTCCCCACCCATTCATTTCCTCAACCATGCACTTCCCCACCCATGCATTTCCCCATCCATTCATTTCCCCACCCATGCATTTCCCCACCCATGCATTTCCCCACCCATGCATTTCCCCATCCATTCATTTCCCCACCCATGCATTTCCCCACCCATGCATTTCCCCACCCATGCATTACCCCACCCATGCATTTCCCCACCCATGCATTTCCCCACCCATGCATTTCCCCACCCATGCATTTCCCCACCCATGCATTTCCCCACCCATGCATTTCCCCACCCATGCATTACCCCACCCATGCATTTCCCCACCCATGCATTTCCCCGCCCACATGCATTTCCCCATCCATGCATTTCCCGATCCATTCATTTCCCCACCCATGCATTTCCCCACCCATGCATTTCCCCACCCATGCATTTCCCCACCCATGCGCTGATGCGCTGTGCACGCACGGCAGTGGTGCTGTCGCTAGCGGGGCGTCTTTTCCAGAACCTCTTCACGCACGCCGACCAGATCTCACAGGTGCTGCTCCCTCCTCCTTCCACATCTGCCGCCCTCTCCCTCTCGCTCTTGCACGCCCGGCCTCACCTTGGCCTTTGAATTCTTCCACGCCAAGCATGGGTTAATGCACATGCACGCCACAAAGTGCCAGTGCTGCACCCCTCCTCTTGTTGTTTCACCCTGCTGTCACTGTGTGCCTCCACTTTGACCCCGACTCGCTTGTTATCTCCTTGATCTCCTTTCTCTCTCCGCTCTCCATCACGCCCTCTGCCACCTCTCCGGCCCTCCATTTCCACCTGCCTGCCAGGCCATGATAGCACGGGGGTATTCAGGAGACCCCACCACGCACCGCCTCTACTTCCTCGGCCACTTTGCTCTGCACGCCCGCGACTGGGCCGCACTGCTGCTGCTTGCTGTCATCGTTGTGGCTGCTGCCTTCTCTGGCCTGTCAAACTACATATGATATTTGTTGGTGTAGGCTATAGTGGGATAGCCCTACAGGGTACAAACCATTAAGGTTTGATACTTACATCCTTGTAAACTTCTCTTCTAGTCATTCGTACTTCTTAACATGGTATCAGAGTGCGAGGTTAAGACCGATCCTAGTGACCGTTGCCCAGACCTACTCAACAGTATGCACCTCGTTAGCTCTGCCCTACACGCACCCTTCGTGCTGCCTTACACGCTGCCTTACACGCTGCCCAACACTCGCCCCGCGCGTTTCCTTAGCGTTGCCGTTAGCACGCGATCTGACCGACCGGCTCGCGCAGCCCTGCCCAGCGCATCACGCCGCCCTGCCCGTCGCCCTTCGCGCGTCGCGCTGCCCTGCCCGTTCGCGCAGCCTGGCCCCGCGCCTTCGCGCCGCCCTGCCCCGCGCCTTCGTGCCACATGTCGTTTTGAGAGCGCCGGCTGCGAGGTATTTGAGGCTGCAGTTACAATACCCTGGTAAAATCAGTGTAAGGAAAATTCCGGCTACTGCCATCATCGTACGAAAATTATTACCCTACGTGTCAGGGTAATGGGGGCTTGGATCCCTGATTCGTCAGGGTGGGCCTAAACCAATTTTGGGCCCTGGTCGTGGCTTTGAAACTGTTACGATATGAAGTTTTATGAGAAGGCATTCCTGTATGCTGCAGGAGCCGACTCTACCGAGTACGAAGTCGAGGAGTCAGAAGAGTCGAAGCGACGTGACAACTGCCTGACCAAGACCGATGCAGGCAGAAACATTTGAAGTGGAAAGAGCGGGAACAGGTTCAAAACGGGTTCCCGCGCCGCACGGTTTGAAACTGCTGTAATAAGGGAATGTACCCCTTAGAGTACATGGCTAGTCTAGGTCTTTTCGTATTCCCCTGTATTCTTATATAAACCCGATATATGCATGTTTTTATCAACTCAGTCATTTACATTCACTCTGACCTGAGATTCAAACTTCCGCTGCAACACTACTCTGCGATCAACCCTGAGCGATCCTTCGCTAAGTCCCACTTGGGATTGTAACATGGTATGAGAGCTACTCACGGATTCTTCGCAACTTCACTTCCGTGAAATTCGCCGAACCTAGATCTGGCGACCGGCACACGTTCCAAGACCAAAATGGCCGGAGGGTCCGGAGGCCAAGCAAATCCGACGGTTGAAGGACAAACCAACCCGGCTGCGACAAATGAGGCGACAACCACGATCGGCACTGCCGCTCTCGAGCAACTATTCGCTCGACTTTCAACCATGGAGAAAGAACTCCAAGACCTGCGCAAAGGCGATGCGGGAACCTCTTCCCAACCAGCACAACCTGGACAACCGGCTGAGAAAAGCCATGATACCGCCGCGCATACCTTTTCCCTCGACACAGACAAATCAACAACAACTGCCCCCCGTCCAAGTGATGAAGCTATCAACTTTGCGCAAACACGCTTCCTTAGCGTTTCAAAAATCAAAACTACTGCCGCATTTTACGGCAAGGACTTCTACACATGGAGTTTCGAGCTTGAGCTCCTCCTACAAACGGGGCAGATCTACCATTACTTTGACGGCTCCTACCCTAAACCGGTGGAAAACACCGAAGTCGCCAGGGCTCAGTACTACAGCGAGTCCCTCATGGCCTACAGTGTGCTGCTACGCAACATGACGCCTGCGGAACAACTCAACATTCTCTCCTACAAAGAGAGCGACGCTCCAGCCTTAGAAGCTTGGAAGCACCTCGTTGAAGTTTACCAGCCGAAGGATTCGGTCACCGCCAGCAGGCTTCTGCAGCAACTTTTGGAGATAAAGATGGGGCACGGGGAGAAAGCGAATCCGTATATTAACCGTTGTCGCAACATCCGTGACCAGATCACGAAGCATGGGAGTACAATCTCGGAAGAGATTTTCATCAACATAGTCCTTCAAGGACTCGGGTCAGAGTGGAAGCCCTGTAAAGCGCTACTCCGACAGCGAGGAATCATCTCTAAAGCCGCGCTATGCGCCGCACTCCTGTCCGAACAACAGGACATGGATTTGAGCAGAACAAGCTCCGCGCCGCGCCGAGAGCGCCTCGCCTTCTACGCAGACAACCGAGAAGAGCGACGACAACCAAGGCGCCATTATTGCAAAATATGCAAAGTCTTCGGACACTCAACGGATCGATGCAAATCCCGATCCAACTTCCGCCACCCGAATTACACTCACCACAACAACTGTGTCGGCCGACAAGACACTCGTCACTCTCAGCCTCAGCATCAGACAGTTTGTCCTCCTGCACAGCATCAACACCAGCAAACTCAAGGACCTCAATCAGGAGCTCCCAGGAACATCATCGCGAACATGGCGACGCGCCGACGCCGCACTGCTGAACCTGACGAAGAGAACAAAGTTCAAGGAAGACTTCTGGAACCAGAAGAGGGATGGAACAATCCCCTCACTGAAGACCACTATTACCTGTATGACGAGCACAAGCAGGACTGGAATCAGCCAATCACACTGCGGGAAAGCCCGCCACACGACAAACAGCAATACGTACCAGTGGGATGGAAGGAGGACGAAGACCCTCTCTTCTACAGACGCTACAAGGCAACCCTGGTGACTCCACGACTGGCGCTACTTCTACGCAGAAACAACACCGACAACTACAACACCTGGTACCTGGATAGCTGCTGCGGACATCACATGGTGGGATCCACGCGATACGTCTCAAATCTGAGCCGCGCCCCCGCAACCTACGTCACCGTCGCCAACAACGAGCAGTTACGCGCCAATGCGCAAGGCATCGTTGTCCTGCAAGCACGAGACAGCAACACACATATCTCATTCAACGACGTGCTGTACGTCCCGAATCTCTGCTTCAATCTGCTCTCGGCCGAACAACTCCGCGACTGCGGCGTCATAATTCACACGGACCTTGCAACTCGCGACCTCATCCTCACGTACGCTCCTCCAGACACACCTCCCGAGTCATTCAAATACCTCGGTCGAGCCCGTTCAATCAACGGGATCTATATCCTGGACTTCGACGTATCTTCCTGCCAAGCGTCGTCAGACGAGCTCGTGGACCTTGTTCCCCTCGAGTTCGCCTTCATAAACAAGGAATCATGGGAGCACCCGGACGGATGACCATGGGTTCGCCGCAGCCCTCACCCTCGTGAGATCAACCTGCACGAGCCCGACATCAACAGCCTCTGCACCACCTGCCACACACCCACGGCGAGCCGCACAGAGCAAGTTGAAAGAGAATACGCGGCAATTGAGGAAGCGGAGAGCGCCGAAGCGGAACCCACGGGCATGACTACAGAAGAGCTTGCTGTGACAACTCACCGCATCTTCGGTGAACCCAATGAAACATTTGGGCAACTACGGGTGGATCGACCAACACCGCGATCAGAGACACTGCGGTTCATTCTTTGCGCCACCACCGGCACCTTCGACGAAGACGGACGACCGCGCCCATACACCCACGAAGTCTACCGCCACGACATCGACCCGACTTGGAAGGATCCTGACGCAAAAGAGGAGCTGAGCGTCAAGGAAGAACGAGACAAGGCCCAGGCGGAAAAGAAACAAAAGCTATATGAGGAGCGTGTCGCGGCAGGGTGGGACGAAGAGTCAGCACGACGAGGAGCATGGGGAGATGAGGATTACGAACCAGAAGGAGGCGCAACCTGGGCATCCGCAACTGGAGGATGGGGAACCAGCGCCAGCGGCACGGTCACCACGGGAGGATGGGGGACAGCCGAAACCGACGAAGGGGAACTCACGCAAGAAGAATTGGAGGAAGCTGAACGAGAGATGAAAGCCGAGCGTGGAGAAGTATCACCTCGGGTCGTCATACCCCTCGGACGACCCCCACGCACTGGTGAACCACCTCGCTCACCTCATCGCTGGAACGATCCTTGGTCGGAGATTGAGGAGGGGAATACACCATCAACTCCTCCGCGGGACTCACTTGGTCCAATCTCCCGCCCAGATCCGTTCGCTCGCTTCATTGAAGGCACCACGACCCCGCTCACCATCATTCCCGACCGCGAGTTTCTCGCCCTCTACCTCACAACGGCACCTGCAGAAGGAGAGACAATGGCAGAAGCAGAAGCAGAGGAGCTGGACAACGAAACAGAGCCGGGAGAAGAGGAAGAACCCCCACTGTAGATCCCGCATCTCACGGCAGAAGAAGCAGCAGAACATCATGCTCGTTACAAGCGCACCTCCGGCATCCGCGCCGAAGATGATCTCTGGCACCAGCGGATGGGCCACCCCTCGCGCCAGACACTCGCCAACTGCCTCCGCGCTAAAGTTTTTCCGCCAGGAGCACTGCTGCGCCCCGACGGAACGAAACTACAGAACAACACCCCACATCCGACCACCTGCACTGTCTGTCCCATAGCCGCACTCTCTCACACCGCCTACCCCTCTCTGGAGCCGAGCACCAATCGTTACAAGAAGCTGGAGAAGGTGTACAGCGACTTCATCGTGCTCACCTGCGACGGTCTCAATGGCGAAAAATACACGCTGACCTTGATCAACGCTTACTCGCGCCACGTGTGGGTCGCCAACGTCGACGCCCGCTCCAAGGCTCCAGAAGTGTTTCGCATCTTCCTCGCGCACGCGCAGCGCCAATCAGGAAGGAAACTGAAGATCTGGCAGAGTGATGGGGCAAAGGAATTTTGCAGCAATGAACGGGAGAGCGTTCTCACCGAGAAGGGGATCAAGCATGAGATTTCTCTCCCCTACGCTCACCAACAGCAAGGAGTCGCTGAGAGGGTCAATCGCACTCTCATGACAAAAGTTCGCGTTATTATGAACCAATCCGGCCTGCCAAAGAAGTTTTGGCCCTACGCCATGAACCACGCGGTGCGCCTGCACAACCTCCTCTCCACCACCGCCAACAGGGATAACCTGTCCCCTCACATGAAGTGGACCGGCTCAAGGGGAGACCCCTCCATGCTGAGGGTTTGGGGGTGCATGGTGCAATATCGGCCGACTTCGGCCACAATCGGCAAGTTCGTTCATCGCGCGCGCTGGGGAGTTCATCTGGGCCTCAGTCACGAGCACAAAGGGTGGCTCATTCTTGACATTGACAGTAACGAAATTGTTCCTAAGCGCGACATTCTCTTCTACGGGCGACTCACCCTGAAGCAGTGGATCGAGGACGAACGCCGCAGTCAGGCACGAGGCTACGCCAACAGCGGTCGCAACTTTGTGACTCCAGAAGACAAAGCAGCAGCAGCAGCAGCACTGGACCGCGACGTCACTGACGAACATCCTAGCATCCCGCCTCGCCCGCATGACGACGACGACGATGACAGCGATGATGACCCTTCACCAGGACCATCACGGCGCCAAGCAGAGCCGAGTACCACAGCACCCGGCTATGAAAGCGGAGACGACGACGTGGTGGAAGTTCCCACCACCACAGATACCACCAATGTATCAGGCCTTCAACTTCTCGGCCTGCACACATCCGTCTCCACTCTTGCACGGGCCGTGGAGCCAAAGAATCCTCGCCAGGCCCTAACCGGCCCTCACGCCAAGAAGTGGCGTGCTGCGATGGATGCAGAGCTAAAGGCGCTGGAATCTTGTGACACCTGGGTCCTAGTCGATCGTGCAGCAGTGAAGGGGAGGAGGGTACTCAGCGGAAAGTGGGTTTTTTGCCTGAAAACTAACGCTGACGGCACTATCGAGCGCTTCAAGGCACGCTGGGTCGTACGCGGGTACGATCAGCGCCACGGCATCGACTTTGACCAGACCTTCACTCCTGTCAGTCGCCACACCTCAGTCCGCATTCTACTAGCCATTGCCACCGCTAAGCACCTGCCATTGCGACAGATCGACGTGAAGAATGCGTTTTTAAACGCGTTGGTGGACGCCACCATCTTCGTGGAGCAGCCACACACCTACGGAGAAGGTGATTCCAGGGTCTGTCAACTGAAGAAGTCCCTCTACGGGATCAAGCAGGCGCCTCGCCTCTGGCAGCAGCACCTGCACAAAATCCTCCTCGCCTCTCGCCTCGGCTTCAAGCAGCTTCCACACGACCCGGGAATGTATCGTCTTCACTTCAGTGGCGATTACATCCTCCTGACAGTCTAGGTCGACGACCTGCTGTACACAGGCACCCGCAACAAACTCCTCGATCAGTTTCAGGAGAACCTGGCGCAGTGCGTGGATATCACCATCAACCTCAAAGTGAAGCAGTTTTTGGGGTTGAACATCACTTACGCGCCAGAAGCAATTCATCTGTCAGCCTCCAAGTACGCAGAACAGCTAGGGGAACACTTCAACATCTCCCCGGCACCACTTTCAACTCCCTATCGCAACCCCAGCACCAACTACAAACCGGACAACAAACCACTGTCACCCGCAGGACTCCAAATGTACCAGCAGCAACTGGGTTGCCTGCTGTTCGCCTCTGTCACCTGCCGACCCGACCTTTCGTACATCGCTAGCCAACTGGCGCAGTATTCTCGCAAGCCAGTAGCTGAGAACCAGCTGGACCTGGAACGCGCCCTGCAGTACTTCATCTCCACACCTGACATTGGGCTCTCCTACTCCACACTGACGACGACCTCCTTCAACCTCAACGGCTACGTGGACGCAGATCATGCAGCTGATCCTGCAAATCGACGGTCCCGAACCGGCTTCGTTTTTCGCCTGGAACCAACTGGGCCAATCTCCTGGAACTCGCAGAAGCAGGAGCTGCTTGCCGTGTCATCGGCCGAAGCAGAATACATCGCCGCGACAGCAGCAGTTTGCGAAGGCCTGTACCTGCAAGAGCTGCTGCAGGAAGTGAAAATTCCAACCTCGCCTACCTTTCGCCTTCACTGCGAGAACCAGAGTGCCATCAGGATCGAGAACAAGCCAGGTTTCGTGAACCGCACGAAGCACATCGCCCTTCGGTATTTTTTCATCAAGGACGAAATTGACCAAGGAAAAGTTGACCTCGCCTACTGCCCGACTACTGAGATGGCGGAAGACTTCCTCACCAAGCGCCTGCCACGTCAACAGTACAAGCACTGCTCTGACCTCACCGGAGTAGTCAAGCGAGTCAGCTCCACCCGCGTCCAGGAATGAAGGGGAGTGTTACGATATGAAGTTTTGTGAGAAGGCATTCCTGTATGCTGCAGGAGCCGACTCTACCAAGTACGAAGTCGAGGAGTTAGAAGAGTCGAAGCGACGTGACAACCGCCTGACCAAGACCGATGCAGGCAGAAACATTTGAAGTGGAAAGAGCGGGAACAGGTTCAAAACGGGTTCCCGCTGTCAAACTCATATGCTATAGTCTGTGTAGGCTGTAGTGGGGTAGACAATATGGGGTACAACACTTTTAGGTTTTCCTACTTGTACCCACCTGCTTGCTAGTTCATTCATTCCTCATTTCTTCACATGGTATAGAGCAGGTTCCCTAGTGGGAACTTTTCCTAGGGCCCACCACTGAAAACCGAGTTTTCTTTCTTTTTCCTGCCCTGAGATCGAGTCGCCCCTGACCGAGGCGCGCCCTGTGTGCCGCCCTCCCCTTAGCGACCCGTCGCGCCGCCCTTAGCGCCCCCCCCCCCTCTCACGGCCCCTCGCGACCCCGTCGCCGCCCCCTAGCGGCCCGTCGCGCCGCCCTGAGCGGCCCGTCGCGCCGCCCTGAGCGGCCCCTTGCGGCCTCACCTCCACGGCCCCGTCGCCGCCCTCTCGCGGCCCCGTCGCCGCCGTTCGCGGCCCCGCCGCCGCCCTTAGCGGCCGCGTCGCCGCCCGTCGCGGCCCTGCAGCCGCTCCTCGCGGCCTCGTCGCCGCCCTCTCGCGGCCCCAGTGCCGCCCTCTCGCGGCCGCGTCGCCGCCCTCTCGCGGCCCCAGTGCCGCCCTCTTGCGGCCTCGTCGCCGCCCTTAGCAGCCCCGTCGCCGCCCCTTGCGGCCCCGTCGCCGCCCCTTTCGGCCCCTCCCCGGCCCCTCCCCGGCCCCTCCCCGGCCCCTTCACCGCCGAACCGCCGAGCCGCCGAGCCGCCGAGCCGCCGAGCCGCTGAGCCGCCGAGCCACCGAGCCGCCGAACCGCCGAGCCGCCGAGCCGCCAAGCAGCCGAGCCGCCGAGCCGCCGAGCCGCCGAGGCCGCCGTCGAGCCGCCACTACCGAGCCGCTGCCGCCGAGCCGCCGTCGAGACGCTACTGCCACTGCCGAGCCGCTGCCATCGCAGTTGCAGCCCTGTTCCTACCGGCGAGCCCCGGCCCTACCCACCCGGACTGGTGAGAGCACTCCCTGCTAGACCACTGCTGTCATGGCTACCCCCAGTGTCCTTACTTTTGATGCTGAGGGTCGTGCTGTTGACTTCGAGGTCTGGGTCGATGACCTACAGCTCTTCCTACAGTGCGATAGGGCAGACGGACTCTCCCTGTTCGATCTCACCTCTGGTGCCTCTCCTGCCCCGCCTGCTGATGCTGACAGCACTGTTCGCTCACAGTGGGCCACACGCGATGCTGCTGCCCGTCTTGCTGTGCGTCGCCACTTACCGACCGCTGAGCGTGCGCACTTTAGTCAGTACAAGAGTGCTAAGACCTTGTACGACGCTGTAGTTGCACGCTACTCTTCCCCTGCCACTGCTGCCCTTAGCCGCCTCATGCTGCCGTACCTGTTTCCTGACCTCGCCGCCTTTCCCACTGTCGCTGACCTCGTTACGCACCTTCGCACTAGTGACACCCGCTACCGCGCTGCGCTTCCTACTGAGTTCTGCGCCAAGAACCCCCCCCCCCCATGTACATCACCCTCTACTACATACTCACCCGGCTCCCTGACTCCCTTCGCTCGGTCAGGGACCACTTCCTCTCTGTTTTCCCCACCACACTCACCGTTGACCTCCTCGAGGAGCGCCTCCTGGCAGCTGAGAAGAGTATAGTCGCTGTAGGAGCCTCTCGAGGTGACCCTCGTGACCCTGTCTTTGAGGGGTGCTCCCCCTCCCCCCTTTTGCCCTCTTTTGCCTCTGCTGCTGCCGTCGACTTCGTTGGCACCGAGTCGGTCGGCGCTGCGTCTGCCCCTAGCGGGCGACGCCGCACCGGCAAGGGCAAGGGGGGCACGGGCGCTAGAGGGGCTGGCGGGGGCGGTGGAGGTGGCGGTGGAGGCGGCGGAGGGAGTGGGGGTGGTGGTGGGAGTGGTGGCGGGGGTGGGGGCTTCGGTGGCGGCGGTGGCGGCGGAGGCGGCGGCGGCGGTGGCGGTGGGAGCGGAGGAGGAGGCGGTGGCGGCGGTGGCGGAGGTGGCGGCGGAGGAGGTGGAGCTAGTCGGGGTGGCTCTGCGCAGCGGGGCGGCTTCGGTGGTGGTCAGCGCCAGCAGCAGCAGCGCACTCGTGAGACCCCGCACCCCCAGCAGCTTCGTGAGTGGTACGCTTCGCGTCAGCGGGGTGGGGGTACTGGTCCCTGTACCTACCTCCTGCATACCGGCGACCGTACGGGTGAGCAGTGCGGGGGCCCGCACCCCACCCAGCGCTGCTTCGGCCGCCTGACGGACGCCTGGCGTCTCCACTTCCCTGACGCCACTGAGATCCCTCGCTAGGGAGAGCTGCAGAGGTCGGGGGTTGCTATCTTTGATCTTGATTATGATGCTATTCTTACTGCCATGTATGCTGTGTCTACTAGTGATGAGGGTGACTGTTACGTGTGTGTTCCGCCTGACCCGGGCATTGAGGCTGCTGCTCTAGGTGCTGGTGAGGCTGCTGCTCTAGGTGCTAGTGCGTCTGCTGCCCCAGGTGCTGGTGAGTCTGCTCTCTCAGGTACCACGTCGGCTCAGGCCTTACACACCTTCACCCTTGACTCGGGTGCTTCCCGCTCCTTCTTTCGAGACCGCACCACGCTTACGCCGCTTAGTCGGCCGGTTGCGGTCTCCCTGGCGGACCCCTCTGGGGGTCCTGTCCTTGCTCACTTCTCCACTGTCTTACCGTGTCCGGCAGCCCCCTCTGGCACCCTGTCAGGTCTCTACCTCCCCTCGTTCTCTACGAACTTGGTGAGTGGTGCTGACCTATAGGATGGGGGGGTTGACCAGTTCACTCCTGCGAGTCAGCGGGTGACCCACTGTACGTGTGCTCGGACGGGCCGACACTTGGCCACGTTTACCCGTCGGCCAGGGTCGAGCCTGTACACACTGACTACTGAGTCTCCTCCGGTTGCTGAGTCTGGTCAGGTAGCTGCGTCGAGTCAGGTGTTTGCTGCAGCGTCCAGGTCTGGTCCTGAGTCTGCTCCCTGCTCGTGTCGTCTCCTGTCCCACCAGACTCTCCTCTGGCACCACCCGCCTTGGTCACCCCTCCCTGCCTCGTCTCCGAGGCATGGCCTCCCGTGTCCTTGTCTCTGGTCTCCCCCGGTCCCTCCCTCCCCTCCCTCCGGGGCCTGCCCCTACCTGCGTTCCCTGCGTCGAGGGGCGGCAGCGCGCCGCCCCTCACTCCTCCGAGTTTCCTCCGACAGAGGCTCCGCTGCAGACTCTTCACATGGACGTGTGGGGCCCCGCCCGCGTCCGTGGCCAGGGTCACGAGCGTTACTTCCTGTTGGTGGTTGACGACTACTCGCGTTACACCACGGTGTTCCCCTTGCGCAGCAAGGGTGACGTCACTGAGGTGTTGATCGACTGGATCCGCGCAGCTCGTCTCCAGCTCAGAGAGAGTTTTGGCTCGGACTTTCCTGTTCTGCGTCTGCACTTTGACAGAGGCGGGGAGTTTTCCTCTGCCCTTCTGGGAGCCTTCTGTCGTGCACAGGGCATCCGCCAGACCTTCACGCTTCCGGCCTCTCCACAGCAAAATGGGATTGCTGAGCGCCGCATTGGCATGGTCATGGACGTCGCTCGTACGTCCATGATCCATGCGGCTGCTCCCCATTTTCTGTGGCCGTTTGCGGTTCGGTACGCAGCGCATCAGATCAACCTCCAGCCCCGGGTCTCCTTGCCGGAGACCTCCCCCACCTTGCGGTGGACGGGGAAGGTTGGCGATGCGTCTGCATTTCGTGTCTGGGGATCTCGGGCGTTTGTCCGCGACTTGTCTGCGGACAAGCTGTCCCCCCGTGCGGTTCCCTGCGTCTTCCTTGGCTTCCCCCCTGACGCGCCTGGTTGGCAGTTTTACCACCCAACCTCGCGCCGTATTCTGTCCTCCCAGGACGTCACGTTTGACGAGTCGGTTCCTTACTACCGTCTCTTCCCCTACCGCACTGCACCCCTCCCCCCGCCGCCGCTCTTCCTTGCGCCAGGTCCCCCCCCGGTAGACCCCCTCCCCCCTCAGGGTCCTGCCCCGTCAGGTGTGTCCCAGGTAGACGCAGTCGAGCCTGTCGAGGTAGCTGTTGACTCTGGTGCTGCTAGGGGTGCTGAGCCTGGGGGTGCTGAGTCTGGGGGTGCTGAGTCTGGGGGTGCTGAGCCTGGGGGTGCGGAGCCTGGGGGTGCGCAGCCTCCCTCCTACCTGCTCCTTCTCCCTACACTGGTCCTACTGGAGGTCTTGCTGAGCGTCGTGAGCCTGCGTCTCGTCCTGCATCGCCTGTTCGTGCTGCTCGCACTAGTAGTCGTGCTCCGCGTCCGCGTCCTCCTGCGGTCCCAGGCACACACCAGATGGCACTGCGTCCTTCCACTGCTCCTCTGCGTGTCCCGTTGCCGTCTCCTCCAGAGTCCTCTCTTCCTGTTCTTGCTGACCCGGAGTCTGACTCTCTTCGTGCTGCCAGTCCTACTGTCACGCGTCTCCTGGCCACTGTTGTCACTGACCCTTCCTTTGAGTCCACTGCTGCGTCTGCCTTGGTTGCTGAGCTTGTCGACTTTGCTGCTCGCTGTCGTCTAGACTACGCTGCTAGTCTTGTTGCTGAGTCTGAGTCTGTCTGTCCTCCGTCCGTCGGGGGTGAGTGTGCTCTTAGCACGGACGTCCTTGAGGACAGGCAGGAGGAGTTCCAGTGTTTTGCTGCTGCTTTGCCTCATCTCGTGTCCACGCTGATTGCCCGTGAGGGAGACCCGGATGCACCAGACATCCCGACTCCTCGATCGTACGCTGAGGCGATCGAGGGTCCCTACTCCTCACAGTGGCAGTCAGCCATGGACGCAGAGATGGCTTCCTGGAAGTCCACAGGCACCTACGTCGACGAGGTTCCCCCACCTGGGGCGAACATCGTCAGTGGCATGTGGATTTTCAGGGTGAAGCGGCCGCCGGGTTCTCCGCCTGTCTTCAAGGCGCGTTACGTGGCTCGAGGCTTCAGTTAGCGGCAGGGAGTTGACTACTTTCAGACCTTCTCTCCCACCCCGAAGATGACCACTCTTCGGGTGCTGCTGCACATAGCCGCTCAGCGCGACTACGAGCTTCACTCTCTTGACTTCAGCACAGCTTTCCTGTAGGGCAGCCTGCACGAGGAGATCTAGCTGCGCCGCCCACCTGGCTTCACTGGGTCGTTTCCCCCTGGTACCCAGTGGAGCCTCCGGCGGCCAGTCTACGGTCTCCGCCAGGCGCCCCGTGAGTGGCACGACACACTGAGGACTACACTTGCGGCTCTTGGGTTTGCTCCTTCTACTGCCGACCCGTCGCTGTTTCTGCGCACCGACACCTCTTTGCCGCCGTTCTTCATCCTCGTGTACGTCGACGACTTGGTCTTTGCCACTGCTGACACTGCTGGACTAGCCCACGTGAAGTCCGAGCTGCAGAAGAGACACACGTGCACAGACCTGGGTGAACTGCGCAGCTACCTTGGCTTGCAGATCACCCGGGACAGAGCACAGCGCACCATTACCCTAACTCAGTCACACATGGTGCAGCAGGTCCTTCAGCGCTTCGACTTCACGTACTCCTCGCCTCAGGCCACTCCTCTGTCTACTCGCCACTCGCTCTCAGCTCTGCCTTCGGATGAGTCCGTAGAGCCGAGTGGCCCGTACCCAGAGCTTGTTGGCTGCCTCATGTACCTGATGACCTGCACACGACCTGACCTTGCATACCCTCTTAGCATCTTGGCACGCTATGTTGCTCCTGGGAGACACCGACCAGAGCACATGGCTGCAGCGAAGAGGGTGTTGCGCTACTTGTGCAGTACGTCGGGCATGGGGCTAGTGCTTGGAGGGCGACGTTCAGTGGTTCTCACAGGTCACGCAGACGCTTCTTGGGCTGACGACCAGGCTACGCAGCGGTCGTCACAGGGTTACTCCTTCAGCCTTGGTTCCGGCTCTGTTTCGTGGCGGTCTATCCGCTCGTCTTCTGTTCTCGGCTCCATCTGTGTGGCTGAGATCTACGCGGGGGCCATGGCTGCACAGGAGCTACGCTGGCTCACCTACCTGCTGACTGACCTAGGAGAGCCGCCTCGTTCTCCTCCAGTTCTGTACGTAGACAACAAGGCCATGCTGGCCTTGTGTCGGGAGCACAGACTGGAGCACAGAACGAAGCACATTGCTCTTCGCTACTTCCTTGCTCGTGAGCTGCAGCAGCGTGGTCAGCTGCGCCTTGCTTACGTGGCCTCTGAGGCCAACACTGCTGATATCTTTACCAAGGCACTTCCGCCTTGTGATCATCAGCGCTTCTGTACGATGCTAGGTCTTGTGCCTACTTGGCCTCACTTGCTCACTTCTTGACCTTGCTTGTACTGTGATCTTTCTATACCTGCACTTGCTTGTTTACCTTTATATATGATCTTGTATGTGAACTGGCCTTGTGGCCTTGAACTTGTGCTCAGAATGTGTGGTGACGTTGTGATCCACCCTGAGCTTGCTTTGCTTTACTTGACTGGTCTTGTGACCTCTTGTTCTCCCCCACTTTGCCTATGGGGGTGTGTCAAACTCATATGCTATAGTCTGTGTAGGCTGTAGTGGGGTAGACAATATGGGGTACAACACTTTTAGGTTTTCCTGCTTGTACCCACCTGCTTGCTAGTTCATTCATTCCTCATTTATTCACACCCGCGCCGCACGGTTTGAAACTGCTGTAATAAGGGAATGTACCCCTTAGAGTACATGGCTAGTCTAGGTCTTTTCGTATTCCCCTGTATTCTTATATAAACCCGATGTATGCATGTTTTTATCAACTCAGTCATTTACATTCACTCTGACCTGAGATTCAAACTTCCGCTGCAACACTACTCTGCGATCAACCCTGAGCGATCCTTCGCTAAGTCCCACTTGGGATTGTAACAGAAACTGAACAATTGAGTGTTACTAGTGCAATTGAGTGAGCGAACGAGTATTGCACTTGCACTATCAAAGCAAAACAGTACAGTGAGCGAAGGAATGAGCAAATGTTATAAAGCGAACTAGGGTGGTAAGGGTAAACGCGAAGTGTGATGTGTTAGAGTGAGAATCTTGGATAGGATAAGATTGCGTAAGTCTTTGTGGTAGGAACCTTGTGCATAGTGAATGTAGAAGTCAGCGCAGTAGTGGAACTTCTGACGTGGCAGTTTCTTCGTCAGAAAGTCAACTGCCCAAGGCCTCAGATTCGTTTTGGCCTAGGGTGAAAAATCAGAGTTGGTACAAAGCATTTTGCTGAATATCATACAAATCAGCCATTTTATGCCAATTTACATTACAAATCTATTAAAATTTACTGTTCTTTTCAACAAATTGCTGGAAAATCAGCCTCTGTTCTAAAAAAGGTCTGAAATCTCAGCCCTTTTTACATAAATCAGACTTTTTCGCTGGCTCCTGAGGCACTGCAGCTGCCATTTTGCCAGTTGGACAGTAAGTCAGCTAAACCTTGCCCTTGTCGATTTCGTCCTTGACGAAGAAGTACCGTAATACCCCGAATATAAGACTTCCTCCAGTTGTAGACCCCCGGATCTATAATACGAAGGGGGTACGCTAAATAGGTCGTTTCTGTTATAACCCCCTAAATGGGGGCTAACATTATAAGACCCCCCTCCCCCTAGAGAATCGGTCGTTTTATTGGCAATGAATGCAATTGTGATAGCTTTTCTGCCCCTTTCCACACCAAATCCCATAAATTTCTCAATAACAAGGGGTACAGCCAGTCACAAAAGCACATATACTTATCATCATGTCAATTTCGTGTATTAGTTTTGAATGCTAAACACGAATTTAACAGTGCGTATTCCCTTTGAATGCTAAAAACCAAGCACACAGTGTTGACATGTATGGCTTCCAAAACAGAAGCAATATACATGACCTTATGATAAGACCCGGGTCTTATAAAATGTAGCCAACTATTAAGACCCCCCCCCCCCCCCCCCCCCCATTTTTGGGGTGGGATTCTTATAATACCCCCGGGTCTTATATCCTGGGTATTACGGTACGCAGGATGATGCGTTTCGTGCGGTTGACGAAGCTGGGTTTGTTTGCGATCTTGATCGTGCTCTGGTTGTCGCACAAACTTGAATGACCTGTTCATCGCCGCTTTCGTTTCCTATAGGAACTCTGTCAGGTGGAGTCCTTCACGAACTGCTGCACTTCCTGCGATGAATTTTGCTTTTGCTGACGAAAGGGCAATGATCTTCTGCTTCTGTGAATTCGAGGAGATGGTTCATGCAGGCTAGAGTTTAAAATTGAAACCTGTGCATGGCCTACTGTTATCTGCATCCCCAGCGTGATCAGCGTCCACGTAGCGGGTAAGCTGTAGGTTAGCCGTTAAGTTCGCTTTGTAGGTGAGGCCGATGTCAGGTGTAGAGAAAATATTGTAAGGCGCATCGCCGGTCCACCATATTCTCCCCTTCAGGTCAGCGCAGGTAGTGCGCGAGCTGGCTAGCGGCATACGAGAGGTCCGGGCGACATGTGACGGTGGCGAAGAGTAGACACCCGAGCTGCTGCTGATAGAGACGATGGTCAGCCGGAGATAGCGGGGTGGTGTCAGGCTCGTGATTAGGAGGAGGAGTGCAGAACGGAGTGGTGATGACTATGGGAGCGATGACGGTGGTGGTGACGGTGGTGGCGGATTAATGTGTCACCATTCCAGTAGTGGCGGGGAGAGACGGGAGAGACGGGAGACTTTGGCGGAGGGGGGGGTCGCGAGGGAGGTGGTTTGGGCGGACTGGGAGGCAGCTTTGGCGGAGGAGATGGCGGCGGCGGATGATTTGGCGGCGGGCTCGGCGACTTGGGCGGTGGCAGCGGGGAAGGCGGTTACGGCGGAGGGGGCGGGCTGGAGGCGGCTTTGGCCGGGGGGATGGCGGCGGCGGTTTCGGCGGGCTGGGCGGGTTAGGGGGCGGCGGCGGGGATGGCGGAGGGCGTGGTGGGGGAGGCCTGGGGGGTGAGTGAATCGTGTCGGCTGTCTGAGTGACGTTGAGGCCGAGGAATTGGGTATCATCGTGATCGATAGTCACTTCGAGCTTTTCCTTGATGTTGCATTCGAAGCGATCAAGCAGCTCGGCGTTGTCTTCGGTGTAGAACAAGTCGTCCACATAGGCAACGAGCAAGATGAAGTTACTGCGGGACTCAAGGCGGTACATCCCTTGGTCGTGGGCAAGCTGCTAGAAGCTGAGTTCGATTAGCACAGTGTGGAGGTAATGTTGCCACGGGCGCGGTGTCTGCGTAATCCCGTAAAGGGATTTCTCAAGGAGGCAGATGGCGTCGTCGTCCTCTTCGAAGGCGTGCAATTGTTCGACGTAAATTATCGCATCGACGATCGCGTAGAGGAACGCGTTTGACACGTCGATCTTGCGCAGAGGACGTTGATTCACGGTTGTGACGCAGAGGATGACCCGCACGGAGGTGTGACGACCGACAGGTGCGAACGTTTTGTCGTAGTCCAAAAATTGAGTTTGTTCAAAGCCGCGGACGACCCGTCGCGCCTTGTATTTAACGATGGCGCCATACGCAAGCGTTTTGATCCTGAAAACCCACTTCCCCTGTGAGAATTTTCCTCCCCTTTGCTTGTCGGCGTGGTACCAGCTTGCAGGTGCCACGCGTTTAGAGTGCAGCGACTTTTGCGACCATGGCTGCTCTCCACTTCTCAGCATTGGGTCCGCTGAGAGCTTGGCGAACGGTGGTGGGCTCAACCAGCTGCTGGTTACCCCGTTTGGCGACGGGGAGGCTGAGGATGCGAAGTTATGTGAGGTTGGATTCAGCTGCATTTGTAACTTCGACCACGTCGTCGTCATTGCCAGGGATGTTGCGAACGGTATCGCGAGAAGAATCGCGAGCGGGGTCTTCCTCCATCGGAGAGTGCATTTCTGCACTTGCGTAATAACGTTGTACATGTACTGCTTCGTGTTGATCGGGGCCCGTTGGGAAAAATGTTGCTCTACGGAACTCCTCCGTAACGGGTACAAAGGGTGCCTCGTCTTCATTTGGCTCGTCTGACTGCTCGCCTGCCACGTCAACTTCGTCCTCGTCGCTAGCGTAGCTGTGATGTTCTTGGAAGATGTTTTCTGGTGCGTTTTGTGCAGTGCGGTGCTGTCAGTACAGTGGCACATCCAGTCTTTCGTACAAGATGCAATCACGTGATCGCGTGAGTTGGTAGGTGGCGAAGTCCAGAATTGTCCAAGCGTAGGATTCGGATTCGATTCCAAGGTGGATGCCTTAAAGCGGCGGCATACATATTTTGTGGTATTTTTTGGGGTTATTTAGGATGCACACCCAACGACGCACACTGATTTGCTTACGAAAAACCCTCTTCCATAATCAGTAGGTGCGAGCTGGTCAAACGGAACTGGCAAAATCCGCCTGTTTCGTGAAGATTTTCGGTTGAGAAACAACCCTCGGCGACTCCGCGATGACTTCGTGAGGTTGGGTTGGGGAGGGGATTGGCGAATTTGTGTAGCCAATCAAGAGCAGGGAAATTTCAGGCGGGGGTTGGGTTGAGAAACACACTTCGCCATCGAAGCGGAGGGCTACCTGGTTTTCAAGTGATAAACCAGAGGCCCTCCCGCAAGGTATGTAGACCACAGCTTTAACGGGCATGGTCTTCAAATTTTCCGGTCCGGACAGTGTGGGGGCGGTACTGTACCATACACCCGAAGACCCGCAGCATGCGTGTGTCGAGGTTTTTACTGGTCCACTTCTTGAATGGTGAGGTGTAGTTGGCCAGTGCTTTTGAAGAAAGCATAAAGTGCAGGCGAACTGCATGTGTAACACCGGAAGATTGAACCTTTTCTCTTTTCCTGCTCTGTTGCGAATGTCCACCGATGGATATATGTGGAATCCGACCACTCTTGACCCGGGTATGACTTAACGCCTCAACCTGGGTCTGCTGATCCCACCACGGATCTTAGCCGTTCAGTCCCTAATCTCCAGGGGGATCCCTCCCTGAGGGAATAGGCTTCAGCGTCTATCTGGACCAGCACCGTCAGCTATTGTTAAGGTGCACACGGGGGAAGGTGGCAGAATCTCTTATATTATCAACGGGAGAATACAGAGTAGCAGCGGAAAGGGAACCATTGAATTGTTGATTTCCCTAAGAATGACTCCACTCTTTGTACTTCCGGACCCGTCTATTCTAATAGGCGGTTATTCCGTTCCCACATGCGGCTTGGCAGCCGCATGTAACCTCCTTGCATCCTCGCTGCAGTTGGTTGTATTCGGTTTGGCAACCGTCTCCAACCTCCTGTCGCTTGGACTTCCTCGGTTGATCCTGTGTGCATCCGGACCGACTCGGTTCATGCCCACAATGATCCGAGCGGTTAGCAACCACAAGAAACCTTCGATGGCTTGGGAATATGATCCGTCACGGCAAGTCAATTGCCGTTACAGTTGTAACTCCCGCCGATTAGGATTCGACGTCCCGTCAAAATTACTTGGGAATCTTATGTGTTTCTTCGGGGTTGCCGGCGAACGAGTAGAGAAGCTGCTCGTCGTACATCCCTTTGTCCCATCTGCAGTAACCGGATGCTGGATGGCCCTCGTCGTCAAGTACGACTTCTCCTTCTTCGACGCGATAGTAGGAAGGAATCGTCATCCATTTCCCACGGTCAGTGATATCTATCATTGATATCTTGAATCCACATTTCTGCTCTTTTTCCCTAAGAGTCAGGTCCTTGAGGTCGGGCTGCTTCTCTGGAGTGGTCCGGTGTAATGGACTGGGTTGGTCGACCTCCATAAGAACAAAAGTAGCCTTGGGAAATGGCAAGCTGGGTAGTTCTCAAAAGACTTGACGATGAAAGGAATTGGCGATGCAATTGAAGAATGACTTCTGGTCGGATATCTTCTCTTCTTATAGGACTCTGGCCTTCGGGCCGCTCTCCAGCTCCTGTCGGTGGAGAAGAAGTTCGCCCAAAGGTCGTTTG
The DNA here is from genome assembly GCA_947471745.1 of Closterium sp. Naga37s-1. Taxonomy (NCBI): domain Eukaryota; kingdom Viridiplantae; phylum Streptophyta; class Zygnematophyceae; order Desmidiales; family Closteriaceae; genus Closterium; species Closterium sp. Naga37s-1. The sequence continues at coordinate 553,420 of CANJKZ010000005.1, forward strand.
GAGGTTGCGGCTTGGGAAGTTGGTGCATGGCGGTTCAGACGGTTATGTCTCGGGCTAAGCGTCGCTGGACAAGGGATGAAAGCCTTATCTTGGCGATTGTGATTCGGGGCAGTTACGCCTCGGGCTGGCAGATGAAGCGTTGTAGGGCGAGGGGTGAAATCATGACCCTGTAGATGCTTTGTCGGTTAGTGAAATAATGGCTCAAGGCGGTTGCGCTTCAAGCTGGAAGATGAGGCGTTGCGGGATGAGGGGTGAAATCCTAATCCCGGCGATGTCTTGTCGGTTTAATGATGGGCCAAGGGGTGATTCCCGTACCTTGTCTTCTCTTGAGGGTTGAGATGCTAGGCCAGGGGTGAAATCTGGCCTCTTAGAATTCCCTTGGGTGAAATACCGTCACATGTTGTTGGTTTGCTGATGGAAGTTGAGTCGTCTCGGCTGCTAGACCAGGAGTAAAATCCAAACTCTGGCGGTTTGTAGACAGCGGTTGATGCGATTCGGCTGCCGGATTAGGAGTGAAATCTGTACTCCAGCAGTTGCAGTTGCAGAAGGGTTGTGGTGCATGAACGGTCGGGCGGTTTGGTCTCGTCCGGCTGCAATTGACGATCGACCTTCTTGGTTGACTCGTGACCCAATTGTTGCCGTTTCTTCTCCGGCAGTTAATCGCGTCGTGGTCGTATGGAGGTCGTGGGTGTTGAATCGTTGTCCTCCGATTAAGGGAAAGCTTGGTATCTTGTCAAATGCCTCGTACTAATGGCTCGGATTGATCGCCTGAGTTGTCAGTTCCGGTCGGCCGCACCTTCAAAATCAGCTGTAATTTGAAAAGGTGGTCGGTCGATTCTACCCTTTGTTCCAAACTGGGAATTCTCTCTTTTTATTGAGAAGCGGGTTTCATTGCTCGTCAAGGGCTAATTTTCTTGAACGAAATCTTGCTTGTCAATGACTGTCCACCCGAGTAGATCCGACTGCCTCCTGGCAGCGGTGACGCAAGGTCGGACGTTTGTGACGATGAAGCGACGCCCGACCCGATGAAGCTCCTTTACTGCCAAGATTTTTAAGGGACCATCTTCTTGCGTGGCTGCCAGAAGAAGTTCCCCTCCTTGGTTTGGAGTTTGAGTTGGTGGGTGTCGACAACAGCTACTTGGTATAGCTGACGGAATCCATTGGGTTGTTGACTCCAATCTTTTTTTGGCTTGGCGGGTTCGACAGCGACAAAGTCACCGACTTTGATGATGACATCTTCTGTTCGGGAGGTGCGTCGAAGGTCGAAGTTCGGCTTTTGTCACTCTTGGGCTAGGTCGGAATTCCTAGCAGCCTCGTAAAGCTCCTGGCAATAGTTACAGCGATTGTAGATGGTAGCAGCTGCAACCTCTGCGATGACATCATCGGTCAGGTTGATGGGAGTGGTGTCCTGGGAGCTGGTCCAAGTGATTGACGTCGGCCGTCCGTATTGCAGTTGGAATGGGGATTGTTTGGTGGTGTCGTGAACAGAGGTGCAATATTCGAATAAGACGAGCCATATATTATCGTCCCAGTGGAGGGGTTTGGCTTCCCCTAGTCGGATGAGAGCTCCTTTGAGGGTTCGATTGAGCCGTTCGACCAAACCCTGACTCTGGGGATGTTCGGGCGTTCCAAAAGAGTGGTAAATGTTGAACTGGTTTAGGAGAGCATCGACCTCTTCCCGGAAGTGGCCTCCGTTATGAAGCACCGCGAAGCACCCGTGAGTGCATATGAGCTTCTTGAGGATGAAACGGACTATGTTGGCGGATGTGGCCTCCTGGGGAGGCTTTGCCTTAGGCCACTTGGTGAAATGATCGATGGCAATAACGGCATATTTGTTGCCGCGCAGGGACTGAGGAAGGTTGACCTGATCTGCTACCACTCGGACCCATGGAGTGACGATAGGAGTTGGCTTGAGTTCGGTTTTAGCCATGTAGCTCTGCTTCTGGAAGAAGCAGATGGGATAATCTGCGACGAATTTTGCGGTTTGTTGATACCATCCCGCGCCAGAAGTAGTGGGGCTGGAGCAAGTCTTCCGTTCACCCAGATGACTCAATCCGTGAGCTGCTGCTATGAGATCTTTCCGCGTCCTTGGTGGTGAGACCGGAAGCTGGTTGCCTTTGTTGAGCTTGTATAGTGTGCCATCGTTATACGCGTAAATCTTGGTCCGCATGCGCACCCGCTTCTTTTCCTCTTTGGTCCAATCCGGGTCAGCTACCCCGGTCTTGAGGAATTTCATGATGTTTTTATCCTTCCAAATGTCGTTGTGACGTCCGGCATGCTCCTCCTCAGGTTCGGGTTCGATCACAGTATCGTCCTCGAGGATGGGGTCGGTACGCTGTTCCTTGGCGGATGGCTCCGCCGAGTCCACGTTGTACATAGGGCGTTTTCCGCGGTCGACTCCTTGAACACGTAGTTCAAGGGTGTCGGCTGCAGCTAGATCTTGTCCTTCCTGAAAGGTGTCGTCAGGGAGGTCGGTGGTGGGTTCGTCAGCTGCCTCCTCGGATTTAGCCTCGTCATCTTTTTCAGCTTCGGCCGGGTCCGATTCTTCTCCGTCTTCTTTATCAGTAGATTCTTCTTGCAGGAGGAGGAGGCAACTGTCATAAACGAAGGGATGAGAGTATTGGTGTTGTCCGTGTCAGTTTCATCAGATTATGATCACGTAGCCTCCTCATCATCTTGATTTTCCATGGCCATGAATTGGGAATGACTGTCGATCGTTTTTCCACAGACGATCGGAATGGTCTCGACCTCATGCGGGTTGAGCTGATACGTGAGTGTCTTATCGCCGAAGTTGATGGAAGCTCCGGCGGGCACCAACCAGTCGTTTCCAAGGAGCATGTCATAGCTAATTGCTCCGGTCACCGGTATGTCAATGCGGAGGGTCAATGACCCTACTTGAATCGGGACGTTGCGGAGGACGCCCCGTGGCTTGGTTTTGTCCCCACTCGATGTCATGAACTCGATGTTGCATTTTTCCAGATAGTCGAGCAATCCGAGCCGTCGAACCACCACGTGGGACAGGGTCGTAGTTGATGCTCCGGAGTCGACTATCGCGGTGATGCGAGCACGAGAGCAATTGCTATAGTCACAATAGGCTTGAATGTGCCTAAAACGAAAGATAGAGAGCACAGACGGATTTCTGCACAGCGGCTTCAAACGTTGATAGCGTTCTGCTCACAGCTGCAAATGACTTGATTCAAATTGGATCTGGAGCGTCTTCACGTCGTCTACAATTAGCAATTTAGATTGCACGATTGGATGAAGAATTGACGACACAGCGTCGGTTTGAACGAACGGTACTATGGCAGCCACTATAGTCTTAGAACACAAGATAGGAAGAGTTACGAGTTGGGAATGACTCCCAGCTCCTACAAATCCCAAGAGCCGAGGTACAGTGATGTGGAACAGTGCCACACTGTCCCCAACCACGAAGGGTCTCGAAACTACCCTTCACTAGGGACTACACCAAGTGAAATGTTACACTACACAAAGTAATGTAACTATCTTCAATATCTTGAGGTGTACCCTTTTGGCAAGCTTCGAAATCACTTGAGGCTTGACACCAAGGCTCGGGCTCTTCATCACAAACTCATCCTTGAGTTCTTGATGGGTCTGCTGCACACACCTGCGACACGCCGAACGTTCGACACAGGACAAAATAGAAACCGCGCACGACAAAATAGAAACCGCGCGCGAGACACAAACGACCGCGTAACACGCGTCTAGCGATAACTCGCTATTGACTCGACACACACACTCGACATCATGACTCAACATTCACACACAATTATAAGCATGAAATATATATTATCCCATGCCCTCATACCATTCCATACACACACACATTCACGCACACGGACAACAAGCCGAGTGCAAACCGTAGGGTTGCACCAACAAACTCCCCCTCGGATTGTTGGCCTTAGGATATGTTGCTCTCTCAGTTCAGAGCCATCCCAGCCAGCTTGCAACACTTCCAATGCTGCTGCTCCACCAGCCTCTTGGTCATCATGTCAGCCGGCTGCCCCGTGGTCTTCACGTAGCGCAACTCAACTTCACCCGCGGTTACCATGCTCCTCGTCCAATGCCACTTCACCCTCATGTGCTTCGTGAGTCCATGCAACACAGGGTTCTTAGCAAGAGCAATGGCACCCTGGCTGTCACAGTACAGTGGGGTAGGTCCTTGCTGCTCCTCCCCCAATTCAGCCAACAAACGCCGCTGCCACACAATCTCCCGTACGGCACGGAAGAGTGCCATGTACTCGGACTCCACCGAGCTCAAAGCTTGGTCAACCTGCTTCTTGCTCTCCCAAGCAGTTGGGCCTCCACCAACACAGCATATGAAGCCTCCCACACCTGTCATGTCCTCTGGTTCTGATGCATATGAAGCATCCGAGTAGGCGGTGAGGAACAAACGCCCGGGTTCAACACCATCCGCGCCCTTTTGGCGCCTTTGTGCCGCCGCCGAGTATTGCAGCCCAACGGTCGGTGTTTGGCCAAGATACTTGGCCACCCTCATTCCAGCTGCTACCTGCTCCTCATTAGGGCATTGCACAACCCTAGCCAGCTGCCCGGTAGCAAACGCGACGTCCGGTCGGGTGTTTACCGCCGCATACATGAGGCTGCCCACCAACGAGTGAAATCGGCGCCTCTCCTCTTCACCAACGCTCTCCTCCTCTGGTCCCTTCACACACTTGAACCCAGAGGGAAAGGGTGTAGCCACATGGCCTTTACTCTGCCCAAAGTTGGCAGCCAATGCCTCCAGGTACTTTCGTTGATGCACCCGCATGCACCGCTTCTCCACATCTCGTTCGATGTGGAGCCCAAGGTAGAAGCTCACGTCACCAAGGGCCTTGCACTTGAACTTGTCTTGAAGCTTCAGCATCACCTCCTTCACAAGGTCAGAAGAGGGTGAGAAAATGAGGATGTCATCCACATAAACCACCATGAAACTCCTCTGCTCCCCCTCGCCAAGCATGAACAAGGAGTGATCGGCCGTTGAGGGAGTGAAGCCGATCCCCTCCAACACTTCGCGCAGCTTCATGTACCATTGCCTAGGGGCCTGCTTCAGCCCATAGAGGGCCTTCTTCAGCTTCCACACTCTGCCACTACCATCATCAAACCCCTCTGGCTGCGCCATAAAAAATCTCCTCCTCAAGGATGCCGTTAAGGAATGCCGTTACGATGTCCATTTGCTTTACTACCCATCCTTTGATGGCGGCTCCCTCGAATAGGGTTCGCAGCGTCGTCGGCTTCACCACAGGGGCAAACAGCTCCTTGAAGTCCACCTTCTCCTTCTGCTGGTACCCCTTGGCTACAAGCCTAGACTTGTAGCGCTCGATCTTGCCGTCGGCATCCGACTTGATTTTGAAGAGCCACTTGGACGTTATCGCCGTACGCCCCTCTGGTAGCTCCACCAATTCAAACGTGTCATTCTCCTCGATGCTCTTCAGCTCACTCTCCATGGCCTTCTTCCACTCCTCAGCATCACTACTCTCCAAAGCCTCCTTGAGAGTTGCTGGTTCTCCCGGCATCTCCACCGGAGAGAAGAACGCGAAGGCACACTCCTCGTAGTCACTCTCCTCGTCGTCTCCGACCATCATTGCCGCTCCGGCCAGGGCTGTCTTGCCCTGCTTTCCCGGCGCATCATAGGTCAGCCTATTAGGGGGTTTAACTCTCCTCTTCCCCCTTCCTTCCTCCTCAGCTGCAGGGACTTGAAGGCCTTGGCGTTGCTGCGGTGTGGCTCGAATCCGTGGAGCACTCGTAGTACGGGAAGGGAGTGACGGTGCACGCTCGCTCACTTGCTGCACCTCCTCCTCTTCTTCCTCTGCATCATTGGCCTCCTCTCCCCCATTCACAAGGGAGGATTGCCTTGTGGTTGTGCTGCCGCTGCTCAGCTCCAAAGGCAGCTCCACATGCTCCAAACCGGAACTCTTCACCTCCCCAAACCGCACGCCTATCTTCGCCTCATTCTCCGCCTTCCAATCCTTGTACATGAAGTTCTCCATGAACTTGCAGTCCCTGCTCACCAAGAACTTCTTGGTGAATGGGTCCCAAAGAAGCCATCCCTTGCTGTTTTGAGCCATGCCCAAGTGCACGGCCCACACCGCCTTGGCACCAAGCTTGTTGTGCCGAAGATGCTTAGGCACGAGCGCCATGCACATGCACCCGAACACCCGAAGCATATCCACCTTTGGCTTCCTTCCTAGCCACTCCACATAGGGCACCCATTTGTCTGCTCCCACATGAGTCAAGGCTCTGTTCTTGGCCACACACGCGCTCCGCACCGCATCAGGCCAGAAATAGTCGGGTAGCCCGGCTTCAATGAGCAACCCGCGTGCCGCCTCCGTGATTGTGCGGTTCGCTCGCTCGGCGATGCCGTTCATTGCAGGGGAGTATGGCATGGTGAGGGAGTGCCGAATACCATTCTTCTTCAGCCACAACCCAAACTCCTTGCTCAGGAACTCTCCCCCTCGATCGGTGCGGATTGACTTGACTAGACGGTCTTGTTGCCGCTCCACCATCGGGAACCAATCCGTCTTCAACGTTTCAGCCACGTCGCTCTTCTTGGCCAGCACGTACACCCAAGTCATGCGGGTGTAGACGTCGACAATGGTGAGAAAATACTCAGCTCCAGCAGCTCCAAGCTTCAGGGGGCCCACCACGTCCATCACCACCTCATCAAGCGGTGCCTTTGCCGTTGCCTCCGAACTAGGGAACGGAAACCGGGTGGACTTGGCTTGAATGCACGTCGGGCAGCCAAGCACCTCATCGGGCTCCCCCTTCACACGTATGCCAGCAACCATCTCATTCTTCACTAGCTGCTGCAAGATGGGCAGGGCCACATGCCCCATGCGCCGATGCAAGGTGAGCCAATCACACTCCCCCGTAGCCGAAGTTGGATTGGAGAATGCCGCGCTCGCAATAGCGCCCCACATACTCTCTCCGTAGTCCTCCTCCGCTGTTGCCTCTGGGTTCTCCTCACCCTTTTGCTGCTCCTTGGTTGCTGCACCACTCTCCTTAGGTTCACTGAACTTGCTGGTCCCTCCAGGTTTGCTCTTCTTGAGCTCATTCTCCTTAGCGCGACCGTTCGCGTCATCGTCGCTACCGACCGCTCCATCCTTGGTGCTGATGCTTGCTGCCACTTGCCTCTCCTTAGGCATAGGGACCACTGGGATCTGCCACATCTCGTTGTAGACATCGCTCAGATAATTCCAAAGACTGATGTCTGCCTTGGTTTTCTTCAATTGTTCGATGGGCAGATATCGGATGGTCGGGACGCTGGAACGGGAGATGAACCGTCGAGCGGGCGCCGATACTGCTTCGGCCCGGTGGCGAATCTATTCATGCGCTTCCTCCACTGTCCAACCCTGAGGGCGTTGGACCGGGTTCTGTCGGGTGCGCTTGGCTCTGGTCAGCGCGTAGGCCTGGCCTCAAGGAAGGTAGCTATGGGGGATTTCTCCACCATGGTTTGCATCATGTTGCTCGGATGGGTAATTCTCTTGTTCAAACATTCTCGCGCGAAATGTTAGGGTGTCTTGCAGACGTGGCACGTGATCGGGCCGGTCTTCCTATCATAAGTCCGTTGTTCCGGAGGACGATGGTACTGATCCATGAGGTGCATGCGCAGCTTCTTCATTTCTTCTGCTAGAAGATCTGCTCCATTCTTGGGCTCCTCTTGGAACGAGACCCCCTTGTTGTCCTTGGTAGCCCCATCGTACACAGAGAAGTAGAGGATCGCCTCCTCTACCTCAGCCAGGGTCTTCGGGACCTTGGAGAGAATCCGCTCGCGCATGACGATGTCGGTTAGTGCGTTGATGCAGTGGCGCACGGTCCCCAATTTGGTAGATTCATTCAACTCCGAAGTGATTTTTCGAAAGTGGTCCAGGAGGTCTAAGGCGCTCTGCCACGGCCTCTGCTTGACGGTATGCACATATCCAATGATGTCACTGTCGGCGTTGGACATGTAGCGCTTTCTGAACGCCCTCTCAAATGCCTCGACCGTCGTGAAGTTCTGGTATTCGGCCCATATGAGGGGGCTGCCATTCAGGATGTTGAGGATGATGTCGATCTTCCGTTCCTTGATTGTCTCTTCCTTGCACTCGATGCGCAGCTTCCGGAGGATCCCCTTCATGTATTGTTGGGCCTCCAGATATGTGTTGAAACTCGAAGCGTAGCTCATTGTGGATCGTTCTTCTCGCCAGAAGGGAGAAGAGTAGCTCTGATACCAACCGAAATAGTGAACTTTTTCTCTTTTCCTGCTCTGTTGCGAATGCCCACCAATGGATATATGGGGAATCCGACCACTCTTGATCCGGGTATGACTTAACGCCTCAGCCTGGGTCCGCTGATCCCACCACGGATCTTAACTGTTCAGTCCCTTATCTCGAAGGGGATCCCTTCCTGAGGGAATAGGATTCACCGTCTATCCGGACCAGCACCGTCAGCTATTGTTAAGGTGCACACGGGGGAAAATGGCAGAATTGATTTCGATGCAGATGTACCGACGAGAATGGTGTCGCAAACACCAGCCGGCGCTGGATTGTCTGCCCGGATAGAATTCGGGCTTGAAGGTTCGGCCGGTTTCTCAGGGGCGATAGGAACTGGACCTGGTGGGGTTAGCGTTGGAGATTGAATATGGCGGCCAATCCCAGTGCGTTGGCAGGGAATCGTGACAGTTCATCGTGATTGACGGTGGGTCGGTGCTCCGGTGTACACAGACATCCGGAATTCAGGGCACCTACGCGAATCTCTGTTACTGCGATTTCATTCCACCCCCTCATTACAGCTCTGGTCACTCAATGTATAGTACGGAAAAGAACTGAAACTTCAACCCATACATAGAAACAAAATCTTCAAATTCAGCCCACTCCCTTGAAACAAAAGCTGACAAATCAGCCCCACTATCTCCTCAGTGGTGAACGTTTTACCACTCATCAGCCTTTTAGTTTTGCTGACTTCTGAGGCCATGCTCACGCGCTGCCCTACACGTGCCTCGCGCGTTGTTAGAATGAGAAGTGTGTGCAACTAGAAACATTTGGGAGTACAAGTATGAAACCCTAGAGAAATGTACCCCCTAAAGGCTAACCCACTGCAGCCTACAGAACAGAAACATATACAATGTTTGACACACCCCCATAGGCTAAGTGGGGGAGAACAAGAGGTCACAAGACCAGTCAAGAAAGACAAATCAAGCTCAGGGTGGATCACAACGTCACCACACACTCTGAGCACAAGCAAGAGGCCACAAGGCCAGTTCACATGCAGAGGCATATATGTAACACAAACATCACAGTGATCTATACCTAGCAAAGCAAGCATGCAGGTATATATATATAGATCACAGTACAGGCAGAGACTACAACAAGTGAGGAAAAGTGGGCACAAGCCCTAGCAAAGTGCAAAAACGCTAATGATCACCAGATTGAAGTGCCTTGGTGAATATATCAGCAGTGTTGGCCTGAGTGGCCACGTAACGCAGACGAAGCTGACCACGCTGCTGCAACTCTCGAGCCAGGAAGTAACATAGAGCGATGTGCTTCGTTCTGTGCTCCAGTCTGTGCTCCTCACACAAGGCAATGGCAGCCTTGTTGTCGACGTACAGCACTGGAGGAGAACGAGGCCGCTCTCCCAGGTCGGTCAGCAGGTAGGTGAGCCAGCGTAACTCCTGTGCAGCCATGGCTGTGGCGTAGATCTCAGCCTCACAACTCGAGCTGAGAACTGAAGACGAACGTGTAGAACGCCAGGATACCGAGCCAGAGCCAAGGCTGAAGGTGTAACCCTGTGACGACCGCTGAGTAGCCTGGTCGTCAACCCAAGAAGCGTCTGAGTGCCCAGTGAGAACAACTGAGCTCCTCCCTCCAAGCACGAGCCCCATGCCCGATGTACTGCACAAGTAGCGCAATACCCTCTTTGCAGCATCCCAGTGCACCTTTCGATGCCTACCAGGAGCCACATAGCGGGCCAGAAGGCCAAGAGGGTACGCTAGGTCAGGACGAGTGCACGTCATCAGGTACATGAGGCAGCCAACTAGCTCTGGGTAAGGACCACTCGGCTCTACGGACTCATCCGAAGGCAGAGCTGAGAGCGAGTGACCTGTAGCCAGAGGAGTGGCCTGTGCTGAGGACCAGGTGAAGCCGAAGCACTGAAGGACCTGCTGCACCATGTGTGACTGAGTCAGTGTGATGGTGCAGCGTGCTCTGTCCCGGGTGATCTGCAAGCCAAGGTAGCTACGCAATTCACCCAGGTCTGTGCACGTGTGTCTCTTCTGCAGCTCCGACTTCACGTGGGCGAGAGCCTCAGTGTCAGCAGTGGCAAAGACCAAGTCGTCGACGTACACGAGGATGTAGAACGGCGGCAGCGACGTGTCGGTGCGCAGAAACAGCGACGGGTCAGCAGTAGAAGGCGCGAACCCAAGAGCCGCAAGAGTAGTCCTCAGTGTGTCGTGCCACTCACGTGGCGCCTGGCGGAGACCGTAGACCGGCCGCCGGAGGCTCCACTAGGTACCAGGAGGAAATGACCCAGTGAAGCCAGGAGGGCGGCGCAGCCAGATCTCCTCGTGCAGGCTGCCCTGCAAGAAAGCTATGCTGAAGTCAAGAGAGTGAAGCTCGTAGTCACGCTGAGCAGCAACGTGCAGCAGCACCCGAAGAGTGGTCATCTTCAGGGTGGGGGAGAAGGTCTGGAAGAAGTCTACTCCCTCTCGCTGACTGAAGCCTCGAGCAACGTAACGAGCCTTGAAGACAGGCGGAGAACCTGGCGGCCGCTTCACCCTGAAAATCCACATGCCACTGACGATGTTCGCCCCAGGAGGGGGAACCTCGTCGACGTAAGTGCCAGTGGACTTCCAGGATGCCATCTCTGCGTCCATGGCTGACTGCCACTGAGAGGAGTACTCACCCGCGATCGCCTCAGCGTAAGAGCGCGGGGTCGGGATGTCTGGAGCATCCGGGTCTCCCTCAAGGGCAAGTAGCGTGGACACGAGATGAGGCGCAGCGGCTGCAAGACACTCAAGGTCCTCCTGTCTGTCCTCAAGGACGTCCGTGCCTAGAGCACACTCACCCCCGACGGACGGAGGACAGACAGACTCAGACTCAGCAACAAGACTCGCGGCGTAGTCTAGACGACAGCGAGCAGCAAAATCGACAAGCTCAGCAACTAGGGCAGACGCAGCAGCAGACTCAAAGGAAGGGTCAGTGACAGCAGTGGCCAGGAGACGCGTGACAGTAGGACTGGCAGCACGAACCCGGTCAGACTCCGGGTCAGCAAGGACAGGAAGAGAGGACGCAGGAGGAGACGGAAGAGGGACACGCTGTGGAGCAGTGGAAGGACGCAGAGTCATAGAGTGTGTGCCAGGGACAGGTCGAGGACGCTCACGCGGAACACGGCGACCAGTGCGAGCAGCACGAACAGGCGACACAGAACGAGACTCAGGCGACACAGGACGAGACTCAGGCTCACGACGCTCTGTAAGACCGCCTGTCGGACCAGTGTAGGGAGAAGGACCAGGAAGCGGCGAGGCAGGCAGTAGCTGTGACAGCGACTGGACAAGCGGAGGACACTCTAAGGAGGGAGCAGGACAAGGAGGAGGCGGCTGACCAAGAACCTGCTGGAGGAGTGGAACGAAGTACGGTCGCGGCCGTGCAGTGCCCCCAGAACCAGCAGAGACAGCACCAGAACCTCCAGCAGCACCTCCAACTCATGCAGCACCACCAGCAGCTCCAGTACCTCCAGCAGCACCAGCAGCTCCAGTACCTCCAGCAGCACCAGCAGCACCTCCAGCAGGACCAGCTCCAGCAGCTCCAGCAGCACCCCCAGTCCGAGCACCTCCAGGACCAGTGGCTCCAGCACCTCCAATTCCGACCCCAGGGTCAGCAGCAACACCAACTCCAGTAGGCTCAGCGCCCTCAGCTCCAGCTCCAGTAGCACCACGGAGGCGGCGACAGTACCAAGAGTACCACTCACGTAGCTGCTGGGAAGAGAGAGCGCCCCCAGGCGCAGTACCCCCAGGCTCAGGACCTCCAGACTCAGCACCCCCAGGGAGAGCACCCCCAGACTCAGCATCCGCAGTCTCTGCACCCCCAGGCTCAGCACCCGCAGTCTCCGCACCCCCAAGCTCAGCACCCCCAGTCTCCGCACCCTCAGGCTCAGCACCCCCAGTCTCCACACCCCCAGGCTCAGCACCCCCAGTCTCAGTACCCCCAGACCCAGCACCACCAGGCTCAGCACGCTCAGGCTCAGCACGCTCAGTACCTTGCGCAGGACCAGAGTCGACAGCTACCTCGACAGGCTCGACCGGGTCTACCTGGGAAACACCTGAGGGAGCAGGACCCTGGGGAGGCAGGGGGTCTACCAAAGCAGCACCTGGCGTGAGGAAGAGCGGCGGGGGGGGAGCGGGGCAGTGCGGTAGGGGAAGAGACGGTAGAAGGGGACCGACTCGTCAAACGTGACGTCCTGAGAGGCGAAGACACGGCGCGAGGTGGGGTGGTAAAACTGCCAGCCAGGCGCGTCAGGGACAAAGCCAAGGAAGACACAGGGAACAGCGTGGGCGGAGAGCTTGTCTGCGGACGTATCGCGGACAAAGGCACGAGATCCCCAGACCCGGAACACAGACGCATCGCCAACCTCTCCCGTCCAACGCAGTGTCGGAGAGGTCTCCGAAACGGAGACACGGGGCCAGAGGTTGAGCTGATGCGCGGCGTAGCGGACCGCAAACGGCCACAGAAAATGGGGGGCAGCCGCATGGACCAAGGAGGTACGAGCGACCTCCATGACCAAGCCAATGCGGCGCTCAGCAACCCCATTCTGCTGCGGAGAGGCCGGAAGCGTGAACGTCTGGCGAATGCCCTCCCCCTGACAGAAGGTCTCCAAGAGACCGGAGGAAAACTCACCACCTCTGTCAGAGTGGAGTCGCAGGACGGGAAGGTCCGTGCGAAAGCGCCTCTCCAGCTGGAGACGGGTAGCGCGGATCCAAGGGATCAAAAGAGCAGGGACCTCTCCCTTGGTGCGCAAGGGGAAGACCGTGGTGTAACGCGTGTAGTCGTCAACTACCAGCAGGAAGTAGCGCTCTCCTCCCTGTCCACGGACGCGGGCTGGGCCCCATACGTCCATGTGCAGGGTCTGCAGAGGGGCCTCCGTCGGGGGAAACTCAGAGGAGTGAGGGGTGGCACGTTGCCGCCCCTCGACACAGGGAAGGCAGGGAGGGGCAGGGGACGGTGGCAGGGGAGGCAGTGACCTGGGGAGACCAGAGACAAGGTAACAGGAGTGCATGCCACGAAGGCGCTGCATCGAAGGGTGCCCAAGGCGGTGGTGCCAGAGGACCGTCCGGTGCGACAGGGTGCGACACGAGCAGGGGGCGGACAACTGACCTGACGCAGATGCAGACGCCGCTACCTGAGGGGACTCAGTGGTCAGTGTGTACAAGTCCGACCCCGGCTGCCGAGTGAAGGTAGCCAGGTGACGACCCGTCTGGGCACACGTGCAGTGTGTCACACGCTCGTAGGCAGGGGTGAACTGGTGAACACCCGCATCCTGGAGCGCGGAACCCGCCACCAAGTTCGTAGAGAACGAGGGGAGGTAAAGGCCCGACAGGGTGCCGGACGGGACAGCAGGACAAGGGAGGGCAGTGGTGGAGGTCGCAAGGACCGGACCCTTGGAGGGGTCAGCCAGGGAGACAGCAACCGGCCTAGGGAGCTGCTCGAGGGCAGTGCGGTCGCGAAAGAAACAGCGGGAAGCACCAGAGTCCAGTGTGAAGGTGTGCAGTGCCTCAGTAGACGCAATACCTGAAGGCGCAGACTCACAAGTACCTGAAGCAGCAGACACACCTGCACCTAGAGCAGCAGCCTCACCAGGACCTGGGGCAGCAGACACACTAGCACCTAGAGCGGCAGCCTCACTGGTCGCAATGCCTGGGTCTCGTGGCACACACAAGTAACAGTCACCCTCAACACTAATAGTCAATGCATACATGGCTCCAAGGATAACATCAAAGTCAAGTGCAAAGACATCAATGTTCTTTTTAAGCAGATCAGCCCAGCGGGGCAGCTCAGAGGCCTCAGGGAACTGTGCACGCCAGGCGTCGTCGAGACGGAAGAAGCAGCGCTGTGGCGTGTGGAACCTCCCACACGTCTGACCAGCGCGGTCACCTGTGCGGATGACATACGTGCAGGTACCCCCGCCCCCAGACTCCCCATGCTGAGAGTACCACTCATGAAGCTGCTGGGACGACGGAGTCTCTCCAAGACGCTGCTGCTGGCGCTGGACACCACCCGAACCTCCACGCTGCGCCGGTCCACCCCGACCACCACCCGAGCCGCCGTCCCCACGCCCACTGCCTCCACCACCACCACCTCCACCCCGGCCTCCTCCACCACCACTGCCGCCACCACCCCCGCCGCTGCCACCCACCCCCCCAGCCCCGCTACCACCCCCACCACCGCCACCACCTCCACCACCCCCACCGCCGCCACCTCCACCTCCACCTCCCCCGCTAGCACCACCACCACCCTTGCCCCCCTTGCCCTTGCCGCCCTTGCGCCTCCAGCTAAGAGCAGACGCAGCCCCGACGTCCTCAGCACCAAGGAAGTCGACAGCGGCAGCAGAGGCAACCGAGGGGAGAAGGGGGGGAGGGGAACACCCGTCAAAGAAGGGCGTGCGGGGGTCGCCACGAGAGGCACCTACAGCAACTATGCTAGACTCAGCTGCAAGCAGATGCTTCTCGAGGAGGTCAATGGCGAGCTCGGTGGGGCAAAGGGCGAGAAAGTGGTCCCTGACTGCGCAAAGAGAGTCAGGGAGACGAGTGACTAGGTGGTAGAGAACGAGGTATATCGGGGGGGGGGTTCTTGGCGAGCAACTCAGCAGGAAGGGCGGCGCGATAGCGAGTGTCACTAGTGCGGAGGTGGGTAATGAGGTCAGCAACTGTGGGAAAGGCGGCCAGATTGGGGAAAAGATAGGGCAGCGAGAGACGGCCTATCGTAGCAGAGGCAGGCGAGGAGTAGCGAGCGACGACTGCATCGTACAGTGCCTTAGCAGTCTTGTGCTGGCCGAAGTGTGCACGCTCATCTAACGGCAGGTGGCTGCGAATGGCTAGGCGAGCGTGGGCGTCACAAGTCTGCCACTTGGAGCAAGCTGTACTGTCAGCAGTGTCAGCAGGTGCTAGAGCGGTTCCGGACGCGTGGTCATACAGCGAGACATCATCCTTAGCAGTGATCTGGAGGAAGAGGTGGAGATCGTCGAGCCAAGCATCAAACTGGAGCGGACGGCCCTCAGCATCGAAAGAGAGAACTGTGGGTGTAGCCATAGTGGCAGCAGTAGCAGTAGCAGTAAGAGCAGTAGCAGGAGCAGCTGTAGCAGTAAGGACAGCTGTAACAGTAGGAACAGGAACAGCAGTTGCTGCAGGTGGGGCGGCGCGGCTCGGTCAGGGCGGCGCGACTCGGGCGGCGCGACTCGGGCAGCGCGGCTCGAGCAGGACTACGCGGCGCGGCTCGGCAGAGAGGGTGGGCCGGCGCGCGGGTCGAGGTGGCGGCCTACAGGCTGGCTGTGGCCTACGCGTGGGCGGCGACCTACGCACGGGCGGCGGCCTGCATGGGCTAGGTGGCGGCGCGCGCCGGTCGACGGGCAGCTGGCGAGCTGCTCTAGGGGCCGCGCGAGGCCAGGGCGGGCTACGCGTGGGCTACGTCGACGGCGTGGGCGGCTAGGGGGGTCGCGCGCACTAGAAGCGGGCGGCTAACGGGCTGCGCGGGCAAAAACGAGGCCGCGCGCGGGCAAAAAACGGGCCGCGCGCGGGCTTCTAGTGGGCTACGCGACCAGAAAACGAGGCGCGCGAGGGCGCACGGACAGCGAGGCGCGCGAGGGCGCTAAAGTGAGAAGGCGCTCGAGGGCGCTAGCGGAAGGACGGGCCCTTAGTACTAGGTGGTCCTAGGTTCCTAACCTAGGCTCCTGATGCCATGTTAGAATGAGAAGTGTGTGCAACTAGAAACATTTGGGAGTACAAGTATGAAACCCTAGAGAAATGTACCCCCTAAAGGCTAACCCACTGCAGCCTACAGAACAGAAACATATACAATCTTTGACACGCGTTTCCTTAGCGTTGCCGTAAATGCGCGATCTGACCGACCCGCTCGTTCATCCCTGCTCAACGCATTCGCGGCGTCCTGCCCCTAAACCCTTAGAGAGTTTTAGTAGCTGAAGTCTTTGTGGTAGCAATATTGTGCATAGTGAATCTAGATGACGAGATTTACTGAAAGGATCAATTACACACAATAAATAGATCTAGCTAGCCATGTACTCTAAGGGTTACATTCCCTTATTCTAACTGTTTTATAGGCAGTTCTACAGTGACTCTGTCATTTAATCTTCTTCTTATCGAATCGCTGCATGTAACCGTGTGGTCTGTTACGCCTGTTGCCATTCCTCGCTGGTGAGTCATTCGGTCCAGATGGTCAATAGTTGCGACAGTTGACCTTTAGCGACTGTTAACCTTCCTGCCCTGGTTACGGGCTGATCCGATACTACTGCTGGTGCTGCTTCGATAGTGACGGGTACAATACAGCTGCACCTACGAGAATGCTTAGGTCGATTCCCTTCTTAATCCAACACTGCCCTTCACTCCTAGAGTGCGCTACGTGGATCTTTCAGACGACTCCGCACAAGTCTACGCAATACTGTAACTTCTGACGTGGCAGTTTCTTGGTTAGAAAGTCAACTGCCATTTTGCCAGTTGGACAGTAGGTGAGCTGGATTTTGCCCTTTTTTTATTTCGTCCTTGACGAAGAAGTAACGTAGGGCGATGTGTTTCCTGCGATTGATGAAGCTGGGTTTGTTCCCGATCTTGAGCGCGCTCCGGTTGTCGCACAGTTGTGAAAATGAACGAGGAATGAAATGACTAAGGGAAAGTTGGGTACAAGTGCAAACCCTAGAAAGCTGTACCCCATATGTGCTACCCCACTATAGCCTACAGCAGCTAAGTCATATAAATCTGACACACCCCCATAGGCAAAGTGGGGGAGGACAAGGGGTCACAAGACCAGTCAAGCAAAGCAAAGCAAGCTCAGGGTGGATCACAACGTCACCACACATTCCGAGCACAAGTTCAAGGCCACAAGGCCAGTTCACATGCAGGATTACATATATATATAAGGCTAAACAAGCAAGAGCAGGTGTATGTATATATGTAACAGTACAAACAAGGTCAAGGGGTGAGCAAGTGAGGCAAGGTAGGCACAAGACCCAGCTGAGTACAGAAGCGCTGATGATCACAAGGCGCAAGTGCCTTGGTGAAGATATCAGCAGTGTTGGCCTGAGAGGCCACGTACGCAAGGCGTGGCTGACCACGCTGCTGTAGCTCACGAGCAAGGAAGTAGCGAAGAGCAATGTGCTTCGTTCTGTGCTCCAGTCTCTGCTCCCGACACAAGGCCAGCATGGCCTTGTTGTCTACGTACAGCACTGGAGGAGAACGAGGCGGCTCTCCGAGGTCAGTCAGCAGGTAGGTGAGCCAGCGAAGCTCCTGTGCAGCCATGGCCCCTGCGTAGATCTCAGCCTCACAACTGGAGCCGAGAACAGAAGACGAGCGGATAGCCCGCCACGAGACAGAGCCGGAACCAAGGCTGAAGGTGTAACCCTGTGACGACCGCTGCGTAGCCTGGTCGTCAGCCCAAGAAGCGTCTGCGTGCCCAGTGAGGACCACTGGACTCTGCCCTCCAAGCACAAGCCCCATGCCCGACGTACTGCACAAGTAGCGCAACACCCTCTTCGCTGCAGCCATGTGCTCAGGTCTGTGTCTCCCAGGAGCAACATACCGTGCGAGAATGCTAAGAGGGTATGCAAGGTCAGGTCGAGTGCAGGTCATCAGGTACATGAGACAGCCAACAAGCTCTGGGTACGGGCCACTCGACTCTACGGACTCATCCGAAGGCAGAGCTGAGAGCGAGTGGCGAGTAGGCAGAGGAATGGCCTGAGGCGAGGAGTACGTGAAGCCGAAGCGCTGAAGGACCTGCTGCACCATGTGTGACTGAGTCAGGGTAATGGTGCGGCGTGCTCTGTCCCGGGTGATCTGCAAGCCAAGGTAGCTGCGCAGTTCACCCAGGTCTGTGCACGTGTGTCTCTTCTGCAGCTCAGACTTCACGTGGGCGAGTCCAGCAGTGTCAGCTGTGGCAAAGACCAAGTCGTCGACGTACACAAGGATGTAGAACGGCGGCAAAGAAGTGTCGGTGCGCAGAAACAGCGACGGGTCGGCAGTAGAGGGAGCAAACCCAAGAGCCGCAAGCGTAGTCCTCAGTGTGTCGTGCCACTCACGCGGTGCCTGGCGGAGACCGTAGACTGGCCGCCGGAGGCTCCACTGGGTGCCAGGAGGAAAAGTCCCAGTGAAGCCAAGTGGGCGGCGCAGCCAGATCTCCTCGTGCAGGCTGCCCTGCAAGAAAGCAGTGCTGAAGTCAAGAGAGTGTAGCTCGTAGTCACGGTGAGCAGCTATGTGCATCAGTACCCGAAGAGTGATCATCTTCGGGGTGGGAGAGAAGGTCTGAAAGTAGTCAACTCCCTGCCGCTGACTGAAGCCACGAGCCACGTAACGCGCCTTGAAGACAGGCGGAGAACCCGGCGGCCGCTTCACCCTGAAAATCCACATGCCACTGACGATGTTCGCCCCAGGCGGGGGAACCTCGTCAACGTAGGTGCCTGTGGACTTCCAGGAAGCCATCTCTGCGTCCATAGCTGCCTGCCACTGAGAGGAGTAGGGACCCTCTATCGCCTCCGCGTAAGAGCGCGGAGTCGGGATGTCAAGTGCATCCGGGTCTCCCTCAGGGGTAAGCAGTACGGACACGAGATGAGGTGAAGCAGCAGCCAAACACTGGAACTCCTCCTGTCTGTCCTCAAGGACGTCCGTGCCAAGGGCACACTCACCCCCGACGGACGGAGGACAGACAGACTCAGACGCAGCAACAAGACTAGCAGCGTAGTCTAGACGACAGCGAGCAGCAAAGTCGACGAGCTCAGCAACTAGGGCAGACGCAGCAGTGGACTCAAAGGAAGGGTCAGTGACAACAGTAGCAAGGAGACGCGTGACAGTCGGACTGGCAGCACGAAGGGAGTCCGACTCCGGGTCAGCAAGAGCAGGAAGAGAGGACTCAGGAGGAGAAGGCAAAGGGGCACGCAGAGGAGCAGTGGACGGACGGAGAGACATCCGGTGCGTGCCGGGCACAGGGGGAGGACGCTGACGTGAACCACGACCACGAGCGCGAGCAGCACGGACAGGCGACGCAGGACGAGACGCAGGCTCACGACGCTCAGCAAGACCTCCAGTAGGACCAGTGTAGGGAGAAGGAGCAGGCAGTGGGGAGGCCGGCTGTAACTGTAACTGTGACGGGACAGGCTGTGGACACTCTAAGGGAGGAGGAGGACCAGTAGAAGGCGGGAGACCAAGAACCTGTTGAAGAAGCGGAACGAAGTACGGCCGAGGCCGCGCAGCGACTCCAGACACAGCAGGGACAGCACCAGTACCCCCAGTGGTAGCACCAGCGCCAGCAGCACCTCCAGCTCCAGTACCCCCAGCAGCTCCAGTAGCTCCAGGACCTCCAGCAGCACCAGTAGCACCCCCAGCAGGACCGCCTCCAGTACCGCCAGCAGTACCCTCAGCGCCAACACCCTCAGCGGCTCCAGCTCCAGTAGTACCCGCAGGCCCAGCAGCTCCAGTACTCCCAGTACGAGCACCTCCGGGACTCGTGGCACCAGCACCCTCAGCAGCCGAAGAACCTCCAGCTCCAGCAGTACGCCTCCAGCGCCGGGCAAACCACTCACGCACCTCCTGTGGAGAGAGTGGCTCCCGTCGAGACGGAGCACCCAGAGAACCTCCAGGCCCAGCACCGCCAGACGCCACACGAGCAGGCCCAGCTCCCTCAGGCTCCGCACCCCCAGGCTCAGCACCTCCAGGTGTAGCACCCCCAGGCTCAGCACCCCCAGTCGTAGCACCCCCAGGCTCAGCACCCCCAGACTCAGCACCCCCAGGCTCAGCACCCCCAGTCGTAGCACCCTCAGGCTCAGCACCCCCAGCAGCACCAGAGTCACCAGCGACCTCCACAGGCTCGACTGCGTCTACCTGGGACACACCTGAAGGGGCAGGACCCTGAGGGGGAAGGGGGTCTACCGGGGGGGGACCAGGCACAAGGAAGAGCGGAGGCGGGGGGAGGGACGGAGTGCGATAGGGGAAGAGACAGTAGTAGGGGACCGACTCGTCAAACGTGACCGTCCTGGGAGGACAAGACACGGCGAGAGGTGGGGTGGTAGAACTGCCACCCTGGCGCGTCAGGGGGGAAGCCAAGGAAGACGCAGGGAGCAGCACGAGGGGACAGCTTGTCCGCAGACAAGTCGCGGACAAACGCCCGAGATCCCCAGACACGGAACGCAGACGCATCGCCAACCTTCCGCGTCCACAGCAAAGCTGGGGATGTCTCCGGCATGGAGACCCTGGGCTGAAGGTTGATCTGATGCGCCGCGTACCGAACCGCAAACGGCCACAGAAAATGGGGGGCAGCCGCATGCATCATGGATGTACGGGCGACGTCCATGACCATGCCAATGCGGCGCTCAGCAATCCCATTTTGCTGTGGAGAGTCCGGAAGCGTGAAGGTCTGGCGGATGCCTCGTGCACGACAGTAGGCTCGCAGAAGGCCAGAGGAGAACTCTCCGCCTCTGTCAGAGTGCAGACGCAGAACAGGAAAGTCCGAGCCGAAACTCTCTCTGAGCTGGAGACGAGCTGCGCGGATCCAGTCGATCAACACCTCAGTGACATCACCCTTGCTGCGCAAGGGGAAGACTGTGGTGTAACGCGAGTAGTCGTCAACCACCAGCAGGAAGTAGCGCTCGTGACCCTGTCCACGGACGCGGGCCGGGCCCCACACGTCCATGTGAAGCGTCTGCAGCGGGGCCTCTGTCGGAGGAAACTGGGAGGAGTGAGGGGCAGCACGCTGCCGCCCCTCGACACAGGGGACGCAGGTAGGGGCAGGCCCCGGAGGAAGGGGAGGGAGGGAGCGGGGAAGACCAGAGACAAGGACACGGGAGGCCATGCCTAGGAGACGAGGCAGGGAGGGGTGACCAAGGCGGTGGTGCCAGAGGAGAGTCTCGTGAGACAGGAGGCGACACGAGCAGGGGGCAGACTCAGGACCAGACCTGGACGCTGCAGCAAACACCTGACCCGACGCAGCTGCCTGACCAGACGCAGTGACTGGAGGAGACTCAGTGGTCAGTGTGTACAGGCTCGACCCCGGCCGATGTGTAAACGTGGCCAAGTGTCGGCCCGTCCGAGCGTCCGTGCAGTGGGTCACACGCTGGCTCGCAGGAGTGAACTGGTGAACCCCCGCATCCTGTAGGTCAGCACCACTCACCAAGTTCGTAGAGAACGAGGGGAGGTAAAGACCAGACAGGGTGCCAGAGGGGGCCGCCGGACACGGGAGGACAGTGGAGAAGTGAGCAAGGACAGGACCCCCAGAGGGGTCTGCCAGAGAGACTGCAACTGGCCGACCAAGCGGCGTGAGTGTGGTGCGGTCTCGAAAGAAGGAGCGAGAAGCCCCCGAGTCAAGAGTGAAGGTGTGGGAGGCCGGAGCCGACGCAGTACCTGAGAGAGCAGACTCACCAGCACCTGAGGAAGCAGACGCACTGGCACCTAGAGCAGAAGCCTCGCTAGCACCTAGAGCAGCAGCCTCACCAGTACCTAGAGCAGCAGTCCCAATGCCCGGGTCGGGCGGAAAACTCCAGTAACAGTCACCCTCATCACTAATAGTCACAGCATACATGGCAGCAAGAATAGCATCAAAGTCAAGGTCAAAGATAGCTACTCCCGCCCTAGACAGCTCACCCCAGCGAGGGATCTCAGTGGCCTCAGGGAACTGGTGGCGCCAAGCGTCCGTCAGGCGGCCAAAGCAGCGCTGGGTGGAGTGCGCACCTCCGCACGGCTCACCCGCGCGGTCGCCGGTGCGTAGGACGTAGGTGCACGGACCAGTACCCCCACCCCGCTGGCGTGCCGCGTACCACTCACGAAGCTGCTGAGGGGGGAGGATCTCACGAGTGCGCTGCTGCTGCTGCTGCTGCTGCTGCTGGCGCTGACCACCACCGGAGCCGACCCTCTGCGCAGCGCCACCCCGACCAGCTCCACCTCCTCCGCCGCCGCCTCCTCCACCGCCGCCACCTCCGCCACCTCCGCTCCCACCGCCACCGCCGCCGCCGCCTCCGCCTCCACTGCCGCCACCGACGCCCCCACCCCCGCCACCACCCCCACCGCCACCCCCACCCCCTCCGCCGCCTCCACCGCCGCCTCCACCGCCCCCGCTAGCTCCTCCAGCGCCCCTGCCCCCCTTGCCCTTGCCAGTGCGGCATCTCCCGCTAGGGGCAGACGCCGCACCGACCGACTCAAGACCAACGAGGTCGGCCGCAGCAGCAGAGGCAACAGAGGGCAAGAGAGGAGAGGGGGAGCACCCCTCAAAGACAGGGGCACGAGGGTCACCACGAGAGGCTCCTACAGCGACTATGCTCTTCTCTGCTGCTAGGAGGCGCTCCTCGAGGAGATCAACGGTGAGGGTGGTGGGGCAAACAGAGAGAAAGTGGTCCCTGACCGGGCGAAGGGTGTCAGGGAGCCGGGTGACTACGTAGTAGAGGGTGATGTACATAGGGGGGGGGTTCTTGGCGCAGAACTCAGGAGGAAGGGCAGCGCGGTAGCGAGTGTCACTAGTGCGCAGGTGCGTAATGAGGTCAGTAACTGTGGGAAAAGTGGCGAGGTCAGGGAAGAGGTACGGCAGGATGAGGCGGCTAAGTGCAGCAGTGGCAGGGGAAGAGTAGCGTGCAACTACAGCGTCGTACAAGGTCTTAGCACTCTTGTACTGACTAAAGTGTGCACGCTCAGCGGTAGGCAAGTGGCGGCGCACAGCAAGACGGGCAGCAGCGTCGCGTGTGGCCCACTGTGAGCGAACAGTGGCGTCAGCATCAGCAGCAGGGGCAGAAGAGGCACCAGAAGTGAGGTCAAAGAGAGAGAGACCGTCTGCCCTGTCGCACTGTAGGAAAAGCTGCAGGTCATCTACCCAGACGTCAAAGTCAATGGCCCGACCCTCAGCGTCAAAAGCGAGGACACTGGGGGTAGCCATGACAGCAGTAGACTAGCAGCTGGAGCAGTAGGGTAAGGGCAGCGCAGTGGTAGAGGTGCCGCTCTTACCGGACAGGGTGGCTCGGGCGGCTCGGCAGCTCGGCGGCTCGGCAGCAACTGCAGCTCGGCGGCTCGGCGACTCGGCGGCTCGGGCGGCTCGGGCGGCTCGGCGGCACGGCGGCTCGGCAGCAACTGGAGCTCGGCGGCTCGGCGACTCGGCGGCTCGGGCGGCTCAGGTGGCTCGGCGGCTCGGGCGGCTCGGGTGGCTCGGGCGGCTCGGCAGCAGCGGCGGCTCGGTAGATCGGCGGCTCAGCGGCGCCGGCGGCTCGGTGGTGACGGCGGGGCCGCGTGGGGACGGCGGCGGGGCCGGGTGGGGCGGCGACGAGGCCGCTGAGGGCGGCGGCGGGGCCACGACGGGTGGCGACCGGCGCCTTAAAGGTGGGGCCGCGGGGTCGCAAGGGTGGGGCGACGGGGCCAGCAGAGGCGGCACCGGGGCCGGGAAGGGCGGCGCCGGGGCCGGGAAGGGCGGCGCCGGGGCCGGGAAGGGTGGCGCCGGGGCCGCAAGGGTAGGCGACGGGGCCGCGAGGGCGGCGTGGAGGGGTCGCGAGGGCGGCTCGAGGAGGCCGCGAGGGCGGCGCGAAAGGGCCGCGAGGGCGGCGCGAAAGGGCCGCGAGGGCGGCGCGACGCGACGGGACCGCGAGGGCGGCGCGACGGGGCCGCTAGGGAGGCGCGACGCGACGGGGCCGCTGAGGCGGCGCGACGGGGTCGTAAGGGCGGCGCGACGGGGCCGTGAGAGGGGAGCGCGACTCGGGCAGAGGCTGAGCGCGCTCCGGGCAGGAAAAAAAAGTTGGTGGGCCCTAGGAACAGTTCCCACAGGGGAACCTGCTCGATACCATGTGAAAATGAACGAGGAATGAAATGACTAAGGGAAAGTTGGGTACAAGTGCAAACCCTAGAAAGCTGTACCCCATATGTGCTACCCCACTATAGCCTACAGCAGCTAAGTCATATAAATCTGACAACAGTAACTTGAATTACCCGATCATTGCCGTTTTCGTTTCCTGTAGGAGCTCCGTGAGGTAGAGTCCTTCGCGAACTGCAGAACTTCTTGCGATCAATTGTGCTTCTGCTGACGAAAGGGCGATGAGCTCCTGCTTTTGTGAGTTCATGGAGATGGTTCCTGTAGGCTCGAGTCTGAAAATGAAGCCAACGCGGGACCTTCTGTTATCTGCATCCCCAGCGTCCACATAGCCAGTAAGCTGTAGGTTAGCCATTAAGTTCGCTTTGTAGGTGAGGCCGATGTCAGGTGTAGAGACGAAATTTTGTAGGGCGCGTCGCAGGTTCGCCATATTCTCCCCTTCAAGTCGGCGCAGGTACTGGGTGAGCTGGCTAGCGACGTACGAGAGTTCCGGGCGGCATGTGACGGCGGCGAAGATTAGACACTCGAGCTGCTGCTGATAGAGACGATGGTAAACCGGAGATAGCGGGGTGGTGTCAGGCTCGTGATTAGGAGGAGGAGTGCGGAACGGAGTGGTGATGACTATGGGAGCGATGCGGAATTTCTTGGCGAGAGTCTTGGCGTATTTCGCGGCAGAGAGGTGAATCGTGCCGGCTGTCTGAGTGACGTTGAGGACGAGGAATTGGGTAACATTGTGATCGATAGTCACTTTGAGCTTTTCCTTGAGGTCACGTTCGAAGCGATCAAGCAACTCGGCGTTGTCCTTGGTGTAGAACAATTCATCCACATAGGCAACGAACAAGATGAAGTTACTGCGGGACTCAAGGCTGTACATCCCTTGGTCCGCTTGATCGTCTTTTTGGGATTTCTGGAGGGCGTCGCTGTCCTCTTCGAAGGCGTGCGACTGTTTGATGTAAATGATCGCATCGATGATCGCATAGAGGAACGCGTTTGACACGTCGATCTTGCGCAGAGGACGTTGATTCACGGCTGCAACGCAGAGAAGGACTCGCACGGAGGTGTGACGATCGACAGGTGCGAACGTTTTGTCGTAGTCCACGAATTGAGTTTGTTCGAAGCCGCGGATGACCCATTGCGGTTTGTATTACTGATGGCGCCATCCGCAAGCGTTTTGATCCTGAAAACCCACTTCTCCTGTAAGAATTTTCCTCCCCTTTGCTTGTCGGCGTGGTACGAGCTTCCAAGTGCCGCACCTTTGGAGTGCAGCGACTTCTGCGGTCATGGCTGCTCTCCACTTCTCAGCATTGGGTCCGTTGAGAGCCTGGCGAACGGTGTTGGGCTCAACCTGCTGCTGGTTACCCCGTATGGCGACGGGGAGGCCAAGGATGCGAAATCCGGTGAGGTTGGATTCAGCTGCATTTGAAATTTCTTCCTCGTCGCTCACAGAGCTGTGCTGTCTCTGGAAGATCTTGTCTGGTGCGTTTTTGTGCTGTCGGTACAGTGGCAGGGTCAGTCTTTCGTAGAAGATGCAATCACGTGATTGCATGAGTTGGTGAGTGGAGAAGTCCAGAATTGTCCAAGTGTGGTATTCGGATTCGATTCCGAGGTGGATGCCCCAACAGGCATGGTCTTCAAATTTTCGGTCCGGGCAGTGCGGGGGCGGTACTGTACCATACACCCGAAGACCTGCAGCATGCGTGTGTCGAGGTTTTTACCGGTCCACTCCTTGAATGGTGATGTGTTGTTGGGCAGTGTGTTCGAAGAAAGCATGTTGTGCAGGCGAACTGCATGTGACATCGCAAAGGGCCAATTCTTGGTTGGAACAGCTGACTGCTTCATCAGGGCTCGCGTTTTTGTCGCGAAGCTCCTGTTGGTTTGCTTTGCCAGTCCCTGTTGCCGTGAGCGTAGGGGAGGGAGATCATCATATGTATCCCCTTTTCTCCACAGAAGGTTTTGAACTCCTCTGTCTGGTACTCCAGTGCTCCGTCGGTTTGGAAGGTTTTGAGCTTTTTCCCCTCGCTCTAAGTCTCTGCCGTGTTGAGCCATAGATAGAAGAGTAGTAGGCGAGGTAGCGGACGTTCACAGCCCAGATGAAGCGTGCACCAGCGTCGATGAAGGTAAGAGTGTATTGTTTTCCTCCAACCCCTTTTGCCGTGAGAATTAGGAAATCGCTGTAGACTTTGTCGAGCGGTTTGTATCGCTTGGCTCCATGTATCTTCTCGGCGAAGGGTGTGTGACGCAGTGTAGCTGTCGGGCAGAAAGTGCAGTGGCGTAAATCAGTCCTTGGTTTCAGCAGCTTTATATCCGGCAACAACAGTGCATTTCCGCAAAAACTTTTGCGTTGATGCTGTTGTTGAGCACTTCAATCGACGGGTGCCCGAATCGTTGGTGCGGGATGTCGGGGTCGGCGCGGTATCCTTTCGTGTGCGCGTATAGTTCCTTCTCTCGTGCTAAAATCTTCTTTGCGATTTCTTTCGGCGCGAGGACTTGAACAGGTGCTGTGTGGAGCGTCTCGATTTATGCTCCGTGGTATTTGCCGCTGGTGTTTCCGGTGGTGGATGTGTCGATCGTCGCGGAAAGTTTCAGGGGTCCTTCAGGAGATGTTGGTGCAACTCGTTGACGACGATCCTCCGGCTGCGTGATTTCTTCTTCTTTGAAGTGAGTGTCGCCAATCGCAGCTCCCCTTGTCTCGACGCGAAGATAATCCCTGCCGTCTGTCATGATGGGGATGTGGTGAGGTCCATACTCCGTCAGTGATTCTTCCTCTTCTGCTTCCGGTGCCTCCTCAGTAACTTCTAGTTCCTCCTCTTCTGCAGGTCCTTTGGCGACGTTTCCCCATCCGGTTTCGGCTGCAAC
The DNA here is from genome assembly GCA_947471745.1 of Closterium sp. Naga37s-1. NCBI lineage: Eukaryota > Viridiplantae > Streptophyta > Zygnematophyceae > Desmidiales > Closteriaceae > Closterium > Closterium sp. Naga37s-1. The sequence continues at coordinate 580,308 of CANJKZ010000005.1, forward strand.
GGCTTTTCCCAACTCGGTGTTGTCCATGACCCAGCGGACATCTACCGCGTCCCATCTTTAGTCGTGTTCCAGCCAGTAGGTTGTTGAACGCAGGGCCAGATTGCTCGCGCCCATCCTCCGACTTCCGTGTTTGTTGTTTCCGAAGTAGTTCCTTCACCTTCCTCCACTGCTTGTGGTCCTGTGTCCGCACAATTCGTGGTTGAGGCAACAGGAACAGCAAGAGCACAGAAGGGTTCGTCAAAGACAGGTCCTTGATATTTGGTTTCTTCTGGGTGGCTTCAAGTCGACGTTGACGGGTGGCCGGGCGGATCAAGAACTATGATGTGTTGATTGTCGCCAGGAGTCTTGGATGACTCGAAGTCAAGCACGAACGCTCAGTTTTTGTTCTTCGCCTTTCCGAGAAGATTCCCTTCGTATATTGAGTGAAGCTCGTTCTCTGTTGTGCGCAGCTCAACACGCACTTCATCCACTGGTTGAAAGACAAGAGATTGTATCAAAGCTCTGGCACGACGAGGACATCGCTGATGTGGATGCAGTACACTGTGTCGTTCGATTCCAGTTGAATCTGTCCGTGACTTTTGGCGTAGATTGTCTGGCTGTTGGCGACGGTGATTTCGACTTGGTTGAAGAGTTATTCACTGTTGAGGATGAAGGTGCTCGACGAGACCATGTGCTGTCCGTAGCAGCTATCCATGTACCACTTGTTGACTTCTTTCTTGGCTTTGGCGAGGTTCGCGAGCTTCGGAGTTATATGATGCTCCATGTCATGATCGTTTTCATAATCATACATTCGTCGTCGTATGGGATGCATGCAGGTGGCGACTCTTGGATCCACAGCGGCGCTTGCCAATCGAACTGCAGGCCAACCGTCAGCTCGTCGTAGGTAGGGTCATTCTCCTCTTCGTCTTCGACTGAACCTTCAGGTCTCTCTTGAGGTGGATCTGTGAACATATCCTCGCACCTGCAGAAGAATTGGTAGTGTCGGTTGGGTCGAGGAGGTCCGTGGCGCACCATGTAGGTTAACACCTTACTCTTTTCCTTGTCGTTTACGTTTGCAGGGATACGCGCCGGAGCTTGAGAGGCGCTGGCGACGGCAGGTGGTGACACTGTCTGGTTGCGCGTAGGAGCTCCTGCAGATTGCTGGTAAGCTGCTCCTCCTTGGTGTCTCTGTCCATGACTGTTGTTGCCATTGAGCTTCCAGCATTTCTTGATCGTGTGCCCCGTCGACCAGCGCGCCGCCCCGTGGGACCCACGCGCTGCCCCCCTCGACCCGCGCGTCGCCCCAGGGGACCCGCGCGCGCGGCCCCGTCGACCCGCGCGCTGCCCCCGTCGACCAGCGCTTCGCCCCAGGGGACCCGCGCGCCCTGCCCCGTGGACCCGCGCGCGCTGCTCTGTGGAGCTGCGCGCCGCCCCTTGCCCTCGTGCAGCTGCGGGGCGGCTTTTTCCCCGCCCCCCCCCCCCCCCCCTCCTTCCTCGTCGTCTCTCTGCTGCACGTGCAGCCGTGGTGGAGGGTAAGAGGGTGGCGGGTGTGCGTCGTCCCATGCTCCTCCTCCTCCTCTCTCTCGCACTGCTGCAGCTGCTGCTTGGGGGGGTGGGTGTGTGGGAGCCGAGGGAGTCGCGCTAAGGGGGTGGCACGAGATTGGAGCTAGGGGTGCAGCAGGGGGTGTGTGAAAAGGGGGTGGGACAGTTGGGGAGGTTGAGCGGAGGCAACCGTAGTGTCGTCAGCAGCGCAAGTAGTCCGGGGCCCTTGCTTCGGTAGCCCAGCAAGCCAGTCGCTGCGCCAGTCGCCCGTGGGTCCGTTGCTCCTGCCACTCGTCTTAGCCGCAGAGCCAGTTACTCTTGTAGTCCGGGGCCCTTGCTCCGGTAGCCACCGTGCGCGCCCCTCCTGTTGCCCGTGTGTCTGCGGCTTCACCCGTCGCCTCTTATCTCCACTCCTCTCACAGTCCCTCCTCCTCCTCACTTGCCTTCTGTGAATGCCTCTAGCATTGCTTGTACTTGTGAACCTGCTCTATGACTGCTTGCTGTGCTGATTATACCCCACATTGACTATGGGGGTGTGTTAGAATGTGATATTGTCTAGCCTGCAGTGGGGTACTCTATAGCGAGTATAACCCAAATTAGGGTTTCCTATATGTACTCAACTGCCTGCTAGTGCAAACCCTCTTTTCTGTTCTAAACTTCTGTTCGTTATTCTGACACATTAATCTTCTTCTTATCGAGTCGCTGCGTGTAACCGTATAAACGGTTACGCCTGTTGCCATTCCTCGAAGGTGAGTCATTCGGTCCAGATGGTCAATAGTCGCAACAGTTGACCTTTTGCGACTGTTGACCTTCCTGCCTTTGCTACCGTCATCACCCGGATATACCCCCAGGTGGGTGGTGTAAAAAAACCTGGAAAAATGGTGGGTGGGCTTATAATGTGGTAATTTTTATAACCCCATGGGCTAAATAAATGACACTTATGGAAATTAAATTTTACAAAACTGGAATGTAAATTTCACCCTTGCGAATTCAATCGATGCTAACACAAAGAGGGTCGCTGCTGAAAATTACCGCGAATGTGTCAGCACCTGCTGAACTGTTGCTAATTTTGTCTTACCGGTACGTGCACTCCCATAGCAATTTCGCCAAGCGAGCCGGAGGGGGATTTCGCTAGGCACGTCAATGTCGATTGCTTTAGGCGCGTTAGTGGCGATTTCACTATATAAAACACTAATATTCAACGGGTGCGCTTATACGAAGATTGACAAAATTTGGGGTGGGCTTATAATTGGCAACCGGCTATAAGCCCACTAGTTCGATTTGTCACAAAGTAACAAACAAGGATGACTAGAATGAGAACAGTACAAGGTTTGTATAGGCAAAACCTAACAGGGCTGTACCCCATAAGGAGTGCCCCACTACAGCCTAGAGTATAGTTCTGAAACACCCCCATAGGCAAAGTGGGGGACAAACAGGAGAACAAAGAAAGGTCAAGCTCAGGGTGGATCACAACGTCACCACACCGTCTGAGCACAAGCAAAAGGCCACAAGGCCAGTTCACATACAGAGTTATATATCAAGGAGAACAAGCAGTACAGTCATCTCAACCTAACAAGTGTAAGCATGCAGGTGCAGGTATATATAGATCACAGTACAAGCAAAGTCAAGAGGTGAGCAAGACGAAGCTGACCACGCTGCTGCAACTCTCGAGCAAGGAAGTAGCGTAGAGCAATGTGCTTCATTCTGTGCTCCGGTCAGTGCTCATGACACAAGGCAATCATGGTTTTGTTGTCGACGTACAGAACTGGAGGAGAACGAGGCGGCTCTCCCAAGTCGGTCAGCAGGTAGGTGAGCCAACGTAACTCCTGTGCAGCCATGGCCCCTGCGTAGATCTCAGCCTCACAACTGGAGCTGAGAACAGAAGACGAGCGGGTAGACCGCCACGAAACAGAGCCGGAACCAAGGCTGAAGGTGTAACCCTGTGACGACCGCTGCGTAGACAAGTCGTCAACCCAAGAAGCGTCTGCGTGACGAGTGAGGACAACTCGAGCCCGTCCTCCAAGCACGAGCCCCATGCCCGACGTACTGCACAAGTAGCGCAACACCCTCTTAGCTGCATCCATGTGCGCTGGTCGGTGTCTCCCAGGAGCAACATAGCGTGCCAGGATGCTAAGAGGGTATGCCAGGTCAGGACGAGTGCAGGTCATCAAGTACATGAGGCAGCCCACAAGCTCTGGGTACTGGCCACTCGGCTCTACGGAGCTGAGAGCGAGTGGCGAGTAGACAGAGGAGTGGCCTGAGGCGAGGAGTACGTGAAGTCAAAGCGCTGAAGGACCTGCTGCACCATGTGTGACTGAGTCAAGGTAATAGTGCGGCGTGCTCTGTCCCGGGTGATCTGCAAGTCAAGATAGCTGCGCACCTCACCCAGGTCTGTGCACGTGTGTCTCTTCTGCAGCTCCGACTTCACGTGGGCGAGTCGCTCAGTGTCAGCAGTGGCAAAGACCAAGTCGTCGACGAACACGAGGATGTAGAACGGCGGCAGAGTAGTGCCGGTGCGAAGAAACAGCGACGGGTCAGCAGTGGAAGGAGTAAACCCAAGAGCCGCAAACATAGTCCTCAGTGTGTCGTGCCACTCACGAGGCGCCTGGCGGAGACCGTAGATTGGCCGCCGGAGGCTCCACTGGTTGCTAGGAGGAAACGACCCAGTGAAGCCAGGTGGGCGGCGCAGCCAGATCTCCTCGTGCAGGCTGCCCTGTAGGAAAGCTGTGCTGAAGTCAAGAGAGTGAAGCTCGTAGTCACGCTGCGCGGCGACGTGCAGCAGCACCCGAAGAGTGGTCATCTTCGGGGTCGGGGAGAAGGTCTGGAAGAAGTAAACTCCCTGTCGCTGACTGAAGCTTCGTGCAACGTAACGCGCCTTGAAGACAGCCGGAGAACCCGGCGGCCGCTTCACCCTGAAAATCCACATGCCATCGACAATGTTCGCCCCAGGTGGGGGAACCTCGTCAACGTAAGTGCCTGTGGACTTCCAGGAAGCCATCTGTGCATCCATGGCTGTCTGCCACTGAGAGGAGTAGGGACCCTCTATCGCCTGTGCATAAGAACGCGGGGTCGGGATGTCTGGTGCATCCGGGTCTCCCTCAGGGGCAAGCAGCATGGACACGAGATGAGGTAAAGCAGCAGCACAACACTGGAACTCCTCCTGCCTGTCCTCGAGGACGTCCGTGCTAAGAGCACACTCACCCCCGACGGATGGAGGACAGACAGACTCAGACTCAGTAACAAGACTAGCGGCGTAGTCTAGACGACAGTGAGCAGCAAAGTCGACAAGCTCAGCAACTAAGGCAGACGCAGCAGTGGACTCAAAGGAAGGGTCGATGACAACAGTGGCAAGGAGGCGCATGACAGTAGGACTAGCAGCACGAAGGGAGTCAAACTTCGGGTCCAGACCGACAGGAAGGGAGGACGCAGGAGGAGGATGACCAGTGCGAGCAGCGGGAACAGGCGACGCAGGGCGAGACGCAGGCTCACGACGCTCAGCAAGACCTCCGGTCGGACCAGTGTAAGGAGAAGGAGCAGGCAGTGGGGAGGCGGGCTGTAACTGCGACTGCGACTGGACAGGCTGTGGACACTCTAAGGAAGGAGCAGGACCAGTAGAAGGCGGGAGACCAAGAACCTGCTCAAGGAGCGGAACGAAGTACGGCCACGGCCGCGCAGCGCCTCCAGAACCAACAGAGACAGCATCAGCACCCCCAGCAGCAGCTCCAACTCCTGCAGCACCACCAGCTCGAGCAGTACCTTCAGCAGCTCTAGTAGCGCCAACTCCAGCACCCCCAGGAGCGCCAGCTCCAGTAGCACCGCCAGCACTAGCACCTCCAGCAGCTCCAGCTCCAACAGCACCACCAGAAGCCCCAACAGCTCCAGTAGCGCCAGCGTCAGCACCTCCAGCAGCACTGGCCCTAGCAGCACCGCTAGCCCCAGCACCTCCAGCAGCTCCAGCTCCAAGAGCACTACCAGGCTCAGCAGCTCCAGTATCTCCAGTACGAGCACCTCCGGGACCAGTGGCTCCAGAACCCCCAGCAGCTCCAGCAGCAGCAGGACCTCCAGCTCCAGTAGCACCACCAGCTCCAGCAGCACGGCTCCAGCGCCGAGAAAACCACTCTCGCAGCTGCTGTGGAGAGAGTGGCTCCCGCCGGGACGAGGCACCCAAAGGACCTCCAGAGGACAAAGTACCTCCAGGCTCAGCAACCCCAGACTCCACTCGCGCAGGCTCGGCACCCTCAGAGTCCGCACCCTCAGACTCAGCAACCCAAGGCTCAGCACCCCCAGGCTCAGCACCCCTAGGCTCAGCACCCCCAAACTCAGGACCCCCAGGCTCCGCATGCTCAGGCTCAGCACCCCCAGACTCAGCACCCCCTGGCTCAGCACCCCCAGACCCGGCACCCGCAGGCTCAGTACCCCTAGCAGCACTAGAGTTAACAGCTACCTCGACAGGCTCGACTGCGTCTACCTGGGACACACCTGAGGGGGCAGGACCCTGAGGGGGGAGGGGGTCTACCGGGGGAGGACCTGGCGCGAGGAAGAGCGGCGGTGGGGGGAGGGGGGTGTTACAACACTGACTGAATTAGGAACCGGGTCTAACTAAGGGGCCTAGGCTTCGTAGCCTAGGCCAAGCGGGTGTCGAGAGTCTTATCACCAAGGAGAATCGAGAATGGTTGGGTTCACTATAGGACCAAAGGTACATATAGCAAACAAACAAGTGCACCACCAAGCAAACAAGCAGATAACTACACTATAGTAACTACAGCAAGTAGGAAATATTAAATATAACTTTAACATGTTACGACACTATCGTAGCTGGTAACCGGGTTTAAGGAGGGCCTAGGCTTAGTAGCCTAGGCCAAGCTATTGTCGAGGTCAAGGCCAAGGGAGTGTCGAGAGAAATTGACCAAAAAAGTTAGCTTCACTAAAGCAAAGCATACAAGATATAGTCGAAAAACACAAACAAGATGTGCACCACCAACAGCAAAGAACAATAACTACAGTAACTACAGCAAGCAGGATATATCTTAAATATAACTTTGACACACCCCCTTAGCCTGCTTGCAGTAGGAACTAGAGTAGTCAACACCCCCTGAAGGGGTATAGCTGGCGCAGTGGGAGACGGCAGAGGGGTGCGTGAGGGGAGGCGGCGAGAGGGAGAGAGGAGAGGAGAGGAGATGAGAACACAGGAGGAGGTGAGTGAGGGATGAGGAGAGGAGGTGGGGGGGTGGCCGCGGCGTCCCCTCTTACTAACCCCCTTTTACGAAAGGGGGGTTGAGTGGGGGATAAGGAGAGGAGGTGGGGGGGTGGCCGCAGCGTCCCCTCTTACTAACCCCCACATCCCCACCCCCAATCAACCACCCTCCTTCAACCTCACCCCCCATTTCAGCCGCCCCCTGGAACCGCACCCCCTCCCTCCCTTCCTTCCTCCACACCCCTGCCCCACTCACAGATGTCTCTGCCCTGTCCTTCACACGGCAGCCAGCCCTCCCACCCCCCCGTCCCTGCCACCTACCCCCCACAGTAGCAGCCGCGGGAGGGGAGAGGCAGGGCAGAGGGTGGTGCTCTGCTGGCGGGGTGCTCTGCTGGCGGGGTTCTCTGCTGGCGGGGTTCTCTGCTGGCGGGGTTCTCTGCTGGCGGGGTTCTCTGCTGGCGGGGTTCTCTGCTGGCGGGGTTCTCTGCTGGCGGGGTTCTCTGCTGGCGGGGTTCTCTGCTGGCGGGGTTCTCTGCTGGCGGGGTTCTCTGCTGACGGGGTTCTCTGCTGGCGGAGTTCTCTGCTGGCGGGGTGGCCCTGGAGCTGGTGCTGGTGCTGTCGGCTGGCCCTGGAGCTGGTGCTGGTGCTGGCGGCTGGCCCTGGAGCTGGTGCTGGTGCTGGCGGCTGGCCCTGGAGCTGGTGCTGGTGCTGGCGGCTGGCCCTGGAGCTGGTGCAGGTGCTGGCGGCCTTTGCTAGCGTTGTAGCTGCTGGCTGTCCCGCCATGCCCTTCCCCTGCTTCCCTCTCCCCCACAGCGTTCGGCCGCCACTCCCTGCCCTTCTTCCCTCACCCTCCCCACAGCGACCGCCGCTGCACACGCGAACAAGCACGACGGGGGGTGGTGACGGGCAGGGGGTGGGGGTAATGCGACGGGTAGAGCGACGGCGGGATAAGGTGCGGTTGGGGCGACGGGAAGCAGGGCGACGGGCGACGGTGTGCGGACGGGTGGCGGGAATCTGGTGACGGGCGGCAGCGCGACGGGACGGGCGACGGGCTGCAGCAGCGGAAATTTCGCGGGTGGCGGGCTGCAGTAGCGGGTAGTGCACGCGGTCGACGGGGGCGAGAGCGACGGCGCGAAACAGCGGGTCGACGAGCGCCGTCATTCCCGCCGCGACCATTGCGTCTGTCACGACTGCCGTGACGGATTTCGCTACGGGCGAGCGACGGGGAGGGACGGACGGAGCCGCGGTTTGCTGCTTGACGGGACGCGCCATCGCGAAAGCTAACGGTGGGCCCTTAGGAAATTAGGTCGGGAAAGACCTAGCTCAATACCATGTTACGACACTATCGTAGCTGGTAACCGGGTTTAAGGAGGGCCTAGGCTTAGTAGCCTAGGCCAAGCTATTGTCGAGGTCAAGGCCAAGGGAGTGTCGAGAGAAATTGACCAAACAAGTTAGCTTCACTAAAGCAAAGCATACAAGATATAGTCGAAAAACACAAACAAGAGGTGCACCACCAACAGCAAAGAACAATAACTACAGTAACTACAGCAAGTAGGATATATCTTAAATATAACTTTGACAGGGGGCAGTGCGGTAGGGGAAGAGACGGTAGTAGGGAACCGACTCGTCAAGCGTGACGTCCTGAGAGGACAGAACACGGCACGAGGTGGGGTGGTAACACTGCCAGCCAGGCGCGTCAGGAGGGAAGTCAAGGAAGACGCAGGGAACAGCACGGGAGGACAGCTTGTCCGCAGACAAATCGGGGACAAAAGCTCAAGATCCCCAAACACGGAACGCAGACGCATCGCCAACCTTCCCCGTCCACCGCAGAGCAGGTGTGGTCTCCAGCATGGAGACCTGGGGCTGGAGGTTGAGCTGATGCGCAGCGTACTGAACCGCGAACGGCCACAGAAAATGGGGAGCAGCCGCATGGATCATGGACGTACGAGCGACGTCCATGACCATGCCAATGCGGCGCTCAGCAATCTCATTTTGCTGCGGAGAGGCCGGAAGCGTGAACGTCTGGCGGATGCCCTCCGCACGACAAAAGGCTCGCAGAAGGTCGGAGGAAAACTCTCCACCTATGTCGCAGTGCAGACGCAGAACAGGAAGGTCCAAGCCGAAACTCTCGCTGAGCTGGCGACGGGCAGCACGGATCCAGTCGATCAGCACCTCAGTGACCTCACCCTTGCGGCACAAGGTGAAGACTGTGGTGTAACGCGAATAGTCGTCAACGACCAGCAGAAAGTAGCGCTCGTGACCCTGTCCACGGACGCGGGCTGGGCCCCACACGTCCATGTGAAGAGTCTCCAGGGGAGCCTCCGTCGGAGGGAACTCGGAGGAGTGAGGAGCGGCGCGCTGCCGCCCCTCGACGCAAGGAATGCAGGTAGGGGCAGGCCCCGGGGGAAGGGGAGGGAGAGACCGGGGAAGACCAGTGACAAGGACACGAGAGGCCATGCCTCGAAGACGAGGCAGGGAGGAGTGACCAAGGCGGTGGTGCCAGAGGAGAGTCTGGTGAGACAGGAGGCGACACGAGCAGGGGGCAGACTCAAGGACCACATCGGGACGCTGCAGCAAACACCTGACCCGACGCAGCTACCTGACCAGACTCAGCAACCGGAGGAGACACGGTAGTCAGGGTGTACAGGCTCGACCCAGGCCGACGGGTGAATGTGGCCAGGTGCCGGCCCATCTGAGTACACGAACAGTGGGTCACCCGCTGACCTCCAGGAGTGAACTGGTCAACCTACGCGTCCTGAAGGTCAGCTCCAACTCACCAAGTTCGTGGAGAACGAGGGGAGATAGAGACCTGACAAGGAGCCAGACGGGACCGCCGGACACGGCAGAGCCGTGGAGGAGTGCACAAGGACCGGACCCCCAGAGGGGTCCGCTAGGGAGACTGCCACTGGCCGACTGAGCGGCGTGAGTGTGGTGCAGTCACGAAAGAAGGAACGGGAAGCACCTGAGTCAAGTGTGAAAGTGTGCAAGACCTGAGCCGACGCGGTACTTGAGAGAGCAGACTCACCAGCATCTGGAGCAGCAGACTCACTAGCACCTAGAGCAGCAGCCTCAATGCCCGGGTCGGGGAACACACAGGTAACATTCACCCTCAGTACTAATAGTCACAGCATACATAGCAACAAGGATAGCATCATAATCAAGATCAAAGATAGCAACCCCTGACCTAAGCAAATCACCCCAGCGAGGAAGCTCAGTGGCGTCAGGAAACTGTGCACGCCAGGCGTCAGTCAGGCGGCCGAAACAGCGGTGCGTAGCGTGCGGCAGACTGCATGTCTCCCCACTGTGCTCGCCGGTGCAGAGAACGTAAGCGCAGGGACCAGCACCCCCAGACCTCCCACGCCCAGCGTACCATTCACGAAGTTGCTGGGGCGACGGGGCCTCACGAGAACGCTGCTGCTGCTGGCGCTGGCCACCGCCAAAGCCTCCCCGCTGCACAGCTCCACCCCGACCAGCACCACCGCCGCCGCCACCCCCACTGCCGCTGCCGCCGCCGCCTCCACCTCCACCACCGCCACCGAAGCCCCCACTCCCGCCACCACCCCCACCTCCACCCCCACTCCCTCCACCTCCTCCACCGCCACCACCGCCGGCCCCGCCGTCCCCTCCACCACCCTTGCCCCCTTTGCCCTTGCCGCTGCGGCGCCTCCCACTAGGAGCAGACGCAGCCCCGACCGACTCGGTGCCAACGAGGTCGACAGCAGCAGTAGAGGCAACCGTGGGCAAAAGGGGAACGGGGGAGCACCCCTCAAAGAAAGGGGCACGAGGGTCATCACGAGAGGCTCCTACAGCGACTATGCTCTTTTCAGCTGCAAGGAGGCGCTCCTCGAGGAGGTCAACGGTGAGCTTGGTGGGGCAAAGGGAGAGGAAGTGGTCCCTGACTGAGCGAAGGGAGTCAGGGAGCTGGGAGACGAGGTAGAAAAGGGTGATGTATATAGGGGGGGGGTTCTTGGCGCAGAACTCGGAAGGAAGCGCAGCGCGGTAGCGGGTGTCACTAGTGCGGAGGTGGGTAATGAGGTCAGCGACTGTGGCAAAAGCGGCTAGGTCAGGGAACAGATACGGCAGCATGAGGCGGCTGAGGGCAGCAGAGGCAGGGGAGGAGTAGCGCGCAACAACAGCGTCATACAGAGTCTTAGCAGTCTTGTATTGGCTAAAGTGCGCGCGCTCAGCAGACAGCAGTTGACTACGAACAGCAAGGCGAGCAGTAGCGTCACGAGTCGTCCACTGCGAGCGAACTGCACTGTCAGCATCAGCAGCAGGTGCAACAGAGGTGCCGGACGTGTGATCGAACCAGGAAACTCCGTCCCTAGAGTCGCATTGCAGAAAGCGCTGCATGTCATCGACCCAGCCTCCAAATCGACAGCTCCTCAGCATCGAAGTTAAGGACACTAGGGCTAGCCATGGCAGTAGCAGTAGCAGTAGCAGCAGCAGTAGGGCAGGGCGGCGCGACTCGGCAGGGCGGCGCGGCTTGGCAGGCTCGCGTGGGCAGCGGTGCGCTTGGCGGGGCGGGCGCTTACCAGGGGCGGGAGTAGGGCAGGGCCGCGACTGGCAGGGCAGGGCCGCGACGGGCCGGCAGGGCAGGGCCGTGACGAGTCGGCAGGGCAGGGCCGCGACAAGGCGGCGGCAGAGCAGGGCCGCAGCTCGGCGGCTGCAGGGTAGGGGCCGTGTTGGGGCGGCGTAGAGCAGGGCCGCGACTGGCAGCGGTAGGGCAGAGCCGCGTTCGGGCGGCGGCAGGGCTGCGGCAGGGCCGTGTCACGGCCGCGTCGGGGCGGCGTAGAGCAGGGCCGCGACTGGCAGCGGCAGGGCAGAGCCGCGTCGGGGCGGCGGCAGGGCTGCGGCAGGGCCGCGTCAGGGCCGCGTCAGGGCGGCGGAGAGCAGGGCCGCGACCAACTGCCGCAGGGCAGGGCCGCTATGAGTGGCGAAGAGCAGGGCCGCGACGCGCGGCGGAGAGCATGGCTGCGACTAAAGGCGGCAGGGCAGGGCCGCGACGGCGGCTAGAACAGGGCCGCGACGGGCCACTAGGGAAGGGCCGCGATGGGCCGCGAGGGTAGGGCTGCTAAGGGCGGCAGCAGGGCAGGGCGCGCGACGGCGCCAGTAAGGCAGGCGCGAGGCGCGCTTCAGGCAGGGCAGAAAAAAAAAAAGAGACTAATGCGGTGGGCCCTAAAAGAAACGTTCCCACTAGGGAACCTGCTCTGAAACCATGTCACAAAGTAACGAACAAGGATGACTAGAATGAGAACAGTACAAGGTTTGTATAGGCAAAACCTAACAGGGCTGTACCCCATAAGGAGTGCCCCACTACAGCTTAGAGTATAGTTCTGACACGATTATAAGCCCATGGGTGTAACATAGGCCTGGGGTTATATCCGGGTGATGACGGTATGTAGGGCCTACGATATCAGGGCAAAACATCCTGATTACCCTGATTTCAAGATGGTGTTTCAAGTTTGCCCTGGAATTTCAGAATGACGCTGAAATTTACCCTGTGACGTCAGGATGATTCATGTGTTTTGCCCTGAAATTTCAGAATGGCAGTGAAATTTTGCCCTGAAGCGTTAGGGTGAATGTAGAGGCATGCCCTGACCCGTGGGAAGGGGAGAAGGGGTGGAGGGGGGAGAGGGGGACAGGGAGGAAGGAGGCTTGGGGATGTGTGTGCTAGTTTTGTCCCCACACCTTCCCCTCCAAAGTTTATGCTCAGCCAGTAGAAGTGAAACCATTGAACAACCTGCTTCTTTCGTGCCTTCCCTTCCACTATAGTGTCTTTATATTTTTTTGCCCTGAAACATCCAGATGAATTTCTGCTGGTGCCCTGAAATTTCAGGATGGCCAGGGAAATATTGCCCTGAAAAATCAGGGCATTTCGAAAAGTTTTCAAAAGTTGCCCTGAGGGCTCAGGGTGCCCCAAATCCTAGCACAGGCCCTGACGTATGGGCTGATCCGATACTACTGGTGGTGCGGCTTTGATAGTGACGGGTGCGATACAGCTGCACCTAAAGGAATTCTTAGGTCGATTCCCCCCTTACTCCAGCATGATGTGTACGACGATGGGCCTGGCCCAGGTTGGGAATTGTCGAAGCGGAGGACAAGAGTGCGAGTCACTAACCGAGCCGTGATGTTGGGTCGCGATGTGAACAGTGGCGGAAACAGTGGTCGAGGCGAGTGTTGCGAGTGGTAACGGTTTACTGTTCGCGGGATTAGTCGTGTTATGAGTTGTACTAAGAAGAGTGCGCGGAAGACTTTATAAAAAGGATGAAACTACAGAATGTCGAGAATGATAATGAAGCGAGCATTTATAGGGTCGAAACTGTGCTAGGCGAGGACCTCGGGACGTGGATGGGTTGGAAGTGTCGCGATTGGTGCGGGGCGACTCGGAAGTGGTTCGGTACGAAAGTGCAGGCCGAGCCACGCTGGCGCGAACTGCTCGGGGCTGTCCTCGCTAAGGAGAGTTCTACAGTAATGAATTGCACATTCATTACACTCTCCCACCTTCTAAATAAGGTGCCCTTATACGTAGGCGATTCTTGCAGTAGCGTGAAAACTGCAGATCTCGGTCGAAACTAATCTGACGGCGCGGAAGCGTGTTGACTTTCGAGTTGACGCGTGGCTGAGCACGTTGACCAGGCGAATTTCAAAGAGTTGGAATGTCAGCCGTTGATACTGCCGATGTCGATCGGGCGGTTGAAAGCGAATGTCGATTTGAAATCTGTCGATGAATGAAACCCGTCAATGTGGCGGATCTGTGTCGGACGGTTGGATGAACGCGATGTCGGCGGGAATTCTGAGGCGTTGTCAGAGATCGATGAATCTGGTGCCGTCGATGCCGATGAACTCATCGCGAGCGTCCGTCGTGCTGGATGTGTCAGACGAAAGTGTCATTCAAACTGACAAGTACAGTGCGAGAGCACTCTTTCTCCCCCCCCTTGAAGAATTTGGGCAGACCACAGCTGCGCGGGCAAAAAACTCCAACCAGCCTGCATACCCAGGTTAGTCCGAACTACCAAGTGTGATGAACCCCCTCTGAATATTAGCAGCTGCACTGTCAAAATTTCGGTCGGTGGCGAAAATCATTGTCTTGAACTGTTAGAACTCTGCAGGGTGTACCGCGAAGTCCCTTTGAGAGGGTGTATCGTTGTGCATCTGGACTCGGGTGCAACCCTTCGAAATAAAAATCACGAAGAAAACCTTCTTCTTGTCTTGTAGTCGCGACTACTGCTGCAGCGGCTGCCACCCAAAATCTCTGCGTGGCAGTGTCAAATCGTACGACTTCTGCAGTATCTCCCGACAGGTGTCTTGTTGTTGTGGCAGGATTAAAATCTTTGATTGCTGCAGCATCTCCAGCTGTCAGTATCTGCCACCCGAGAAACTCTGCTTGAAAAACTCCGTCAGTACCATCGGCGGTTTTGTCGGAACTCGCCGAGGGCTTTGTCGCGATTCTCCGAAAACTCCCGGGCAGGGGCGAAAACAGCTGCTGCACTTCCCCCTGGCCGCCTGCAATATTTTCCAACCTTGAACCGGAACTGCCGATGACGTCAGTCTCCGCCGGCGACGTTGTCGTTACTCGCCGATAAATTCGGGGCAGGGGCGAAAAGGCTGTCCCTCCTCCCCCCACCTGTTGCGGTTGGTACCCCTGAAACTCCGCAGATTTTGCCGCCATGAAGTTCACCACGGCAGGTTTCGCGCGCTTAACCCAGCGTCGCTGCAACTCCGCCGTTTTCGCGAAATTGTCGGTGCCAAAAAATACTCGTACGTCTTGGTCACCTGCAAGTTATCCCCTTGAAGAACCGGTGTATCTAGCGTGCCCACCCGTCGCCATTCTCATCGCCTGTGGTTAACCACACTAGCAGCCCACCAACAGGAGGCGCTTTTTGTGCGGAACCCAGGACTATGGGTCTACCGGGACCGAATTTCACGGAACCTAGCCCGCATCAACGCCGCAGGTCTCGCCGTAGAATTTCCCCAGATGGCTTCGAAGTACACCGTAAACGCTGATATCACCTGGCGAGCAGACGTTCACCCGTCTCCCACCGTAGGAATGAACCCCGAAAATCATGGTTGAAGCAGCAGTCCCGAAGTTATTTTCCGCCGTGTAGCCTCGACGTTTTCGCCGTTAAACCTGGTACTCCGATGTTCACCCATCTTCATACCCGTCGAAGCCACTAGCGAATCCCAGGTATCCTTGGCGATGCACCCCTCTGTCAAATGTTATATCTGCTACAGTTTGTTTAGGCTGTAGTGGGGTAGTTACTATGGGGTACAGTAAGTTTAGGGTTTCCTACTTGTACCCAACTCTTTCCTAGTTCAAATCACTCTTGTTCATTCTGACATGGTATCACGAGCCTAGGTTAGCCACCTAGGACTGCTTACTACTACGGGCCCACTATTCCGCTAGAAGCGCCCTCGTGCGCCCTACCTTACGTGTGCCCTCGTGCGCCTTTCTCTGCTCGTGCGCCCTCGTGCGCCTTCTTTCTGCTAGTGCGCCCTCGCGCGCCCCGCCCTTCGTTCTGCCCGTGCGCCGTCCTCTGCCCGTGCGCGCGTGGCCCGCTAGCCACTAGCGCGCCGCCTGATCGACGCCCGCGCGCAGCTCGCTAGCCGCCCACGCAGTTCGTACCGGCCTCGCGCAGCCCCTCGAGCCGCGCGCGACCTGCCTGCACGTAGGCCGCTGCCCGTAGGCTGCCCGTCGCCCGCCGTCGCCCCTAGGCCGCCGCCGCCTGTATGCCGCCCGTACGCTGCCCGTAGGCCGCCCTTACGCCGCCCGTAGGCCGCCCGTACGCCGCCCGTAGGCCGCCGCCGCCCGTAGGCCGACGCTCGCGCGCAGGCCGTAACCCGCGCGCCGCGGCTGCTGCACGCCGGCGGCTGCAGCCCGCCGGGACCCGCGCGTCGCCCCCGCCTCTTCGCGACGCCCTTGCGGGACCCGCGCGTCGCCCCCTGCCTCTTCGCGACGCTTCTGCGGGACCCGCACGTCCCCCCCGCCTCGTCGCGACGCCCCTGCGGGACCCGCGCGTCGCCCCTGCCTCTTCGCGACGCCCCTGCGGGACCCGCGAGGCGCGGCTCCTGCGCGTCGCGCCGCCCCAGCGGGACCCGAGCGTCGCCCCCGCTCGTCGCGACGCCCCTGCGGGGCCCGCACGGCGTCGCCCCTGCCCGCCGCGTCGCCCTGCCCTACACCGCGCCCGCCCTTTGGACGGCCGCCCCTGCCTCGCCCTGCAGCAGCTGCCTTCCCGGCCCTGCCCCACCCTACAGCAGCTGCCGTCGCGGACTGCCCCGCCCTGCCGCAGCTGCCGTCGCGGTTTGCCCCGCCGTGCAGCAGCTGCCGTCGCGGACTGCCCCGCCCTGCAGCAGCTGCCGTCGCGGCCCCGTCCCACCCTGCAGCAGCGGTCGTCGCGGCCCTGTCCCTGCCCTGCACCAGCTGCCGTTGCGGCCCGGTCCCGCCCTGCAGCACCTGCCGCGGAGCCCCTAGCCGCAGTCGTCGCCCCACCCTGCAGCAGCTGCCGCGGAGCTCCCTGCCGCGGTCGCGGCCCCGCCCTACCGCTGTAGCGGGCCCGCAGTCCCCTCCGTCGTGCGCCTGCCCTTCCCACCACTGGTGAGCACTGCCCTGCCCGCGCTGCTACCGCTACTACTGCTGCTACTGATGTTCCTACTGCTGCTACTGCTACTGCTGCTCCTGCTGCTACTGCTTCTACTGCTGCTCCTGGCGTGGCCAGATGCAGCTCCAGGGCCGTCCGCGTGTGTCCCTCACGCCCCAGCAGCTTCGTGAGTGGTACGCCAGTTGGGGTTGTCGGGGTGGCCGTAGTGGGCGTCGTCCTGGAGTGGGTAGTTCGGGAGCTTCTTGTAGTGGCCCTGTGCAGCAGCAGCGTCGTCCGCGCGAGACTCTTTCGCCCCAGCAGCTTCGTGAGTGGAACGCTCAGAGTACAGGGTCGCTGAGTTCTGCTCGCTGCCCGTCAATATTAGCACGGGTGTCCGGACTGGTCAGCCTTGCGGGACGCGTGGTCACACAGAGTCCCGCTGCTTTGCCCGTCTGAGCGACGCTTGGCGTACAGAGTTTGGCGACGCCGCTGAGCTCCCCGACTGGGTGGAGCTGCTTAGGCAGAGGGTAGATATCTTTGCTCTTGACTATGATGCTATTCTCACTGCAATGTATGCATTGTCTACTAGTGCCGAGGGAGCCTGTCACCTGTGTGTGCCGCCTGACCCCGGTATCCAGTCTGCTGCTCCAGGTGCCGGTGAGGCTGCCACTCTAGGTGCTAGTGCGTCTGCTGCCCCTGGTCCTGGTGAGGCTGCTGCCCTAGGTGCAGGTGTGTATGCTGCTTCAGGTGCTTGTGAGTCTGTGCCTTCATGTACCGAGTCTACTGAGGCACTGCACACCTTCACACTGGACTCAGGTGCTTCCCGCTGTTTCTTTCGCGACTGCACTGCCCTCGAGCAGCTCCCTAGGCCGGTTGCTGTCTCCCTGGCTGACCCCTCCGGGGGTCCGGTCCTTGCGACCTCCACCACTGCCCTCCCTTGTCCTGCTGTCCCGTCCGGCACACTGTCGGGCCTTTACCTCCCCTCGTTCTCTACGAACTTGGTGGCGGGTTCCGCGCTCCAGGACGCGGGTGTTCACCAGTTCACCCCTGCCTACGAGCGTGTGACACACTGCACGTGTGCCCAGACGGGTCGTCACCTGGCTACCTTCACTCGGCAGCCAGGGTCGGACTTGTACACACTGACCACTGAGTCCCCTCAGGTAGCGGCGTCTGCGTCTGCGTCAGGTCAGTTGTCTGCCCCCTGCTCGTGTCGCACCCTGTCGCACCGGACGGTCCTCTGGCACCACCGCCTTGGGCACCCTTCGATGCAGTGCCTTCGTGGCATGCACTCTCGTTTCCTTGTCTCTGGTCTCCCCAGGTCACTGCCTCCCCTGCCACCGTCCCCTGCCCCTCCTTGCCTTCCCTGTGTCGAGGGGCGGCAGCGTGCCACTCCTCACTCCTCTGAGTTCCCCCCGACGGAGGCTCCTCTGCAGACCCTTCACATGGACGTGTGGGGCCCAGCCCGCGTCCGTGGACAGGGCGGAGAGCGCTTCTTCCTGCTGGTAGTTGACGACTACACGCGTTACACCACGGTCTTCCCCTTGCGCACCAAGGGAGAGGTCCCTCCTGTCTTGATCCCTTGGATCCGCGCTACTCGTCTCCAGCTGGAGAGGCGCTTTCGCACGAACCTTCCCGTCCTGCGACTCCACTCTGACAGAGGTGGTGAGTTTTGCTCCGGCCTCTTGGAGGCCTTCTGTCAGGGGGAGGGCATTGAGCAGACGTTCACGCTTCCGGCCTCTCCTCAGCAGAATGGGGTTGCTGAGCGCCGCATTGGCTTGGTCATGGAGGTCGCTCGTACCTCCTTGATCCATGCGGCTGCCCCCCATTTTCTGTGGCCGTTTGCGGTCCGGTACGCCGCGCATCAGCTCAACCTCTGGTCCCGTGTCTCCGTTCCGGAGACCTCGCCGACACTGCGTTGGACGGGAGCGGTTGTCTGTGTTCCGTGTCTGGGGATCTCGTGCCTTTGTCCGCAATACGTCCGCGGACAAGCTCTCCTCCCGTGCCGTTCCTTGTGTCTTCCTGGGCTTTGTCCCTGACGCGCCTGGCTGGCAGTTTTACCACCCCACCTCGCGCCGTGTCTTCCCCTCTCAGGACGTCACGTTTGACGAGTCGGTCCCCTTTTACCGTCTCTTCCCCTACCGCACTGCCCCGCTCCCCCCTCCGCCGCTCTTCCTCACGCCAGGTGTTGCTTCGGTAGACCCCCTGCCTCCCCAGGGTCCTGCTCCCTCAGGTGTTTCCCAGGTAGACCCGGTCGAGCCTGTCGAGGTAGCTGTCGACTCTGGTCCTGCGCGAGGTACTGAGCGTGCTGAGCCTGAGCGTGCTAAGCCTGAGCGTGCTGAGCCTGGTGGTGCTGGGTCTGGGGGTACTGCGACTGGGGGTGCTGAGCCTGGGGGTGCGGAGACTGGGGGTGCTGAGCCTGGGGGTGCGGAGACTGCGGGTGCTGAGCCTGGGGGTGCTGAGACTGGGGGTGCTGTCCCTGGGGGTGCTGAGTCTGGAGGTCCTGAGCCTGGGGGTGCTGCGCCTGGGGGCGTTCTCTCTTCCCAGCAGCTGCGTGAGTGGTACTCTCGGTACTGTCGCCGCCGCCGTGGTGCTGTGGGAGCTGGAGGTGCTACTGGAGCTGGAGCTGAGGGCGCTGAGCCTACTGGAGTTGGTGTTGCTGCTGACCCTGGGGTTGGCGCTGGAGGTGCTGGAGCCACTGGTCCTGGAGGTGCTCGTACTGGCGGTACTGGAGCTGCTGGGACTGGGGGTGCTACTGGAGCTGCTGGAGCTGGTCCTGCTGGAGGTGCTGCTGGTGCTGCTAGAGGTACTGGAGCTGCTGGAGCTGCTGGTGGTGCTACTGGTACTGGGGCTGGTGCTGCTGGAGGTACTGGTGCTGCTGGAGGTGCTGCTGGTGCTGGTCCTGCTGGAGGTGCTGCTGGTGCTGCTGGAGGTACTGGAGCTGCTGGTGGTGCTGAGGGAGTTGGAGCTGCTGCTGGAGGTTCTGGTGCGGTCTCTGCTGGTTCTGGGGGCACTTCACGGCCACAGCCGTACTTCGTTCCCCTCCTTCAGCAGGTTCTTGGTCAGCCGCCTCCTCCTTGTCCTGCTCCCTCCTTAGAGTGTCCTCCGCCTGTCCAGTCGCTGTCACAGCTACCGCCTGCCTCACCACTCCCTGGTCCTTCTCCCTACACTGGTCCGACAGGTGGTCTTACGGAGCGTCGGGAGCCTGAGTCTCGTCCTGTGTCGCGTGAGTCTCGGTCTGCGTCGCCTGTTCGTGCTGCTCGCACTGGTCGTCGTGTCCCGCGTCAGCGTCCTCCTGCTGTCCCAGGCACTCACCAGATGGCGCTTCGTCCTTCCACTGCTCCACAGCGTGTCCCGCTGACTTCTCCTCCTGCGTCCTCTCTTCCTGCCCTTGCCGACACGGAGTCTGACTCTCTTCGTGCTGCTAGTCCTACTGTCACGCGTCTCCTGGCCACTGCTGTCACTGACCCTTCCTTTGAGTCAGCTGCTGCGTCTGCCTTGGTTGCTGAGCTTGTCGACTTTGCTGCTCACTGTCGTCTAGACTACGCTGCCAGTCTTGTTGCTGAGTCTGAGTCTGAGTCTGTCTGTCCTCCGTCCATCGGGGGTGAGTGTGCTCTTGGCACGGACGTCCTTGAGGACAGGCAGGAGGAGTTTGAGTGCTTTGCCGCTGCTGTACCTCATCTCGTGTCCATGCTGATTGCACCTGAGGGAGACCCGGATGCACCAAACATCCCGACACCGCGCTCTTACGCTGAGGCGATCGCGGGTGAGTACTCCTCTCAGTGGCAGACAGCCATGGACGCAGAGATGGCATCCTGGAAGTCCACTGGCACTTACGTCGACGAGGTTCCCCCTCCTGGGGCGAACATCGTCAGTGGCATGTGGATTTTCAGGGTGAAGCGGCCGCCAGGTTCTCCGCCTGTCTTCAAGGCTCGTTACGTTGCTCGAGGCTTCAGTCAGCGAGAGGGAGTAGACTTCTTCTAGACCTTCTCCCCCACCCTGAAGATGACCACTCTTCGGGTGCTACTGCACGTTGCCGCTCAGCGTGACTACGAGCTTCACTCTCTTGACTTCAGCACAACTTTCTTGCAGGGCAGCCTGCACGAGGAGATCTGGCTGCGCCGCCCTCCTGGCTTCACTGGGTCGTTCCCTCCTGGTACCCAGTGGACCCTCCGACGGCCGGTCTACGGTCTCCGCCAGGCGCCACGTGAGTGGCACGACACACTGAGGACTACACTTCCGGCTCTTGGGTTCGCGCCTTCTACTGCTGACCCGTCGCTGTTTCTGCGCACCGACACTTCGCTGCCGCCGTTCTACATCCTCGTGTACGTCGACGACTTGGTCTTTGCCACTGCTGACACTGAGGCTCTCGCCCTGGTGAAGTCGGAGCTGAAGAAGAGACACGCGTGCACAGACCTGGGTGAACTGCGCAGCTACCTTGGCTTGCAGATCACCCGGGACAGAGCACGGCGCACCATCACCCTGACTCAGTCACACATGGTGCAGCAGGTCCTTCAGCGCTTCGGCTTCACCTGGTCCTCGGCACAGGCCACTCCTCTGGCTACAGGTCACTCGCTCTCAATCCCACCTTCGGACGAGTCCGTAGAGCCGAGTGGTCCTTACCCAGAGCTAGTTGGCTGCCTCATGTACCTGATGACGTGCACTCGTCCTGACCTCGCGTACCCTCTTGGCCTTCTGGCTCGCTACGTGGCTCCTGGTCGGCACCGAAAGGTGCACATGGATGTTGCTAAGAGGGTACTGCGCTACTTGTGCATTACATCAGGCATGGGGCTAGTGCTTGGAGGGAGGAGCTCAGTTGTTCTCACTGGGCACTCAGACGCTTCTTGGGTTGACGACCAGGCTACTCAGCGGTCGTCACAGGGTTACACCTTCAGCCTTGGCTCTGGTTCAGTTTCTTGGCGTTCTACACGCTCGTCTTCAGTTCTCAGCTCCAGTTGTGAGGCTGAGATCTACGCCACAGCCATGGCTGCATAGGAGTTACGCTGGCTCACCTACCTGCTGACTGACTTGGGAGAGCGGCCTCGTTCTCCTCCAGTGCTGTACGTCGACAACAAGGCTACCATTGCCTTGTGTGAGGAGCACAGACTGGAGCACTTAACGAAGCACATCGCTCTGCGTTACTTCCTGGCTCGAGAGTTGCAGCAGTGTGGTCAGCTTCGTCTGCGTTACGTGGCCACTCGAGCCAACACTGCTGATATATTCACCAAGGCACTTCAGTCTGGTGATCATCAGCGTTTCTGCACTATGCTAGGGCTTGTGCCCACTTTTCCTCACTTGCTGTAGGCTTTACTTGTACTGTGATCTATATATATACCTGCATGCTTGCTTTGCTAAGTAGAGATCACTGTGCTGTTTATGTTGCATATATGCCTCTGCATGTGAACTGGCCTTGTGGCCCTTTGCTTGTGCTCAGAGTGTGTGGTGACGTTGTGATCCACCCTGAGCTTGCTTTGCCTCTCTTGACTGGTCTTGTGACCCCTTGCTCTCCCCCACTTTGCCTATTGGGGGTGTGTCAAATGTTATATCTGCTACAGTTTGTTTAGGCTGTAGTGGGGTAGTTACTATGGGGTACAGTAAGTTTAGGGTTTCCTACTTGTACCCAACTCTTTCCTAGTTCAAATCACTCTTGTTCATTCTGACACCCTCGCCGCGCCTCCATGTAAAAATATCAAACCCTTTCGGGTGTCTACCGAATAGACTCCGAAATTCGCGGTGGAGTGGTGCACGCTCTCAACCTTTCACTCAAGTGATCTGCTGGATCACTCGCAACTTTCCCTCCATTTTTGTTTTGTCTTCACCCCCCGACAATTTTGCTTGCCGCCGTTCACCCAGCGTCCGCTTTTGCCGGATGAGGTTTAACTCCGTGTTGCCCGCGATTTTTCTGACACTCGGTGAAGGCACGAATGCTATCGTAGCCGGATCATGTTTATCGTATCAAACAGTCAGGCCGTCCGCTTCGTTGCCCACCTCGTCTATCGCGTTTAAAACTCCACAGCTTTGGAAGCCCTTTCTTCGCTGCTTCACCATGTCGGGTAGACCATTGAATTAGGAGAAACTCCGACAGCTGCACCAACTGCTTCAGCTCCGACTTTTTCGGCGGGGTAACTGCTGCCGATGGTCCGGTTTTGTCGGGGCCGAAACACAGTCCCTCCCAGAAATTTTCTTCTACGCCCAGCTGTCGAACTTGCGCAATACCCGCGCTTTTCTGCCGGCACAGGGCTAAACACAGGGCCCCACCTTTGTATCCAGTGGCCAGCATGACTTACGATTTGCCTTCAAGGCCTTCTGGGCGTGAGGTATGTGAAACGTTCGGAAACCTCGGCCGGTAGTGGTACCCATCCGGCTACCGCCGCTTAGCCGCAAACGTTTAGGCATCAGCTTGAGCGTTTCCCCGTGGGTCGTAATTCTCGCCTCCTGAAGCTCGAAACCCGTTTCTCTCGCTGGACCCGAACTCGACGCAACTCCGTGTATTGTAGCTGGTAGAACCCCCGAAAATCGCGGGTCTAAACACTGCGCCAAATCGTTGCCCCGCCGGTATACTGCCCTGTCTGCGGCGCAACTACCCTTGATCAGGGGGTGCTGTGCCGCCTGAAGTACAAATGTCGGCCGTTGCTGTTGCTCCGAAAATTTTGCCGATCTTGTTGCAGGTACAGCAGTGACCCTAGCGATAGGCAGTCTAGTCGTAGGCGGCTTTTTCCGAACTTTTTGGTGGATTGAAAAATAACTTCCGTCCCACACTGTGCCGCTCTGCCGAAAACGCCAACGACGCACCCTCCTACAGCCACACCGGCCACACCCGGGCGGGACGACGGTAGACCCCCGCTTTCGTCGGGCAGTCGTCACGCCGTCTCTCGTTGCATTTTCCGACGCAAATCACCATGCGCCTGGCCTGCCCGGCCAGCTGTCGTTTCTGCCGTGAAGCCACCCAAAATCTTCGCGCACAGTGACGATGCTCACAACGTGTCGAAGACCTCCGTGATTCTCGTGCGCAACTTGACGAAAACGCCTGACGCCACTTGCCGCACGCATTAACTCCGATTTCTTCGTGCGCAGTTGACGACCACGTGAAAACTTCAACTCGCACGACCAGCTGCTCCGAGAATTTCGCGCATGCAGTGACGACAACCGTCCTGACGCCAACTGGCGCATAAAAACAGCGCCGAGATTAACGGAAATGACGAAATTAACTCACGCAATTAAATGCGACGACAGCAAAAGCTGTCCGCCACCCGGGGGGAGGGAGGCCACGGTCCATCTCGACCGTCGAGGGCAAGGATCCGTCGGTGCCGCAGGAGCGCCTTGAAATTCATGGCCGCTAGGAGCAACTACCCGTTCTCCTGGCCGGCTCTTGCGCTGCTCCTGTCACCACGGCATCCTTCCCTGTCCCACCCCCCCCACCCCCCCCCCCCCGAGGGGTAATACACTCTAAAAAACGGGGAACCTAGGAAAGTAGCTCTGATACCAAGTATTGAGAAAGCTTGCTTTCTTGTTTTTATCATTTGGCATCGTTCTCATTGCAAATGGGCATCGTTCTCATTGCAAATGGCATATTACAACATATCCATCGAGTTCTAATACAAGCTAGTACATGCAGAGAATACTAGCTAAAATGTACCGTGTCCAAACGGCCTTAGTAGGCAGTCGATGCTGGGGTGGGTGGTGGGAAAGTTGAGTGAGCCGTTGGAAATAGAGAAACGTGGGTGGAGGGAAATGAGCTCCAACCCACGGTTTTTGTAGTTGGAGAAGGGCGTTTAGCGCGCTTCGACGATGCCAAATGTGCAGTACAAGCAGCTTCGCTTTCACAATACACAATTTTAAAAACACAATGTGTGTTTAAAATTTATAATATTGAGAAAGCTTGCTTTCTTGTTTTTATCATTTGGCATCGTTCTCATTGCAAATGGGGCCTCTGAGACATGGGCAGCGGGGGTTTCCGGTGTCAGAACATTATATAGCTTATGCTGTTGTGTAGGCTATAGTGGGGTATCCCATAGGGGGTACAACCCAATTAGGGTTTTCCATATGTACTCACCTCATTCATAGTTCATTCATCCTCGTTCTTCATTCTTCTCATGGTATCGAGCAGGTTCCCTCGTGGGAACTGTTCCTAGGGCCCACCGTTTTTTTTCCTGCCCGGAGCGCACTCTGCCCCTACCCAAGTCGCGCTCCCCTCTCTCTTGGCCCC
Source organism: Closterium sp. Naga37s-1 (assembly GCA_947471745.1). Taxonomy (NCBI): domain Eukaryota; kingdom Viridiplantae; phylum Streptophyta; class Zygnematophyceae; order Desmidiales; family Closteriaceae; genus Closterium; species Closterium sp. Naga37s-1. Next base: position 604,804 of record CANJKZ010000005.1, read on the forward strand.
TAGTGGCCCCTTTAGCCGCCCGTCACGGCCCTTAGACGCCCGCGCGCCGCCCGTCCCGGCCCCTTAGACGCCCGCGCGCCGCCCGGCCCGGCCCCTAGACGCCCGCGCGCCGCCCGTCCCGGCCCCTAGACGCCCGCGCGCCGCCCGTCCCGGCCCCTAGACGCCCGCGCGCCGCCCGTCCCGGCCCCTAGACGCCCGCGCGCCGCCCGTCCCGGCCCCTAGACGCCCGCGCGCCGCCCGTCCCGGCCCCTAGACGCCCGCGCGCCGCCCGTCCCGGCCCCTCGACGCCCGCGCGCCGCCCGTCCCGGCCCCTCGACGCCCGCGCGCCGCCCGTCCCGGCCCCTCGACGCCCGCGCGCCGCCCGTCCCGGCCCCTCGACGCCCGCGCGCCGCCCGTCCCGGCCCCTCGACGCCCGCGCGCCGCCCGTCCCGGCCCCTCGACGCCCGCGCGCCGCCCGTCCCGGCCCCTCGCCGCCCGTGAGCCGCCCGTCCCGGCCCCTAGACGCCCGCGCGCCGCCCGTCCCGGCCCCTAGACGCCCGCGCGCCGCCCGTCCCGGCCCCTCGACGCCCACGCGCCGCCCGTCCCGGCCCCTAGACGCCCGCGCGCCACCCGGCCCGACCCCTAGACGCCCGCGCGCCGCCCGTCCCGGCCCCTCGACGCCCGCGCGCCGCCCGTCCCGGCCCCTCGACGCCCGCGCGCCGCCCGTCCCGGCCCCACGCCGCCCGTGAGCCGCCCGTCCCGGCCGCGCACCGCAGTCCCGGCCCCACGCCGCCCGTGCGCCGCCCGTCCCAGCCGCGCGCCGCCGTCTCGGTCCCCACGCCGCCTGTGCCGCTGAGGAGCTGAGCCGCCCGAGCCGCCCGAGCCGCCCGCACCGCCCGAGCAGCCCGAGCCGTGTTGCCCCTCAGCAGCACAACCGAGCCGCCCGACAGCAGAGCAGCCGAGCCGCCCAGCAGCCGAGCCGCTCAACAGCCGAGCCGCCCAGCAGCCGAGCCGCCCAGCAGCTGTGCCGCCCAGCAGCGGAGCCGCCGAGCCGCCGAGCCGCCCGGCAGCCGAGCCGCCGAGCCGCCGCGCCGCCCTCCTTCCGGGCCGCCCGACCTGTCCATTCTGGTGAGCACAGCGCCCTTTCACTGCACTGCCCTCACCCTACTGTTTGCGCTGCCAGTCGTCTAGGGTCATGGCTACCCCTAGTGTTCTAGTCTTTGACGCTGAGGGTCGGGCCATTGACTTTGAGGTCTGGGTGGATGACCTGCAGCTGTTCTTACAGTGCGATAGGGCAGATGGTCTCTCTCTCTTTGACCTCACCTCTGGCGCCTCCACTGCCCCTGCTGCTGACGCCGACGCCACTGTTCGCTCCCAGTGGGCCACGCGCGACGCTGCTGCACGTCTTGCTGTGCGTCGCCACCTCCCTACCTCCGAGCGTGCACACTTTAGTCAGTACAAGAGTGCTCAGACCTTGTACGACGTTGTAGTTGCGCGCTACTCCTCCCCTGCCACTGCTGCACTGAGCCGTCTCATGCTACCGTACCTCTTTCCTGACCTTGCTGCCTTTCCCACAGTCGCTGACCTCATTACGCACCTCCGCACTAGTGACACTCGCTACCGCGCTGCACTCCCTGCTGACTTCTGCGCCAAGAACCCCCCCCCCATGTACATCACTCTTTACTACATAGTCACTCGCCTTCCTGACTCCCTTCGCGTAGTCAGGGACCACTTTCTCTCTGTCTGTCCCACCACTCTCACTGTTGACCTCCTCGAGAAGTCCCTCCTAGCGGCCGAGAAGAGCATAGTCGCTGTAGGGGCCTCTCGTGGTGACCTGCGCACCCCCATCTTTGAGGGGTGTTCCCCCTCCCCCCTTCTGCCCTCTGTTGCCTCTGCTGCTGCGGCCGACCTCCTTGGTCTTGAGTCGGTCGGTGTGGCGTCTGCCCCTAGTGGGAGACGCCGCTCTGGCAAGGGCAAGGGGGGCAAGGGCGCTGGAGGAGCGAGCGGGGGCGGTGGAGGTGGAGGTGGCGGCAGTGGGGGGAGTGGGGGTGGCGGTGGGAGTGGAGGTGGGGGTGGAGGAGTCGGTGGCGGCAGTGGAGGCGGAGGTGTCGGCGGCGGTGGCAGTGGGAGCGGGGGTGGCGGAGGTGGCGGCGGCGGAGGCGGAGGTGGAGGCGGCGGCAGTAGCGGAGGCGGCGGAGGCGGAGGAGGCGGCGGGGGTGGAGGTGGTGCTGGTCGCGGGTCTTCGCAGAGGAGTGGCTCCGGTGGTGGCTCGCGCCAGCAGCAGCAGCGTGGTCGTGACACCTTGTCCCCTCAGCAGCTTCGTGAGTGGTACACTGCGCGTCAGCGAGGTGGGGGTTTTGGTCCGTGCTCCTACGTTTTGCGCACCGGCGACCGTGCGGGTGAGCAGTGTGGGGGTCCCCACCCCACTCAGCGCTGCTTTGGCCGCCTGACGGACGCGTGGCGTCACCAGTTCCCGGAGGCCTCAGAGATCCCTCGTTGGGGTGACCTGTCCAGGGCGGGTGTTGCCATCTATGATCTTGACTTTGATGCTATTCTCTCTGCCATGTATGCTGTGTCTATTAGTGATGAGGGTGACTGTTACCGGTGTTTCCCGCCCGATCCGGGTATTGAGACTGCTGCTCTAGGTCCTGGTGAGGCTGCTGCCCTAGGTGCTTGCGACGCTGCTGCCCTAGGTGCTCGTGTGTCTGCGTCCTCAGGTACTGGTGAGTCTGCGCTCTCAGGTACTACGTCGGCTTCGGCCTCCCTCACCTTCACCCTTGACTCTGGGGCGTCTCGCTCCTTCTTTAGGGACCGCACCACACTCACACCGCTGAGTCGACCGGTTGCAGTGTCTCTGGCTGACCCCTCTGGGGGTCCTGTCCTGTCTCGCTTCTCCACAGTCCTCCCGTGTCCGGCGGCTCCCTCTGGCACCCTGTCTGGTCTCTACCTCCCCTCGTTCTCTACGAACCTGGTGAGTGGTGCTGACCTACAGGATGCGGGTGTACACCAGTTCACTCCTGCGCGTCAGCGGGTGACGCACTGTACAGAGGCTCGCACAGGCCGACACCTGGCTACGTTTACCCGTCAGCCGGGGTCGAGCCTGTACACACTGACCACTGCGTCTCCTCCCGTTACTGAGTCTGGTAGAGTCGCTTCGTCGGGTCAGGTGTTTGCTGCTGCGTCCAGGTCTGGTCCTGAGTCTGCCCCCTGTTCTTGTCGTCTCCTGTCTCACGAGACTCTTCTCTGGCACCACCGTCTTGGTCACCCCTCTCTGCTTCGGCTCAGAGGCATGGCCTCCCGTCTTCTAGTGTCTGGTCTCCCCCGGTCCCTCCCTCCCCTTCCTCAGGGCCCTGGCCCTACCTGTGTCCCCTGTGTCGAGGGGCGCCAGCGTGCTGCCCCTCACTCCTCCCAGTTTCCTCCGACAGAGGCCCCGTTGCAGACGCTCCACATGGACGTGTGGGGCCCAGCCCGCGTCCGTGGGCAGGGTCACGAGCGCTACTTCCTGCTCGTTGTTGACGACTACTCGCGTTACACCGCAGTCTTCCCCTTGCGCGGCAAGGGTGATGTCACTGAGGTGCTGATCGACTGGATCCGCGCAGCTCGTCTCCAACTCAGGCAGAGCTTTGGCTCCGACTTTCCTGTTCTGCGTCTGCACTCGGACAGAGGCGGAGAGTTCTCCTCTGGCCTTCTGCGAGCCTACTGTCGTGCACGAGGCATCCGTCAGACCTTCACGCTCCCGGACTCTCCGCAGCAAAATGGGATTGCTGAGCGCCGCATTGGCATGGTCATGGACGTCGCTCGTACGTCTATGATGCATGCGGCTGCCCCCCATTTTTTGTGGCCGTTTGCGGTGAGGTACGCGGCACGTCAGATCAACCTTCACCCCAGGGTCTCCAGGCCGGAGACCTCCCCAGCCTTGCTGTGGACCGGGAAGGTGGGCGATGCGTCGGCGTTCCGGGTCTGGGGATCTCGGGCGTTTGTCCGCGACTTGTCTGCGGACAAACTGTCCCCTCGTGCTGCTCCTTGCGTCTTCCTGGGGTTCCCCCCAGACGCGCCTGGGTGGCAGTTCTACCACCCCACCTCTCGCCGTGTTCTGTCCTCTCAGGACGTCACGTTCGACGAGTCGGTACCCTACTACCGCCTCTTCCCCTACCGCACTCCGTCCCCCCCCCCGCCCCCGCTCTTCCTTGTACCAGGTCCCCCCCCGGTAGACCCCCTCCCCCCTCAGGGTCCTGCCCCTTCAGGTGTGTCCCAGGTAGACGCAGTCGAGCCTGTCGAGGTCACTGGTGACTCTGGTGCTGCTGGGGGTGCTGAGCCTGGGGGTGCTGGGCCTGGGGGTGCTGGGCCTGGGGGTGCTGGGCCTGGGGGTGCTGAGCCTGGGGGTGCTGAGTCTGGGGGTGCTGAGTCTGGGGGTGCTGAGCCTGGGGGTGCTGAGCCTGGGGGTGCTGAGCCTGGGGGTGCTGAGCCTGGGGGTGCTGAGTGTGGGGGTACTACGCCTGGGGGTGCTTTGCCTGGGGGTGCTGGACCTGGGAGTGCTGCGCCTGGAGGTCCTCCGCCTCGAGTTTCTACGCGTGCTTTGTCTCGCCGGGAGCCACTCTCTCCACAGGAGCTGCGCGAGTGGTTTGCCCGGCGCTGGAGCCGTGCTGCTGGTGCTGGAGGTTCGTCGGCTACTGAGGGTGCTGCTGTTGCGGGTCCCGGAGGTGCTCGTACTGGGAGTACTGGAGCTGCTGGGCCTGCGGGTTCGACTGGAGCTGGTGCTGCTGAGGGTGTTGTCGCTGAGACTACCACTGGCGGTCCTGCTGGGGGTGCTCCTGGTGTTGCTCGAGGTTCTGGAGCTACTGGAGGTGCTGCTGGAGCGAGTGCTCCTGCTGGGGGTACTGGTGCTGTCCCTGCTGTTTCTGGCGTAGCTACGCGGCCTCGACCGTACTTCGTTCCACTCCTGCAGCAGGTTCTTGGTCTTCCGCCCTCTCCTGGTCCTCCTCCTCTCTTGGAGGGTCCACAGCCTGTCCCGTCGCGGTCACTGCTACAGCCTACCTCCCCTTTGCCTGCTCCTTCTCCCTACACTGGTCCTACTGGAGGTCTTACTGAGCGTCGTGAGCCTGCGTCTCGCCCTGCGTCGCCTGTCCGTGCTGCTCGCGCTAGTGGTCGTGGTTCGCGTCAGCGTCCTCCTCCTGTCCCTGGCACGCACAGGATGTCTCTGCGTCCGTCTACTGCTCCTCTGCGTGCCCCTTTGCCTTCTCCTCCTGAGTCCTCTCTTCCTGCTCTTCCCGACCCTGCGTCGGACTCTCTTCGTGCTGCCAGTCCTACTGTCACGCGTCTCCTTGCTACTGTCGTCACTGACCCTTCCTTCGAGTCTACTGCTGCGTCTGCCCTAGTTATTGAGCTCGTCGACTTTGCTGCTCGCTGTCGCCTAGACTACGCTGCTAGTCTTGTCGCTGAGTCTGGGTCTGCCTGTCCTCCGTCAGTCGGGGGTGAGTGTGCCCTTGGCACGGACGTCCTTGAGGACAGGCAGGAGGAGTTCCAGTGTCTGGCAGCTACTTCACCTCATCTCGTGTCCGTACTGCTTACCCCTGAGGGAGACCCGGATGCACTTGACATCCCGACTCCGCTCTCTTACGCGGAGGCGATAGAGGGTCCCTACTCCTCTCAGTGGCAGGCAGCTATGGATGCAGAGATGGCTTCCTGGAAGTCCACAGGCACCTACGTTGACGCTGTCCCCCCTCTTGGGGCGAACATCGTCAGTGGCATGTGGATCTTCAGGGTGAAGCGGCCGCCGGGTTCTCCGCCTGTCTTCAAGGCACGTTACGTGGCTCGTGGCTTCAGTCAGCGACAGGGAGTTGACTACTTTCAGACCTTCTCCCCCACCCCGAAGATGACCACTCTTCGGGTGCTGCTACACGTTGCTGCTCACCGTGACTACGAGCTGCACTCTCTCGACTTCAGCACTGCTTTCTTGCAGGGCAGCCTGCACGAGGAGATCTGGCTGCGCCGCCCACTTGGCTTCACTGGGTCTTTCCCTCCTGGTACCCAGTGGAGTCTCCGGCGTCCAGTCTACGGTCTCCGCCAGGCGCCACGTGAGTGGCACGACACACTGAGGACTACGCTTGCGGCTCTTGGGTTTGCTCCTTCTACTGCCGACCCGTCGCTGTTTCTACGCACCGACACCTCTCTGCCGCCGTTCTACATCCTCGTGTACGTCGACGACTTGGTCTTTGCCACAGCTGACACTGCTGGACTCGCCCACGTGAAGTCCGAGCTGCAGAAGAGACACACGTGCACAGACCTGGGTGAACTGCGCAGCTACCTTGGCTTGCAGATCACCCGGGACAGAGCACGCCGCACCATTACCCTGACTCAGTCACACATGGTGCAGCAGGTCCTTCAGCGCTTCGGCTTCACGTACTCCTCGCCTCAGGCCACTCCTCTGCCTACTCGCCACTCACTCTCAGCTCTGCCTTCGGATGAGTCAGTAGAGTCGAGTGGCCCGTATCCAGAGCTTGTTGGCTGCCTCATGTACCTGATGACCTGCACACGACCTGACCTTGCATACCCTCTTAGCATTCTTGCACGCTATGTTGCTCCTGGGAGACACCGACCAGAGCACATGGCTGCAGCGAAGAGGGTGTTGCGATACTTGTGCAGTACGTCGGGCATGGGACTAGTGCTTGGAGGGCGGAGTCCAGTGGTCCTCACTGGGCACGCGGACGCTTCTTGGGCTGACGACCAGGCTACGCAGCGGTCGTCGCAGGGTTACACCTTCAGTCTTGGTTCCGGCTCTGTCTCGTGGCGAGCTACTCGCTCGTCCTCTGTTCTCGGCTCCAGTTGTGAGGCTGAGATCTACGCCGGGGCCATGGCTGCACAGGAGCTTCGCTGGCTCACCTACCTGCTGACTGACCTTGGAGAGCCGCCTCGTTCTCCTCCAGTGCTGTACGTAGACAACAAGGCCATGCTGGCCTTGTGTCGAGAGCAGCGCTTGGAGCACAGAACGAAGCACATTGCTCTCCGTTACTTTCTTGCTCGTGAGCTGCAGCAGCGTGGTCAGTTGCGACTTGCGTACGTGGCCTCTCAGGCCAACACTGCTGATGTGTTCACCAAGGCACTTGCGCCTTGTGACCATCAGCGCTTCTGCACTCAGCTGGGTCTTGTACCTGTCTTGCCTCACTTGCTCTCCTCTTGACCTTACTTGTACTGTCACATATATATACCTGCTCTTGCTTGTCTAGCTCTATATATATATGTGTACTCCTGCATGTGAACTGGCCTTGTGGCCTTGTCGTTGTGCTCGGACTGTGTGGTGACGTTGTGATCCACCCTGAGCTTGCTCTGCTTTGCTTGACTGGTCTTGTGACCCCTTGTTCTCCCCCACTTTGCCTATGGGGGTTTGTCAGAACATTATATAGCTTATGCTGTTGTGTAGGCTATAGTGGGGTATCCCATAGGGGGTACAACCCAATTAGGGTTTTCCATATGTACTCACCTCATTCATAGTTCATTCATCCTCGTTCTTCATTCTTCTCATCCGGTTGCGTACGAGTGCCTCTGCGTGTTGCTCCGAGGACAATGCAAGTGTCGGGTTCTGCAGGATGCGCGATGCCTTGATGAGAGGTTCGACGTATGGCGTGACGTACATTTCCTTGGCTGTGTCACTTCGCCACCTGCCCAGTCTTTTGAAGAATCTGTCTGGTACACCGGTGTTGGCTGCCACTGTGGCCGCGCCTTTTCGGAAGGAATGAGTGCCGAGCTGCTGCTCTCCAAGCCCAACCTTTGCGAAGGCTTCCTTGCACCAGTTCCGGATCGTCGTGTATGAAGGTGGCCTGGCCTGGCCCACGCTGGTTGAGGCATGGCCGAAGACGCGGATCAACGACCCCTCCGAGTGCGGGCCGTAGCCAGTAAGTTGAATGAAGCGTCTGGTGCAGCGCACGGGGCAGCAAGGGTCCGCCGTTGCCGCAATGGGTATCCATGTTCCGTGACCGGCCTGATCCGTCTTGGAGTGTGGTATGAGGATCCACATGACATCGTCGTCGAATTGGATGTCTTGCCATTTGATAGCCACGAGGTCGGAGTATCGCAGAAATCCCGAGTACATGAGGATAGGGATCAGCCCTTTCTGGAATTCCGCCGGATTGTCAGACAGCAGGTAGCTCGCCGCCATGTCTCGAACTTGTTGGATCGATACGGGCTCCTTCAGACGAGTAGGGCGAGGGCAATGGCGTTTCGCAAAGTCGCGGACTTGTGTGGTGAATGGCCCATCCGTCGGGCATGTGCTCCCAGTCATGCGATGGGCGAAGCTGACTGCTGAGCACGTGAGCTGTACTACGGACAGGGTAGCTTTACGTTGGATTGCGTGGACCAGGTATAGCGCGAGGGTCATGTCGGATGCGGGGAGAAATGCAAGGTTCACCTTTGTACAAAAGGCTCGAAACTTAGTCCAGTATGGTTCGTATGTCCGGATCGTCGAGTTTGCACGAGACTGTGCGATCATGTTAATCAGTTGGTCGTGTAGCTTTGGGAGCAATTCTGAACACAAGGCGGAGAAGTTATGAATTAGTCAAATACCACTCGGAGTGCTATGATTGGGCTGTGCGGTAATCCTGAGCCTGAGAAGGCAGTGGAATGTGTCCCTGCAGCTAAGCATTGGCTTCCGTGTGTCAGAGGGATGTGTGCATGGATGTGTGACGCCCACGTGCATGGGGAGGGTTGTAGTAGTGGCCACCAGCTTGTGCCCGGCCAGTGCGGAACTATCAGTGTGAGTGATGCGTGGGTGCGTTGTGCGTGGTGGAGGACGGCGGGGACCAATTGGGGCGGGGGGAACGCGAAACCATTTTCGCCTGTCCATGCGAGCGAAAATGCATCAATTGCGAAGGCGTCTGGGTGAGGGATCTTTGTGCAGAAGCGCGATAGCTGGGTGTTGCGGGAGTTTGCAAAAAGGTCGATGGAATGGGGACCCCAACGACGTTCCAAGATACGGAACCATGGCGTCTTCAACGAGTAGTCGTCGTGATCGACTATTTTGGAAAGCTCGTCGGCGTGTGAGTTGAGTTCGCGGGGAATCCATTCGATGATTAAGCGCGTGCCGAGCTCCATGCATGTTCGTATGATGCCCTTGCAGGCCATGGTGAGGTCGGTGCTGCGAGAGCCGCCTTTGCGAAGGATGAAGAATACACCTTGGTTGTCCACCCGCACGAGAACGTGTTTTTTCTGGATCTTGTTGGCATACGTTTGGATTGCCCAAAAGACGCCTTCAATCTCCCGTCTCGTGCTGGACGTTGCTCGTAGCGGCTCTGGCATGGTTGCACTAGCTTCTTCGAGGCCGCCCGGAAACGTGGTCAGGGTGGCGCCCCAACCGTGAAAGCTGGCGTCCACATGGATTACAGCGTCGTAACTGTTTCGGACGTGGAATGGTGCACCGTTAAACCGATCAAACTCTTTGCGCCAGAAGTTGAGCTCCTCAGCTACAGATGGGGAGACGATCACACTGCTTTTCCATGACGGCGCGTCGTTGATCACTTGTAACATGGCGTGGCTGAATGCGCGAGCTGTCGCGCCTAGTGCGACACTCATTGAGGCGAGCATGCCTGTGACTCTGGCCACATGACGGACGGGGACTGGTGTGCTTGCCTTGCTTGCACTTAGGAGGTTCTGGATGGTTGCATGTAGCGCGACTCGTCGGTCGGGACCGATGGAGAATCGGCCGGTGTCGGTGTCCAACTCTACACCCAAAAATCGAAGGTGCTGCGATGGTGAGAGCTGCGATTTCTTCGCGTTTATCACCAGCCCCGCTGCTTTGAGGTCCAATATTACGCGCTGACAGGTAGCTTGCGCATGGGCCTTTGACTGGCAGAGAAATAGAATGTCATCCACGTATGGCACTACTCGGATGCCCTGTTCTCGCCAACGCCGAGCAAGTTGCTTGATGAGTTGCGTGAAGACGAATGGAGCTGTGGCGAGTCCGAATGGCAGGGATCGAAATGCGTATAAGTGTCCACCAAATTCGAATCCAAGGAACTTCCAGCACGAGGGGTGGATGTCGATGTGGTGATAGCCGGATTTGAGGTCGATGGAGAACATCCAGTCCCCAGCGCGTGCCAGGTCGGCCACCCGGTTAAGTCCCTCGTACTTGAACTTGGGGACAATTAAGTGGGCGTTGACTTTCCTCAGATCAAGAATGAGCCTGCATTTGTCTTTTTGCTCGACCACGTTGAGCGGACTTATGCAAGTAAGCTCCTTTGCGGCCATCGGAACTGCCGCTCCGGTCTCTGTGAGTTCTTGTACGGCAGTACGTGTGAATGTGGCATGCGTGTTCGCCCCGACATGGTTGCGATCGTGGAAGGGTTGCGGTGGGCCGTGGCTCCATGGCAACCAATAGCCTTTGGCTATGACGGAGAGGACAAGGCTACTCGAGCACCATGAGCTCCACCATGCAAAGGTCGCGCGAAGCCGGCCGCGCATATGTGTAACGGTTTTGTCCGTTATGGCAAATTCGTATGGGTCGTCGCCGCATGCCGCCTCGTATTGCCACGCTCCTGTGTGTTCGTGGCATGGGACAAGGGTTGCACTTTTTATTTAAAAATACGTGTGTTGCATGTGTGCACGTGCTTGAGATCACTTGTAAACGGTGTGGACAGAATTGATAATGAATTGCTATGTCAACGAGTGTGCCGAGCACCGACCGGCTCGCCCCACGGTCCACACACGATTGGATGCGGCTGTCCATGCCCTCTCTCTCTCTCTCTCTCTCTCTCTCTCTCTCTCTCTCTCTCTCTCTCTCTCTCTCTCTTTCTTTCTCACTGATTCTCTTTCTCTCTTGCTCTGCACCACTTCTTTGTTTCTTAGATTGTCACTTGCCAAAATCAGAGGGCCTTTAGGAATAATGTTTTATTAAATCGACCCGACACACATAGCAATGCTTTCCTAGCATGCATACGCCACCTAGTGGCCAATACATGGGACCGAGGGGTTGTTGTTCCCCTTCCCTAACCTAGGCCCAAGGCCTACTCTACCCTTGTCTAGGGCTGGCCTCTTGCCATCGCAAACCCCTAGGGCTGCCCACGGTTTCCGCACTCTAGAGTGCACCGTGCCTTGCGCTCCGAGCGCATTTCCCATGGTCCGCTCCTACACTACCGGAGCGGGACCTTGGCCACCATGCCCGTTCCTAGGGCAGGCACTTGCCACATGGCCCGGCTGGCCGCAGCGGAAGCACGAGCCCCGAAACCCACGACAATTGGCCGTGGGTGGGGGACCCCGCTTGGGAATGAACGGCATCGGCGCGTTGCTTCCGCCGCGGTTGACGCGAGCGTATGCGCTTGCGGCGCGGTCCATCGCAGCCATGTCCGCGACCGCCTGCTTGAAGGGTCGAGAGGTCAGCAGGCTCTTCTGCTGGTACAGCTTGAAGCGCTTCGCCGTGCGGAAGTCGGAGGCGTCCTCCACTTGAAGCACCTCGAAACGCCCCGCGATGAGGTTGAGGGCGTGTGAGATGAGTTCGAGTCCGCCTGCCGAGTCACCGCGCTGCGCCTTGTATTCCGCGTGCAGCAGGTACGCGCGCAAGTCCTCCAGCAGCTCCGCTTGCTCTCGCACGGAGTCGTTGACGAATGTCGTCGCCGAAAAAGTGAGGTTAGAAGAAGGGAGGGGGGGGAGATTTTCCGTGCCAATAAAATTAGTATTGTCGACTGGAGCCTCACCGGCGTCATCTTCGGAGTCGTCGGTGTCGTTGTCGACCGCTGGAGCAGGGGGAACGCCGGTCGCTGCGTCGTTGTTGCGCCGATTCGTCCTTGCTTCTCGCACTCCTTTTTCCTTTTTTGCAGTTTCGTTTTTAGCAGACGCAGATGCAGCAGGTAGTGCAGTTTCCGCGGCTGTAACGCTGACGGGCTGCTGCTGTAGAAGGGACAGCAGCGCGTTGACCTGGTCCGGGGTCAACGCCTGCGTCAGCGTAGGGGTCGCCGTCGCGTCAGACGAGGAGACCGCCGGTCGTCGCCTCTGGCGCTGACGCGACGGTCCAGCCGCGGGTGCTGGCGTGTGCCCCGCGTCAGTCGCGTGTGTCGCGCCAGCCGCCGCTGCCACTGGTGCCACAGGCGCCACTGGCGCCACATTCGCCGAAGGGTGCTGGGCATCGAGCCCGCCCAGCAGCACGTCCACTCCAGTCGGGGCGGAAGGTCCATCTTCTGCCCGACGCTTGTTACGTCGATCGCCCGCAAAATCGCGGGCGTTACGGTCGGAGTCGGAAGCGGGGTTGGCCGAGTTGTCGTTGTTAAGTGCCGGCGTAGGTGCCATCGTTGAGCGATTGAAGTTAAAAATATCGCTGAGTAAAGTCGAGGGTGAAACGCCTCGAGGAAGCGTTTTGGTTCTAGCCAGTTTGGACGGAGGAAAAAACTACTCGAGCGGGAAAGTTGAGTGAGCCGTTGGAAATAGAGAAACGTGGGTGGAGGGAAATGAGCTCCAACCCACGGTTTTTGTAGTTGGAGAAGGGCGTTTAGCGCGCTTCGACGATGCCAAATGTGCAGTACAAGCAGCTTCGCTTTCACAATACACAATTTTAAAAACACAATGTGTGTTTAAAATTTATAATGTTATGAGCTGTACTAAGAAGAGTGCGCGGAAGACTTTATAAAAAGGATGAAACTACAGAATGTCGAGAATGATAATGAAGCGAGCATTTATAGGGTCGAAACTGTGCTAGGCGAGGACCTCGGGACGTAGATGGTTTGGAAGTGTCGCGATTGGTGCGGGGCGACTCGGAAGTGGTTCGGTACGAAAGTGTAGGCCGAGCCACGCTGACGCGAACTGCTCGGGGCTGTCCTCGCGAAGGACAGTTCTACAGTAATGAATTGCACATTCATTACAAGTCGTGTACGCGATAAGGAGGGGCGCGCGTGAAGTACAGGAAAATGATTTTTCCTTGGAATCCATACTCCAAATTCCACGTGACTAAAATGTGCACCTAGCGATGACGCGATAAGAATTTCACGTACTTGGGAAAAGTCGCTCTCCCTCTGGAGCCGAGTTTCATTCGAAAACGCCATGCAAATCTTTGCGGCCATATTCAAAGTTACTCAGAGCGATGGCGTCCGTTGCTCTTCCTGATGCCGCGCATCCCGATCGTTCCTCTCCCTCCCACTGCCTCCCTGATGCCTCGCCCCCGCATGTTGCCGCCACTCCCGCTGCTCCCGCTGACTCCGCCACCCCAACGGCGTCGTCAAGGCGTTCCGACCCTTCCGCCACTTGCGCGCGCCTTTCCCGCAAGGAGCGGCGGCGCACTGCGAAGAAGGCGCGCAGACAGCAGCAACGGCGGGAACGCGCGATTGCCGCGGCGGAAAGCCTTGCGCGGGAGGAGGAGGAGCGGGAGAGACGGGCGGAAGCGAGCAGCGCAGAGCGATGGGCGCGGATAGAGGAGGAGAGGCGGCGGAGAGAGGCGGAAGACGAGGAGCGGAGGGCGCGGGAGGAGGGCGAGCGACGATGGCTGGCGCGAGAGAGGGAGATCGAGGAGGAGAAGAAACGGGTGGAGGAGAGGCGCAGGTGGACAGAGGTGAGCCAGGGTTGCAGCAAGGGGAGCGACGTGCTACGTAGGGAGGGCGGAGGGCGCGCGGAGGAGGGTAGGCAGGCACGGGAGCCCAAGGCGGATGAAAGTGGGGGGCTCTGCGAGGGAGGCAAGTAGGCGGATTGCTCTTGTGCTCTGGCGTCAGCTGTGCTGATTAACTCGTATCAGCTTGCTCCCTCTCCTTCCTGCCGTCCCCCCCGCCACGCCCTTTCGTGCAGCTGCCACTCAATCTCTTTCCACTCCCTCCCTCCCTCCCTCCCTCCCTCCCTCCCTCCCTCCCTCCCTCCCTCCCTCCCTCCCTCCCCCCCTCCCTCCCTCCCTCCCCCCCTCCCTCCCTCCCTCCCTCCCTCCCTCCCTCCCTCCACCTCCACTCCCCCATCTCCCCGCTCCATTCTTTTCCTTCTTCCGTCAAACCAGGAAGCAGCAGCTGCTGCAGCGGCAGCAGTTGCAGGCGCAGTGGCAGCAGGGCGGGAGGACAAACGCGCATGCTCGCAGCAGACGAAAGAGGAGGATGAGAAGACAGAGGAAGAGGAAGAAGAGCAGGAGGAGGAGGAGGTGGAGGTGGAGGTGGGGGGCGTGCCGGACATAGTGTGGGAGGGGGACGACATCATCGTGCGCAAGAGGCGCGTCAACATGCGCCGCCGCAAGGGCCAGTGCCTGCCTGGAGAGGTGCCCGGCACTGCTGTGCCTGTGCCTGTGCGCGTGCGCGTGCGCGTGGCAGCAGCAGTGCCGGCAGGGGCAGCGGGTGCAGATGGTGGCAGTGGCACAGAGGGGGGTTGGCGTGTGACGCGCACAGCAGGGGATGCTGGCACGGAATGGCCACTCGCTTGCTACTGGATGCTTGCCTGGGTTGACATGCAGAGAGGGAGAGGGAGGGTGTTGGGAAAGTAAGACACAGGGCACCTGTCTTGTCATGGTTTGGGCGAGAATCGAGATGATAGGGGTGTGATGTGAAGGCGAGCAAGAGAAGGTGGATGTGTGGTGCAGTGGGGTGCGGGAGCTGCTCGTCCGTGTGTTTGTCCACACGTGCTCCCGTTTCTACATTCTACCTCCTCGTCCACCCATCCCCTGTCACCCCCTGTGTCCTCTCCTTCATCATCTCCCAACCCCCATTTTCCCCCCTGGCTCGCTGTCCCCCTTCCTCTCTCGAATGGTCCTTTCATTGGTATAGAACGTGACATGTAGAGCCAAGAGCAAGTAGAGCCAACATGACCTATATCAAACTAACTATCCCCTTCCTCTCTCTGTCTCGTTGCAGCCATCACTGACCGTGCAAGCAGCGGCCTCAGCATCCGCGCTCACCAGCCGCGGAGTCACGTCCTCACACACCACAACCCATGCAGTGCGTGCACACCAGCACACTCAGCAGCACGAGAATGAGAATCAGCAGCAGCAGGGCGCAGGTCCATGTGCGTCTGCTCGTCTCCCACCACCCAAGCACCCACCTCTCTCTGCACCTCGCGCACCTCTACCCCCTTCCCTACTCCCTCCTCTCCTGTCCGCACCACAGCCCCCCGCACATGCGAAAGCTCCTCCCCCATCCGCGCCCCTTCTCCCTGCGCCTTCCTTTGCCCGCTTGCCATCTGCCATCCCCTCTCCTGCCGCTGCTGCTGCTGCTGCTGCTGCTGCACCTGATGCTGCATCGGCCAATATGGTTGCTGCTGCAGCGGCAGCAGCAGCAGCGATGGCGTCAGCCCTTCCTCCTGCCACTGCTTCCACTGCCGCTGCGTGCACTGCACCTGGTGCAGTGTCCGCGCTGCTGCAGCCAGCATCACATGGCACCAGGGAACCTTTCCCACAAGTGCAAGCACTCGTACAGGTGATGCTGGCAGGAGCATCAGCAGTACCAACAACGCCCGTGGCGGGAGCAGCAGCAGCAGGAGAAAGCGGCATGGCAGTACCATGGCGTGGAGGCGCAACTGCATGCGGCATGTCCCAAGCGCCCAGCGACCAGGTTATTCGCTCCTCCCTACTTTGTCTGAATTCCTTCCCCATTCCTATCTCACTCCTCTCGCTAGTCTCTCTTTCCCCTCGCCTGTGCAAGCACCTGTCTTGGTCTGTGCCAGCCCTCCTGTGAAATGCAATGCCATCCTTAACCCGAATGTCCTCCACCACCCAACCTACCACACGACTCGCTGCGGCTCTCTCAACTTGCTGCAGCAGCTTGCATTGCGCGTACCTCCAAACGACACATGACCATCACTGTTTCTCTCCGCGTCATCGGTTTATAGCTCCCTGCTGACCCGAGCCAGCAGAAGCAGCCACTGCAGCAGCAGCGGCGGCAACAGCAGCGGCAGCAGCAGCATGTGCCATGACCAGACCCTTGCTCTTGCTCTTCGTCCCTCTGTTTCGTCATTTCACTGCTGCCATTCTCCTCCCTTGCGATTCCTTTCACTCGTCCTTTCTTCTGCAAATTCTGTTCCGTTTCCCCCTCGTTGCAACAGCTGGTTTCCAGCCTTTCCTTTCCTTCTCCGCTTTTCCTTCTCCTCCTCTCCTCCCCTCTTTCTCGTCTCCCTCCCTTCGTTGCTTCCCCTCCTCTCCTCCACTTTCCTCGCCCTCCTCTCCTCACCACTTTCTCCTTCACTTCCCAATGTCCCAGTTCTTCATGCACCATAGCGCAGGCCACATCCCACACACTCCCACCGCTCTTCACCTATCCATCCTCACAGCAGGCTGACAGCTCCTCATGCGCATGCCATGCGCCCGGGGTGAACTATTACCTGGACCAGGAGTGGGACAGCACGCACCGCATGCACACACGGCCATGCAGCGGGGCACAGGAAAAGGCACAGGAAGGGGAGCAGCAGGAGGTGGGATGGGGGCGGGCAGGGGGCGAGGGCGTTGGGGCGTATGAGCAGTTCTATGTGGACCTGCACACGGAGTTCCAGAAGTATGGCGAGCTCTACAACTTCAAGGCCAGTGCCCTCCAACCTGCCGCACCTGCTCTACCTCTCACCTCTCCCCGTCGCCCTTGATGTGTTGAGTTCTGCTCACGCGTGACTGTGTTGATGCCACCACACCTTCCTCGTTCTCGCCTTACCTACATGCTTCTCCCCTGGCCCTCTCTCTCACGCTCCTCTCTCCCCCCGCACCCCCTCACCCACCCACCCACCACCAATGGACCGCCCGTGCTCCCCCCTGGCAGGTGTGTCGCAACGCAGCGCCCCACCTGCGCGGCAGTGTGTACGTGGACTACATGCACCCCGCCCATGCCGCCAGCGCCCTCGCTGCCATGGCCGGCCGCTTCTACGGCCGCCACCAGGTGCGTGCGCGGTGGGGGTCGGTGGGTGGGTGGGGAATTGGAGTGGCAGGCACGTGTGTGGGTGGGTGTGTGCGTGTGAAGGCACATGAGGTGCGTGGGCGAAGGCGGGTACTGAGCAGCATGGTGGAATACGTGCTGATACACGCTGCTGCGAGGCATGCCGTGTTGCTTGCAGTGCCCTTTTAAGGAGTACTTCCACAATTCGAAGCAAGTACATGCCTTTGGATCGTACCCATGTGCCCATTTGCATGTGTGCATGGTCTCAGTACGTTCGCCTCGTACTCGCGCACATGCGCAATCTCTCCTTCTCCTGCCATCCGCTTCTCTTCCCCCCGCCCCTCACATCCTCCTCCCCCTTCCCTCCCCTCACCGCCAGCTGGCATGTGTGCTGGTACCCATTGACAGGTGGCGCAACGCCATTTGTGGAGAGTACCGCAGGAAGGGCAAGGTGAGGGGGAGAGCGCTGGGAGGAGTTTTAGGAAAGGGAGTGGGGAAGGAAAGTGGGGGAAGTGGAGGTTGAAAAGTGGAGAGAAGGCGGCACACGGGTGGATGAGTGTGGCGTGTTGAATGGAGGAGAGGGAGAGCGACCCGTACACTGCAGTGGTCCTCCACCTAGCCATCATGTCAGATGTCAAGTGAACCCACTGCTGCATCCCATTACCCCACATTCACACCCGCACGCACGTTTGTATGACCCCCACCTGCGTCCCCCCTCCCACACACAGCACCAACCCTGCATGTCCACCTGTCTGTTCCCACACCCCCTCCCAGCCCCATCCGCCCCCAACCACGCCTCTCTTTCCTCCTGCTGCTTCTCCCCGCCCGCCCTCTCACTCACTCCCGTTCAGCGCTGCCCGCGCGGCCCCTCGTGCCCGTTCCTGCACCCCTTCGCCAACCCCCATGGTGACTACGAGTGGGCTGACTTTGACGCTCCGCCGCCCCTGCTGTGGCAGCAGCAGATGCAGGGGCTGTATGGGGGGGGCAGAGGGGCGCGGGATTATGAGAGGGAGATTGAGGCGCGCAGGGAGAGGAGTGAGGGGGGCAGGGAGAGGAGCGAGGGGGGCAGGGAGAGGACGGGGGGGGAGGGGAAGGAGAGGGGAGTAAAGGAAGGGGAAGGGGTCAGAGAAATGGCGGAGGTTGTTGGGAGAGGGGGGCGTGATAGTGGTGGTGAGGTGAGGGCGATTGTTGGAGAACTGGGGACAAGGATAGGGAGGACAGGGGAAGGCGCGAGTAAAGGAGAGGAGCAGAAGGGGAGGGGCGGAGTAGAGTGGATAAAGGGAGGCGTGCAGTGGAGGGGCGAGAGAGGGGCAGCTGGGGGTGGGAGGAACGTGATAGCAGGAGCAGTGAGAGTAGGAGCGACATGCGTGAGGGGGAAGAGAGGGAGGACAAAGAGGAGAGGGGGGAAAGGGAGGAGAGGGAGGAGAGAGGGAAGAAGGGGAAAGGAAAGGAAATTGACGAGAGGGAGGGGCAGGAGAAGCGGAGAGAAAGGAAGGGAAGATCTGTGGAGAGAGGTAAGAGAGGGCGTGTGGGTTGAGGAGGGATGGCAGTGATGGTGGTGGGAGTGATGGGCGGGATGAGAGTGGACGAGTGAGGAGGTTGAGTGATGGGGAGGGGGAACGATGGGGAATACAAGGCGAGGGAGGGGAGGGGAGGCGAAAGAGAGTAGATAGGGAACTCGAGGGGCAGAGATTGTGGAAGGGAGAAAAGGAGGTGGATTGGAGCCATGGGGAGGAAGGCAGGGACTCACACGGGTGGGAGAGGCGAGCAGGCGGGCAGGTAAGGCGAGCGGGTGTGCGTGGAGGTGAGGAGGCGAGGCGACCTGATGTGGGACGAGGGAGTGCAGGAGGGATGCGCAGGGACGAGAGAAGTACAGGTGCTGGCAAGGTCAGCGAGAGGGCAGTGTTGCACGTAGTCTCCAGGGAGGGGTGGAGGGATACGGACGGGAAGGGAAAGGAGTGCGGAAGTTGGAGTGCGAAGAACGAAAAAGCCAAGGAGAGGAGGATATGCAAGGATGGGGGAAACAATGGGGAGTGGGGAGGAGCAGTAGAGGTGCAGCAGGGAAAGGGTGAGAAGGCACGAGGTGGAAGGCATGGGGAGGGGAGGGGTGTGGAGGCAGAGAGGGAGAAGGAGCTGAGGGCGCTGCTGTTGCAGAGGATGCAGGGGGTAGGGGGTAGAGTGGCAGAGGGGCGAGATAAGAAGAGAGATGCCAGGGACGAAGGCAGGCAAGTGCAAGAGAGAGCGAAAGGCCAAGTGGAGGAGGCATTTTGTTTGAGGAGAAGAACAATTGCCAAAGGGGAGTTTGATCAGGGATCGTTAGCAGCGTCTTCCTGTTTTCTAGCCTCTGGGTGCGAAGGGAAGGCCGTGGATGATGACAGATGGGAGATGGAGACTTAACTCGCATGTAGTTGTATAGGAATTCCTTGCCGAGTGGAAGTGTTGGCGAGTGCCGATGCATCAGAAGGTACCGCACCATTCTCCTGCATGGAGATGTGCCCAACCAGAAAGTACTTGCAGGTTTACATCACATGTGCTGTAAGTCTGTTATACAACTACTACTGTACTGCCTGTGTCAATTGGTAAAATCGGGTTTTCGAGGAATCTGTTTGCACGGCATCGAGTCGAGGAATCTACAATCGATGAACCCAATAATGATCAATCGACGGGGCACAATGGTCCTAAACTTTTCGTCTCTCAATCTGCACCAATGAGCTGCTTCAGCGACAGCAGGCAAACAAAGCAGGCTGCCTCGACGTTACCGAAAGCACATCCACCGAGAGAATTACTGTAGAGCCTGGCCTCGAATTACTCGAGTGGCCACCAAATTTGGTGATAATTACTCGAGTGGCCACGCCAGGGGATTCCCGCTGGCTTTTTTTTCCCGGCGCATTACCCTACAAGGGCTCGTATCCCCGAGACCTCTGTATTGATAATTCCGCGATTTTCAATTTACGCGATGATTTAAAATGGATGCTTTCGCGTGATGATATATATTCGAAATTTATGTTCGTGACTCTATATGACCGCGCCTGATTAAACGCGCATATAGTCCACCAATCATGCGCGGTCATTAATGGTCGGGCACATTACATATTAATGCCCGATCATATATTTCCGCGATCATAAACTGCAATGCCCGGGCGTCAATGCGCGGGACATTTAATGACCGCGCATGATTGGTCAATTATATGCGCGGTGCTTTGTTTTGCAATGCGCGTCCAATCAGGCGCGGTCATATGGGGTCACGATCATAAATTTCGGATATTGAAGATCGCGCATTAATCATACAGAGGTTTCGGGGATACAAACCCTTGTAGGGTAATGCGCCAGGTAAGAAAAAACCAACGGGAATCCCCTGGCGTGGCCACTCGAGTAATTATCACCAAATTTGGTGGCCACTCGAGTAATTCAAGGCCACGCGAGTAAGAATGAACCACCAATCCAGGTTCTACAGTAATTCTCTCACATCCACCGCACAGCAGAGCCACGCAAGTCCAACACAGAGAAGGTTACAAGGGTCCATGTCGCAAAACACCCACACTGTAATCCACCACCTTCGCAAGCTTTTGTTTTTTTTGTTTTGTTTTTTTTTTTTTTACCCACCTTCACACAGAGAAGGTCATACGCGCTAGTGTCGCCCTTCTTTTGCCGCACAATCCCATGTCGGTCAAAGCAACCGTCATCGTCGTCCCCCAACCCCGCCCACAGCCGTGTGTTTTACTCGCTTTCCTTCCACTCAACTGCTACCCGTCAGCGGAACCCCCAACCCACCGCACGCCATTTCGTCTGTCCATCCATATACACACCACCCAAACCAACCAGTCTATTCCGCACTGGTGGTTGAGTCTGGTTGGTTGGAGCATTCATGCCACTGTCACTTCACTTCGCAGCAGCACAATTGCAAGCAATTTCATGTGAGGGCGAGTCCGAGGGAGGAGGGTAGATCGGCGTGGATGGTGGGGGTGGTGGTGCAGACCATGGGGCATGCTGTGCGCGTGAGTCGCATCAGCAGGGGGGGTGCAGAGGATGCTTCTCTTTCCTTGTGTTATAGATTTTAATTGATTCTTTTCCATTTAGTAGCCGCTTCTTTGCGTTTGTGCGAGAAGTCTGGCGTTTTGTTTGCGTCGCATTTCAAATCATTCATCACCCCCTGTGCTTGCAGTCGTCGCAGCAGCCGCATGCTGCCTAATCTCACCGGACCTTCCACAATTTCGTTCCTAGCAAAGTCGCGGCTTCGAATTTCCCCGCCATCAGATTTCAAATTCAACTAGACGTGCCGTACACGCAACCAATTTCCCTCAGTCGCGCGCCATCATGGGATCCATGGGTAGATTAATCTCCTCGGTCTCGGGCCCGTTCCAGCCGTTCGGCGGCGCCGTGGACATAATAGTGGTGCAGCAGCCGGACGGGTCGCTCAAGAGCTCGCCGTGGTACGTGCGGTTCGGCAACTTCCAGGGCGTGCTGAAGCGGCGCGAGCGCGTGGTGTCGATCATCGTGAACGAGGTGGAGGTGGATCTGCACATGTTCCTCGACACCAACGGCGAGGCCTTCTTCCTCCGCCACACCGGCACCGGCGCTGGTAGCGGCGACGAGGAGGAGGAGGAGGACGAGGAGGAAGAGGAAGAGGAGGAAGAGGAGGTTGAGGAAGACGATGAGGGGGAGGAAGAGAGTGCGGGGTCAGAAGGAGGCGAGGAGGAGGAGGAGATGGGGATGGAGGGGCAAGGACAGGGCGAGCCGCAGCAACGGAAGGGAGCAGCCACGGCAGACGCAGCAGGGGTGACAGGGAAGACAAAGGCGAAGGCGAGGGCGGGGCGGGGGGCGCGGAAGGGCAAGGGCGGGAGGTTGAAGGTGGACGTGCGGGAGATCGAGCTGCTGGAGGAGGAGGAGCTGGCCATGGCGCGCGCGGCGGGCGTGGAGCCGGAGCTGCTCAAGATGATGGCGGAGGCCAACCGCAAGATCCTCACCGACGCCAAGTCGCCCTACCGCGTCGTGCGCTCGGGGAAAAAGCCGCCCGGGTTTAAAGCTGGTGCTGCTGGTGCTGCTGGGAGTAACCGTGATGATAGCCCCGGCGGCAGTCGCGTGCTGTCGCACACGCTGTCGGAGCCCGAGCACCCGTCGTCCACAGGGTCGCTGCCTTCGCTGGGTCGCACGCGGGACAATTCGTCGCTGTCGCGGCAGCTGTTTCGAAGCCACTCGCAGTCCGACTTGACCGACGCAACGGAACCCGCTGCCTCTTCCGCAGCGCCACCCGGGGACGGCGAGGGGGCTGAAGTTACAGGGCTTGCAGGGAGCGAGCGAGGGGGCGATCGCGACGACGCGAGCGCGTCGCAGGTGTTATCGCAGCTGGCGGCGTCGCAGGTAGACCCGTCGCTCAACGTAACCCCGCCTCGGCCCCGTGCGGGCGCGTTACCTGTCGGTGCCGCGACCGCGCTTGCGTCGGTGGGCGGCGGGGTGTCGCCCGTTCCGGGGTCGCTAAGCCGTTCGCGATTGAAGCAGTCTCGTAGTGCGGGTAGCAGCAACGAGCTGGCTGATCCGATGCTGGAGGGAGGGAGAGCAGCGGCAGCGGGCAGCGCGTCGGACCTAGCGCTGGGAATCAACGCCACTGCAGCGCAGCTCGCGTCTGCTACGCAAGCAGCCGTTTCCTCGGGCGCGGGCAAGAGCGTACGCAGCTTGGGCGCAAGCGCGAGCGCAAGCGGAATGAGCGCGAGCGCGCCGTTCGTGGGCATGGTGGTGAGCAGCAGCGCGGGATCGCTCGCGGATCACTCCGACCTCGACCTCCCGCTCCCCCCGCCCGCACTTGCCCCCGCCTCCGCGCCCGCGTCCGTGTCCTCCTCCGCGCAAGACCTCGCGCTGGTCGTTGCGCGCGCGGGGAGCGCGGGGAGCGCGGGGAATGCGGGCTCAGGCGCTGGGGCTGGTCCGGCGCGGAAGGGCGCAAGGGAGAGTGGTGCGTTTGCGGGTGCGGGAGAGGAGGAGGAAGGGAGCGAGGGGAGGGATGAAGCGGATTTGGATCCGGTGCTGAGAGAGGGGAGGGAGAGAGAGAAGCGGTGGCGGCAGGTGGTGGTGCAGGCAGCGGAGGTGATTCAGGACGCGCCGTGGGCGTGCGAGGGCGAGTATGCGGACATGCAGAGGCGCAAGGAGGAGAGCGCGCGGCAGCAGGGCGCAGCGCCAGCGGGCAGGCGCAGCTGGAGCTGGTTCAGCTGGCGGTCAAGGCAGCAGAAGGCCGCTGCTGCCGCCGCCGCTGCTGCTGCTGCTGCCGGTGGCTCGGGAGCAGGGAACGGCGGGGCAGGTGGCGGGAAGGGCGAGGGTGGGGCGAGTGGGGATGCAAAGAGCGGCGAAGGAGAAGTGGGTGTGCGACAGAGAGGGGGGCGGTCTCGCGTGGTGGAGTTCGAAATTGGCGATGGGGAGGGCAGTGGGGATGCGGGAGGGAAGGGAGGGGAGGACAGGAGGCGGGATAGAGGTGAGGAGCGCGGTGGAGGGGACGGTGATAGGGAGAAGGGCGCAGGGACGAGGGCGAGTGGCCGGGAGCAAGGGGAAGGGGAGGAGGCGCATGAGGGCGATGGGCGGGGGAGCGCGGGGCAGGGCGGGGAGGCGGCTTCAGTAGAGCTGATAGAGGAGCTGTTCGACCGCAAGTGGGTGGAGGAGTCCCAGCTCAGGCGCCGCAAGAGCGGACAGGGGGGCGAGAACAGATCGTCCGGGGTCGGCGCCGGGGGGCAGGAGAGAAGGGCGCAGGGGGAGGAAGGAGGAGAGGTAGGGGAGGGGGATGAGGTGGACGGGGAGGAATGGGAAGGGGAGGAGGGGCGGAGGGTGTCGTTTGCGTCTGTGGAGCGGGGCGGCAGTGGGTCGTCGTCTTCGTCCTCCGCCAGCCTGCACAGCCTGTCGCCCGTGGAGCTGTCCCGAACCAGCAGCGCCGACGCTCATGCACACAGCGCCCTCGCTCATGCCATGCCTGCTCATGGCTCTGCTGCTGCTGATACTGCTGCAGGTGCAGGTGCAGCAGGGAGGGGTGTGGATGAAAGGGGAGGGCAGGCAGAGACGGCAGATGGAGAAGGGGGGGAGGTGGGCGGGGCGGGTAAGAGGGATTTGTTCAGGCGAGCGCTGTCGGAGAATCAGCGGTTCTACTCGTTCAAGAAGTCGGCCTCTGACTCGGGGGCCTCTGTGGAGGGATCTGGCGAGACGGAGGTGGCACAGGGGGGACGTGGTGAGGCAGGCAGAGTGGAGACAGAGCACACAAAGGGAGAGCAGGAGGCGGCGCCGGATAGGGAGGCGAAGCAGGATGCGGCGAGACAAGTAGAGGAGTGTGTACAAGGAGTTGAAGCAGAGCCGACACGAGCAGTGGAGCTGGCCAATGGCACGGTGCCACGTGTCTGTGTGGAACCTGATGATGTGGACGGCAGGGATGGTAGCGAGGGTGAGGCGGCAGGGGTTCCAGGAATGGTGGGCGAGGAGGACAGGGGCGAGGAGGGGCGGAGAGGAGCAGGGGGGGTGGATCTAGTAGCAGAGGACAGCAAGGTCGCTGCTGCTGCTGCCCATGCCGCCGCTGCTCTAGTTGCTGCTGCTCGTGCTCGTGATGCTGAGTTTCCCACTGCTTCTGTTCCTGCTTCTGCTGCTGCTGCTGCTGCCACTATTGCTGATATTCCCAAGGATGCCTTTGCTGATGGTGCCGAAACTGCTAGTGCTGACGTTGTTGCTGCTGCTGCAGCTGCCATTGATGCTACGGATGCTGTAGCAGCAGGCGCGGCTTCCCCTGCAGCAGGTGGTGGTGGACTGGAGGAGGCTGCACGGCCAACTGGGAGTGCAGGGGCCCAGGACAGCAGCGCTGAGGCCACAGCAGCACGCACAGCAGCAGGCACAACAGGTGGCAGTGAAGGAGTGATAGGTGTGGAATCCGTGGGCGAGGCTTTGGGAGAGGCAGGTGGACGCTCCTCACTGCCTCTGCCGGCCCCTGTCTCCCATGGTGACAGTACCGAGCGTGGCGGCCATGCCAGTGAGTGTGACAGTATCGATCGTGATGGTAAGGAGGGGCATGAGGGGCTTGGTGTGGGCGAGGAGTGTGAAGGGAAGGGGTTGGTGCAAGTGGAGGGGAGGAATGGGGAGTTGGAGGCAGGGGGTGAGGCTGAGGTGGAGGCGAGAGAGGAGGACGGTGAGGAGGAGGGCCCAGGGAGTGGAAAGGCAGGGGGAGGGGGCAAGAAGAAGAGGAGGAAAAGAAGAGGGAAGAAAGGAAAGGGGGAGAAGGAGGAGGAGAGCATGGGGGAGAGAGGTAGGGAAGAGGAGTGTGGGAAGGTAGGTGAGGCAGGTGAAGGTAGTGGTGGTGGTGGTGGTGGGGCAGAGAGCAGGGAGGGTGTGCGCAGTGCAGAGGCGGGTGAGGCGCACGAGAGAGGCGAGCACGGTGAGAATGATGGCGGTAGCTCACTGCGTGGTGTCATGATGGCAGGGGAGAAGGTAGAGAACGAGGGGGACGAGGGAGGAGATGGGGTAGAGAAGGGTGAGGGAGAAACGGAGGGGGAGGTAAAAAGGGAGGAAGAGGGAGAAGGGCAGAGAGCAGAGGAAAGGGAGAAGCTGGTGGGGGGGGGGATTGCAGTGGAGGGCGGTGATACAGGGAGCGGTGAGGTTGCGGGTGAGGGAGGAAGGAGGGAGGATGGAGTGGCAGGTGCGGCTGTGGATGCTAGTGCGGCAGGTAGCAGCGGGAGCTATGGCGTTGGTGAAGTGGCAAGCGAGGTGCAGAAGAGAGTGCAGGAGGTGCAGGAGGAGGGGGTACACGAGGGGTCTGGAGAGGGGGACAGTGGAGGGAGAGGGGAGCGTGACGGGGTTGTTGAGGCACGCAGAGAAGAGGGCGAGGTGGGCGCGGAGGAGAGCGGTGAGGGCGTGGTGGTGGTGGCGGGGGGTGACAGTGCAGGTGCATGCCACAGCAGTGTGGGGCCGGGCGCTGGTGCCGTGGGTGGTGCGGTGGTGCGCGGAGAGTGCGTGGATGAGGGTGGGAAGGAGGGGGCAAAGGAGGTGAATGCCAAGGAGGGTGGGGAGGAGGAGAGTACGAAGGTGGGGGGTGGGGAAGTGAGTGCGAAGGAGGAGGGTGCGAAGGAGGAGGGTGCGAAGGAGGAGGGTGCGAAGGAGGAGGGTGCGAATGAGGAGGGTGCGAATGAGGAGGGTGCGAAGGAGGAGGGTGGTGAGGAGGAGGGTGGTGAGGAGAGCACTCGTTCGACGGAGGGTGAGGAGTACGGGGAGGCGCATGTGAGTGATATGCAAGAGAAGGCACGTGAGGATGGAGTGGTGGTGGCCGCGAGAGAGAGGGTTGGCGCGGCAGCGGTGGGGAATGAGGGGGAAACAGAAGCAGCAAGCAGCACAACTGCTCATGTCGCACCAGAAGCAGCAGCAGCAGAAGCACAAGCAGTATCAGAAGCAACAGTAAGTACAGCAGCAGCAAGTAGCACGGAGAGTGGTGGCGGTGCTGCTGATGATTGTGCTGCTGCTGCTGCTGCTGTTGATGCTGTTGAGGGAGGTGAGGCAGGGACCGAAGAAGCCTCGAGAGAGGGAAGTCTGGAGTCAGCAGCTGTTCCTGAGAGTGAGCAAGCGCGGGGTGACGTGCCAACGTCACAGTGCCAGTCGCAAGTGCAGCAGCAGCAGGAGCAGGGCGAAGGGAGGGAGGAGGGAGGCATGGGGCAGGCAGAGGAGGGAGTGAAGGAGGAGGAGGCGGAAGGCAGTGAAGCAGAAGAACCATTGCCAACGTCTCATGCTCCTGCTGCCCACTCACCTTCCAGTCCTCCTGCCGCTGCTGCTGCTGCTGCCGCTTCTGCTCCTGCTTCCAATTCGACTGCTCTTGCTCTTGTCCTTGCACCACCAGCACCAGCACCAGCACCAGCACCAGCAGCAGCACCAGCACCAGCACCAGCATCAGCAGCAGCATCAGCAGCAGCATCAGCATCAGCAGCAGCATCAGCAGCAGCATCAGCAGCAGCATCAGCAGCAGCAGCAGCAGCAGCAGCAGCAGCAGCACCATCCGAACCGCCCACAGCCCTGGTACCCAGCGGCCCGCCCTCCGACGCCCTCCCACTCGCCCCCCCTGCCGCTGCTACACGCTCTCTAGACCCGTGTCTGGAGCTGGCGGTGTGCCGGCACCTGCTCTTCCCCAAGATGGGCAGCGATGCAGCGGCCACGGTGTTCAACGCCGCCAAGATCACGTGGCACCAGTTCCGCTGCAACGCCCCCTCCATCCTCTCCAACGACCGCCTCGTTGTGCGCGTGGGCGACAGGTACTACCCCTGGTCCGTCGCTGCCCCCAAGCTCGTCGGCATGCTCGCCTTCGGCCAGATGATGCCTCCCCTGCTAGTCGCCGATGGCGCCATTCCCGTGGAGAAACCGCCGCCCCCTCCCCCGCCGGCGCCTAAGCCCGGGCAGGAGCAGAAGCAGCTGGTGGTGAGGGGCGCGGAGGGGGGAGGCTGGCGGTTGTGGCCGTTTGGGGGCAGGCGGGGAGGGGCAGGGGGGGCGGTGGGAGCAGCGGGGATGGCGGCGAAGGTGATGAGTGGGGGGGCGGTGCAGGCGGACGTGATGCTGGCGGCGGCAGCAGCAGCCAACGTGGCGATCCACATGGAGAGGAGCAAGGCCGGAGGGGGCGGTGGCGCTGCTTCCGCCGCCGCAGCCGCCGCTGCCGTGCGGTTCGCACAGCCGGGGCTGTTGCGAGGGGGGCAGCAGGCGCAGCTGCTGCTGCGGGAGCGCGAGAACGAGTTCTACGAGCGCGCCACGCACGTGCGGTCGCTGACGCCCACGTCGCAGCAGCTCAAGGCGCTGGGGCTGAAAGAGGGCAAGAACCGCGTGCAGCTGACGTTCACCACTCGCATGTGGGGGCGGCAGGAGGTGCAGTGCTCGCTGTTCGTGTGGCGGTGGAACACACGCATCGTGATCAGCGACGTGGACGGCACCATCACCAAGTATGCCCTCGCTCACTGTGGGGGGAGGGCCAGGCGGGGGGATGTGGGGATGGGGCAGGGAGGGGGAAGGTGTGATGATGAACCATGAGTCACGTGCCTGCCCATGCCTGCCCATGTACTGTGCGTGCCAGCAAGCCATCTAGCCCATGCCTCACCCCATCCATCCCTCGCCCTTTCCTCCCGTCCCTCCTCACCCTTCTCTCCCCCGCCCCTGATCTCGTGTGCTCGGCATCCCCTCACCCCCCTGCGCATGGCATGGGAGCAGGTCGGACGTGTTGGGGCAGGTGATGCCGCTCATGGGAGCGGACTGGACGCAGATCGGCGTGGCCAGGCTCTTCACGGCCATCCGGGTGCGCCACACCCGCCATGCTTGCTACCGCGCCGTGCCTGCTGCCTTGTCATGCACATGCCTTGCTGCTACCACTCTTCCCGTGCTCCCTGTATCACCCATGCTGTAGCATGGCTCCCGGTGCTCTACCGTGCATCATGCCCCTCGCCCACATCGCCCACACACATGCCATGCACCCACATGTCCTATCGCACGGCCTCGCTCATGTTCATGCCACCTGCACCATTCACCTTCCTGCGTGCCTTCCCTGTCACTGCGTGCATGCCCCTCTCTGCTGCTGCCTCTGCCTCGTCAACGGAGTGCCCCACAGGCCAATGGCTACGAGCTGTTGTTTCTCAGCGCCAGGGCCATCCAGCAGGCTGCCCTCACTCGCTCCTTCCTCTTCTCCCTG
The DNA here is from genome assembly GCA_947471745.1 of Closterium sp. Naga37s-1. Taxonomy (NCBI): domain Eukaryota; kingdom Viridiplantae; phylum Streptophyta; class Zygnematophyceae; order Desmidiales; family Closteriaceae; genus Closterium; species Closterium sp. Naga37s-1. Next base: position 633,232 of record CANJKZ010000005.1, read on the forward strand.
CGCCAGGTACGCTCCCCTCCGCTCCCCCCCCCTCCCGTCCGCTCCTCTCGCCTCCCCTCTCCTTTGCTCCCCTGTCCTCTCCTTCCCTCCTCTGCCCTCTCCGTCCTTCCCCTGCCCTCCCTCCCCGCCTGTTCGCACATCAGGGAAACTGTTTTGCCCTGTATATACCTCTCCTGCTTCACCTTCCTCTACTCCCCCCTCTGCTCGCTGCTCTGCACTCCCCACATGCATCTCGCTGCTCTGCTTGCCGCCCTCTTCCTGCGCGCCGTTGTCCCTGCTTGGGCTAATTTTCCAGTGCCTGTGTGACCCCCCTATTCCCAAGGGCCTGCATCGCATTGCCGTCAATCCTCTTCCTTCTGCTCTGTCCATACCTGTGAACCGCTACCTGTGCTCCCATCGTCCTCCCTTGCCGCGCAGCTGTGTGTCCTTCATTCATTCACATGGTATCGTCACACTCGCTCCTCCTCACCTCCTTCCGTCTCCGCTGCCCTCTTTCCTTCTCGCTTTCCCTTACCCGCACTCCCCTCACTCCCCCCCTCACGCGTGCATGCGCGCATGGTGCGCGTGTGGGCCCCTGTGGCACGGCCCCCGCCACCAGGACGGGGAGTTCTCGCTGCCCGAGGGCCCCGTGGTCATCTCACCGGACGGGCTCTTCCCCTCGCTCTACCGTGAAGGTCAGCCCTGCGCCACCTTCCCACGTGCTTCTGCTTTGCTCCCTCAGATAACTCGCACCTTGCTCATTGCATGCATGCCACATGTCACACGTGCATATTCACAACTCAACCTTATTGGTGCATGTTCCAGTGTCGTCCTTGTCAATCATCCCTTCCATTTTCTGTGCATCTTCCTCCCCACCCAACAACCGTCCCGCCCCCCTCACCCGCCAGTCATTCGCAGGGCCCCTCATGAGTTCAAGATTGCATGCCTCTCGGTACGTTGCCTCTACCGCTTTTCCCATCACCTCTGCCTCCTTTCCCTCCCTCTCTCACCCCCTTCTCCTTCCTCCCCCAAGTCCCGACTGCTCCGTACCCGTAATTCACACTGGGTTCGGAACTCTCACCTGCTTCTCTCCTTGCCCACCCGTTCGCCCTTGCCTTCCTGTCACTCTGTGTTCCGCTGTGCCCCCACACAAGCTCAACGTACAACGCCTTTTCCCTCTCCTTCCACCCGCATTTTTTCCTCCCCTGCCCTTGCACCTCTTCTATTTACATTCCATACCCCTTTCTCCTCCCCCCACCACCCTTCACCCCCACCTACACCCCTCCCCTCCCCCCCTGCAGGACATCCGCGCACTGTTCCCGGCGGACATGAATCCGTTCTACGCGGGGTTTGGCAACCGGGACACGGACGCGGTGTCGTACGAGGCCATGGGCATTGCGCGCGGCAAGATCTTCACCATCAACCCCAAGGCAAGATCTTCACCATCAACCCCAAGGCAAGATCTTCACCATCAACCCCAAGGCAAGCCGTAGCCGCTCAACCCCACCCCACGTCATGGGGTACCATCTGGGGGGCATGGGGTACCATCTGGGGGGCATGGGGTACCATCTGGGGGGCATGGGGTGTGTGTGCTGAGTGTTCTCCACCAAAGCAGAGGGGGCAAGCATGGGGCGTGCGAAAGGGAATGGGCTGGGGCGGGTGTGGGGAGGAAAAGTGATGGGTGAGCATGGCGGCCCAAAAGAGGTGCTGTGTGTGTCGTGCCATCAGTAATTCCGTGCGAACTCCCCCGACCTATCACTCACGCCCTCTTCCAGCTCCTCTCCTCTGCCCCTACTCCGCCCCTCCCCTTCGCACTATCTCCTCCCCTTCACACTATCTCCTCCCCTTCGCACTATCTCCTCCCCTTCAAGTCCATGTGCTCTATAATCGCCCTCATTCCTCGCACCATCACCACCTCCTCTTCCTCCTCTTCCTCCTCCTCCTCCTCCTCCTCCTCCTCCTCCTCCTCCTCCTCCTCCTCCTCCTCATCCTCCTCCTCCTCCTCCTCCTCCTCCTCCTCCTCCTCCTCCTCCTCCTCATCCCCCTCCCCCTCCTCCTCGTCCCCCTCCCCTCCTCCTCGTCCCCCTCCCCCTCCTCGTCCCCCTCCCCCTCCTCGTCCCCCTCCCCTCCTCCTCGTCCCCCTCCCCCTCCTCGTCCCCCTCCCCCTCCGCGTCCCCCTCCCCCTCCCCGTCCCGCTCCCCCTCCCTGTCCCGCTCTTCCCCCCCCCTTAAAGCTTCACAATCCCCACATCTCCTCCACTCAATCAATCTTCTCATTCCGTTACCCACCGTCTTGCCCTCTCCCCCCATGCGTGCAATGACCCGCCATGCACCGGTGTGCGGCTGGCAGGGCGAGGTGACGGTGAACAAGGTGCTGAGCGCCAAGTCGTACGTGTCGCTGCACGACCTCGTGCACGACATCTTCCCCGCCTTCGCCCTCACCACGCCCCAAGGCCCTGAACCCGTGAGCCCACTGCACCTCTGCCTGTGCTGCCCGCCCTCCTCCCGCCTGCCTGCCCCACCGCCAGCACCACTGCTGCATGCACGGTTCAACCACGTGGGCATCGTTCGCTCCCGCCGCTCCGTGCTGCTCCTCTTCCCCCTCCTCCTGCTCCGCTGCACAACTTTGCCACTCTGCACTGAACCGTTGTTAGCCTTACCAGCGGTGTGCTCTGCTTTGCTTCTACTCATGCTGTGCTTCGCTATTGAATCTCTTCTCCTCCTCTCTGTATCCTTGTGCACTTGTGCATGTGTGTGGTTCTGCATGTGAATGTGCGTGTGCCGGTGCGTGCATGCATGGGGCCATGGCATCAGGAGGACTACAACGATTGGAACTATTGGAAGACGCCCATACCAGTCATCGACGAGGACCTGCCTGAACTCCTGTCAGTCACTCCTGCCTGCCTGCCCCATGCCACTCCGTCACACGCATGCATGCATGCACCGTCCCCCACTTGGCCCCCATCTTCCCCACCCCTTTCCTCCATGTCCGTGTGCCCTGCATACCTGCGTCCCACCATCCATCACTCCACCATCTCTCCACCACCTGCCCTGCCATCTCATTGTCCCATGCCTTCCCATCGATTGCGTCCATAAACAACTGCTCTCTGCCCTTTCCTCCCCTCCCCCCTCCCTCTTCCTGCCTCCCTGCCCGTCCCCTCTCCTCCCCCTTCCCCACCCTCCCAAACAACCCCCCCATGTGCCGTGCATGCAATCCACCCACTGCTACTGCCCTGTGGAGCAGCCCCAAGCGCGCTGCGTCGCGCCGCCGCTGATCGCCAGGGCTCCACGGTGCTGCACTGCACTCTCATTCTCCCACGCGTGCCGCCCACTGCAATGCGGACTTACCGTATTGCCGTGTGCATTGAGATTGCTAAACATGTCACGGAGGGATGGAATGACGCAGGGCACTTGTGTGGGAAACAGCTCTTGGGTTTTGCTGTGGGTTTAGGAATGGTGTTGTGGTGGTGTGGAATGGTGGGGACTAGGGATTAGTTTCCATGTGGGTCTACAACGGAGAGTTGCTGGCTTGAGTAGCGTTCAGAACAGATATTGGTGCTGACTCTGCTGTGCCTGTACATAATGTGATTTTCCTCGTAACGCCTGTTTTAGGGGCACTGGCTTCAAGAAAAACAATGTTGGTATTTATAAGCGAAGCTTTGTTTCCGAACGATTGGTTGCATCATGCGGCGTAGACCGGTTTACTATACCGAGAGAAACACCAGATTCGCGAGAGATAAGCTCATTCGCTATAGTCCTTCCAGAAGCCGCCATGCAACTGTGAATCCAGAAAGCGAGTCCACACAGCAGGTTTTCCTTCACCCTTTTTCCTCGTCCGGTTACTCCAAACCACCCACACCGCCACCGTGCCTCGCCGCTTCGCGAATCGCAGCACTAGGATCTATTCTACATCCCCTTTTAACGTTCCTATTCACCCAACCGTAGAGTTGACCATTTTCCCACTCCTCTCCTCACCGAATTTTCCGTTTTTTTCTTTTTTCCGCGACCGACGCTGTGGGCGGAAATTCCAATCCCGCAAGTCGCCGCACAAGACACTCTTGAATCTGCAGAGATTAGCGTTGCGAGCGAGCGGCAGGGCTTGAGACAGCGAGCGAGGGAGGAGGCGAGCGCGCGCGCGTGCGGGCTGCCATGGACGGCGTGCGCGAGGCCACCGCCAACCTGTCGCTCGCGGACGGTGCCGCGGGCGGCGCAGCCGCGCAGAGCGGAATCGGAAACGCAGGGGGGCGGCGCAACCGCATCCAGGTGTCGAGCTCGAAGCGGCCGCTCTATTTCTACGTGAACCTCGCTAAGGTGCCTCGATATAAGCTGCGCTCTTAACGCGACATGCTGGCGGAGTGAAACGGGAATCATGCCGGAAAGGAGAATGCGGGAGGGGCGTTGAGGGAGTGAGATAGGTTGGTGGTGAAAAGGAACGGGGAGAGGAGGGGAAGCTGGGAAAGAGTGTGGCGGGGGAGGGAGGGAGAGGGGAGCAGGGCGTAATTGGGTTGGGAGCGTGAGAGAGGAAAGGGCGGGATGGGTGGGAGGGCTGGATTGCAGTGGGCAGTGAGAGCGGTAGCAGTGGCGTGGGAGTAAGCAAGGCGGGAGGGGTGAGCGACGAGGAGGCGTGTGCGAGAGAGTGTGGAGTGACTGCCACCACCTGCCATGCCCAATGCATGCCGCCCAATGCATGCCGCCCAATGCATGCCGCACAATGCATGCCGAACGCATGCTGTCCTATCATGCTGCGTCTCACCCTTGCTCGTAACCCCAATCTGCCCTCCTTCCAGCTCGTCTCCTTCACTGTTCGCCTATCCTTACTTCCCTTTCCCCATTCTCCTCCCTTTCCACCGCCCCGTTTTGTCCTGCCCATACCATCCCACCTCACCATCTCATACCCCCACCCTGCCCTCTCTTCCCCCAACCCCCCCTGTCCATCTGCTTCCCCCTCCGCTCCCCTTGTCGCGCCCACAGCGGTTGCTGCAGCAGTTCGAGGAGGTGGAGCTGTCCGCGCTGGGCCTGTGTAAGGGGGGAGGGGGAGGGGGAGGGGGAGGGGGAGGGGGAGGGCGAGGGGGAGGGCGAGGGGAAGGGGGATTGGGAGGGGGAGGGGGAGGGGGAGGGGGAGGGCGAGGGGGAGGGCGAGGGGGAGGGGGAGGGCGAGGGGGAGGGGGAGGGGGAGGGCGAGGGGGAGGGCGAGGGGGAGGGGGATTGGGAGGGGGGGGGAGGGGGAGGGGGAGGGGGAGGGGGAGGGCGAGGGGGAGGGGGAGGGGGAGGGGGAGGGGGAGGGGGAGGGGAAGGGGGATTGGGAGGGGGAGGTGGAGGGGGAGGGGGAGGGGGAGGGGTAGGGCGAGGGGGAGGGGGAGGGAGAGGTGGGGGGAAGAGGGGGTGGGGAGAGGGGGGGGAGAGGTGGGGGGGGGGGGAGGAAGAGGGGGAGGGGGAGGAGGAGGGGCAAGGGGCAAGGGATGGAGGGGGAGGGGCGAGGGGTGCAGTGGGAGGGGGAGGGGCGTGTTGAGGGGAAGGAAGGGGGAGGGGGCGGAGGGGGGGAAAGTGGTGGGAGGGGAAGGAGGAGGGGGAGGTATAGGCGGGAACAGGAAAGGAAGGTGATGACGAGAGGGAAAGAAAAATGGTGAAGACATTAAGTGGGAAGATGGTGAACGGGTTGGGATAGAGGGGAGGAAAAGAGGGGAGGGAAGGGAGTAGGAAAAGAAAGCGGGGAGGGAGAAGGGGAGAGGGAGGAGGGAGAGGGGAAAATGGAGTCAGGAGGAGGGGGAGAGGGGAGGGAGAGAGGGGAGGACGGGAGGGGAGGAGGGGAGGGGCGTAAGTATGCAGAGGGGTGGCATGGGAAGGCGGGTGGACGTGCATGGGTGTGCACGGTGGCAGTGTGCGCCACTCACATGTTGTGTCTCACATGCATGCCACCTCTCGCTGTGCTGCGCCCCTCATGTGTGTGCACCGCACAGCCCCTCTGTGGGCCTCTTTCTTGCTCTCGTCGTGGTGTGTCATCTCATTCTGCTGCATTTCTTCCTGGTGTTTCCTGTGTGTTTCCTGTGTGTTTCCTGTGTGTTTCCTGGTCTTTCCTGTGTGTTTCTGTGTGGGGGAGGGAGAGTGGGAGCGGCTGTGCCTGCAATTGTGTGTGTGCGAATGGGGGCGTTTTTCTATCTGCTCGCATTCCCCTCTTTGTGTGTGCGTGTGTGAGTGTGAGCGTGAGCGTGCACATGAGCAGCGATCGCAACAGCGGTGACAGTGGCGGAGATACTGAAGAACAACGGCTTCGCCGTCGAGAAGAGTGAGTCCAATCACCACCCTTGCACCTCCAACCCCTCCTCCTCGCTCCACCTTTTCCCACAATCCCATTTCATGCAATCCCTTCTCATACCAACTCATTTCATCTCGTCCTGTCCCATCCAATTCCATCCCTCTCCATTGCCCTAGACATGAACTCTGCAGCCTCGTTCGTTTTCCCTCGCTCTCTTTCGCCCTTCCCCCCTTTTCTCACACGCACTCTCCCCTGCGCGCTGCACGTGCGCGCCCCCCATGGTGGCAGGGGTGGCGTGCAGCACCATGGACCTGCGGGCGGACGACAGGGGGGGGCGCGCTCCCTTCAAGCCCAAGGTCACCCGCATGCACGCCCGCTGGGGGGGTCACACCCATGGGACGGGGAGGGGAAAGAGGGGCACAGTGCTGGTTTGTGGGGGTTAGGAAAGGAGGAGTAAGGCAGGCATGGGTGGTGGGTGAAGTTGGCACATTCAGTCCAGCCAGACAGATGCTGCACTACCATGCTCACACCCATTGCTCATTCTTCTCACTGCCATGTCTGCATATCTTTCTCACGCCACTTTGCTGCTCACTGCTCACTTGCTCTACGGACGGGCACTTTTATCATCGTGCGTGTGACCCCACCCCCTAAACCGCTGCGTCACCCCCTCCCCTCTCCTTGTGCATAGTGAGTGCAGCTGGAGGTGGTGCTGGGCAAGTCAGAGCACTTAGAGTCGACTCAAAAGCGTCTCCCCCTCCCCCTCTGCGCGTGCCTGCTGTGAGCAGCTGGAGGTGGTGCTGGGCAAGTCAGAGCACTTTGAGCAGCTCATGGCTGCAGCAGCGGAGGAGGCGCTTGTTGCGCCGCCGGAGACCAGCTGACCCCGCCCCGCCATGCTGCATCGCTGCCATGCCATGCCATTCATTCACTCTGCTTTCATCAACCCGTGCTTTGGCATGTCCGGCAAGGGGCAATAGCAGTTGGGTGTGGGTGAAGCAGTTTTTCCTTGTACGGTAACCTTAGTTGTGCAGGTGGTTTGTTGTCGGTTGGGCTGAGAGTAGACTTTCTCTTATTCCTGAAGCACGCATAACACACGTATCATCCAAGTGCAGAAGTTCTTCTGTTCAGATACTGATTTGTGGTATTTTGTTTCGTCTGGAACCTTCCAACTCCTTTCCATCTTTGGCATGTTGAATCAGTTGAGTGTGCCCTATTTTATCAGTGTAACACGTAATGATTATCCCGAAATAAATCACTCGTTTTCCCAGTAACACTGATAGATCCACAGTACAGTAGACGGGGCAATGACAGGTAGAACTTCGGTACCAGTATGCTGATGTACAAAGGCTATAGCCTATAGGTCAGTATCCATATTCTCTCACCCTGCACCTGCAGAGCTGCTGTTCAAGTGCCATAGACGCTTGTCTGTCTCTGAAACCCATCTGTGGGGGGAGGTCCTGTTGAAGTGATGCCTGTGGCTGATGATGTCCTCCTCAAACCCACGCCCCCCCCCGCATGTGGTAGACCCAGCCAGGAACACGTGCGCATGCGCACACAGCAGCTTGTCCAATATGGCCACAATGCCTGCGTGCATGGAAGGCAATGCGTGGGAGAGCATTAAAAAGGAGGTTGAAAGGGAGGGCAGAGGGCAGATTAGGTGGCAAGAGATGAAGAGGAGGTGGTTGGGAGGGGGTGAGGGTTGGCACGGCACACAGGAGCAGCTAGTGGCAGTCGTGTGGAACATGTTGGCAGAAAGGAGAAGAGGCATGGTGGCAGGACGATGTTGCCACGGGGCTGCCACCCAGACTCCCAAGAGCCACGCACGCACGCAGGCAGCCAGAGAAGCAGCGTGCACTGACCGGGGTCATAGCGTTAATATCAGGCATGAGTTTGTCTACCATCAAGGTTACTTCTGAGTCGACTCAAAAGCCACCCAAGCAGCGCAGCGTGCACTGACCGGGGTCATAGCGGTTGATATGAGGCATGAGCTCGTCCACCATCACTGTGCCCGCCACCTGCTCCCTCAGCCACCGCAGCTTCTCCTGCGGGGCCGCCAGCACCCGCTCCTGCCCTTGGAACCGCCACGTGGTTTCTTTCCACGAGTCGGAGCGCACAAGGCTGCCCGCGTGGTCGTCAAACGGCACGTCGGCGGCGATGAACACGGCGGAGATGTTGTGGCGGCGCTTCATGGCGTTGATGAGGTCGCGCGCTGCCTCCATGCACCCCGACATGAGCTCCTCCAGCACGCCCGCCTCCACCTTGAACCCCCTCCTCACAAGCTTGTGTGCCTGCAGAGTGCGTGAGGTGAGAACGGGTTTGCGTTGCGGATTCATTTGACTCATGGGCTGTGTTCGAGGTCAGTTTGAGCCTGCTGAGAAGTCAACTTTCATCAACTAGCATGTCGCCATGATGGCTTGTGGCTTGTGGGCTGCCACCATCCAGCCGACCAAGTACACGGAGGTTTAAGGCGCTGAACTCACGAGGTGGAAGGCGATGAACTCACGAGGCGGAAGGCAATGAACTCACGAGGCGGAAGGCGATGAACTCACGAGGTGGAAGCGATGAACTCACGAGGTGGAAGGCGATGAACTCACGAGGTGGAAGGCGATGAACTCACGAGGTGGAAGGCGATGAACTCACGAGGCGGAAGGCAATGAACTCACGAGGCGGAAGGCGATGAACTCACGAGGTGGAAGACGATGAACTCACGAGGTGGAAGGCGATGAACTCACGAGGTGGAAGGCGATGAACTCATGAGGCGGAAGGCGATGAACTCACGAGGTGGAAGGCGATGAACTCACGAGGCGGAAGGCCATGAACTCACGAGGCGGAAGGCGATGAACTCACGAGGTGGAAGGCGATGAACTCACGAGGTGGAAGGCGATAAACTCACGAGGTGGAAGGCGATGAACTCACGAGGTGGAAGGCGATGAACTCACGAGGTGGAAGGCGATGAACTCACGAGGTGGAAGGCGATGAACTCACGAGGTGGAAAGCGATGAACTCACGAGGTGGAAGACGATGAACTCACGAGGTGGAAGGCGATGAACTCACGAGGTGGAAGGCGATAAACTCACGAGGTGGAAGGCGATGAACTCACGAGGTGGAAGGCGATGAACTCACGAGGTGGAAGGCGATGAACTCACGAGGTGGAAGGCAATGAACTGACGAGGTGGAAGGCGATGAACTCACGAGGTGGAAGACGATAAACTCACGAGGTGGAAGGCGATGAACTCACGAGGTGGAAGACGATGAACTCACGAGGTGGAAGGCGATGAACTCACGAGGTGGAAGGCGATGAACTCACGAAGTGGAAGGCGATGAACTCACGAGGTGGAAGGCGATGAACTCACGAGGTGGAAGGCGATGAACTCACGAGGCGGAAGGCGATGAACTCACGAGGTGGAAGACGATGAACTCACGAGGTGGAAGGCGATGAACTCACGAGGCGGAAGGCGATGAACTCACGAGGCGGAAGGCGATGAACTCACGAGGCGGAAGGCGATGAACTCACGAGGTGGAAGGCGATGAACTCACGAGGTGGAAGGCGATGAACTCACGAGGTGGAAGGCGATGAACTCACGAGGTGGAAGGCGATGAACTCACGAGGTGGAAGGCGATGAACTCACAAGGTGGAAGGCGATGAACTCACGAGGCGGAAGGCGATGAACTCACGAGGGGGAAGGCGATGAACTCACGAGGGGGAAGGCGATGAACTCACGAGGCGGAAGGCGATGAACTCACGAGGCGGAAGGCGATGAACTCACGAGGCGGAAGGCGATGAACTCACGAGGTGGAAGGCGATGAACTCACGAGGTGGAAGGCGATGAACTCACGAGGCGGAAGGCGATGAACTCACGAGGTGGAAGGCGATGAACTCACGAGGTGGAAAGCGATGAACTCACGAGGTGGAAGGCGATGAACTCACGAGGTGGAAGGCGATGAACTCACGAGGTGGAAGGCGATGAACTCACGAGGTGGAAAGCGATGAACTCACGAGGTGGAAGACGATGAACTCACGAGGTGGAAGGCGATGAACTCACGAGGTGGAAGACGATGAACTCACGAGGTGGAAGGCGATGAACTCACGAGGTGGAAGGCGATGAACTCACGAGGTGGAAGGCGATGAACTCACGAGGTGGAAGGCGATGAACTCACGAGGTGGAAGGCGATGAACTCACGAGGTGGAAGGCGATGAACTCACGAGGTGGAAGGCGATGAACTCACGAGGTGGAAGGCGATGAACTCACGAGGTGGAAGGCAATGAACTCACTAGGTGGAAGGCGATGAACTCACAAGGTGGAAGGCGATGAACTCACGAGGTGGAAGGCGATAAACTCACGAGGTGGAAGGCGATGAACTCGGATCGGTAGTGCACCGCAATGTACCGGGGAGGCAGGCGGGCCATGGCTCGATGTGCCATGGCGTGCCACTCCTTGCTGTACGGAAGCATCTGGAAGGAGATGGAATCTGTGGGAATGTTGAAGCTCACGCGCTCGAACGTGGTCTTCACCCACACGAGCACGTCCGTGTGCCGCCTGCAGCCGTGGAATGCATGGGAGATGCAGAATAATGCACACGGGAAGACACCGCTTGTGCATAGGAAGGATGCTGTGCTGGCCTACTTGCTAAGACCTCATGCCTGCTTTGTTAACATGCGTGCAATGGCAACCTGACAAATGCTGCAATGGTAAGCCCTGGGCTGCGAGAACAAGAAGGGGAGGGATGGATGTTATGAGTCATCTCTTTCTTCAGATCATTTTGGCATCGTGGGATATCGATGATCAAGCGGATCAGCATGGAGAGTGACGGCAGTCAGCATGGAGAGTGACGGCAGTCAGCATGGAGAGTGACGGCAGTCAGCATGGAGAGTGACGGCACGCACCACTTGTTCAACTTGCGGAGAATTGCAGAGCTGTTGGCAGGCATGATGACGTCAAGAGTGTTGCGTTTGGAGGGCGCGTGCCCCATGCCATACACCATGAGCTCGCTCAGCATGTCCACCAGACACCCTGCCCACCACGCAGCACGACACACAGCCTCTGAGACATTTGCACAGCTAATTCTGCATGGAAACGGGAAGGATGGGGAGTTAGGAAAGTGGAGAAGAGGAGGAAGCAGCATGTGATTCCAGAGAGTGCATGTGTTGCTTGATGGGGCACGATAGGAAGGAATGCGATGGAACTAACAGGGGTGGCATGGATGCGTTGCGGTGGGATTGGCTGTGACGTCACGTGATAGGATGGGATGTAATGTGATGTGCTGGTATGGAATGAAACAGTTGGTGAATGAGAAGGAGTAAGAATGGAACGGGATGGAAGAATGGAACGGGATGGCATGAGATGGGCTGGGATGGGCGAATGGGGATTTTCGGAAACTTTTAGTTGGTGCTACTTGCTTTGAGTGAAGGGCATGCGCCATGTGAGGTGCGTCTGCACATGCACGAAGGCCACGGAGGGGCTGGCGCCGCGTGCAGCAGCAGCAGCAGCAGCGAAGGGCGGGGTGAGAGTGGCTCTAGCGAGGAGCAGGAAGAGGTCGGGCGAGATCCAGTGCGTGTCGATGCTAGCGAGGTCGAAGTAGTCGCACAGCGGCAGGGCCCCGCCCAGTGAGAGGCGGCTGCGACTGCCCTGTTGTGGTGTGGCGTGGGGCACAGAGGAGCGCGTGGAGTGGGAGAGAGGGGGAGAGAGGGGGAGAGGGAGGAACGGGAGAGGGGGGAGAGGGAGAGAGGGCGAGAGAGGGAGAGGGGGAGAAGGGGAGAGGGGAGAGGAGGGGAGGAAGAGGACGGGAGAGGTGAGAGAGGGAATGGGGCGGAGAGGGAATGACAGGAAGTGGGGTTTCAAAGGACAGCAAAGAGGGGGGGTTTCCCGCGGAGAGGAAAGGGGAAACTTAAGCAGAATATGCGGGAGACAGCAGAGAGTGTGCAGAGAGGTGTGCAGAGTGGTGCACTGGGAAGCACAAGGAGTGGCACCTTGGGCAGCACGAGCGTGCGGTTGGTGGCTTGGGCGAAGCGTGCGGCCTCCACGAGGTGAGAGCGCGTGTTGGAGAGCTGCTCGTGCGAGTACGCGAACACCAGGAACCTGCGCCTGCTCGTGGCCTGCGGGGGATGGATTGGATTGGATTGGATTGGATTGGATTGGATTGACGCATGTGCAACATGGGGCTCGAGGGGTTTAGGATTCTCAATAGCGCTTGAGTGCACTGGCGGATTGAGGGGGATGGAATGGAGAGAGTGGGAAATGGAGCGGGCTGGAGGGACGGGGGAGGGAGGGGAGGGAGTGGGAGGTGAAGAGGCAAAGTGAGGAAACTTGCAATGGAAGATTGACGGAAGACAGCAGGGTGAAGGGAGAGGGGGGAAATAGGGAAGGATAGTGAAGAAAGACGGAGGAAAGGAGGACAGCTTAAGATATGTCAATAGTGCTTGTGTGCCCTGGTGCATGAGGGACCTTGGAGCGGAGCGCGTGCGAAATGAGGCAGGGGAAGGGGGAGGCGAAGGGAGGAAGCGAGAGGTGCTGGTAAGAGTGGGCAAGGAGGGGAAGCTTGCGTGTTCAGATGGACTGGGGGCAGAGAAAGCAGAGGCGCGCACGAGGGGAGGAGGGGCGGGGGAGGAGGGTAGGGAAGGAGAAGGAGAAGGGGGGCACCATGTCATCAGAGAAGGGCATGTGCGGCACAGGCCAGCACGCCTCACGCCACCACCCGCACTTTGCTGCTGCTGCTCCCTCTCCTCCTGCTTCTCCTGCTCGTGCTCCTGCTTCTGCTCCTGCCCCTGGCCCAGTTCCTGCTTCTCCTCCTGCTTCTTCTGCTGCCACTGCTGCTGTCCCGCCCTCGCCACGCGCATTCTCCTTGTCGCTGCATTCCCCGCTCAGCCGGGACTCTATCGCGCGCACCCCGCGACACACGGCCTCCACGCCCGCTTCTATCCGCGCCAGCGACGTCTGGTTGCGCCTCACCACCTTCGCCACGTACGAACTCGCCGCAGCTCGCGCCATCGCCGCCCGCCGCCAGCCCGCAGAGCACAGCAGCGCGGCGGATTCTGCTGGGGCAGCAACGACAGGCACAGCAGCAGGAGCAGCACCGCCACCAACTGCAGCAGCGGCAACGGCAGCAGTGCTGGGGCTGACAGAGTCAACAGGAGCGCCCAGAGTTTCGTCATTGGTTCTGGTGGCGCCATTTGCGCCGGGAGCGGTACTATTGGTGCTATCGGCCGCAGCACGGCTATCCGCGGGGCTGTGAGCATCCCGTGCGAGCTCGCCGTGGGGCCTCGGCGGCAACGGCGCCTCCGCCTGGCAGTCCGCCTCCGCCTCTCTCCGCCTCGCCTCCGCTGCAACCCGCTGCAGCGCGTTCCGCAGCTCCGCTCTGCACGCGGCGGCGCGCGCCGCGCCGCGCCCCTGCGGCGCAGACAGCGCGGCCGGCCCGTCGCCGGGGCCGTTTGGGTAGGAGGGGTCGGGGAAGCCTCTCATGGCCGGCACGCAGTCGGCGCTCATCGCGAGCGGCGTGGGATCGCCGCGCGGTTGACTGGGAGGAGCGTGAGGCGCGGAAAGGCCGCTGCCGGTAGGGGAAGCACAACTGCGAGAAGTGTTGGCGAGGGGCTGGGTTACTAGCAGAGAGACGGGAGGGGCGCGAGCGGTGCGATGATCGCGCCAAAGTAGGATGCGAAAGGTGTAAGGTGCGTCGGCCGATAATGACGGTGCTATGAGTTGATGGTAGCATACTCGAGTGAGGCATGAGAGCACGACCAGTAGCGCGAACGAGCGCACTACTCGACCTACGATGGACCTACTACTGGTAGTGAGTCCTCTCGCCCGAGACAATATGAAAGCCATGAGGTCAACCCGCCTCGATATCCGCAGCACTCGCATTACTCATACTAGAGTAGGTCATAGTAAGTCAGCAACACCAGGTCATTCACCACTACTAGCATTCCTGCAGTCGTACAAGCGGATTCTCGCGTCTCGCGTGGCCAGCTGGGAACACTCACTCGTTGCGCGTCTAGTGATCTGCTGCTGCTGGGATCTGTGATTCAAAAAGATCCATGATCCCCGCAGCAGATCCGTGCTTCAGTAATGTGCAACTACATACTGATCGTAAACCTGGTACTAGTGCCATTGAGTGATCTAGCGATAATTGCACTTTCTAAGCAAACAATACAAAGAGGGAAGGCATGAGCGAATTGTAGGCATTTCCACAACCGTAATGCGCTCGCAAAAGGGTGTCCCACGGGCCTGATGTTGGAAATGTTAAAGCTGTAAAATCATATATATTTTAGTTAGACATTCTAGGTTATACCGTAATCCCCCGGATAGAAGACCGTAGGGTCTTATGCTAAATCCCTTGAAAAAATGAGGGGGGTCTTAACAAAGGAAAAAAAAATATAACACCCGGGTCTTTTCATATGGCATTATTTTTTAGTGTTTTCAACAACCAATGTAAAACTGAAGTTGTGGGTTTGCTTTTGGTGATCGCTTGACCAGTCAAAACGACTTCGCCCATCACAGTCAAATTCGCCACTCTGACGCAGCAATTTCGCCCCCTGACACAGCAATTTCGCCCCCTGACACAGCAATTTCGCCCCCTGACACAGCGATTTGGCCACCTGACGCAGCAAACTGGCCCCCTGACACAGCAAATCAACCCCCTGACACGGGAATTCGCCCCCCGAAAGCCGAATTCGCACTATAGAATGCCTCAGTTTTCAATGAAACGAATGAAAAGTACATGGAAAACCCCCCTGTAGGGTAAAGGGGGGGTCTTATATTGATCACCCCCCAAAGGGGGGGTATAACGAAATCGAAGTTTAATAAAGTACCCCCCCCCGTATTAGGTACCCGGGGGTGTTGTATTTTGGGGGGGTCTTCTATCCGGGGGAATACGGTAGTGAGGTTTTTAGTATAGGGTACATCAATTCTCTGGACATTCCTACTTGTACCCTGCCCCTTACTAGTCACACCACTCCCGCTTCAATTCTGAGATGGAATCGAGCTAGTTAGTTCATGGGAACCTAGAACCTAACTCTCAGCTCTCACTAGCTCCATTTGTCCCGACGCCAGGGCCTCAGATTCGTTTTAGGGTACCCTGAGCACTCAGGGTCCCTTGGAGGTGTAACACTGATCTTCAGTGTTGCCTGCTTAGAAACACTGATTTTTCAGGGTTAGTAAAAAAAAAACACTGATCACACAGGGTGCCTTTTCAAAAAACACTGATAGAATAATTAAAGAAGGGGTGCAGGCCCGGTCGTGATGTGGAGAGCATGAATGAACGAGACCCCCTGCGGCATGGGTCGGCTGGTCAAACCGCACAACCACGCCCTTGCGTGGTGAATCTGATCTGATGCCACCATTCACCACTGGTCCACTCTGGATTTGTGCGCAGCGAGGCCAAGAATGACAAGTGTTGGCAGAAGTCAGAGTCAACGAAGCATTGAAACACCTGGAACAGCCAATCAAATAGCGCCTTTGCGCAAATACTGCCCAAAATTGAGCCGCAGGGTGGCGTCGATCCTCGTTGGGTACACCCTCTTTCTCACCTCTCTCACCGGCGGAAGCACTGGCTACAGTGTTTGGACGTAGCGGGCTGGTGAGATAAGTCGGTTGCGGGCAAAGTCGCACGAGGGTTTGAAACACGCCTTGGGCCGTTAAAAAGCATTAACGTTGAATAACCGTCCCGACCGCTTTGAAAACAACAGTACCATTGTAGAACGTAGAAAACCTTGACTAAACGCCCTGGGTCAAATTGTCACTGTAACGCATGTGATAGGACCTTCTTTGGTCCGGTGTGGCTACACTAAGCGTCTCTGTCAGTATAACATATGCCAGTCTATCGAGAAAAAGGGTGTACATGAATGATGACGGCGCGCCAATATGCGAGAAACACGGAGTTTCGGTTTCAGGGTCAACCCCGATACAACACTGACTCGTCAGTGTCTGCAAACACAAAACACTGAAAATTCAGTGTTCTACAAAATAAAACACTGATCCATCAGGGTCGCTAAAAAAAAAAAGGCTGATCCATCAGGGTCGCAATAAAAAACAAGGGTCAAACTTCAGGAATTCAGGGTAAAATTCCTGACATCTGAGGCCCTGCCCGACGCCCTTAGCACGAATGCGTTTTCCCCCCTCCCTGCCATTTGGCATGGGGAAGGGCCCCTTCAAAAATTCCAGCTCCCAAAAACGTCCCAAAAGTATCCCGCGGGAGACTTCTGGGACACTTTTCACCACCATCCCTGAAGAGTCTTTCGGAAACAACTAGGGTACAGTTCAAAGAGTCCCAAAACTGTCCTGCAAGACTCTTTGGCAGGGTCCCGAAAGTATTTTGGAGGGCAGATTTCGGACATTTCTGGGACATTTGTGTCCAATGACAGGCCAGTCACACACGTGTGAGGTTAAGATTATGGTGCACGTACAGTTTGGCTTTAAGTCATATGTACAATTTGCTTGCTACAGGTTTTGTTTGCTGCAAATTATATACAACAGTGATGTATACAGATTGTAGGGCAGTCACCATTATAAATAAAGACATTGACATCCCAAATCTGGATAGGTCCCAGTAAATAACGGCAGCTTGATTAACAAACTGTACAGTGTGGCACCTTCAATACATATACAACAAATCCTGCATTTGACACTTCAAACGATTAGCCACAGGAACACGGAAAATGACAAATAATGTTATTTCGTTAAAAAACAGGACAACGAATGTACTAACAGCATAGCTGGTTACGGCATTTCAATCCTGCATCATAAAAAAAGATTTGTCATACAGTTTAAGCGCTTAGCTGCAACTGCAGACACCAACATAAACGAAAGCATTAAAGGTTTTCTGGTTAGTTAAGATATAAATGTAACGGTCCAGGGGTCGCCTTGACAAGTTTAGTGACAAGAAAGCACAGGGGAGTAAAATCAAAACAAAATGTTGACGAAAATGTTGACATGCCTTTCATCAATCTGACCACCACGTCACAGGACCTCACCTCGTCGTCGCCCCGTACAAACTCCCTGAAATCCGCGCTGCTTCCGTCGCCAGTGGAGCCACGATCGCCCGTAGGCAGCATCATCCGCCCACGGTAGACCTTTGCAACCCGAACCAGTCGCGCGGCATGCAGCTCCGCGAAGCTGGGTGGGGTGAAGGTGAAACGGCGGCGCCTGCGCGGGGCGATGGGGGAACGGAGGAGCGGGTAGCGAGAATAGTAGATGTTATTAACGGGGTAGCACAGGCCTAATATCCATTCTAAGCAACGGGCAAGATCGAGGGCAAATAGAATGATAATAACAAGATATTAGACAATGGCAGATACAAAGGTGGTACACGTATAAACTGAAATTCGGAGCGGTGATCAGGTTAAGTTTGAAATAGTGTAGTCGTTGGCACAGGTGGTTGAGGCATTTGGGTTGTGTGGTGAGGGGTGACAGCTGTTCCGTGATGACGTGTGCTATTTCAGCTCAAGTGGCAGGTAAAAAAAAAGGTGTGTATGACAGATGGCGAGACAGTTATCTGCCTCTCAGGTGACGCTGAGTTGGCGTTCATCTGTGAGGCAGACAAATTTCGCCTCCCCTCCCATTTCGACCGATTGTTTGTGAGGGGCGTGGGGGAAGGGGAGGACTTACGAAATTGGCGACGATTTTGCCTCCCCTTCCCCCTCGATCGATTGTTTATGAGGGGGGGGGGGGGAGGACTTACGAAATTGGCGAGAATTTCGCCTCCCCTCCCCCTCGACCAATTGTTTGTTGAGGGGGGGGGGTGAAGGGGGCGCATCTGACTTACGAAATTGGCGAGAATTTCAAAACAGTTACCTGTAGTTCGCAGTGCACCTGCTAAAAGCGGATTCGATAACAGCCATCGACGTTAAGGTTTGTTTATGGACTATAAATCATTGCATTCTATTCTGACTGTAATGAAAATGTTGAAGAGTACTACAGCATTTATAGCGCTTGAAATGAATGCAAACCCATTAAACTAAGCTCATATTTTATCAGATGCATCAACAAAATCTCACAAGGCAGTCTTAATTGAAATAAAATTATATATGCTCTAAATTTGTTGACATCTGGATTCGAACCTGTGACCTTTCGTTCTACAGACATTTGTATGGAGTAAGACACTTCAGGCTGGATGGGTTTGGCCGACTGATTTAAAACAAAATTTATGTCTTTGTGGGACAGTTTTAGGACGGACCATTTTCGGGAACCACTGTACACTCTTCCGAAAGTCTCTTTCGGGCTCGTAGTCAGATGTGGGACATTTTTAAGAGCCCCAAAAAAATCTTTGGGGAAGGCCAAAATGGGGGGACCGTCTTGGGACCTCAACTTTTTGGTGATGGGCCTCGACCTTGGTTGTCCTTCACACCACGGGTGTGGGGCCTTGTCTGCCACGACCCCCCCCCCCCCCCCCATTAGTCATGTGCCTTCATTGCGTGAACAGTCGCTCTGTATGTCCCGCAGCTGCGCAACGTGCAGGTTCTCAAGTGCTCTTGGCAGCAACTGCCTGAGATAGGCCACCATGGCATCCGACACTGCCATCCACTTCTTTGGTGAGCCTGTGGTTACCACGTCTTGCAGCAGACGGGGAGCCCCCACCGGCAGTACGGGCTCGTTCTCGGATAGGAGGTTATACGTTGATACATTTCGCAGTGCCGCCATGAACCAACGCAGCTGCTTGTCCCAATCCTGCATGCCCCGAGGCCCTGCTTCACTATGTGGACCAATATTTTCGTGAAGCCGTCGCTCTGTTGATGGTAGTGGGAGGTCTGACAATGCTGCATCCTTATAGCTTTCAATGGTTCATCGAATTCTCCCTTCAACCTTGGTCCGTTAAGACTTCGCTGCATGTTCCAAAACGGCTAAGCACCATCTCCGCGAATGCCCCAGCTAGTTTTGCTGCCGTCTTATTCACCAGAGCCTTGGCCTCTTACCACATACTCATGTGTTCTAACATCAGCACAATGTAGGGCCTACCAGCAGCTCGCCCACCAAACCCAGTGATCACTGTAGGCAGCAGGTGCAGCTCCTCCCTGCCCTTCTCCATCGCCGATATGTTGCGCCTACAAGCTTCACAATGCTGCAGCCACTCTTTCACCTACCTGCACAATCCTACCCACCACCGCCCTGCCTGTACTAGATGGTGCGTCCTTAACGGCCCATAGTATCCCAGCCTCCCATGCACTTCTTGTATTATGCCAACCCTTTCCCTTGGTGCTGGCACGTACTTCTAGCCATCCTTGGTGCGAAGATGCACTTGCCCCTTGTTGTAGAGGCGTCTCCTCTACTTTGCAGGAACTCTAAGTTGCACTAAACGATAGAGCACAGTCTTGGCTTTCCAACAAGCCGTCAAACACGTTAATCGCCCAAGTATACGCCGAGATATTGGCGTTCACGTGATTGCTAGTGCTCTTAGAAGCAAGGATAGACCTCTCTGGAATTTTGGTTCGAATGGACCATGTACAAGAAGATTCAGGATTTCAGTATAAAGCATGCATACAAGGCAGGTCGATTTATAGCAAATGCATTACATCGAACCGCACATGTAACATCACATCGCTACACTCGCGTCGCGAATGCGCCGCGTGTAACATTTCGGTTGGGGTGAAATTCGACCACCGAATTTCACACCGAACACACCGAATTCGCCTTGCACTTGAAGGTTGGAATGTGGTGCCGCCACGTGGCACCGAAGGGTGAGTCTCCCGAAGTCAATCGGTGCCACCCCACCGATCCCTAGTCAAAGGGATCGAAGGCACCGAAGTGCCCTCGGTGGGTTGGGGGCATACCACCGCCCCACCACCGTTTCCTTCCAACACTCCCCCTTGCACCCAAGCCACTAGGTGTTCATACCAACACGCTCACGGCATGCACGGAATGAATCCTTAGGGAGTGGTTTAGTGAGGAAATCCTCGGGTTGCGCCTTGGTGCTTATGTATGTGACCTTGACCTCACCTCTCTCGACCACCTCACGAATGAAGTGATGCTTCACCTCAATGTGCTTGGTACGCCCGTGAAGGACGGCATTGTGAGTGAGGTTTATGGCCGCTTGGTTGTCACAAAAGAGAGGAGTTGGGTCGGCTTGAGGATGCCCAAGCTCCGCTAGAAGGCGCCGTAGCCATATTGCCTCCATGGCTCCTTGAGTGAGTGCCATATACTCCACTTCCGTTGTGCTTAGAGCCACGGTTGGTTGCAACTTGCTTTGCCAACTCACGGCTCCCCCAAGCAAGGTGAAGACGTACCCGCCGGTACTCTTGCGCTTGCTTTGATCACCGGCATAATCCGAGTCGGTGTAGCCCTTAAGCACGATTGGACCGGCTTCATATACGATTCCCAAGTTGGGTGTGCCTTGGAGGTAGCGTAGAACACGTCCTCCCGCACGCACATGCTCGGTATGAGGGTTGCTTACGGCTCGTCCAAGTACCCCGGCGGCGTATGAGAGGTCGGGACGGGTGGAAACGGCGGCATACATGAGTGAGCCGACTAGCGAATGAAACCGCTTCCCTTCGGCTTCGTCGAGGGCGGATTCTTCCTCTCCCGGGAGGCAAGAAAATCCCGTGTCTAGTGGCGTCCCCACCGGGTTGCTATTACCCATGCCGAAGCGCTCCACAACCCCTTTCACATATTTTTCTTGGTGGAGGTGAATGGTCCCGTTCGCGCGGTCGCGGTCGACGTGCATCCCGAGGTAGTACGTCACCGGTCCCAAGTCCCTCATGGCAAACTCCGCCCCTAGCCGTTGCTTGACCTCTCGAATGAGGTCTTTGGAGTCGGAGAAAAGAAGGAGGTCATCGACGTAGAGCAAAAGCACCAATTGCTTCTCCCCCTCCTTCAACACGTACAAAGCGCTATCACACACGCTACGCGCGAAGCCGTGTTGAAGAAGAAAGTCGTCGATGCGCTTGTACCATCCGCGTGGGCTTTGCTTCAAGCCATAGAGGGTACGCTTGAGCTTCCACACCCGACCGCTACCGTCATCGTACCCCGGGGGTTGCCGCATGTAGACTTCTTCCATGAGAAGCCCGTAGAGGAAGGCGGTGCAAACGTCCAATTGTTCCACCTCGAGGTTGAGAGATGCCGCTAGCGCGAGCAACACCCGAAGAGTGGAGGCCTTCGAAACGGGAGCGAAGGTCTCACTATAGTGCTCCCCCTCCCGTTGAGTGTACCCTTGCGCCACAAGCCGCGCCTTGTAGCGTTCGACACCTCCATCGGCTCCCAATTTCTTCCTAAGCACCCACTTGCATCCCACCAAGTAGGCACCCTTCGGCGGGTCGACGAGCTCGAAAACATCGTTCTCCTTGATCGATGCTAACTCCCTCTCCATCGCTTGCTTCCATAGCGGTGCATCCGGGGAAGCCAAAGCCTCCTTGTGAGTGCGTGGGTTATCGTCGCCGATGGTCGCTAGGCAAATCATCAGTGTTTGTGGAGGAAAACAAAACCATCATTTATACCTTGCTCAGCTTTTAAATCGAAAAATATGGTCGAGCAGCATCACGTTAACACTTCTATTCTCGTCAATACGAAGTAGTAGAGTTCAAGCTTGAAAAAAGAGCAGATGTATTCGAGATTTCAACAGGTACAAGCACACAAAGATAAATTCTACACACACGCTAGGGCAAGTAGAAAACAATTGTGTAACTAACTCGCATGATTTCACCATACTGTATTTGAAAACGGTTGTTCAGCTCCTTGAAAATTTGGCTTTATCCTCGTTAAAAAATGTCTTCAAATTGCACTTGTAACAATTGCCCCCGCTGACTCAAATGTGTGCACTCATGAGACTCGCATGTGACTCAAATGTACCTCTCATAAGTCCATGCGAGCTCACTGTTATATAACGGCTTCTACCGTTTTTCAACTGTAATCCCGAGCACCCCCCTGTGCCATACAAACAATCAAGATTTTCTCTCAGTCGTAGTGTACAGAACGATCGCTACAACGATTGTGCTCTGTACAATTCGGGACAGGCCCGAAATAGGCTCTGTCCTATTGCGATCGTGTCAAACTTATATGATCTAGCCTGTGTAGGCTGTAGCGGGTTAGACACTAAGGGGTACACAATTCTAGGGTTTCATATTTGTATCACTTTCATTCCTTAGTCAATCCATTCTCGTTCTAGTTTTCTCATGGTATCGAGCAGGTTTCCCTAGTGGGAACTTTTCCTAGGGCCCACCGAATATCGATTTTTTTTTTCCTGCCCGGAGCGCGCTTAGCCCCTGCCCGAGTCGCGCCCCGTGTGTCTCCCCTTAGTGGCCTGTCGCGCCCACTCACGGCCCCTAGCGGCTCCGTCGCGCCGCCCTTGCGGCCCCGTCACGCCGCCCTCACGGCCCCGTCGCGCCGCCCTCCCGGCCCCGTCGCGCCGCCCTCGCGGCCCCTCGCGGCCCCTCGCGTCCCCTCGCGGCCCCTTAGCGGCCCCTCGCGGCCCCGTCGCGCCGCCCTCGCGGCACCGTCGCACCGCCCTCGCGGCCCCTAGCGGCCCCTCGCGGCTCGTCGAGGCCCCTTTCGGCCCCGTGCGGTCCCTCTCACGGCCGCTCACGACCCCTTGGCGGCCTCGTTGCGCCGCCCTCGC
Organism: Closterium sp. Naga37s-1; assembly: GCA_947471745.1. Lineage (NCBI taxonomy): Eukaryota > Viridiplantae > Streptophyta > Zygnematophyceae > Desmidiales > Closteriaceae > Closterium > Closterium sp. Naga37s-1. Next base: position 655,993 of record CANJKZ010000005.1, read on the forward strand.
GGCCCCGTCGCCGGCCCCTCCTCCCCTCGGCCTCGTCGCCGCCCTTCAGCGCCACGTCGCCGCCCCTCCGCGGCACCGTTGCCGCCCTTCCGCGGCCCCATTGCCGCCCTTCCGCGGCCCCGTTGCCGCCCTTTCGCGGCCTCGTCGCTGCCCTTCAGCGGCCCCGCCGCCGCCTCTCAGCGGCCTCATCGCCGCCCTTCAGCGGCCCCGTTGCCGCCCCTTGCGGCCCCGTCGGCGCCCTTCCTCGGCCCCTCCACCGCCGTCACCGCCGAGCCGCCGAGCTGCCGAGCCGCCTTGGCAGCCGAGCCGCCTGTGCCGCCGAGCCGCCGAACCGCCTGTGCCGCCGAGCCGCCGAGCCGCCGAGCCGCCGAGCCACCCAGCCGCTGAGCCGCCGAGCCGCCGAGCCGCCGAGCCGCCGAGCCGCAGAGCCGCCGAGCCGCCGAGCCGCCCTGCAGCCGAGCCGCCGAGCCGCCACGTCGCCGCAGCCGAGGCACCACAGTCACTGCAGTCGCGGCCCTGTCCCTGCCGGCCTGCCTCGGCCCGCCCCACCTGCCCGGTAAGAGCAGCGCCTCTGCCACTGCACTGCCCTACCCCGCTGCTCTCTCTACTAGTCTACTGCTGTCATGGCCACCCCCAGTGTTCTCACCTTTGACGCCGAGGGTCGGGCTGTTGACTTTGAGGTCTGGGTAGATGATCTGCAGCTTTTCCTACAGTGCGATAGGGCAGACGGTCTCTCCCTCTTTGACCTCACTTCTGGTGCCTCCCCTGCCCCTGCTGCTGATGCTGACGCCACTGTTCGCTCACAGTGGGCCACGCGCGATGCTGCTGCCCGCCTTGCTGTGCGCCGCCACTTACCGACCGCTGAGCGCGCGCATTTTAGTCAGTACAAGAGTGCTAAGACCTTGTACGACGCTGTAGTTGCACGCTACTCTTCCCCTGCCATTGCTGCTCTTAGCCGCCTCATACTGCCGTACCTCTTCCCTGACCTCGTCGCTTTTCCCACAGTCGCTGACCTCATTACGCACCTTCGCACTAGTGACATTCGCTACCGCGCTGCGCTTCCTGCTGAGTTCTGCACCAAGAACCCCCCCCGTATGTACATCAGCCTCTACTACATAGTCACCCGGCTCCCTGACACCCTTCGCTCGGTCAGGGACCACTTTCTCTCTGTGTGCCCCACCACTCTCACCGTTGACCTCCTCGAGGAGCGCCTCCTAGCAGCAGAGAAGGGTATAGTCGCTGTAGGAGCCTCTCGTGGTGACCCTCGTACCCCTGTCTTTGAGGGGTGCTCCCCCTCCCCCCTCTTGCCCTCTGTTGCCTCTGCTGCTGCGGCCGACCTCGTTGGTCTTGAGTCGGTCGGTGCGGCGTCTGCCCCTAGCGGGAGACGCCGCTCAGGCAAGGGCAAGGGGGGCAAGGGCGCTGGAGGATCTGGCGGGGGCGGTGGAGGCGGCGGTGGAGGCAGCGGAGGGGGTGGGGGTGGCGGTGGGAGTGGTGGCGGGGGTGGGGGCGCTAGTGGCGGCAGTGGAGGCGGAGGAGGAGGCGGTGGTGGCGGTGCGGGCGGAGGTGGCGGAGGTGGAGGCGGTGGTGGAGGTAGCGGCGGCGGAGGTGGAGCTGGTCGGGGCGGCTCTACGCAGAGGGTCGGCTCCGGTGGTGGTCAGTGCCAGCAGCAGCAGCAGCAGCGCACTCGTGAGACCCCTTCCCCCCAGCAGCTTCGTGAGTGGTACACTGCTCGTCAGCGGGGAGGGGGTGCTGGCCCCTGTACCTACGTTCTCCGTACCGGCGACCGCGCGGGTGAGCAGTGTGGGGGTCCGCACTCCACCCAGCGCTGCTTCGGCCGTCTGACGGACGCCTGGCGTCACCAGTTCCCCGACGCTACTGAGATCCCTCGCTGGGGCGAGCTGTTTAGGGCGGGTGTTGCGATCTTTGATCTTGATTATGATGCTATTCTTGCTGCCATGTATGCTGTGACTATTAGTGATGAGGGTGACTGTTACCGGTGTTTTCCGCCTGACCCGGGCATTGAGGCTGCTGCTCTAGGTGCTGGTGAGGCTGCTGCTCTAGGTGCCAGTGAGTCTGCTGCCCCAGGTGCTGGTGAGTCTGCGCTCTCAGGTACCGAGTCGGCTCCGGCACCCACACCTTCACCCTTGACTCGGGTGCTTCCCGCTCCTTCTTTCGAGACCGCACCACGCTCACGCCGCTTAGTCGGCCAGTGGCAGTCTCCCTGGCAGACCCCTCTGGGGGTCCTGTCCTTGCCCACTTCTCCACCGTCCTACCGTGTCCGGCGGCCCCTTCTGGCACCCTGTCAGGTCTTTACCTCCCCTCGTTCTCTACGAACTTGGTGAGTGGTGCTGACCTCCAGGATGCAGGGGTTCACCAGTTCACTCCTGCGAGTCAGCGAGCGACCCACTGTACCTGTGCTCGGACGGGCCGTCACTTGGCCACGTTTACCCGTCAGCCGGGGTCGAGCCTGTACACACTGACTACTGAGTCTCCTCCAGTCGCTGAGTCTGCTCAGGTAGCCGCGTCGGGTCAGGTGTTTGCTGCGGCGTCCAGGTCTGGCCCTGAGTCTGCCCCCTGCTCGTGTCGTCTCCTGTCTCACCAGACTCTCCTCTGGCACCACCGCCTTGGTCACCCCTCCCTGCCTCGTCTTCGAGGCATGGCTTCCCGTGTCCTTGTCTCTGGTCTCCCCCGGTCCCTCCCTCCCCTTCCTCCGGGGCCTGCCCCCACCTGCGTTCCCTGCGTCGAGGGGCGGCAGCGCGCTGCTCCTCACTCCTCCGAGTTCCCTCCGACAGAGGCTCCGCTGCAGACGCTTCACATGGACGTGTGGGGCCCAGCCCGCGTCCGTGGACAGGGTCACGAGCGTTACTTCCTGCTGGTGGTTGATGACTACTCGCGTTACACCACGGTCTTCCCCTTGCGCCGCAAGGGTTAGGTCACTGAGGTGTTGATCGCCTGGATCCGCGCAGCTCGTCTCCAGCTCAGAGAGAGTTTCGGCTCGGACTTTCCTGTTCTGCGTCTGCACTCCGACAGAGGCGGAGAGTTCTCCTCTGACCTTCTGCGAGCCTTCTGTCGTGCACGAGGCATCCGCCAGACTTTCACGCTTCCGGACTCTCCACAGCAAAATGGGATTGCTGAGCGCCGCATTGGCATGGTCATGGACGTCGCTCGTACGTCCATGGTCCATGCGGCTGCCCCCCATTTTCTGTGGCCGTTTGCAGTTCGGTACGCGGCGCATCAGATCAACCTTCAGCCCCGGGTCTCCATGCCGCCTGCTTTGCTGTGGACGGGGAAGGTTGGCGATGCGTCTGCGTTCCGTGTCTGGGGATCTCGGGCGTTTGTCCGCGACTTGTCTGCGGACAAGCTGTCCCCTCGTGCTGTTCCCTGCGTCTTCCTTGGCTTCCCCCCTGACGCGCCAGGCTGGCAGTTCTACCACCCCACCTCGCGCCGTGTTCTGTCCTCCCAGGACGTCACGTTTGACGAGTCGGTTCCCTACTACCGTCTCTTCCCCTACCGCACTGCGTCCCTCCCCCCCCCGCCGCTCTTCCTTACGCCAGGTCCCCCTCCGGTAGAACCCCTCCCCCCTCAGGGTCCTGCCCCCTCAGGTGTGTCCCAGGTAGACGCAGTCGAGCCTGTCGAGGTAGCTGTTGACTCTGGTGCTGCTAGGGGTGCTGAGCCTGCGGTTGCGGGGTCTGGGGGTGCTGAGCCTGGAGGTGCTGGGTCTGGGGGTGCTGCGACTGGGGGTGCTGAGCCTGGGGGTACTTCGCCTGGGGGTGCTGAGCCTGGGGGTGCTGCGCCTGGGGGTGCTGAGCCTGGGGGTGCTGCGTCTAGGGGTGCGGAGTCTGAGGGTACTGGGCCTGCTCGTGTGGCGCCTGGTGGTGCTGGGCCTGGAGGTTCTTCGGGTGCTTTGTCCCGGCGGGAGCTACTCTCTCCACAGGAGCTGCGTGAGTGGTTTGCCTGGCGCTGGAGGCGTGCTGCTGGAGCTGGAGGTGCTGCGGGCGCTGGAGGTTCTGCTGCTGCTGAGGGTGCTGGTGCCGCGGGTCCCGGAGGTGCTCGTACTGGGAGTACTGGAGCTGCTGAGCCTGCGGGTGCTTCTAGTACTGGAGCTGGTGGTGCTGCGGGCGTCGGTGCTACTGGGGGTGCTGGAGCTGGTGGACCTGCTGTGTCTTCTGGTGGTCCGGCTGGAGCTGGAGCTGCTGGGGGTGTTGGCGCTGAGGGTGCTTCTGGTGCTGGTGCCTCTGAGGGTGCTGGAGTTGGCGCTGCTGGAGCTGGGGGTGCTGCTGGCGCTGGTACTGTCGTTCGGGGTGCTGGTGCTGTCCCTTCTGGTGCTGGTGGTGCTGAGCGGCCGCGGCCGTACTTCGTTCCGCTCCTTGAGCAGGTTCTTGGTCTTCCGCCCTCTGCTAGTCCGGCTCCTCCCTTAGAGTGTCCACCGCCTGTCCAGTCCGAGTCACAGTTACAGCCTACCTCTCCTCTGCCTGCTCCTTCTCCCTACACTGGTCCTACTAGAGGTCTTGCTGAGCGTCGTGAGCCTGCGTCTCGTCCTGCGTCGCCTGTCCGTGCTGCTCGCACTAGTCGTCGTGGTTCGCGTCAGCGTCCTCCCCCTGTCCCCGGCACGCACCGGATGTCTCTGCGTCCGTCCACTACTCCTCTGCGTGCCCCTTTGCCTTCTCCTACAGAGTCCTCTCTTCCTGCTCTTGCTGACCCGGAGTCGGACTCCCTTGGTGCTGCCAGTCCTACTGTCATGCGTCTCCTTGCTACTGTCGTCACTGACCCTTCCTTTGAGTCCACTGCTGCGTCTGCCCTAGTTGCTGAGCTTGTCGACTTCGCTGCTCGCTATCGCCTAGACTACGCTGCTAGTCTTGACGCTGAGTCTCAGTCTGTCTGTCCTCCGTCCGTCGGGGGTGAGTGTGCTCTTGGCACGGACGTCCTTGAGGACAGGCAGGAGGAGTTCCAGTGTCTTGCGGCTATTTCACCCCATCTCGTGTCCATGTTACTTGCCCCTGAGGGAGACCCGGATGCACCAGACATCCCGACTCCGCGCTCTTACGCGGAGGCGATAGAGGGTCCCTACTCCTCTCAGTGGCAGGCAGCCATGGACGCAGAGATGGCTTCCTGGAAGTCCACAGGCACCTACGTTGACGAGGTTCCCCTGCCTGGGGCGAACATCGTCAGTGGCATGTGGATTTTCAGGGTGAAGCGGCCGCCGGGTTCTCCGCCTGTCTTCAAGGCGCGTTATGTGGCTCGTGGCTTCAGTCAGCGGCAGGGAGTTGACTACTTTCAGACCTTCTCTCCCACCCCGAAGATGACCACTCTTCGGGTACTGCTGCACATAGTCGCTCACTGTGACTACGAGCTTCACTCTCTTGACTTCAGCACTGCCTTCTTGCAGGGCAGCCTGCACGAGGAGATCTGGCTGCGCCGCCCACCTGGCTTCACTGGGACTTTTCCTCCTGGCACCCAGTGGAGCCTCCGGCGGCCAGTCTATGGTCTCCGCCATGCACCTCGTGAGTGGCACGACACACTGAGGACTACACTTGCGGCTCTTGGGTTTGCTCCTTCTACTGCCGACCCGTCGCTGTTTCTGCACACCGACACTTCTTTGCCGCCGTTCTACATCCTCGTGTACGTCGACGACTTGGTCTTTGCCACAGCTGACACTGCTGGACTCGCCTACGTGAAGTCCGAGCTGCAGAAGAGACACACGTGCACAGACCTAGGTGAACTGCGCAGCTACCTTGGCTTGCAGATCACCCGGGACAGAGCACAGCGCACCATTACCCTGACTCAGTCACACATGGTGCAGCAGGTCCTTCAGCGCTTCGGCTTCACGTACTCCTCGCCTCAGGCCACTCCTCTGTCTACTCGCCACTCGCTCTCAGCTCTGCCTTCGGATGAGTCCGTAGAGTCGAGTGGCCCGTACCCAGAGCTTGTTGGCTGCCTCATGTACCTGATGACCTGCACTCGACCTGACCTTGCATACCCTCTTAGCATTCTGGCACGCTATGTTGCTCCTGGGAGACACAGACCAGAGCACATGGCTGCAGCAAAGAGGGTGTTGCGCTACTTGTGCAGTACGTCGGGCATGGGGCTTGTGCTTGGAGGGCGGAGTCCAGTGGTCCTCACTGGTCACGCAGACACTTCTTGGGCTGACGACCAGGCTACGCAGCGGTCGTCACAGGGTTACACCTTCAGCCTTGGTTCCGGCTCTGTTTCGTGGCGGTCTACCCGCTCGTCTTCTGTTCTCGGCTCCAGTTGTGAGGCTGAGATCTACGCAGGGGCCATGGCTGCACAGGAGCTACGCTGGCTCACCTACCTGCTGACTGACCTGGGAGAGCCGCCTCGTTCTCCTCCAGTTCTGTACGTAGACAACAAGGCCATGCTGGCCTTGTGTCGGGAGCACAGACTGGAGCACATAACGAAGCACATCGCTCTTCGCTACTTCCTTGCTCGTGAGCTGCAGCAGCGTGGTCAGCTGCGCCTTGCTTATGTGGCCTCTGAGGCCAACACTGCTGATATCTTCACCAAGGCACTCGCGCCTTGTGATCATCAGCGCTTCTGTACTCTGTTAGGTCTTGTGCCTACCTTGCCTCACTTGCTCACTTCTTGACCTTGCTTGTACTGTTACATATATATACACCTGCTCTTGCTTGTTTAGCGTTATATATATGTAATCAGGCATGTGAACTGGCCTTGTGGCCTTGAACTTGTGCTCAGAATGTGTGGTGACGTTGTGATCCACCCTGAGCTTGCTTTGCCTTGCTTTGCTTGACTGGTCTTGTGACCCCTTGTTCTCCCCCACTTTGCCTATGGGGGTGTGTCAAACTTATATGATCTAGCCTGTGTAGGCTGTAGCGGGTTAGACACTAAGGGGTACACAATTCTAGGGTTTCATATTTGTATCACTTTCATTCCTTAGTCAATCCATTCTCGTTCTAGTTTTCTCAGATCGAGCACATGTTCACGTTTGCAACAGTGCGCGGCACATACGCGTGCCAGGACCCACGCGTGGGTCCTGAGTTTCGCGCCTTTGACCTGCGCAAAATAAGTCAAGGCACCCCCCTTGACCAGTCAAACATTGAAGCCCCCAAAACACCACTCACTCAATCCAATGGGCCTCGCATTAAACATTCGAAGCTCATAGGAATATCATGGGTTGCTCGCATGAGCCTCGCATGAAATATCTAAGTCTCATGTAACTTTCATGGGAGCTCATTTGAGCTTCGTGAGAGCCTCATTTGAGCGCGCAATGGGAGCTTTATGTGAGCGCTTCATGAGAGGTGCATGAGAACAGTGAAAGCGCAACTGAAAATGCACTAACACAAAATGCAATTACGAATGAGAACGAAACACACGGAATGCAAGGACAAATGCGCACAGAAGATCGCAAAATGAAATTGAAAATGCTCACATACACAAAATGCAAAACGCGACGCAGACGGCTAGTTGACTTGCAAAATATATAGTTGCACCCAACATGTACGGCATCAAATACCACCAGCAACATGGCCTGGATAGGGGACTTTCGAAGGATTTGGTTCCGAATTCAAACCCTATGTCGGCGAGTTCTGCGGAGATAGCTAAATCAATGGGAGCTAGACTACGGGCTAGGCACGGATGTGGGAGTGATCTCCGCGTTCCTTAGTTGTTTCCTTGTGCGCACACTACTTGCTAGTTCACAGGAGAATTTGGCAAGAGTTTCACTAGGAAAACATGACAACACTAGTAGCAACACCATTGTCAAGACAAACTACATCAGATTTAGCAAGGCTGTTGGTCGACCTCCAGTGCAGCATGGTCGACCGCGATCCAGTGCTGCAGAGCTCGCACCGCTCTAGCGCAGCAAAGAAGCGGCTTGCCAACGTTGCAAGTCCACGGTGTGCCAACGCTGCAGCAAGTCGGCTGCACAGTGTTGCACCCGCATGACAACAGTGCACCCGCTTCGTAGGAGCGCGCATCTGGTAGATGCACCACGCCTAATGACGTCCACAGTGCAGACACTTAGCAGAGTACACACCAGCGACTGCACCCACCAGCCATGTCGACCTTCTGATATTACTTCTGAGGTCGGCCTCAAAGAAACCACCCCGGCGACAGTCGCACACATTGCCCGAGTAACTCGGTCGACCGGGCAACCATGCCTGATCGTCCAGCCCATTCGGTCGCCGGCTACACCAGACCGGCGTCCCCAAAGTTGGCGTCCTCATGCCTAGGTCGGCGTCCAGGCACCCAGGACACCGTGCAGACGCCGAGGTCGGTGTCCAGGCGCCCATGACGCCGTCCAGACGCCCAGGTCGGCGTCCAGGCACCCAGGATACCGTGCAGACGCCCAGGTCGGCGTCCAGGCTTCCAGGACGCCGTCCAGACGCCCAGGATGGCTTCCTCCTGCTCGGCGCCCTCTAGCTAGGCGCCCTCCAGCTCGGTGCCCTTACTGCTGCTGATCGGCTGCGCTCCCCGCGCACCCAACTGCGAAGTCCACTCCGCCTAAGCGATGGGGCCAATAACAACTCCCGTTGACACTCCCCTGCCGCGTTTACGCTTTGGCCCCCAGCCCATACGACATCACCACTCGGAGAACAGCCCATCGGCATGCACACAACACACAGCACGCCGGTCACAGCACTAGCCATGCAAGAGGGAATGGCACCTACTGCTGCACCTCGTCGTCGCCGTCGCCCACAACGGCCAGGCCCACTTGGTCGATCGCAACGAAGCACCGGTTGAAGGCCGGATAGTGCAGCGCCTTTGTGAGGAAGTCGGCCGGCTGCTTGGTGGTCGGGATATACTTCAGCGTGAACTTCCCGCGCTTCACCATATGCTGAAGCCAGACTTGTCGCCGCTCCATATGCTTGAGGTTGCCCGTCAACCCCACGCCCTCAGCGAGCGTGATAGCCGACTTGTTGACCATGCGAAGGACGGTCAGCATCCCGGCATCCCTCCTTGCCAGTTTCGGTGGCTGCCATGTACCCTGACTCGGTCGACCACAGCGTTGCGCACTTGATGCACTGGCTTGACCCGGAGAGCGCGGCCCCTCCGTAGACGAACACGTAGCCGCCGGTGCTCGTCCGGTTCTGCTTGTCGCCGGCGTCCACATAGCTGACCAGCTGCAGCGACTCTGGTCCACCGCCGAACTCCAGGGCGGTGTCACGTATGTTGGCGAGGTAGGCGAGGCAGCAGTTGACCTCGCGCCAGTGCTGGTCACTCCTCACCGTAAGGCCACTCCCCAACTTGCTGCAGGAGAAGGCGATGTCTGACCTCATCTCCGTCGCCGCGAACTGCATCGAGCTGACCTTCTGCCGGTGCTCCTCCTCCTGGCACTCCTATGCCTCCTCGTCGTCGAACGTCAGCTCAGCGTAGGCGTCGACCAAGACCGGCGTCTTTGGGGTGCGCCCGGTCTGGTCCTCATTGATGAACCGCCTGCGCAGCTTGTTGGTCTGTCGCGCACGATCTCCAGCCCGAGGTACTTCTTCACCGGCGAGATCTCCCGCAGCTCGAAGGCGGCCTCCAGCAGCTCCTTCAGCATCGCTGCACTGCTGCTGGTGGCGAGCAGGTCGTCGACGTAGATCAGCACCCAGCAGGCCACGCCATCCACGCTCACCTTGAAGTAGAGAACCTTGTCGCCCTGGCTCTTCTTCCAGCCGGCGCCCAGCATCACACCGTCGAGAGCCATGTACCACAGCAACGACAACTTCTTCAGCCCGTAGAGGCCCTTCCGCAGCTTGCACACCCGGCCGGTCCCATCGTTGAAGTAGTCCGGCTGGTACATGTACAGCACCCAGTCGAGCTTACTCTGCAAGTTAGCGTTCTTTATGTCGAGCTGCATCAGGTTGAGGTTGAGGACGGCTACGATGTTGAGGAAGATCCTCAGCGTGACGTAGCTGCTCACCGGCGCATACGTCTCGTCATAGTCGGCGCCATACACCTGTGTGAAGCCCTTCACAACCAGCCTCGCCTTCTCGCACTCGATGGTGTCGTCGATGCGGTACTTCGTCGTCAGCACCCACCGGTTCTTCATGATGTGCACCCAAGGTGGGCGTTCGACTAGCTCCCAATTGCCCATGCCGATGAGGCTGCGGGTCTCCTCCTCCATGGCGGCCTTCACCGCCTTGCCCTTCCAGCTCGCCAATGCCTCCTTCAGCGTCATCGTGTAGATATCCCAGCAGTGCTCGAGGATGGCGTGCAAGGAGGAGTCGAGTTCCGGCAGGTCTTCATCCTCCTCGGCGTCGTCGTAAAGCAGGTCGTCATTGACCTCGTCGTCGTACGCCGTGGTGAAGGTGGCTGGTACGAAGAAATCGGGCGGCCCCCGAATTCAGCCTGTACGCCGTGGTCCAGCCTGAACCTCCACCACGTCGCTGTCGGTGGACTCCTCGGTGACTGGCTGCTTCAGCCCCACATCACCGGCTTCGCTGCCCTCGGGGCTGCCCTCGGAGTCATGCTGTTCCACAGTCGGCATCCTTGCAGACCTCTCCCGTGCTGACTGCCAGGTCGCCGACTGTTCCGTAGTCGGCTTCACTGCTGGCTGCTCCCCTGTCGTCGGCTTCCCTGCCGACGCCTCCTTCACTGGCTCCGCCGGAGTCGGCTGCACTTCCTCTGCCTACTTCTCCCCCGTCATCGTCGACTTCACACTCACGCGGACTTGCTTGACGCCACGTCGGCCACCGGCGATGCTCTTGGTCGACGCCACAAGCGACGCTCCACTTCTCCCCTCATCGTTGGAGGCCGACACCGGAGTCAGCCCACACATCTCGGCTCCAAGGGGTAGGAGGGGCAGGGGACGGAGAACGAGGGCGGACGTCCTTGGCGTCCTTATCAGCAAGCTCACCGACCTCGGCGAGCAGAGGAAGCGTCGCCGTCGAGGTGTCTGTTGGCGGGTTGATATGTGTCCGCCCCGACGCCGGCCCATGCACCGACTTCCACACCTCCAGTGACATAGTTTCGTAGAACGCCACATCCGACGTGGTGACCATCCTGTTGTCGGTAATGTCGAGGAGCTCCCAGCACTTGGCCTTCGGCTTCAGCTTCCCACCACGCTGCTGCTCGGGGACCAAGAACTGCGCAATGCAGCCCCACACGTGTGCCAGCGACAAGTCGGGCTTCTTCCCGGTGAGCAGCTGGAACGGCGTCATCCCAGCGTCGATCTCTCAACCCAGTTGCAGACCCAGACAGCTTGTCGCAGAGTGAGGTGCCACCAGTGGTGCTCCACACCCATGTGCAGCAGCGTCGCCCGCACCGACTCCACCACCGTCCTCATCTCCCGCTTCGCCATGCCGTTCTGCTGCGGGGTGTGCGGGCAGGTCAGGTCGTGGACGATCCGCTTGCCGTCCACGAAGTCGACGAACTGCTTCCCGAGGAACTCCCCTCTCTGGTCAGAGCGCAGCATCTGCACGAACTTCTTCGCCTGCCGCTCAACCACCACCGTCCACTGCGCGAACTCCCGCAACAAGTACGACTTCTTGGCAACCGGCCTCACCCACACGTAGCGAGTCTTGCGGTCCTTCAGCAACAAAAAGTATAGGCTGCTATCCTTGGCAGCCACCCAAAACGGCCCACACAGGTCGTGTTAGAGACGAAGGACAAGGTCTACGAAGATTAGGGGCCTAAATTTCTCAAAATCGTTGGCTTAGAATTCTGGATAGAATTGACTCGTTCACAAGAAAGGCTGTCGACGAAAAACGCACCGTCAAAACTTCACCAATTTTGAACATGCTGTAGCTTTAGAGCGTAGCTACAATTTCCAAGTTACATTGTATGCAAAGGTGAAGTATTTCTCGAGTTATCAATTTCGGCGCACTAGGGGGTATGCTGCCATAGAATCTTAACTCAAACACAATTGTCTCACAATTACCACACAAGAATGTTGGAGTAGCAATTAACCAGGTGGGAGGGGAAGAGGAGGACGAGAGGGAAGGTCCCTAAGGAGTTCCCAACCAAGGAAACCCCACAAGCACACCAAATCCCTTTCCTATAGGAACCCCACTTTGACCTTGTCCATTTCCCAACCTCCACAATCCACCTCACCCAAATTGGCCACACTTGCCAACCCAATTTGGTTTCTCCCAACCACTTGGCAGCATCTACAGTGATGGGGACGAATTTCCCAGCCCCCAAAAGTCTGTACCCCATATTGAGTCACTTCACAACTTCCCAAAGTCGTCGCATCCCAATCAAAACGTCGAACGATTATAACTTCGTCGTTCTTGCTCCGATCGCATCGATTCTTGGTTCTGTTATAGTCACAATAGGCTTGAATGTGCCTAAAACGAAAGATAGAGAGCACAGACGGATTTCTGCACAGCGGCTTCAAACGTTGATAGCGTTCTGCTCACAGCTGCAAATGACCTGATTCAAATTGGATCTGGAGCGTCTTCACGTCGTCTACAATTAGCAATTTAGATTGCACGATTTGATAAAGAATTGACGACACGGCGTCGGTTTGAACGAACGGTACTATGGCAGCCACTATAGTCTTAGAACACAAGATAGGAAGAGTTACGAGTTAGGAATGACTCCCAGCTCGTACAAACCCCAAGAGCCGAGGTACAGTGATGTGGAACAGTGCCACACTGTCCCCAACCACGAAGGGTCTCGAAACTACCCTTCACTAGGGCCTACACCAAGTGAAATGTTACACTACACAAAGTAATGTAAATATCTTCAATATCTTGAGGTGTACCCTTTTTGGCGAGCTTCGAAATCACTTGAGGCTTGACACCAAGGCTCGGGCTCTTCATCACAAACTCATCCTTGAGTTCTTGATGGGTCTGCTGCACGCACCTGCGACACGCCGAACGTTCGACACAGGACAAAATTGAAACCGCGCACGACAAAATAGAAACCGCGCGCGAGACACAAACGACCGCGTAACACGCGTCTAGCGATAACTCGCTATTGACTCGACACACACACTCGACATCATGACTCAACATTCACACACAATTATAAGCATGAAATATATATTATCCCATGCCCTCATACCATTCCATACACACACACATGCACGCACACGGACAACAAGCCGAGTGCAAACCGTAGGGTTGCACCAACAGGTTCGTCGGAAAGCCCTTGAGCAGAGGAATCACTTCAGATATTTGCTCAGGCAAAGTAACACTCACGCACACTCAGAAAGTCCAAACCACAGAAAACACAAATTCTTGCACACGCTCATACCACGCATGCAACGCACAAACATATGATGGGAGGCAGACAGACGTGCATCCAAATGATAGCATCAGATAAAAAACTCCCCCCCTGGCTGCCTACCACCATCCCACATGCCATAGCTCAAGCATGCACCCTCATCCCAGCAAGCTTCATGCCCTTCCAATGCTCAGGTTCAGCCAGGCGCTTGGTTAGAATGTCAGTCGCCTGCTGATGAGTCTTCACAATCTCCAGCCTCACCTCCTTGTCCAAAAGCCTCCTCACCCAATGCCACATAGGCCTGATGTGTTTGGTCCGCCCATGGAGACAAGCTTTCTTGGCTAACTTCACTGCCGACTCATTGTCACAAAATATCACAGTCGACTCCCTCTGGCACACTCTGATCTCCTCCAACAGACGCCTCAGCCACACCACCTCCTTGGCTCCATGGTGCAGGGCCATGTACTCTGTCTCACACGAGGACTGCCCCACCTCGTTCTTCTTCTTTCCGCGCCAGCTCACTGCACCACCTCCAAGCAGGCACACATAGCCTCCAATGCTGGTGCCGTCCGTCTTCACAGAGTTGAAGCTAGCGTCAGTGTAGCAGGTCAAGAGCATCCCCCCCTTGCTCAAGTCCGCTGCACCCCTTTGCAGCCTCTGTCGCACAGCACTGTACTCCAAACCCACTGATGCTGTAGCACTCACATAGCGGACCAACCTCTTGGCCGCTTCCAGCTTCTCATGACTGGGGCGTGAGACCACACTGGCAAGCTTGGATGATGCAAAGGCAATGTCAGGCCGCGTATGGTTACCCGCATAGTTGAGTGCCCCAACCATGGAATGAAACAGCTTCCTGTCACTCTCACCCACCACCTCCTCATCAGCACAGGGCTCCACAGTGAACCCTTAAGGCAGTGGGGTTGCTGGCTTTCCTTCATCTGGCAGCCCATATTTCTCGGCCAGCCCCTCATAGTACTTCTTCTGGTGCAGCCTCAACACTCCCTTGTCAAGGTCCCTCTCCACATGCATCCCCAAGTAATACTTCACATCTCCCATCTTAGAGCACTTAAACTGCATCTCCAGCATCTCCACACGCTCAATTATCGCAAACGACTCGGAGAAAAGAAGGATGTCGTCCACGTACACCAGGAGCATGAGGAACCGCTCCTTCTCTTGCAGCAGGAACAAGCTGTGATCACACTCGCTCTTCTTGAAACCCCCAGCCAGCAGTGCCTCCTCTAGCTTGTGGTACCATGCGCGAGGAGAATGCTTCAAGCCATAAATGGCCTTCTTCAGCTTTCACACCCTGCCGCTCCCATCATCCAACCCCTCAGGCTGCAGCATGTACAGCTCCTCCAGGGTGATCCCATTGAGGAACGCAGTCGTGATATCCATCTGCTTTATCTTCCAGCCGCGGTTTTGAGCCGCTCCCAAAATCACCCTCAGTGTTGTCCTTTTCCCCACAGGAGCATAGAGCTCGTTGAAGTCCTTTCCCTTTGTCTGCTGAAACCCCTTAGCCACAAGCCTTAACTTGTAGCGGGTCAGCTCCCCATTGGGTCCGTACTTATGCCTGAAGATCAGCTTGGAACAAATGGCCTTCTTCCCGGGTGGCAGCTAACACATCTCCCACGTCTCGTTCTCTAGTAGAGAATCATACTCCTCCTTCACACTCTGCTTCCACTTTTCAGCATCAGGCCCGCTGAACGCCTCGGCTAGTGTCTTGGGCTCAGGGACGGCTGCCCAGTATCAGTGTGCTATCTCATCCTCATCACACTGCTCAGCCACACTCCTAGCCCGTACCACCTTTGGCTTGCCACAGCTCGGATAGGTCAGCCGGTTAGGAGGGCGCATATCCCTCCTAGGACGGTCAGCCGGACGTGCGGCACCTTGTGGAGCACCTTGCTGCGGCTGCTGCTGCTCCTCCACCTCAGGTTCTCCCCCATCCTCAGTCACCCCAGAGATCTCCTCCTTTGAGACAGTGACCTGCACTTGCCTCGAAGGCCGCTGCACCTCATCTGCTGCTGCTGCTTCCACTCCTTGTAGTACAAGGACTCAAGGAACTTCACATCCCTTAACACAGTCAGCTACTGGCTGGTCAAGTCCCATAGCAGCCAGCCCTTGTGGTCCTTTGCAAGCCCTAAGTGCAGACCCCATTTTCCAGAAGCTTCCAGCTTTCCCCTCTTCTCCTTAGGCACATGGAACACCACCATGCACCCGAAAACTCTCAGCATGTTCACCGCTGGTGCACTCCCATACCACTTGGTGTAGGGGACCCACTGCTTGTCCCCCACTATCGCCAGAACCCTGTTCTTCACAAGAGCGACCTGCCGCAGTGCGGTTACCCAAAACGGATCCGGCAGCCCTGCACGCCCAAGAAGAGTGCAAGCACCTTCCTGCAGGGTCCGGTTGAACCGCTCAGCCACCCCGTTCTGTTGAGGGTTGTAAGGCACTGTGAGCTGATGCTGGATCCCCTTCTTCTTCAGCACCGCCTCAAAATCAGCGCCAATAAACTCTCCCCCGTTGTCAGTGCGGATCACCTTCACCTTGTGTCCACTCTCCCTTTGAGCTCTCAGCATCCACTCCTTAAGAACAGCCACTGCCACCTCCCCCTTAGTCTTCAGAGGGTACACCCACACCGCACGCGTGTGGTCGTCCACAATTGTCAAGAAGTAGCGGCTGCCCGAGAGAGAAGGGGCCCTCCTAGGCCCCACCAAATCCATGTGCACAAGCGCGAGCGGGGCCTTGGCTGGTCCCGTGCCGCTGCTGAAGGGGAACTTGGTGAATTTCGTCTCAAGGCATGTAGGGCAGCTCCCAATCTCCTTAGCTGCCCCTTTCACCTCCAACCCCTTCAAGCTCCCATCCTCCACTAGCTTCTGCAGCATAGGACAACTCACATGACACAACCTCTCGTGCCACGTCTTCCAATCGGCCTCACCACTCCCGGATGAAGCCTTTTCCCATGCGGCAGTTGCATCCACACCAGCAAGCACCTCACCATGTGGCTGCTGTGGCTACTGCACCTTCTTGACTGCATCCAGGGCCCCATCAGTTGGTGCAGTTTCCTCTCCTCCCGCAGCTACTTTAGCCGTTGCTGCAGCCACTGCCGTTGCTGGTGGTTTCCCGTTTCAGGGGATGATGGGCAGCTGCCACGGATCCTTGATGCAGCTGCTCTTCTCCTCCAAATCCCACAGCAGCAACTTCCCAAGCTTTGCACGGCAGCTAGTTGGGCCGAAGGTCACTTTGGCCTTGCTTTTCTGCAGCCGGCACACAGAGAGGAGGTTAGCGGACAAACCTTCAACCAGCAATACATTCCCCAGCCCCACAAGCTCCCTTTTAGCTCCCACTACCTTGGCATTCCCCACACCAATCACAGGGAGCAAAGCACCTGAAGCGGCAGCCACAAACTTGATCTTCCCAGGGGGTTTTACCTCATCAGGCAAATCTGCCCGTGGGGTCATGTGACTTGTGCAACCTGAATCGATCACCCAGTGAGTGAGGGGGTGCATCACAACCTTCCCAACTGAACCTACATCACCCTCACTCCCTTTCACATCCTCAACCATGAGGAACATCCCAGGGTCGGATTTACCTTGTGCACCATCTCCTTGTGCAACTGAACCTTGCACAACGCCACCTCGTGCACGTTCACGACTTGGCGGCTTCATGCCTCGGGGCGCCCATCCCTCGGGCCGGCTGAAACAGTTGAACCATGGGTGTCCAGCCTTCTTGCAGTACCAGTACGCACCCTCCGTTCGGGTGCTCCCCCTGCCTCCAGAGCTCCCATGCCCCTCGTTGCAGTCACCTCGGCCACTCCGTCTGCCAAAGCCTCTCCCACGGCTTTGGCCTCTCCCTCCCCCTCTTCCTCTGTTGCCTCCTGCAGCTCCATACCCCTCAACAGTTTTGTTGGCAGCACCACTTCCCGTGTGGCGCCTGCGGAAGTCCTCCTGCTGGATCTGCTGCCGTAGCTACTCAGGCGTCCACTTGTCATGCTGAATGTTGAGGGTGGGGATGAGGTTGTCCCACGAGTTGTCGAGCACCGCGATGATCTTGGTGCACTGCTGCATCTGCGACACCTCGGTGCCCGCCGCTACCATCCTCGCATATGTGTCCTTGATCTTGTCAAGGACTGGCTTCACATGTCTGAGCAGCTGGAACAGCGACGTCTCTGGCGGCAGCGTCGATCTCTCAACCCAGTCGCAGACCCACACAGCTTGTCGCAGAGTGAGGTGCCACCAGTGGTGCTCCACACCCATGTGCAGCAGCATCGCCCGCACCGACTCCACCACCGTCCTCATCTCCCGCTTCGCCATGCCGTTCTGCTGCGGGGTGTGCGGGCAGGTCAGGTCGTGGACGATCCGCTTGCCGTCCACGAAGTCGGCGAACTGCTTCCCGAGGAACTCCCCTCTCTGGTCAGAGCGCAGCATCAGCACGAACTTCTTCGCCTGCCGCTCAACCACCACCATCCACTGCACGAACTCCCGCAGCACGTACGACTTCTTGGCAACCGGCCTCCTCCACACGTAGCGAGTCTTGCGGTCCTTCAGCAACAAGAAGTATAGGCTGCTATCCTTGGCAGCCACCCAAAACGGCCCACACAGGTCGTGTTAGAGACTAAGGACAAGGTCTACAAAGATTAGGGGCCTAAATTTCTCAAAATCGTTGGCTTAGAATTCAGGACAGTATTGTCGTGCTCACAAGAAACGCCGTCGACGAAAAACGCACCGTCAAAACTTCACCAATTTTGGATATGTTGTAGCTTTAGAGCGTAGCTACAATTTCCAAGTTACATCGTACGCAAAGGTGAAATATTTCTCGAGTTATCAATTTCGGCGCACTAGGGGATATGCTGCCATAGAATCTTAATCAACCACAATTGTCTCACAATTACCACACAAGAATGTTGGAGTAGCAATTAACCAGGTGGGAGGGGAAGAGGAGGACGAGAGGGAAGGTCCCCAAGGAGTTCCCAACCAAGGAAACCCCACAAGCACACCAAACCCTTTCCCTATAGGAACCCCACTTTGACCTTTGTCCATTTCCCAACCTCCACAATCCACCTCACCCAAATTGGTGTTGGTGCAACCCTACGGTTTGCACTCGGCTTGTTGTCCGTGTGCGTGAATGCGTGTGTGTATGGAATGGTATGAGGGCATGGGATAATATATATTTCATGCTTATAATTGTGTGTGAATGTTGAGTCATGATGTCGAGTGTGTGTGTCGAGTCAATAGCGAGTTATCGCTAGACGCGTGTTACGCGGTCGTTTGTGTCTCGCGCGCGGTTTCTATTTTGTCGTGCGCGGTTTCTATTTTGTCCTGTGTCGAACGTTCGGCGTGTCGCAGGTGTGTGCAGCAGACCCATCAAGAACTCAAGGATGAGTTTGTGATGAAGAGCCCGAGCCTTGGTGTCAAGCCTCAAGTGATTTCGAAGCTCGCCAAAAAGGGTACACCTCAAGATATTGAAGATAGTTACATTACTTTGTGTAGTGTAACATTTCACTTGGTGTAGGCCCTAGTGAAGGGTAGTTTCGAGACCCTTCGTGGTTGGGGACAGTGTGGCACTGTTCCACATCACTGTACCTCGGCTCTTGGGGTTTGTAGGAGCTGGGAGTCATTCCCAACTCGTAACTCTTCCTATCTTGTGTTCTAAGACTATAGTGGCTGCCATAGTACCGTTCGTTCAAACCGACGCTGTGTCGTCAATTATTTATCAAATCGTGCAATCTAAATTGCTAATTGTAGACGACGTAAAGACGCTCCAGATCCAATTTGAATCAAGTCATTTGCAGCTGTGAGCAGAACGCTATCAACGTTTGAAGCCGCTGTGCAGAAATCCGTCTGTGCTCTCTATCTTTCGTTTTAGGCACATTCAAGCCTATTGTGGCTATAACAAGTGGTATCAGAGGCCCTTGGAGCAGTTTCGACAATGTCTGGACCTGAGGAAAGGGGTGACAGAGGTGCTGGTGGCAGTGGAGAAGCTCAAGCTCAAGGCCAACCCCGTGATTCAGCCATGGCGCCCATGCAACCAAGTCTTGGCCCACCTAGGGATGAGCCTAGGGTGTTTGGGCTTGACAAGTTCAACTGTGACAACTTTGCTGAATGGTCCTTCAAGATGGAGAACATCTTTGACCACTATGACCTGCTGGAGGTGATGGAAGGAACGGAGAAGCGCCCCGAGAACGACCCGGAGAAGAGCCCGTGGGTGCGGAAGAGCGCACAAGGCTATCTCTTACTTGGGCAAGCGTTGGGGAGCAGTCAGATCCGTCACATCAAGCCATTCCAGCGTGAACCAGAGAAAGGACCAAAGGCATGGGCTGCTCTCAAGGGTGTACATGCTCCTGCAACAGCGGCGGTAGCGGTGGTGTTGGAACGGCAAATGGCGGCACTACGAATTGAAGAAGACGAAGCGGTTGAAGAAGGGGTGCAGAAATTCTTCGACTTGTTGACGCGGCTTGAGGGAGCTGATTTGAACTACAGTGAGCTCCAAAAGAAGACCAAGTTGCTGGCCTTACTCCCAGAGTCATGGTCCTCGCTCATCATCAACCTTAATCGCGACTTGCCCCGCCTCTCGCTTGAAGACGTGAAGCGAGCTATCCTTCAAGAGGATTTCCGCCGCCGTGAGTTGGCGAGTGCGGATGGCGCTGGGGCAGCGAGCATCGGCCGTGGATATGGTCGAGGAAGAGGCAGAGGACGAGGGGGAGGAAGGTTTGGTGGCAGCAACTTCGGCGGAAGCCGCAGGAGTGGCGGTTACGGCAGCGACGACAAGAGCTACGGATGCGGTCGCGGCCGATTCGACGGCGAGTGTCACTATTGCCACAAGAGCGGACACATGTGGCGCGACTGCTACAAACTCCCTGATGGTTGGACCCCTGCTCAAGGCCAAGAGGGTAGAGGAGCAGGAGGAGGGAGAGGACGAGGCCGTGGAGGCCGTGGCGGTCGCGGTGGCGGAGCTGCAAACATGAAGAGCGGAGACAACGACAAGGACCCGAGCGACGATCGATACCCGGGTCTATTCTACTTCGTGTCGACGCAAGTACCGGCTGGTCCAGAGAAGGATGAAGGCTTTGAGGAGCCAGCAGCTGTGGGGAAGGTGACCCTACACCCCCTGGACTATTGGGTGATTGATAGTGGCGCTACCTATAGCATGACACCTCGCCCGGACTTGCTCACCGAACTCGAGCCGTCACCGGTGAAGCATGTCACATCGGCTTTGGGGCAGCGAGCAGAGGTGAAAGGCATGGGCAAGGCCATGTTCAAGGGTGCTGATGGGAAGATGGTGGGCCTCAAGAACGTGCTTTGGGTGCCCAGCCTTGCTGCAAACCTGATTTCCGTGCGGCGGTTGGCAAAGGCCGGCATGGACACGAACTCGAAGGGAGCCAAGACCTACACCGCAAGGCTTGGCGATCGAATTCTTTGGGACCTTCATGAGGACAGGGATGTCTACAACGAGATGTGGCAGATCCCAGTGGTCCCTATGCCTAAGGAGAGGCAAGTGGCAGCAAGCATCAGCACCAAGGATGGAACGGTCGGTAGCGACGATGGCGCGAACGGTCGCGCTAAGGAGAATGAGCTCAAGAAGAGCAAACCTGGAGGGACCAGCAAGTTTAGTGAACCTAAGGAGAGTGGTGCAGCAACCAAGGAGCAGCAAAAGGGTGAGGAGAACCCAGAGGCAGCAGCGGAGGAGGACTACGGAGAGAGTATGTGGGGCGCTATTGCGAGCGCGGCATTCTCCAATCCAACTTCGGCTACGGGGGAGTGTGATTGGCTCACCTTGCATCGGCGCATGGGGCATGTGGCCCTGCCCATCTTGCAGCAGCTAGTGAAGAATGAGATGGTTGCTGGCATACGTGTGAAGGGGGAGCCCGATGAGGTGCTTGGCTGCCCGACGTGCATTCAAGCCAAGTTCACCCGGTTTCCGTTCCCTAGTTCGGAGGCAACGGCAAAGGCACCGCTTGATGAGGTGGTGATGGACGTGGTGGGCCCCCTGAAGCTTGGAGCTGCTGGAGCTGAGTATTTTCTCACCATTGTCGACGTCTACACCCGCATGACTTGGGTGTACGTGCTGGCCAAGAAGAGCGACGTGGCTGAAACGTTGAAGACGGATTGGTTTCCGATGGTGGAGCGGCAACAAGACCGTCTAGTCAAGTCAATCCGCACCGATCGAGGGGGAGAGTTCCTGAGCAAGGAGTTTGGGTTGTGGCTGAAGAAGAATGGTATTCGGCACTCCCTCACCATGCCATACTCCCCTGCAATGAACGGCATCGCCGAGCGAGCGAACCGCACAATCACGGAGGCGGCACACGGGTTGCTCATTGAAGCCGGGCTACCCGACTATTTCTGGCCTGATGCGGTGCGGAGCGCGTGTGTGGCCAAGAACAGAGCCTTGACTCATGTGGGAGCAGACAAATGGGTGCCCTATGTGGAGTGGCTAGGAAGGAAGCCAAAGGTGGATATGCTTCGGGTGTTCGGGTGCATGTGCATGGCGCTCGTGCCTAAGCATCTTCGGCACAACAAGCTTGGTGCCAAGGCGGTGTGGGCCGTGCACTTGGGCATGGCTCAAAACAGCAAGGGATGGCTTCTTTGGGACCCATTCACCAAGAAGTTCTTGGTGAGCAGGGACTGCAAGTTCATGGAGAACTTCATGTACAAGGATTGGAAGGCGGAGAATGAGGCGAAGATAGGCGTGCGGTTTGGGGAGGTGAAGAGTTCCGGTTTGGAGCATGTGGAGCTGCCTTTGGAGCTGAGCAGCGGCAGCACAAACACAAGGCAATCCTCCCTTGTGAATGGGGGAGAGGAGGCCAATGATGCAGAGGAAGAAGAGGAGGAGGTGCAGCAAGTGAGCGAGCGTGCACCGTCACTCCCTTCCCGTACTACGAGTGCTCCACGGATTCGAGCCACACCGCAGCAACGCCAAGGCCTTCAAGTCCCTGCAGCTGAGGAGGAAGGAAGGGGGAAGAGGAGAGTTCAACCCCCTAATAGGCTGACCTATGATGCGCCGGGAAAGCAGGGCAAGACAGCCCTGGCCGGAGCGGCAATGATGGTCGGAGACGACGAGGAGAGTGACTACGAGGAGTGTGCCTTCGCGTTCTTCTCTCCGGTGGAGATGCCGGGAGAACCAGCAACTCTCAAGGAGGCTTTGGAGAGTAGTGATGCTGAGGAGTGGAAGAAGGCCATGGAGAGTGAGCTGAAGAGCATCGAGGAGAATGACACGTTTGAATTGGTGGAGCTACCGGAGGGGCGTACGGCGATAACGTCCAAGTGGCTCTTCAAAATCAAGTTGGATGCCGACGGCAAGATCGAGCGCTACAAGTCTAGGCTTGTAGCCAAGGGGTACCAGCAGAAGGAGAAGGTGGACTTCAAGGAGCTGTTTGCCCCTGTGGTGAAGCCGACGACGCTGCGAACCCTATTCGCGGGAGCCGCCATCAAAGGATGGGTAGTAAAGCAAATGGACATCGTAACGGCATTCCTTAACGGCATCCTTGAGGAGGAGATTTTTATGGCGCAGCCAGAGGGGTTTGATGATGGTAGTGGCAGAGTGTGGAAGCTGAAGAAGGCCCTCTATGGGCTGAAGCAGGCCCCTAGGCAATGGTACATGAAGCTGCGCGAAGTGTTGGAGGGGATCGGCTTCACTCCCTCAACGGCCGATCACTCCTTGTTCATGCTTGGCGAGGGGGAGCAGAGGAGTTTCATGGTGGTTTATGTGGATGACATCCTCATTTTCTCACCCTCTTCTGACCTTGTGAAGGAGGTAATGTTGAAGCTTCAAGACAAGTTCAAGTGCAAGGCCCTTGGTGACGTGAGCTTCTACCTTGGGCTCCACATTGAACGAGATGTGGAGAAGCGGTGCATGCGGGTGCATCAACGAAAGTACCTGGAGGCATTGGCTGCCAACTTTGGGCAGAGTGAAGGCCATGTGGCTACACCCTTTCCCTCTGGGTTCAAGTGTGTGAAGGGACCAGAGGAGGAGAGCGTTGGTGAAGAGGAGGCGCCGATTTCACTCGTTGGTGGGCAGCCTCATGTATGCGGCGGTAAACACCCGACCGGACGTCGCGTTTGCTACCGGGCAGCTGGCTAGGGTTGTGCAATGCCCTAATGAGGAGCAGGTAGCAGCTGGAATGAGGGTGGCCAAGTATCTTGGCCAAACACCGACCGTTGGGCTGCAATACTTGGCGCCGGCACAAAGGCGCCAAAAGGGCGCGGATGGTGTTGAACCCGGGCGTTTGTTCCTCACCGCCTACTCGGATGCTTCATATGCATCAGAACCAGAGGACATGACAAGTGTGGGAGGCTTCATATGCTGTGTTGGTGGAGGCCCAACTGCTTGGGAGAGCAAGAAGCAGGTTGACCAAGCTTTGAGCTCGGTGGAGTCCGAGTACATGGCACTCTTCCGTGCCGTACGGGAGATTGTGTGGCAGCGGCGTTTGTTGGCTGAATTGGGGGAGGAGCAGCAAGGACCTACCCCACTGTACTGTGACAGCCAGGGTGCCATTGCTCTTGCTAAGAACCCTGTGTTGCATGGACTCACGAAGCACATGAGGGTGAAGTGGCATTGGACGAGGAGCATGGTAACCGCGGGTGAAGTTGAGTTGCGCTACGTGAAGACCACGGGGCAGCCGGCTGACATGATGACCAAGAGGCTGGTGGAGCAGCAGCATTGGAAGTGTTGCAAGCTGGCTGGGATGGCTCTGAACTGAGAGAGCAACATATCCTAAGGCCAACAATCCGAGGGGGAGTTTGTTGGTGCAACCCTACGGTTTGCACTCGGCTTGTTGTCCGTGTGCGTGAATGTGTGTGTGTATGGAATGGTATGAGGGCATGGGATAATATATATTTCATGCTTATAATTGTGTGTGAATGTTGAGTCATGATGTCGAGTGTGTGTGTTGAGTCAATAGCGAGTTATCGCTAGACGCGTGTTACGCGGTCGTTTGTGTCTCGCGCGCGGTTTCTATTTTGTCGTGCGCGGTTTCTATTTTGTCCTGTGTCGAACGTTCGGCGTGTCGCAGGTGTGTGCAGCAGACCCATCAAGAACTCAAGGATGAGTTTGTGATGAAGAGCCCGAGCCTTGGTGTCAAGCCTCAAGTGATTTCGAAGCTCGCCAAAAAGGGTACACCTCAAGATATTGAAGATAGTTACATTACTTTGTGTAGTGTAACATTTCACTTGGTGTAGGCCCTAGTGAAGGGTAGTTTCGAGACCCTTCGTGGTTGGGGACAGTGTGGCACTGTTCCACATCACTGTACCTCGGCTCTTGGGGTTTGTAGGAGCTGGGAGTCATTCCCAACTCGTAACTCTTCCTATCTTGTGTTCTAAGACTATAGTGGCTGCCATAGTACCGTTCGTTCAAACCGACGCTGTGTCGTCAATTCTTTATCAAATCGTGCAATCTAAATTGCTAATTGTAGACGACGTGAAGACGCTCCAGATCCAATTTGAATCAAGTCATTTGCAGCTGTGACCAGAACGCTATCAACGTTTGAAGCCGCTGTGCAGAAATCCGTCTGTGCTCTCTATCTTTCGTTTTAGGCACATTCAAGCCTATTGTGGCTATAACAATTGGCCACACTTGCCAACCCAATTTGGTTTCTCCCAACCACTTGGCAGCCTCTACAGTGATGGGGACGAATTTCCCAACCCAAAAAAGTCTGTACCCCATATTGAGTCACTTCACAACTTCCTAAAGTCGTCGCATCCCAATCAAAACTTCGAACGATTATAACTTCGTCGTTCTTGCTCCGATCGCAATGATTCTTGGTTCGTCGGAAAGCTCTTGAGCAGAGGAATCACTTCAGATATCTGCTCAGGCGAAATAACTTTCACACACACTCAGAAAGTCCAAACTACAGAAAACACAAATTCTTGCATACGCTCATACCACGCATGCAACGCACAAACATATGATGGGAGGCAGATAGACGCGAATGCAAATGATTGCATCATATAACAGGTCGATGTGCTCGACGGCCAGGGCGTCCTTTTTGTCGGAGCGTGTCACTTTGAAAGAAACTCTACCTTCTACCCTTACCCAAACATTTCACCTTCTCGCCATCTCGTTTTGAATCTGCTTTGTCCGCGATCAACACCACATGGTGGCGCCACGACCGGTCCCAAGGTACTGGCCTGCCACTCCAGAAATCGATGCGGAACCAGAAAAGCGGGAATGTTTGGTCGAGCTGCAAAACTTGGTGTGTTTCTTCCGTGGATGTCGCCTTGTCTGTTCGCAAAAAGCAGGGTGCGACGGGGAGATGACGTTGAGGTTGTGGCGATTTTCATGGGCATCGGTAGGGCTGCTTTGGCTCTGTAACACATGCTCACAAGCGATTGAGTTCTGGTCGTGCAACAGTAGAGCCATCGAGAAAAGGCGAGCCACTAGTGGAGCACGTCCGCCCATTCTTCAGGCTAAATTTGTGGCAGCCTTTGCTCTGGGGGGATTAGGATATCAGCAGATGTGAGAGTTTTGTCGCACCTTTGGCATCCCTTCCCCTGCCAATGCCACATTCTATAAGCATCCTAGCAAAGATAAAGGCATATGGAAAGCGATTATGAATGAAGCGGATAGATCGATGCGGGAGGTGCGCACCAAGGGAATTGCGCTCGACGAACTAGCGGCGGAGGGGTTCATGGTGAAGGGGATTGTTTCATATCAGGGAACCACGTTCAAAGGAGCTGCTGTCGGCCATAAATTGAATCATCAAGTAGACATGTGGCATGTGAAGAATACGTGTACAACTTATTCTGGAGGGAATTACAGGACGCGCTACGTGCACCTGTGTCGCTGGACAAGGCTAGTAGGATCAAAGACTTATGGCTTGCTACGGTCGAGGGGCTGAAGCTGTGGCTGAAAACAAAAGGGCTTCTCCAAGAGAGCAAAGCGACATTGAAGGAGAGTTTTGTGGAGTCAGTGTGCAGAGCCATGGGAGCTTTCCCCTATGTGAAGATGACACAGGACGATGCAAAGTGGCAGCATTCGGATCTGCGGAAAGTGCGACGGGTTGGGGGCAGTGGCAGAGTGGTTGATGTTCCAGTGGGGTACAGAGATGCGACTAATGCACAAAATGCTTGTCCAACACAAGATCCGAAGGTGGTGGAGATAGATGGACTTGTGGACGGGGAATGGGAATCCGGGGGAGTGCTGATGGAGGTCCAGTGGTAAGATGTCGTCGAGGTTTGTGGGTATGATCTACACTCCATGCATGGAGTCCGGCCATGTCACTCGCCTCTTCTTCGGTGGTGCATGCCCACACGGGAGAGGGCGTGTACTCCGATTTCATTGAAGGAAGCACTCCTTGGACCTTCCGCGACCTGGATGCAAGTGAGTTTGCGGCGAAGATATTGTGATTTTTCAATTATACAATTGCACTCGTTCGAGCATGGCGATGAGATAATCACCTTGACTGATGCTATTTTGCAGGGCTTGTGGGAGGTGTTGGTGATCCTGGCGATGGAGACGAAGACATAACTGAATGTGCACCAGAGGCAGAACCACCATCACGTGGGACGAGACGTCAGAAACGAAAACGGGACGGTGATGACCAGACTGCGGACGACGAAGAAGTGACGGTGGCTTCGCGCTTTGCTTCGCCCTTTCACTACATCATGATGAGGTGTGCTGCACGGAAGGCGGACGGCGAGACGATGACACCTGAAGAGGTGGCTGGCGAGCTGGGGCTTGCAGCCAGCCATTGGAGGGGCGATCATTCGGGGTGTGGATAATCAGGGCGTATATATCGCTGCGTGACGGAGGGGTAGGGCATCGAGACTGCGATTTATGAGAAAGGATCGGAGACTCACAAGGCAGTGCAGGATTGGCTTGCAAAGCGGTGTAGGCCAGACAAGGTGAAATCGCTGGTGCATGGTACGTCTAGTTCCATCAACAAATCTTTCCACTCGATCATCATCAAGTACGCTCCGAAAAGGACTCGGTTTCAGGGAAGTTTTGAAGCATGAGTGGCGCTTGCTGTTCTGCACTGGAATAATGGCATGGATTGGTTGGTGACCGCAAATCGCACGCGCCTACGACAAGTTACCCGGATTCGGCGTGGCAACAAGGATCGGACCTTGGTGACAATAAGTTGGCCATGGCTTGATGGCCTAATTGAATCGTGGCTCAAAACATAATGGGGAGGCAGACGATGAGACGGATGGGGAGCGACAAGTCCCACTCATCCTGGTGGTTGAAGCCTGACACGCCTGCACCACTACATGAGGGTAGGGACCCTCCTCGTCCACTGACAAGACCACGGACGCGACGTTGTTTGAGTAAGTTGATTCTCATTACATTCACAAAATGCCCACAGTCCTCTCTCTCCATAACATCCTATAATAATACCCACCAAATAACAATATATTAATGCCACCCTTTCTGCAATTGTTATGTAGGTGACATCTCCAACTACCCACGCTAAGCGTGGCCGACCCCCTCTCGGCCTTCGTGGACCCAAGATACCATTCCGCATACCATGCCAACACACGAAGCCGACTGATGGAACCCATGCTACAAGGTATGGAACCGCATACCATCCCAAAGAACCCTAAACCTCCCATCCCACCACCATCCCTCACCACCTCTTTCCAGCCAGCCCATCCACCTTCAACCCTTACTCCTATAATGTTTTTTCATTCATAGTCTCGGTCGGCTCAAATATACCGATGACAGTTTCATCAACATCTCCCAAGACATGTGAATTCGTTCTAGCTGAAAATTGCTTGTTCCCCCTGTTGTTCAGGATCCGTCACTTTGAGAGCTTACGACGAACTCATTTCTCAACTAAACGCAAATCCGCTCGGTAGGATGTTGCGCCTTAGGTTTAGCTACCATCTCCAAGTTGAATCAGTCGTTAAGATGGTCTAGAGAGTGAGAACCAAGTAAAAACGTCCAGCAGCCGCATGATTAGAATGGTAAAGGAAGTTCAAGCATGCAGGCATAGAAAGTTGGAGTTTTGCGGAGATAACTACTACAACGGGAGCTAGACTACAGGCTAGGCACGGATGCTTGTGTAATCTCTGCGTCCGTTTGTCCTTAGTCATTTTCTTAGTGCTCACACTGCTTGCTAGTTCACGGGGCAAGTTGGCAAGAGTTTCACTAGAGAAAGTTGACAATAATGGTACAATGAAGTTGGCATAGCAAGACTACATCAGAGCTAGCATTCAGGTCGGTCGACTGCCAGCGCAGCATGGTCGACCGCGTTCCAGCACGACTTGGTCGACCGCGCTCCAGCAGTGCAAAGTCGACGGCGTGCCAACATCGCAGGTTGACGGCGTGCCAGCGTTGCTCCCGCAGAACAGCATCGCACCAGCTTCACGTGCTCGCAGATGATTGGCGCGCTAAGCTTCATCACCTGGACAGCGCACACACCAAGTCAACCTGGCGCTGACGACTGCATCTGATCAGCCACGTCGACCTCGGTATACCACCACCGAGGACGGACTCGCCAACTTCGCCTGGGTGACCGTCGCACTCCTCCGCAGAACCTCGTCACCCAGGTAACCTGGTCGACCGGGCAACCACGTCGACCAGCTGCCCCCGTACGTGCCCGTCGACCTCCCAAGTCGACGACCACCTCCAAGTTGACCTCACCAGGCCGACCACGCCCCTGGTCGACCAGCTCCACGTCGACCAGCGCAGTTGTCAGCCGACCACCCAAGTCGGCTACCCGGAGTCGGCGTCACCAAGTTGACGCCCGACCACTCGACGCCCTGCTGCTCGGCGTCCTAAGTTGTGGTCGACGTCGGTCCCTCCTACGTCGACCACAAGGTCAGGTCGACCACCAGGTCGACATCACGCATAATCGACCTATCATCAAGTCGACCACCAGGCCTGGTCGACCAACCACCAGGTCGACCAGCAGTCCTGTCAGCCGACCACCCAAGTCGGCTGCCCCAAGTTGACGTCAACTGCCCCAAGTTGACGTCCTCCGCAGGTCGACTTCCCAGGTCGACCTTCCTGAAGTCGGCGCCACCCTTCCCTGAAGTTGGCGCCCGTGCAGTGGTCCCCGTGCAGGTCGACCTCCTCATCAACCAGCTTGCCCACTTCTGCAGGTCGGCTGCTCCCCTCACATCCGACCACGAAGTCGGCTCCGCCCAAGCGAGGACGGGGCCAACACACAACTCCCGTTGACACTCCCTGCCGCGTTCACGCTTGGGCCCCCCCAGCCCATACGGCAGTACTCCTCGGAGAATAGCTCGTCGACGTGCACCCAACACACAGCACGTCGTCCACCACACCAGCCATGCAAGAGGGCATGGCACCTACTGCTGCACTTCGTCAACTTCGTCGCCCACGTCAGCCAAGCGCACCTGGCCGATGGCGACGGAGCACCGTTTGAAGGCCGGATAGTGCATCGCCTTCGTCAGGAAGTCGGCCGGCTGCTCGGTGGTTGGGATGTACCTCAACGAGAACTTCCCGTGCCTCACCATGTGCTGCAGCCAGGCCTGTTGCCGCTCCATGTGCTTGAGGTTGCCCGACAACCCCATGCCCTCGGTGACAGTGATGGCCGACTTGTTGTCCACCCGGAGGACAGTCGGCTTCCCAGCATCCAGCTGCTGGAACTCTGCGAGGAGGAAGCGAAGTCGACGTCCCTCCTTCCCGGCTTCCGTGGCCGCCACATACTCAGACTCCGTCGACGACAACGTCGCGCACTTGATGCGCTGGCTCGACCAGGAGACTGCGGCCCCTCCGTAGACGAACACGTAGCCGCCCGTGCTCGTCCTGTTGTGCTTGTCACCGGCGTCGTCGGCATCCACGTAGCCGACCAGCTCCAGCGACTCAGGTCCACCGCCGAACTCCAGGGCGGTGTCACGCGTGTTGGCGAGGTAGGGGAGGCAGCGGTCGACCTCGCGCCAGTGCTGGTCGCTCCTCACCGTGAGGCCGCTCCCCAGCTTGCTGCAGGCGAAGGCGATGTCCAGCCTCGTCGTCGTCGCCGCGAACTGCAGCGAGCCGACCTTCTGCCGGTACTCCTCCTCCTGTCGCTCCTGTGCCTCCTCGTCGTCGAAGGTGAGCTCGGCGTAGGCGTCGACCGAGACCGGCGTCTTTGGGGTGCGCCCGGTCTTCTCCTCGTCGATGAAGCGCCTACGCAGCTTATCGGCGTAGCCCTGCTGGTGCAGCCACAACTTCCCCGCAGACCTGTCGCAGACGATCTCCAGCCCGAGGTACTTCTGCACCGGCGAGATCTTACGCAGCTCGAAGACGGACTCCAGCAGCTCCTTCAGCTCCCTCAGCATCTCGGTGCTGCTGCTGGTGGCGAGCAAGTCGTCGACGTAGACCAACACCCAGCAGGCCACTCAGTCCTCGCCGGCCTTGAAGTACAGAGCCTCGTCGAACTGGCTCTTCTTCCACCCGGCGCCGACCAGCACGTCGTTGAGCGCCAAGTACCACAGCAGCGGCAACTGCTTGAGCCCGTACAGGCTCTTCAGCAGCTTACACACCCGGCCGGTTCCGTCGTTGAAGTAGTCCGGCTGAGACATGTAGAGCACCCGATCGAGCTTGCTCTGCAAAAAGGCATTCTTCAAGTCGAGCTGCATCAGGTTGAGGTTGAGGACGGCAACGATGCTGAGGAAGATCCTCAGGGTGACGTAGCTGCCCACCGGCGCGAACGTCTCGTCGTAGTCGGCGCTTTACACCTGGGTGAAGCCCTTCACGACCAGCCTCGCCTTCTCGCGCTCGACGGTGTCGTCGACGTGGTACTTCGTCGTCAACACCCACCGGTTCTTCATGACGTTCACCCCCGGCAGGCGTTCGACCAGCTCCCAAGTGCCCATGTTGATGAGGCTGCGGATCTCCTCCTCCATGGCGGCCTTCACCGCCGGCCCCTTCCAGCTCGCCAAAGCCTCCTTCACCGTCATCGTCGAGATGTCCCAACGGTGCTCAGGGTCGGCCAGCACGTCAGGGTCGAGCTCCGGAAGCTCCTCATCTTCGTCGGCGTCGTCGTACAGCAGGTCATCGTCATCGTCTACGTCGTACACTGTAGTGAAGGCAGCGGGGACGAAGAAGTCCGGTGGCCTCCGAACTCTATCAGACTTCCGGAGCTCAGGCCGAACCTCCACCACGTCACTCTTGGTGGACTCCTCGGCGTCCCCTCCTTTGTCACCGTCTTCGCTGTCCACATCGTCCTGCTGCACCTCGGTCGACTTCCTGGTCGACCTTTTCCCTGTGGTCGGCTTCCCCTCCGACTGCTTGGTTGCCGACTGCTCTGTGGTCGACTGCACTGCTGCCTGCTCCCTTGTCGGCTGCTGCTCCTCGACCTGCTCCTCCCCTATCGACTTCGGCTTCAATCCCACGTCGACTTGCCGCTCGTCACGTCGGCAACCGGCGATGCCGTTGGCCGGCGCCGAAGGCGACGTCCCACTACCCCCTTCATCGCCGGAGGCCGACATAGGAGTCAGCCCGTGCAGGTCAGCCATGAGGGGAGGGGCAGGGGTCGGAGAGGGAGGGGAAGGAGGGGGGACGTCCGCGACGTCCTCAGCAGCAAGCTCACCGACCTCGGCGAGCAGAGGCAACGTCGCCGACGAGGTGTCGGTCGGCAGGGTGGTCGGCGTACGTCCCGACACCGGCCCGTGCTCCGACTTCCACACCTCCAGCGACATATCCTGGTAAAACACCACATCCGACGTGGGAACCACCCGGTTGGCGTCGATGTCGAGGAGCTCCCAGCCTTTGCTCTCCCCCGACACGCCAAGGTGAAGGCCCCACCTGGCCTTCGGCTGCAGCTTCCCACCACGCTGCTGCTCGGGGACCAAGAACTGCGCAATGCAGCCCCACACCCGCGCCATCGACAAGTCGGGCTTCTGCCCGGTCAGCAGCTGGTACGGCGTCGTCCCCAGTGGCAGCGTCGACCATTCAAGGCAGTTGCGGACCCAGACGGCCTGCCGCAGAGCGAGGTGCCACCAGTGGTGCTGCACGCCCATGTGCAGCAGCATCGTCCGCATCGACTCTACCACCGTCCTCATCTCCCGCTCCGCCATGCCATTCTGCTGCGGGGTGTACGGGCAGGTAAGGTCGTGGACGATCCCTTTGCCGTCCACGAAGTCGGTGAACTTCTTCCCGAGGAACTCCTCGCCTCAGTCCGAGTGCAACACCAGCACCGACTTCTTCGTCTGCCTCTCCACAAGCACCAGCCACTTCTGGAACTCCAGTAGCGCATCCGACTTCTTGGCGACCGGCCTCACCCACACGAAGCGGGTCTTGCGGTCCTTCAGCAGCAGGAAGCAGCTGCTGTCCTTGGCAGCCACGCGGAACGGCCCGCACTGGTCGATGTGCACGACGGCTAGTACGTCGGCGGCGTCGGAGCCTTGGTCGGGGAAGGTGTGCGACGCCAGCTTCCCACCGACGCACGAGACACACGGTGAGTCGGCGCCCGTCGCCGACTTGAGGTCCAGCCCAATGGCGACCTTGTTCTTCGCCGAGCTCTTCATGGTGTCCATGCCGACGTGCGCAAGCCGAGCATGCATCCTATCCGGCGTCGACTTCGTCTTCGAGACGATCGCCCACAGGTTCACAACCTCCGGCGTGGGCGACGTCCACCTCGTTGAGCAAGGACGCAGGTCGGTGCTGAGGACACGCCCGGAGTATGTCGCCTGTCCGAGCACCTCTCCCGCTGCCGAGACGAGCAGCATCCCGTCGCCGTCCTCCTGCAGCTTCACACCGTGCTCCTTCAGCTGGCCGGACGATAGCTGGTTTGCCCGCACACCCGGGACGTACAGCACGTCCGGGATGAGCACCTGCTTCCCGGCCTCCCCTTGCAGGGCGACGGTGCCACGGCCTTGGACGTCCTGCAGCGCCCCATTGAAGCCACGCATGTGCTTGATGGAGCCGCTCGGCTGCAGGTCGACGAAGACTTCCTTCGTCCCCATCAGGTGGTGGGAGCAACCGCTGTCGAGTAGGACCACCGCCGAGTTCACCTGCACAGCTGCTGCCATCGCGTGGAAGTCCTCCCCGGCCTCCGGCGCCAGCGAGACGGTCAGCTCCACGACGCCGACCAGCGAGCACGACGCCGTCTTGTCGTCCCGCGTCTTGCCGCCTGCAGAGGAGTCGGCGTCCTTCGCCGAAGTCGACGTCTTGGTCGACTGCTTCTCCTTGCGCGGCTGGTTTCCTCCTCGACGAAGACGACGACTGCTAGACCTCCCGCGGCCTCCCTTGGCATCGTCGTCTCGGAGTCACTGCGGTCGGGGCACTCAAAGGAGAGGTGGTCGGGGCTGCGGCAGATCCAGCACTCCCGACGTCGACTTCCTCCTCCTCGACCGCTGTCCTTGGTCGACATCTCCTTGGTGGTCGGGGCTGTGGCAGATCCAGCCACTGCTACCGCCGACGCCAGACTGTCCGTGCTGCCCTGGTCGACCTCCTTGCTTCGCCGGGGCGACGAAGTTGGCTTGCGCCAAGAGCTCCTGGGACCGCTCTGCCTCCTGCATCGCCTCATCTTGCAAGATGTACGAGGTCAAGCTGTCCTCGTTGAGCGTCGTCCTTTTGCCCAGCGCCATTGACAGTCGCTTCAGGAGGTTGTAGTTGCTCGACAGTCCCTGCATGACGTGGGTGACGTACGACGCCGTCGAGTACTGCGCGCCGGCCATCCTGATGGTGGCGAGAATCCACCTGGCCTGGTTGCAGTAGTCGGTCGCCGTCTCCTTGTCGCCCATACGCAGGTGCGTCAGCTGTCCCTCCAGCTGGGCGATGAACAGGTCGTCGGTGACTTGGTAGGTCGACTCAATGAAGTGCCACGCCTGGTGGCCGGCGTCGAGGTACTCCCGACACCACTTCAAGGCGATCTGCATGCCCGGCGAGCAGCATCGCAAGATAACCAGCTGCACTGCTCGGAACTGCGTACGTAAGTCGGGGTCGTCCGGCGTCGCCACAGTACTGTCGAATTCCACTACTATAGCAGCTTGATAGAGCTCAGAAGCACGATTCCAACGCACCAAAGATTGCAGGAAACGGTCCACTATAGCCAGAGTTAGACACAAACATAGCAGTGATAATGGCTTGGTTGATTTCTGGTTTGTGCTCTCTGGTTTTATACTAGGACGCAATAAAAAAATAAAAGCACACAAGATAGTGTCGACCCGAGTCGCACGTTGAATTTCGTCGGCGCGAAATTCGGAGCCTTCAATTTCGCCGAGCGAATTCCATTGACTGGAATTCCGTAGACGAGAATTTCCGCGACAAGAATTCCGTCGACCACCGACTGTAACTCCCGTGCGAATTCCGTTGACTTCGACACTTCGCTGCCGAGTTTCAAACCGAACGCGACCCGAGATCGATTTCGCCAAACTGTCCCCAATCTGTCCCCAAACTGTCCCCAATCTGTCCTGACAAGACACTTTCGGGACACTTGAATCGAAAGGTCTCCAGTTCGAAACTCGTGTGCACCATAACCAGCGCCTCAGCAGAAACTGTCCTGAATCTGTCCTGAGACACTTTCAGGACAGATTTGAAGGTCACGAGTTCGAATCCCAGCGCAGAGATTTTGTTGCTCATGGCAGCATTTCCTTCTAACAAGTACCTCGAGCAAAGTTGATCAGCCCAACCATCTCAAGCCGGGGCTCGATGGCTTCCTTCCAGGTGAGGATGTCCTGTCGACAAACGAGCGGCGGGGTGACCAAGATCCTGTCCGGCGCGAACTTGAAGTAGCCGTAGCTTGGTGCTATCCCGCCCGCCGTCACCTGGGTCGCCGACATCGGCGACAAACCACTTCGTCGTCCTCCGACGTCGCCCTGGAAGGAGCCTGCAGCCGCCGACGACTGCACCCCTCGCACCTGAACGCTGCCGACTTCATCGGCGTGAATCACACCACGCTGCCTCGACTTGCCTCCCGCACTGCTGCCGACTTGGCCACCTCCGGCGTTGACGCCCATGCCGACGCCGCCTTCGTTGGTCACCGGTCGAGGAGAAGCCGGTCGGGAAGGGGGATGCTCCGTCGCCCACATGGAGCGGAGTCCAGCCTCGACGACCGCCCAGGGTATCGCCCCATACTCTTGGGCCTCATGGCGTCTCCTCGCATCCTCCAGGCGTCCCTCCAGGGTGTCCATTACCTCAGTGTCACCTACGCGCATGTTAGGGACTGTACGACTGCCGGCCTACGAGCAACTTAGGTAAGTGACCACTACGTCGACCTGACTGAAAGGTAAGTCGTGTGCCGTCCACGCTCACCGCACCATGCGGAGATAACTACTACAACGGGAGCTAGACTATAGGCTAGGGACGGGTACTCGTGTGATCTCTGCGTCCGTTTGTCCTTAGTCGTTTTCTTAGTGCTCACACTGCTTGCTAGTTCACGGGGCAAGTTGGCAAGAGTTTCACTAGAGAAAGTTGACAATAATGGTACAATGAAGTTGGCATAGCAAGACTACATCAGAGCTAGCATTCAGGTCGGTCGACTGCCAGCGCAGCATGGTCGACCGCGTTCCAGCACGACTTGGTCGACCGCGCTCCAGCAGTGCAAAGTCGACAGCGTGCCAACATCGCAGGTTGACGGCGTGCCAGCGCTGCTCCCGCAGAACAGCATCGCACCAGCTTCACATGCTCGGAGATGATTGGCGCGCTAAGCTTCATCACCTGGACAGCGCACACACCAAGTCAACCTGGCGCTGACGACTGCATCTGATCAGCCACGTCGACCTCGGTATACCACCACCGAGGACGGACTCGCCAACTTCGCCTGGGTGACCGTCGCACTCCTCCGCAGAACCTCGTCACCCAGGTAACCTGGTCGACCGGGCAACCACGTCGACCAGCTGCCCCCGTACGTGCCCGTCGACCTCCCAAGTCGACGACCACCTCCAAGTTGACCTCACCAGGCCGACCACGCCCCTGGTCGACCAGCTCCACGTCGACCAGCGCAGTTGTCAGCCAACCACCCAAGTCGGCTAACCGGAGTCGGCGTCACCAAGTTGACGCCCAACCACTCGACGCCCTGCTGCTCGGCGTCCTAAGTTGTGGTCGACGTCGGTCCCTCCTACGTCGACCACAAGGTCAGGTCGACCACCAGGTCGACATCACGCATAATCGACCTATCATCAAGTCGACCACCAGGCCTGGTCGACCAACCACCAGGTCGACCAGCAGTCCTGTCAGCCGACCACCCAAGTCGGCTGCCCCAAGTTGACGTCAACTGCCCCAAGTTGACGTCCTCCGCAGGTCGACTTCCCAGGTCGACCTTCCTGAAGTCGGCGCCACCCTTCCCTGAAGTTGGCGCCCGTGCAGTGGTCCCCGTGCAGGTCGACCTCCTCATCAACCAGCTCGCCCACTTCTGCAGGTCGGCTGCTCCCCTCACATCCGACCACGAAGTCGGCTCCGCCCAAGCGAGGACGGGGCCAACACACAACTCCCGTTGACAGGGGACTCCAGGAGAACCATGAGAGGGAAGGGGTTCTCCAAGAGCTAGGGAAGGATGATAGGAACCTTCCTAGCAGCAAGGATGCAACCCTCATCATGAGGTCCTTGAGGTGTCACATGCAAAATCCAATCTAGTTGGATTTTGCCTAGGTGTTGCAACATTTGCAACCCATGCTAGAATCTTCTAGCCACCCTAATCCAAAAGTCAAAGTTGCCTTCCTAACCACTCAACCAAACATCCATTTATAGTCATGACCCAATAATCACCCAATGTAGATAATATCTCAAAATGAGATAGAATTCCCAAAACTTGGAAATCTTATAACTTGGGCGAACTTGGTCGGAGTAAGGCGATCTTGGTATCGTTGGAAAGCTCTGGATTTCTCCTGCATGATCAAGCATTTCAACTTGGAGAAAAACACTGAGATGATAATATCCAACAGCCATGCATAATGACATATGCTCATGCAAATCATGCAAGCACAAATAGCACGAGCATTCGGCAGGACGTTAGGATGACATGCACTCAGAATGACGTGCATTCAACACCCCCATAGCTTCCCTTTGCCACCGCTTGTTCTCCCGTTGCTGTTACTGTTGGAGTAGGCTAGAGCTCGCTCTGGCATTTATCCTAGTAATCTGTTGTTATTTCGCCATGTTTAGAGCGAGTTACACTTTCAGTTCAGTTTAGGTTCATTTCTTAGTTTCTAGCACAAAGTGAACACACCCTAAGTTCAATTAAGGTTTCATACATTTGTATCTCGACACTCTTTCCTAGTACCAATTCTCTCGCTACCTTCTCTCTTCCTAGCCATGGCTACCATACTCTCAGCCTTAACATGGTATCAGAGCCAAACCCTTGGCGTTTTGTCCCAATCTATGTCTCTTAGTACGGTTTAGGCCTTAGCATCCGGCGCGCCACTCTTTTACATTGTCGGAAATTATTTCTCCTACTATTTCGACCCTTAAATTTCTTCTTATTATTCAATCACGGTACCTTCTATCCATCGCCCGAGGCCTCCCTGCCTAGTTACGCGCCCCGTCCCCTAGTCGCGCGCCCTGTCTCGTCGCCGCGCCCTGTCTCGTCGCCGCGCTGCCCTCCCCCTGCCCCGCCTCGTCGCGAGCCCTACCCACCGCCACGTCGCGCGAGTCGACGGCGACGTGCGCGGCCTCCCCGCCGTCGACTCCCGCGCGCGCATTTTGCCCACCGCCCTCCATCTCCCCGCCACCCTTCCCTCCTCGCGGCTGTTAACGGGAATGGAGTGTTGGCCCCGCCCTCGCTTGGGCAACGCCGACGACTTGGTCGGATGTACGGGAGTAGCAGCCGACCGTTCACAGTGGGAGAGCTGCTCGACAGGCTTCGTCGAGCTGCAGGGGACCGCTGTGGTGTTGCTGTCGACCAGGGAGCTCGACAGCTGCAACTGACTGGTCTGGGCGACGGGTGGGACGTCGACCAGGACCTACAGCTCGACCGGGAGGTCTCCGGAGCATCCCGTCGACCTGCCGTTCGACCGGGAGGCCTCCGGAGCATCCCGTCGACCTGCCGTTCGACCGGGAGGTCTCCGGAGCATCCCGTCGACCTGCAGTTCGACCGGGAGGTCGACGGAGCAGTCCGTCGACCTGACAAGTGAGCAGTGGTCGACGAGGGGAGCTCGGCGACAACCGCTGATGGTTCTGGTCGACGGAAGGGGTCCGTCGACCAGGGGGTAGCTCGATGGGAGTTGTGGTCGACCAGAGGCACCTGGTGGTCGACCAGAGGGACCTGGTGGTCGACCGGAAGTGCCTGGGGGTCGACCAGAGCGCCTGGGGGTCGACCGGGTCGACCGAGTAACCTGCTCGACGAGTCCTACGGAGGCACGCGAACGTCGTCGAGGTCGCAATGGCGCAGGCGACTGCGGGCTGGTATCCCGAAGTCGATGTGGCTCGTCAGGCGCAGACAACAGCCGACGGATGCCCAACGAGGCAAGTCGGGCCAATCGTCTGCGCGCACCTGCGAGCGTGCGCACTGCTGTGTTCTACGGGGCAACGCTGGACAGCCGCTCTGCTGCAGTGTTGGCACGCCGTCGACCTGCTCTGTTGGCAAGCCGCCTTTCCGCAGTGCTGGCGCGGCTCCTCTACGCAACGCTGGCAGGCGGTTGACTGAGCTGTGCTGGCGGTCGACCAGGCTAGCAGCAGGGTTGCTAGGTGCCTGGTGTAGTCATTGTTGTGATTGCTTGTTCAATTATTCTGTAATTCCAACTTTGCTAGTGGAAACTCTTGCCGATTTCTCCCGTGAATGCGCAAGCACTAAGGAACCAAGCAAAGCTACGATCACTCCTAGTAGTTCGTGCCAACCCCCGTAGTCTAGCTCACTACCGTTGTAGAGTGTTTTTCCGCATGGTGCGGTGAGCGTGGAACGAACACGCGAATTCCTTCAGATAGGAGCCGACTTTTGCACCTACTAAGTCGTTCGTAGGCCGGCAGCAGCGATAGTCGCCATGGTCGACCCCGTAGTTGATGCGGGTGTAGCGGACACCTTGGAGGCACGTTTGGCTGACGCGAGGAGACGCCACGCGGATGGCGAGTACGGGACGATCCCCTTGGTGATCGTCGAGTTGGGCATCCGGTCGCAGTGGGCGACGGAACACCCTTCCCGTCCTGCATCTCCTCGACCGGTGCGCAACGAAGGTGGCGTCGACGACGAGGTCGACGGTGGTGCACGAGTCAGCGGCAGCGAAGGCACGAGGCAGAGAGGAGTGATCAAGGTCGACGGTGGTGTCGACGGAATCCAGGCGCGAGTGCAGCGGTCGACGGCGGCTGCAGGGAGCTCGCGTGCCGACGTTGATGTTCGACGCCGTTCTCCTCCACAAAGTGGTGGAGGGCTCTCGGTGACGACACACGTGACGGCGGGCGCGATTGCACCGGCGTATGGCTACTTCAAGTTCTCGCCGGAGCGGATCACCGTCGCACCGCTGCAAGGTCGACGGGACCTCATCACATGGAGGGAGTCGATTGAACCTCAGCTAGAGGTCGCCGGGCTGAAGGGCTTCGCCGATGGCACCGTGCCATTTCCGCCTGAGGAGGATGTCGAGCTACGCGGGGAGTTTCGTTCTACTCACCTGCTCACCTTCATGGTCATCTCGAGGTGCTGCTCGCCGGTGGTGCAGCTAGCGCTCAGGAGCTGTCGAGAGCGACTGGATGCTGGTCACCAGGCATGGCACTTCATCATGTCGACGTACCAGGCCAGGGACGACCTGTACATCGGACAGCTGGAGGAGAAGATGACTCACATTCGAATGGGCGAGCAGGAGTCGGCGACGGACTACTGCAACCGAGCTCGACGGATCCTAGCTGAGATGAGGATGGCGGGCGCCGAATACTCGACGGCGTCCTACATCACCCACGTCCTCAAGGGCCTGCCGCGCAGCTACAACCTCATGAAGAGGTTTACGATGGTGCCCGGCACACGTGAGTCCCTCGACGAGGACTCCCTTACCAGCTACATCCTCCAGGATGAGGCGATGCAGGAGGCAGAGCAGCCCACGGAGTTCCTTCCGCAGGCGAGTTACGCTGCACCGGCGAAGCCGAATCGTCAGCAGGAGCAGCGCGGGAAGCCAGGCGGAGGTGGTAGCAGAGGTGGGCGGTCGACGAAGGACGTCGACGAGAAGAGGTCGACGCGGGACAAGGGTCGACGAGGTGGTGGTCGACGGCGGGAGTGCTGGATCTGCGGCGACCCCGACCATCTCTCCTTCGAGTGCCCCGACCGCGATGACAGCGACGAGGACGACAACAAGGGAGGCCGTGGTCGATCGGTCAGTCGTCGCCCCCGTCGAGATGAGAAGCCGCGCAAGGAGAAGCAAGCGTCGAAGAAGACGTCGTCGACGAAGGACGTCGACAGCTCCAGCGGCAAGAGCCGAGGCGACGGGGAGGCGTCGTGCTCGATGGTCGGCGTGGTGGAGCCGACGGTCTCGCTGGCGCCGGAGGCCGGCGAGGACTTCCAGGCGGTGGCAGCAGCTGTGCAGGCCAACCCGATGGCAGTGCTGCTCGACAGCGGGTGCTCCCACCACCTGATGGGGACGAAGTCGGTCTTCGTCGACATGGGGCCGAGCGACGGAGTGAAGCACGTGCGTGGGTTCAACGGGGCATTACAGTCTGTCGAGGGTCGTGGAACCGTCGCTCTGCAAGGGGAGGCCGGGAAGCGGGTGCTCATCCCCGACGTGCTCTACGTTCTGGGTGTTCAGGCGAACCTGCTGTCAGCCGGCCAACTGAAGGAGAGCGGAGTGCAGCTGCAGGGTGACGGCGACGAGATGCTGCTCGTTGCTACGACCGGGGAGGTGCTCGGTCGAGCATGCTACACCGGACGAGTCCTCTGCACCGACCTTCGCCCCTGCTCGACGCAGTCGCCGTCGACCGAGATGGTGGCTCTGCGGACGATCGTCTCGGCGACAAAGGCGACCCCTGATCGGCTGCATGCGAGGCTCGCGCACGTCGGCGTCGATACGATCAAGAGCTCGGCAAAGCATGAAGTTGCTGTTGGGCTCGACATCACGCCGTCGACCGGAGCAGACCCGCCGTGTGTCTCGTGCGTCGGAGGAAAGCTGGCGCGGCACACCTTCCCTGCCAAGGGCTCGGACGCAGCGGAGGCGCTGGCTGTCGTGCACATTGACTTGTGCGGGCCATTTCGAGTGGCTGCCAAGGATGGCAGCTTGTACTTCCTGCTGCTGAAGGATCGCCATACTCGATTTGTATGGGCAATGCCGGTCGCTAAGAAGAGCGACGTGCTGCGGGAGTTCCAACGGTGGCTGGTGCTGGTGGAACGGCAGACGAAGAAGTCGGTGCTGTCGCTTCGCTCCGATCGAGGAGGGGAGTTCCTCGGGAAGGCGTTCGCCGACTTCGTCGACGGGAAGGGCATCGTCCACGACCTGACGTGCCCCTACACTCCGCAGCAGAATGGCATGGCTGAGCGGGAGATGCGCACGGTCGTCGAGTCCGTGCGGACGATGCTGCTGCACATGGGCGTGCAGCACCACTGGTGGCACCTTGCTCTACGACAAGCTGTCTGGGTGCGCAACTGCTTGGAGCGGTCGACGACGCCGCCGGGGACGACTCCTTACCAGCTGCTGACCGGGCAGAAGCCCGACCTTACGCTGGCGCGGGTGTGGGGCTGCATGGTGCAGTTCATGGTTCCCGCGCAGCAACGTGGTGGGAAGCTGGCGCCGAAGGCTCGCTGGGGACTTCACCTGGGTGTGTCGCCAGCGAGCAAGGGCTGGGAGGTGCTCGACCTGACCGACAACAAGGTGGTCACGTCGGTCGAGGTGATCTTCTACGAGACGCTGTCGCTGGAGGTGTGGAAGGCGAAGTATGGGCCGGCGTCAGGGCGGACGCAGGCGCACCCGCCAACGGACACCTCGACGGCGACGGTTCCGTTGCTCGCCGACATCGACGAGCCTGCTGTTGAGGATGTTTTGGAGGTTCTTCCCCCTCCCCCTGCTCTTGCTCCTCCGTTCCCCGTCGCAACTTGGCCTGTGTCGACCACCGACGATGAGGGGAGCCTTGAGGCGTCGCCTGTGGCGCCGGCCCATGGCATCGCCAGCGGTCGACAAGGCGCCGAGCTCGTCGACCAAGATGGGAAGCCGTCGACGACAGGGGAGCACCAGACAGGGGAGCCGGTCCAACAGGAGGCAACGGCAGGGGTACACTCGACAGGGGAGCTGTCGAAAGCAGCAGCAAACGAGCAGCCGGTTGAAGGGTCAAAGCAGCTGGTCGACGACGTTCTCGTCGACGAGGAAGGGGAGCAGTCGGCGGGTGAGGAGTCCACCGACAGCGACGTCGTGGAAGTGCCGATCACGAAGCCTGAGCTGCGACGCACAGGTCGAGCTCGACGGCCGCCGGAGCGGTTGAGATTCCACGCCTGCCTACCGCCAGCTGCCTTCACCACGGTGTACGACGAGGTCGATGACGACCTGCTGTACGATGATGCCGGGGAGGATGAAGACCTGCCGGAGCTCGACCCTGACGTGCATGCTGACCCCGAACACCACTGGGACATCGCCACGATGACGGTGAAGGAGGCGCTGTCGAGCTGGAAGGGCGAGGCGGTGAAGGCCGCCATGGAAGAAGAGATCCGTAGCCTCATCGGTATGGGGACTTGGGAGCTGGTCGAACGCCCACGCGGGGTGAACATCATGAAGAACCGGTGGGTGCTGACGACCAAGTACCGCATCGACGACACCATCGAGCACGAGAAGGCGAGGCTAGTCGTGAAGGGATTCACGCAGGTGTACGGCGCCGACTACGACGAGACGTACTCACCGGTGAGCAGCTACGTCACGCTGAGGATCTTCCTCAGCATCGTCGCCGTCCTCGATCTCAACCTGATGCAGCTCGACATGAAGAACGCTTTCCTGCAGAGCAAGCTCGACAGGGTGCTCTACATGTACCAGCCGGACTACTTCAACGACGGGACCGGCCGGGTGTGTAAGCTGCTGAAGAGCCTCTACGGGCTGAAGCAGTCGCCGCTGCTGTGGTACAGGGCTCTCGACGGTGTGCTGCTGGGCGCTGGCTGGAAGAAGAGCCAGGTCGACGAGGCGCTCTACTTCAAGGCCAGCGACGACGGAGTGACCTGCTGGGTGCTGGTCTACGTCGACGACCTGCTCGCCGCCAGCAGCAGCACCGCGATGTTGAAGGAGCTGAAGGAGCTGCTGGAGGCCGCCTTCGAGCTACGTGAGATCTCGCCGGTGGTGAAGTACCTTGGGCTGGAGATCGTGCGCGACAGGCCGGCCAGGAAGTTGTGGCTGCACCAGCAGGGCTACGCTGACAAGCTGCGCAGGCGCTTCATCGACGAGGAGCAGGGCGGTCGAGTTCCGAAGACGCCGGTCTCAGTCGATGCCTACGCTCAGCTGACTTTCGACGATGAGGAGGCTCAGGAGCGCAAAGAGGAGGAGTACCGGCAGAAGGTCGGCTCGCTGCAGTTCGCGGCGACGACAACGAGGCCGGACATTGCGTTCGCCTGCAGCAAGCTGGGGAGCGGCCTCACGGTGAGGAGCGACCAGCATTGGCGCGAGGTCGAGCGTTGCCTCGCCTTCCTCGCCGACACCCGCGACACCGCCCTGGAGTTCGGCGGTGGACCAGAATCGTTGGAGCTGATCGGCTACGTCGATGCCGACGACGCGGGCGACAAGCAGAACCGGACGAGCACGGGAGGCTACGTGTTCGTCTACGGAGGGGCCGCCGTCTCCTGGTCGAGCTCGCGCATTAAGTGCGCGACATTGTCATCGACCGAGTCGGAGTACGTGGCGGTCACAGATGCCGGCAAGGAGGGGCGTCGACTTCGCTTCCTCCTTGCGGAATTCAAGCTGCTCGACGCTGGGAAGCCGACCATCCTCCGCGTCGACAACAAGTCGGCAATCACGGTCGCTGAGGGCTTGGGGCTGACGGGCAACCTCAAGCACATGGAGCGACGCTACGCCTGGCTGCAACACATGGTGAGGCGCGGGAAATTTGTGCTGAAGTACATCCCGACCACCGAGCAGCCGGCGGACTTCCTGACGAAGGCGCTGCACTTTCCGGCTTTCAACCGGTGCTCTGTCACCATCGGCCAAGTTCGTCTGTCCGACGTCGGCGACGGCGACGATGAGGTGCAGCAGTAGGTGCCGTGCCCATCTGCACGGCTGGTGCGGTGACGGCGTGCTGTGTGTGGGGTGCACGCCGAGGACGAGTTTTCTCCGTGGAGTACTGCCGTGTGGGCTGGAGGCCCAAGCGTGAGCACGGCAGGGGAGTGT
This sequence comes from Closterium sp. Naga37s-1, assembly GCA_947471745.1. Lineage (NCBI taxonomy): Eukaryota > Viridiplantae > Streptophyta > Zygnematophyceae > Desmidiales > Closteriaceae > Closterium > Closterium sp. Naga37s-1. The sequence goes on from CANJKZ010000005.1 coordinate 700,206, forward strand.
TAACGGGAATGGAGTGTTGGCCCCGCCCTCGCTTGGGCAACGCCGACGACTTGGTCGGATGTACGGGAGTAGCAGCCGACCGTTCACAGTGGGAGAGCTGCTCGACAGGCTTCGTCGAGCTGCAGGGGACCGCTGTGGTGTTGCTGTCGACCAGGGAGCTCGACAGCTGCAACTGACTGGTCTGGGCGACGGGTGGGACGTCGACCAGGACCTACAGCTCGACCGGGAGGTCTCCGGAGCATCCCGTCGACCTGCCGTTCGACCGGGAGGCCTCCGGAGCATCCCGTCGACCTGCCGTTCGACCGGGAGGTCTCCGGAGCATCCCGTCGACCTGCAGTTCGACCGGGAGGTCGACGGAGCAGTCCGTCAACCTGACAAGTGAGCAGTGGTCGACGAGGGGAGCTCGGCGACAACCGCTGATGGTTCTGGTCGACGGAAGGGGTCCGTCGACCAGGGGGTAGCTCGACGGGAGTTGTGGTCGACCAGAGGCACCTGGTGGTCGACCAGAGGGACCTGGTGGTCGACCGGAAGTGCCTGGGGGTCGACCAGAGCGCCTGGGGGTCGACCGGGTCGACCGGGTAACCTGCTCGACGAGTCCTGCGGAGGCACGCGAACGTCGTCGAGGTCGCGATGGCGCAGGCGACTGCGGGCTGGTATCCCGAAGTCGATGTGGCTCGTCAGGCGCAGACAACAACCGACGGATGCCCAACGAGGCAAGTCAGGCCAATCGTCTGCGCGCACCTGCGAGCGTGCGCACTGCTGTGTTCTACGGGGCAACGCTGGACAGCCGCTCTGCTGCAGTGTTGGCACGCCGTCGACCTGCTCTGTTGGCAGGCCGCCTTTCCGCAGTGCTGGCGCGGCTCCTCTACGCAACGCTGGCAGGCGGTCGACTGAGCTGTGCTGGCGGTCGACCAGGCTAGCAGCAGGGTTGCTAGGTGCCTGGTGTAGTCATTGTTGTGATTGCTTGTTCAATCATTCTGTAATTCCAACTTTGCTAGTGGAAACTCTTGCCGATTTCTCCCGTGAATGCGCAAGCACTAAGGAACCAAGCAAAGCTACGATCACTCCTAGTAGTTCGTGCCAACCCCCGTAGTCTAGCTCACTACCGTTGTAGAGTGTTTTTCCGCAGCGGCCACCTTCCCATACCCTCTCGTGGGCGGCCTGCGTCACCTCCCTGCAGGCGCCTTCCCCTCCCCTCGTGGTGCGCCTTCTTCTGCCGTTTCTGCACCACCTCCTCCTTCTCCCCTCACCCCATCCGCCTCTTCACCCTCCTCCTCCTCCTCTCCTAATTCTTTCCTCCCTTCCGTGCCTCTCCTCCCTTCCTGCACCTCCTTGCCCTCCACATCTGCCACCTGGCTGCGTGTTACTACTTGCCACTTGGTGATCGTGACCCTAATTCCTCCCCACAATCCGCTCCTTCACCCTCCTCCTCCTCTTCTCTCTCCCTCTATTTCCCCCACCCTCTCACCTCTTCCTCCGCCTCTCTTCTCTCCCTATCTGCTGCAGCTGGTAGCTGTCCGTGTTTCGTCGCCTTCCACACCTTTCCTCCTCCTCTTCTTTCTCCCCTCAGCGGCGCAGCAGCAGACTACCCTGCTGCTATCCCTCCTCGTATTTCTCCCCTCAGCGGCGCAGCAGCAGACTGCTTCGCAGCTATCCCTCCTCCTCTTGTTTCTCCCCTCAGCGGCGCAGCAACAGACTACTTCGTTGCTATCCCTCCTCCTCTTGTTTCTCCCCTCAGCGGCGCAGCAGCAGACTACTTCGCCGCGATCCCTCCTCCTCTTGTTTCTCCCCTCAGCGGCATAGCAGCAGACTACTTCGCCGCTATCCCTCCTCCTCTTGTTTCTCCCCTCAGCGGCACAGCAGCAGACTACTTAGCCGCTATCCCTCCTCCTCGTATTTCTCCCCTCAACGGCTCAGCAGCTGACTACCTCACCCCTATTCCTCCTCCTCTTTTCTCTCCCCACAACTGCTTTATTGCTATTCCCTCCCCCATATGGGTCCTCTTCTCACTCTTACCTCTCTTCCTCTGCGCTTCCGCCCTCATCCTCCTTCTACCGTACCTCCTCTCCTACCCTTGCCTTCCTTACTCTCCGTTCCCTTCGCTGCCCCTTCCTCCCTTTCGCTGTCCCTGCTTTGATTCCGCTGTCCCATCAGCCTCACCGTTCTTCTGCCGCTGTAACCTCTGGTATTGGTTCTCTGGTCTCTGTCTTCAGTGTGACCATGCCCTCTTAGGATAGCATCCTTGGTGCTTCTCCTCTTATGGACCCTCGCTTTCTCGTTCCATTTTCTCCACCGCTTCTAAGCACTGCTTCTCAATTTCCCAGCCCCACGGCTGCCGCTCTCTCACTTCCTCGCACCTTGGATTTTGTCCTTGACAGTGTTGCTACTGACTCTGTCTTTTGTGATGCTGGTGTTCTTCGCAATTTTCCTCGTCCCCTCTCTATTGATGGGGCTGGGGAGACCATGACCATGATCTGCACAGGCACTTTCTCTCTTCCCTGTCCTGCCTCTCCCTCTGGCGCTGTTACTGGCCTTTATGTTCCCTCTTGCCGTCATAACCTCCTATCCCTTCCTGCCCTCCAACGCCTCGGTGTGCGAGCGCTCTTCCCCGCAGGTGCACTCTATTGTGATCTTCATTACCACGACCGGCACCTCGCTCGTTTCACCCTTTCCCCTACTACTCGCCTCTACACCCTTCGTGTTCCCATCCCCTCATCTGTCCATCACACTTCCTCCTCTTCTGCCCCTTCCGTCTCCTCTTGCGACTGTCGCTCTCTCACCCAACCTACCCTTCTTCTCCATCATCGCCTTGGCCACCCCAACTTCCCTCTCCTTCGCAGCATAGTCAATTCGAAGCTGCTTCATGATCTCCCTTCCTCTCTCCCGCCCCTTCCCCCCTCTCCCGCTACTCCATGCATCCCTTGTGTTCAGGCCAAGCTGTCCCAATCTCCTCATCCTTCTTCCCCTTCTGCCTCCCCCAAACCCCTTGATCTTGTGCATATGGACCTATGGGGTCCCTCTCCCATTGCCTCCCGTCAGGGTCATCGTTACTTTCTCCTTCTTGTTGATGACCACTCTCGCTTTGCCACTGTCTACCCCCTCCGTGCCAAATCTGACGCCCCCTCCCTCATCATTCGCTGGGCTGAGCAGGCGCGCCTTCGCTTTGGTCGTCCTATCGTACGCCTCCACTCTGATGGAGGTGGCGAGTTCTTTAACCACTCTCTCTCTTCTTACTGCTCCTCTCATGGCATTCGCCAAACCTCCACCCTTCCGCATTCTCCCAAACAGAATGGTGTTGCCGAGCGTCATATTCGCACTCTCATGGAGATCACTCGCTGTCTCCTTACTCATGCCTCTGCTCCACACTCTCTTTGGAGCTACGCTCTTGTTAATGCCACTCTTCTTTCCAACCTTCGCCCTCATCCCCTTCGCCCTTCCATTACACCCTTCCAGCTCTGGACTGGCCGCCAACCCTCCACCCGCCCTCTTCGGGTGTGGGGCTGTGTCGCTCATGTCCTCATCAATCCCGCCGATCGAGCACGTCAGGGTGGGAAGCTCGCTCCCAAGACGCAGCTCTGTGCGTTCATTGGTATCAACGCTGACTGTCTTGGCTACCTTTTCTATGCTCCCTCCTCTCAGCAGCTCATTCGCAGCCAGGATGTTATCTTTGATGAGACTCGTTCTCCATTCGTCACCCCCCCTCCCACCCCTCCTCCCTCTCTTCGTTGGTCTGACTTTGATCCGCTGCCCTCTGCTCCTCCCTCTCCTTCTCCCCTTCCTCCTGCCCTTGCTCCGCCTCCCCTCCCTGCCCCTTCCACCTCCCCCTCTGCTGTCATCTCTGGCACCTCTCGTCCTGCCTCTTCCTCTTCTGCTCCCATGCCCTCTCCTCCACAACATCCTTCTCCTCTCCCTCCTGCTCCTGCTTCCCCACCCTCTCCCTCATCACCTCCTTCTGCTACCCTTCCTTCAGCTCCTGCTCCTCCACCTTCTCCCCGTCTCACCCGCTCCATGACCCGTGCAATGTCCAATTTTCAACACTGTGCTCTCTTTACTCGTCTCTCTCCCTCTCCAAACGTCGATCTTCTCGAAGATCGCTTTGAGGAGCTTTTCTCTGTGGAGGTGTTACCTAGAGGGAGCCAAGACTACAGTATATACAGAACACTGTAGTCTCAAATACCTGAAGTCGCAGCCGACGCTCTCACGACGAGAGGTGCGGTGGGTTGACTTCCTGGAAACTCACTTCAATACGACATCATCTACAAGCCCGGGCTACACAACAAGGCAGACGCATTGAGCCGCCCCGGTCATGTAGTAGGCATCCTGCTCGACGGGATGAACCCTCTGCTCAAGGGCCTATTCCAACATGGGTACTCCGTGGACACAGAAATTTCTACGGCAGAGAAACAAAAGCTGTTACAGTGGGAGAAAGACTTAGCTATAAGGAAGGGCACAGGACAGATTTGGGTACCGATTTTGTTGGTGCAACCCTACGGTTTGCACTCGGCTTGTTGTCCGTGTGCGTGCTGCGTGTGTGCATGGAATGCTATGAGGGCATGGGATAATATATATTTCATGCTTATAATAGTGTGTGAATGTTGAGTCATGATGTCGAGTGTGTGTGTCGAGTCAATAGCGAGTTATCGCTAGTCTCGTGTCACGCGGTCGTTTGTGTCCCGTGCGCGGTTTCTATTTGTCGTGTGTCTCGTGCACGGTTTCTATTTTGTCGTGTGTGTGGAACGTTCGGCGTGTCGCAGGTGTGTGCAGAAAACCCATCAAGAACTCAAGGATGAGTTTGTGGTGAAGACCCAGAGCCTCGGTGTCAAGATTCAAGTGATCGCGAAGCCCGCGAAAAAAGGGTACACCTCAAGATATTGAAGATAGTTACATTACTTTGTGTAGTTTAACATTTCACTTGGTGTAGGCCCTAGTGAAGGGTAGTTTCGAGACCCTTCGTGGTGGGGGACAGTGTGGCACTGTTCCACATCACTGTACCTCGGCTCTTGGGGTTTGTAGGAGCTGGGAGTCAGTCCCAACTCGTAACTCTTCCTATCTTGTGTTCTAAGACTATAGTGGCTGCCATAGTGCCGTTCGTTCAAACCGACACTCTGTTGTCAATACTTGGTCAAATCGTGCGATCTAAATTGCCTAGTGTAGGTGACAATAAGACGCTCTAGATCCAAGTTGAATCAGGTCTTTTAAAGTTGTGTCCAAAACGCTATGAACGTTTAAATCCGCTGTGCATAAATCCAACCGTGCACTCTATCTTTCGTTTTAGGCACATTGAAGCCTACTGTGACTATAACAGAATCATGCCCTGCTCCGACAGATCCTATTGGAGGAGTTTCACGACGTACCATACGCGGGGCATTTTGGGAGCAACAAGACATCAGCAGGGATAGCAAAGTATTACAGCTATGGAAGAAGACTCAACGACGTCTCACCAAGATGCAGAACTCCCAGAAGCAGTATGCCAATCACCAGTGACGTGATCACACAGTAGCAGTCGGAGATCAGGTGCTTCTTGACACGCGCAACTTGAACCTGTCTCACCTCCCATCCAAACTCTGGCCTCGCTTCTGTGGTCCTTTTACTCGTTGAGGCACAGGTGACAACAGTAACATTCTGCTTGTGCTTACCTACTACATGGAAGCTTCACAACGCTTTCCATGTTCAGCTATTGAAGCCCAACAAGAACCCCAACCAACAATTCTAGGGATGGCAACTACTGCCACCACCACCTGTTTTCATACAGGATGAACCAGATTATGAAGTGGAGCGCGTTCTCACTCATCGGCACCGCGGCGAGATGACCCTCGAGTTCCTGATACGCTGGAAGGGATATGACCCCACTGAGGACAGTTGGGTTGCAGAAGCTGATATGGGCAAAGCACGCCGTGCTCTTAAGGAATATCTTGTCAAGCAGGGTGTATCTCACGCCACCCAGCTTTGAGGGGGGGACGTGTGAGAGTACGACGGCTTATGCTGGCTTTGCTAGCTTGTCTGGACTTTATTATGCTATATCTAGCTTGGGTTTATTTTATCATGCATAGATATGCTTGATTTCCTAGGTTAGGTGCATTCCTAAATTCTATTATAGCTATAGCACTGAACCAGGTTACGTGTACCGTACTTAAGCCTATGCAATTTCCACCGAATCGCTTTTTACTGAGTTTGGGAAGGTTCTGTTCGCGTAACACCTGGGTTACATGCCTTGTGTCGAGCCTATATATAGCCTCGTGTTGTACCCAGGTGAATCATTGAATTCCAACCCACTTTTCTGAGCTCGATCCTAGATCCTCACACAGAGGGACGACGCAACGAGACCTCCTCGTGTAGGCTACCCTGAAGGAAGGTAGTGGAAAAGTCAAGAAAGTGTAGCTCGTAGTCTCTTTGTGCTGCTATGTGCAGTAACACCCGAAGAGTGGTAATCTTCAGGGTAGACGCAAAGGCCTGAAAGAAGTCAACTCCCTTGTGCTAACTGAAACCTCAAGCTACATAGCGCGCCTTGAAGACCGGAGGAGATCCCGGTGGCCGCTTCACCCTGAAGATCCACGTACCTTTGACTACGTTCGCCCCAGGGGGGGGAACCTCGTCAACGTATGTGCATGTGGATTTGTAGGAGGCCATCTCTGAGTCCATGGCAGCTCTCCACTGAGAGGCCTAAGGCCTTGACACTGCCTCAGCATAAGTGCAAGGAGTAGGTATATCAAGGGCGTCGGAGTCTCCCTCAGGGGCGAGCACCATGGCACAAATATGAGGGGAAGCGGCTGCCAGGAACTCCAGCTTAAACTGCCTATCCTCTAGGGCGTCACAGCCAAGGGCAGACTCACCCCGACAGCCAGATGACTCGTAGGAGGAGCAGCCATGAGACAAGTGGTGTAGTCAAGGCGGGGAGTAGTGGCGAACACAGTGACGGTGGCAGTAATGGCGGAGACAGAGGATAGAGAGGCACGAGGGTCCGTAACAAGAGAGGCGAGAACACGAGAGAGAACAGGTCGGTACGTGCGGTAGTAGTCAGTGACAGGAGTAGAGAGGGAAGCAGCGAGGGCCGACGCAAGAGGAGAAGGAATCACAGACAAAGACGAACGAGGCGGACTAGGATGGAACAGGATAATACGAAGGTCAGTGAGAGGGACAGGGGACGAGGGACGAGCACGAGGAGAACGAGAAGTCCAAGCGTGAGAATGAGGAGGAGACAACGGAGGCTGAGAACGGGGAAAATGGTTGGGGTGGGGTGAGGAGGAGGAAACGTGGGACCGTAGACAGGAAGAGAGGGAGAGGGGGGAGGAGAGGGAGAGGGGAGACTGAGGGCCCGAAGGCCAGAGATAGGAGGCGGAGGTGGCGGCTGCTGCTCCTGCTCCTGTTGGGTCGGCTGCTGCTACTGCTCCTGCTGCAGCGGCTGCGGCTCCTCTAGCTGCGGCTACTGCTGCTCCATCTACTCTTGCAGCTGCGGTTGCTGCGCCTTGTGCTGTAGCTCCAGCTGCTGCCGCTCCAACTCTCGCCCCTCCCGCTCCAACTCTAGCTGCTCCTCACATGCAAGGCGAAGACAGGCCTGGTGCCGGGTCGGGTCGGGGTGGGGAGGAGGAGTAGTGTCCGGGGAGGCGGTAGCCCCAGGACCGCTCTCCAGAGCACCAGACGCACCACCCCCAGAGCCAGCACCAGCAGCAGCAACGCGGCCAGTCCCAGACTCTCCGGGTCCCGTAGAGGGCACACCTGCACCCCTAGACCGAGCACCCCCAGGGACAGCTCGACCAACATCAGCTCACCGAAGACTAGAACCTCCTACAGACACAGGCTCAGCTCCAACTCCAGCACCCCCGGCACCAGGGCCTCGTGCAGGCACATTCTCAGCTCCAACTCAAACACCTCCAGAGGTAGCACCCGCAAAGTCCTCGACACGAGCACCTGCTCCCGCAGGGTCTGCAGTTGGTTGTGAGGAGGATTGTGGGGAAGGGGACGTCATCTGAGGGGCTACCGAGAGGGGTGGGGGAAGCGTGTGACACACCTGACGGGGCTGCACCAGTGGGGGGGGGGCTGTACCGGAGGGGTAGGAGGGGGGGCGGGAGTCAGGAAGAGAGGGGGAGGAGGAACTGGAAGACCTCGTCAGGGGTACCTGGTGTAGTAGGGGACTGACTCGACAAAACAAACGTCGTGGGAGTCAAAGAACCGGTCAAGGGGAGGGTGGTAAAGGGTGAAGTTAGAGGAGTCCTCGGGGAAACCAAGGAAGACACAGGGAAGGGCGCGAGGGGAGAGCTTACCCGCGGAGGTGTCGCGAACAAGCGCCAAGCAGCCCCAGACATGAGAACGCGACGCATAACCAGGGGACCCAGTCCAAAGACTGGTCGGTAAAGCCTCTGGCTGAGAGACACGTAACCAGAGGTTCAGCTGGTGAGCAGCGTACCGAACCGCTTAGGGCCACAGAAAATGGGGTGCACGGGCGTGGATCATGGAGGTGCATGCAAACTCCATAACCAAGCCTATGCAGCACTCAGCAACCCCATTCTGCTGTGAGGACTCTGGAAGCGTCCAGGATTGACGGATGCCCTTCTCGTGACAGAATCCAACGAGAATGCCGGAGCAAAACTCACCCTTGCGGTCGAAGTGAAGACAGCTAACACAATGACCACGAGTATCTGCAGTGGTAAGTAACCGCCGGATCAGCGTAGAAGTCACCTCAGACTTCTTCGCCAGGGGGAACACTGTGGTGTAGCGAGAGTAGTCGTCAACGACCACCTAAAAGAAACTCTCTCGCTCAGGGCTAGGGCGAGGGGCGGGGCCTAAGACGTCCAAGTGGAGAGTCTCGAAGGGCTTGGTGGTTGGACGAAAGGAGGAGGAGTGAGGGGTGGCGCGCAGCCAACCCTCGACGCAAGGGGTGCAAGGTGGTGCAGGCGAAGGCGGTAGCGACGGCAAGACTCGCGAGAGGCCTAGGACGAGACGCTGAATGACATAGTGCGCAGGCGAGGAATGGACGGGTGCCCAAGGCGGTGGTGCCACAGAACGGTGGGGTGGGCAAGCGACCGGCACGAGCAGACGCAGCAACCGGAACAGACGTTGGAACCCGACCAGACAAAGCTACCTGGTGGGAGGCGGCAACCTGGTGAGACGCGGGGACCTGACGGGGGGTAGGGACAGGGGTCAGAGGCACCAGCTGTTGTTGCTGCTGCGGCCGCTGCTGCTACTGCTGCTGTTGCTGCCCTCGGGGGCCAGTGTGAAGGTGGCCAGAGGTGCGAACGTGTCCCCGTCAACACAAACCGCAGTCTCGCCAGAAGCCACAGAACACTCACCCGCATGACTACTCACGAGCGGCCTCACACCCACCAAGTTCCTCGAGAACGAGGGGACGTGGAAGCCCGTCAAGAAACCCAGGGGAACTGCTGGGAACAGAAGCGTAGTAGTGTAGCGAGCAGTGACTGGTCTCGAAGTGGGATCAGCTAGTGCCACAAAGACTGGCACAGAAAGCGGAGTAAGCGTCGTGTGGTCACGGGAGAAACAGTGTGAAGCTCTGTAGTCCAGAGTGAAAGATAGCGAAGTGTCCTCCGGAGCAGCTCCTGGACTAGTGTCTACACAAGCACCTACGCTAGCAACAGGCACATCAGCAACACTAGCACCTAAGCCAACAACACTCAAATAAGCAGAGTCAGAAGCACTAGAGTTAACAATAGCATACATAGCATGAGGAGTTCCTAAGAGATCAAGCAAATGAGAAGCTGACATGCCCCATAGAGCGGGACCGTACGTCTGAACAAGGGGGAGCTAGTCAGGGGCAGGGCCATCAACGTCGTAGGCCGCACGAAGTGTGTCAGCGAGCTGAGCAAAGCACTAACACGGTGGGTGGGTGCGGCCACAAGGGAGGCCTCGGCGAGCATCTGTCTGAACGAGATAGGTGCAGGGAGGGTGGACGGCACCACGCGACAGCTGACGTGGTCCTGACCCCTGCCCCGGAGCCTGCTGCTGCCTCTGCTGCTGCTATGGCTGCTGCGAGAGAAGTGGCAGCTGCTGCTGCTGCCGCTGAGTCAAGTACCAAGCCGCCACTCCAGCACCTGCAGCTAGCGGACCAGCAGGTGCTGACGAACCCGAGCGCCACCTCCACCAGCTACACCAGGGTAGTCACTAGCCGCTGCATGAGGCACTCCTCCAACCTCTGCACTCCCGCCACCGCCGCTCGCCACGCCACCTCCGCCGCCTCCGCCCACACCCTGACCGCCCCTCCTGCAACTCCTACCCCCAGACCGCAAGGAAGTCGTAACAGCAGCTACGGTCATGTCAGTAGCGGCAGTGGCGAGGGAGGTAGTAAAGGTGGGCAGCTGAGGGACAGTGCACCCGTGAAACCGTGGAGGGGGCATAGCACCAGGGGCGGAGGCTACCGAGCAGAGGTTGCTCTTGGCGTCCTTGACGGCAGACTCAAGGACCTCGATAGTGAGCTCGCTAGGGTGCTTCAGAAGAAACGTGTTACGAACCGAGGCAAGGTGGTCAGGGAGGCTAGTGGCGATAAAATCGATAGTAATCGCCAAGGGAGCAGTGCAAGCTGTGCATTAGTGCAGGCAGCGCGGTAGCTAGAATCGAGCGAGCGCAGGTGAGCGATCAAGTCAGCGGAGCGCTCAAACAAGGCGAGGTCAGGAAACAGGAACGGGAGGAACAGGTAACCAAGAGAAACAGTGGTGGGAGTAGCGTAGCGGGCCTTGATTGTAGTCAGGAACTCACTAGCCATGCGAACCTGAGTGAAGTGGGCCTCCTTAGACTCAGGGAGGAGGCTGCTGAGGGCGATGCAGGCCGCAGCGTCACGCGACTTTCAAGCTGTCAGGTCAGCACGCTGATGGGCTTAACGGTCTCTGTCAGTAGTGCTGGGGTCAGTGCCTAAGGGTGCAGGACCGTCGAGCCTAGGAAGGTTGCCGGAAGCATGCGCCCTCAGAGACTCATCTGCCTGAACCTGCTCTCTAAAAGGCGACGCGCACGCAGGAGCCAGACCGAGAACTCGAGCGGCCTACCCTCGGAGTCAAAGCGCAGGACCCTAGGGGTCGCCATAGCGGAAGCGTAACTGGACGGGCAGGGCGCAGCGGAAGCGTCGGGCAATGCGCAAGGAACGACTGACGCGAACACGCGACGGACGTGGACGAGCAAGGACGGGAGGCGGGCGCGGACAGGTCGCGGCGAGCGCGGCAGGCGCGGCTGGCACGGCGGGCACGGCAGGCGCGGCTGCAGGCGCTCGGCGGGCGCGGCAGGCGCGGACGAGACGGACGAAAGAGGTAGGGCAGGCACGGAAGGGGCGGGCGCAAGCACCCTGTCAGCAGATTTGGGGGGAGGGGGGGGGGGGGGGGACGCGACGGGAAGGGACGCGACGGACGGGACGGGCAGACGCGACGCGATGGGACGGACGGGTGCGATAGACGCTACAAGCGTGGTCGGCTAGAGCGGAACGAACGGGATCTGACAGGATCCTAACCTATCTGATACCATGTCAAGAACGGAATGATGGTTGAATTCAGGTTGGTTGGGGTACATAGACCTAACCCTAACTGTTGTACCCCATATGACACACATCATTAAGGGCGTGTTCCTGCGGCCTCATATCAGGAAACCTCGTATCAAAATGTACTTTTGCCTGGTAAAACTAGCGAGAGTTTTTGGGTTTAGAGGAATTTTCAGTGTGAGCCCGATACGAGGTGTAGGAACACGCTCTAAGACTATAACATCTGACAAGGAACCTCCCAAATCCACCTCACCCCAACTTGGCCATACTTGCCAACCTGGTTTTGCTTCTCCTAACCACTTGGCATCATCCCCAACCCCCAAAAGTCTATACCCCATATGAAGTCTCTCTACCAACTCCCATTGTTGTCGCATCACAATCAAAACTTGGAACGATCATATCTTTCTCGTTCTTTCTCAAATCGCGACGGTTCTTGGTTCGTCGAAAAGCACTTGAGCAGAGGAGTAACTTCAGATATCTGCTCAGAAAGAATAACGTTCACACACACACACACACACACACACACACACACACACACACACACACACACACACACACACACACACACACACACACACACACACACACACACACACACACACACACACACACACACACACACACACACACACACACACACACACACACACACACACACACACACACACACACACACACACACACACACACACACACACACACACACACACACACACACACACACACACACACACACACACACACACACACACACACAACACCACACACACACACACACACACACACACACACACACACACACACACACACACACACACACACACACAC